>CM053566.1:56620271-56745687 GCA_028646485.1 Cryptoprocta ferox | reverse complement strand
GACTTATTTCGCTGAGCATGACACCCTCGAGGTCCATCCACTTTGCTACGAATGGCCAGATTTCATTCTTTCTCATTGCCTGTTATTTTAAAGATTACTCTGGATGCTGTGGGAAGTACCAATAGAGGGGGAAATGGTATGGCTGTCTGGGGGCCTGCCACTTTGGTCCCTGATGACATCACTGGCTATCGATCCCTTCTACCTAACGCTTACACATGGATATCTCTCTGTTTTGTCTTCATGCCAATGTTGCTTTTCTCTCTTCATGCATTATCCCTTGAAAATTCCACCTAGTATCATGGTTTCAACACTCACTGATAGTATAATGATTTCTAAATCTAAATCTCCTAGACAGACATCCTCCTGTCTTCTGTCGTATACATCTGTTTTCCACCTGAACATACTCATTTGGATATCTATGGATGGCTAAAATTTACATGTCCAGAACAGAATTAGTTTTTCCATGTTCCTTAATCTGGCTCCCTTTATTTTCTATCCTAATTTCTGGAAACTGAAATAGAAATTTTCAGTTCAAACCCAAACATGAAATTCATTTGGACTTCACTTTCCCATTGTATCTAATAAATCATGACTTTCAATGTTTCGTCTAATTCTTCTTGAGTCCCTTCTCTTTTATTCAATCCTACCATAGCAGTCCTGGCTCAGGCACTCACTGTCTCTCTTTGGTCTGAATAGCATTCATGCTTTTTTCGTGTTCTTTTGCATTTTTACTCGACCTTCTTAAGCATATCCATAGGAAGCCTTCTAAGCTTGCAAGACTCAACCTTGAAAACAAATCTCAAGTAGAAGGAATCCACAAAACAGTCAGATGTTTTCAGAGGCAGTAGAGGGGTATCTAGAGGCAGCAAGTCATTATAGGATATCCTGAACATCTCTGGTGAGCTGCCTTCTCCTTCTTCCTTATGTCACTGCCTTCATACAGGCTTGCATCTTCTCTCTTTCTCTAGACTTGCCAGATTCACCCAGTATATATACTAAATCCATTCATTCTACTTCCAATCCATTCCCCATTGTAGTCTTATTACATAAATTTGATTATATCAACCCTTAGTTTAAAATTGTATTTTATGGCCTTTTTTTTCCTTTATATGGGTTCAGGTCCAAACACCTTAACTTGTGTTTTAGGAAAAGCTTTATCTAATAATCCTAGCCTTGGATCCTGACTGTCCAGTCTTCCATTGTTCTCTTCACTTAAACCACACCAGAGGTCCAGTATTACCTGAATCCTCATGCTGATTCTTTCCTTTCTAAACAGGCATAAATGTTCTCATTCTATAATTCTCAAACTAATAATTATATTTCAAGAAAAACTCAAATGTAACTTCTACTGTGGAGGTCTTCCCCTCAGCACAGGATATACCAAATCATATAGAACAACAAATACTGGATAGCATTGTTCAGCCTTCATTGCTTTATAGAATTACAATTAGACCATGGACTGTTTAAAGCCAAGGACCATGCTGTTTCTTATACTTTTATAGTGCATAGCAGTGTCTTAGCATTTTAAAAGTGTGTGACACGTGTTTGTGGAATGAATGAATAAATGAATAGAAGAATTAATGAATAAAGATGACTGTAATCATAGGATTAGGAATAAATATAACATGATTTGTTTAAAGGGAATAGAGCAAATAATGAGAATAGTAAAAATGAGATTCATTATGTGAGAAAATCCCTATCAGTGGTGAAAATCAAGACCAAGATAAAAACAAATAGGCCAGAAAGAATGTCATGCTTTCACCGGGTGACAAAAAACAGTGGTGGGGTAGAAATATAAAGTTGATCATGTAGAAAGGTTATAGTATGTGACATATAAGCAGAAATTACAAATACACTGAAAAAGGCAAAATATGAAACTAGAGGAAAGAAATGTGAAGAAATATGCCACATTATAGACATGAAGCAATTTTAAAGAATCATGCAAGGGAGACATAGAAAAATATCACAAGGACTACTTCAAGCCAGAGTTTTAAACTTTTTTGAAACTTGAGTGTGGTGTAAGGGAAGACACATCAGGACACCTGAATTACAGGAGTTTAACATAAGCCAATTTTGATTAGGATTTTTCAGGGACTAATTTTTTTTTTCTGTCTCTGCTAAGATGCAAATCCATTTATAGTCTTGTTTGGCATCTTGTTTCCAAGAAAGGCCTGTGCAGAATGAAAGTTGGTTAAACTTTTCCAAAATTATTTCTGTTTAAAAAAATCACAACTTATGGAAAAGTTTTAGGTACAGTACAAGAAAAGAAGGTTTTTATTTTCCTACACATTTTAATATTAACAACTTAATACCCCTTCAATTTTGGTGTGCAGTACCTGTAGATGAGCTCGTCCTCCAGTACAGTATTTAAAATGAGAAATTAGCATTGATACATTTTTGCTCTGTACTACTCAGACCTACTTGAACTTTGCCAATTGTCCCAGTAATGTTCTCCCTGGCAAAAACGATCCATTTAGAATCATGAGCCCAGCAGTTGTCTTATCTCTTAACCTGTATTAGTCGGTAGGAGTTCTTTAGTTTTTTGTTTGACTTTTAGGATTTTGGTGCTTTTGAAGATTATTTTTGATGCTGTTTTGTAAAATTGTCCCCCATGGAGATTTGCATGATGTTTCCTTGTGATTGGATTCCAGTTCTGCTTTCTTAGGAAATCATAATAGTGTGGCCAACTTCTCATTCTCACCCTGTCAAATGCTGCATCCTTTTTCTTTTTTTTTTTTTTTTTAATAAAGTTTATTTATTTTTAGAGAGTGAGAGTGCGTGGGAGAGGGGGAGGGGCAGAGAGAGAAAGAGAGAGAGAGAATCCCAAGCAGGCTCCACACTGTCAGTGCAGAGTTCAGAGCAGGGCTCAATCTCACAAACCATGAGATCATAACCTGAGCAGAGATCAAGAGTCAGACACTTAACTGACTGACTTAAGTGCCCTCAAATGGTGCTTCTTTTTTATTTGTCCCATAGCTGATGATGTTCTTCATGATCACTTAATTAAGGTGATGTCATCCAGGCTTCTTCAAGTTACCTTTTTTCCCTTATGCAATTCATCAGTATTTTGTGAGATGTGACTTTGTAGCAGTATAATCTGTTCTTCGTAAGATTTTCACATTTATTTTTTATTTTTATCTGTATGCACTCATGGTTTATTATATTATTAATGAGATCATCAGAATAAGCCTTACCTGAGAACTTGTTAGAAATGCAAACAAATTCCCAGGTCCAATTCCTGATTTACCTAATTTGAAACTCTGGTGGTGGGACCCAGTATCCTGTGTTTTAAGTGTCCCTCTAGGTGATTGTGATGCGTGCAAAGGCTTAAGAACGCCTGGATACTGGATCTTAATCCAGTACACTGAAATCCAGGATATTAAAAGTCACCTGTAGGAACCTTTAAAAACTGCCAATTATTTAGTCTCACCCATAAAGATTAGATATAAATTGCCATATGATGGAGGACTCATCATCAATATTTTTTTGTTTCCTAAAATGATTCTAATTTGCAACCATGTTTTAAAACCACTGGAGAATTTTATCTGAAACAGTGGTTCTCAAACTTGGCTCCACATTGGAATCATCTAGGGAGCTTTAAAAAATACAAATGCCTGGGTTTCACCCATAGAGATTCTAATTTAATTAATCTGGAATGTGGCACGAGCATCATAATTTAAAAATATTATAATCACCTGGAGAATTTGCAAACCTGCTGATGCCCAGTGCAGACCACTCTCTGTACTAATTAAATAAGAACTCTGGTAGTAGGATCCAGCATTAGTAATTTAAAAAATTCCTTGGTGGATTACAATGCACATCAAGTTTGAGAACCAGTGATCTAGGTCCTTCTACACCTTAAAGTGCACTATTCCAAAATAAGGCTACTCTTTTATAATAATGATGATAATAATAATAATAATAATAACTATCCCTTATTGAAGTTGTAGTGTGTGCTAGCACGGTGCTAAGAACTTTGAATTTAAATAGAATTATTAGAAGAACTCCCTGAAGTTTGTGGTATTTTTACACTATGTAGTTGAGAAAATTGAGACACGGGGCAAAGAATTACCTTGGCCCAATTCACATGACCAATAAGTAGAGAAGCAAACATTCAAACTTAGCCTCTGTGACTCAAGAACATTTGCTCTACGCCATTACACTCCATTGCTTCTCACTCCTTATGGATGAATCTTGCCTTTTGTAGGCTCATTTATTTCATTTAACAAACATGGCTTGATTATAACAGGTATTGTACTCATCTTCAAGCATGTGGAAATTAAAAGAAAAAAGCAAAACAACAACAAAATAAAATGCATGGAACTTTCATAAGTCCAAGGAGCTTCTCTTTAAATGGGAGGAGTCCTGAGTTGGGTGGCATATTTAAAGTCTAATAGCATATTGTGACTCAGTAAGGAAGAATGGAGTAAATAGCTCATGATTTGGAGTCGGGCAGAAATTGGCTGATTCCTGCCTTTGCCAATATCTCTCTGATTTCTTCACCTATAGAATGCAAAAAAATAAAATAAAATAAAATAAAATAACCATCAGCCAGGATTTGGCATATGAGATTTAAATGTTGAAAAATAGCTAATGCATCACACCTCACATGTAAAAGATGCTTATCAAATAAATTTAACATGGCTCCAAGTCTTTTATTTTTTTAATGTTTTTTATTTATTTTTGAGACAGAGAGAGACAGAGCATGAGAGGGGGAGACACAGAATCCGAAGCAGGTCTCCAGGTTCTGAGCTGTCAGCACAGAGCCCTATGCGGGGCTCAAACCCACGATGGTGAGACCATGAACCTGAGCCGAAGTCGGAGGCTCAACCGACTGAGCCACCCAGGCGCCCCATCTAGGTCTTCTTTTTATGCAATTGCTTTCTCCCAGATGTAAGGTAGATCAGAAGCAGGAGCAACAGACATTTGGATCAACTTAAGCATCATTTTCAGATCAGCAGCATTAGTATCACCTAAGAGATTGTTATAAATGCAGAATCTTGAATTCCACCCCAGATTTTATAGTTCAACCAGAACCCCAGGTGATTTGTATTTGCAATAAAGTTTAAGCAGGTGTCCTAGCAAGTCCGTGATAAAATGAAACACA
Source organism: Cryptoprocta ferox (assembly GCA_028646485.1). Lineage (NCBI taxonomy): Eukaryota > Metazoa > Chordata > Mammalia > Carnivora > Eupleridae > Cryptoprocta > Cryptoprocta ferox. Next base: position 56,740,580 of record CM053566.1, on the reverse strand, counting down.
TAATGGTTAAATTTTGATGTGAACTGCAAGGAGATTGGTGGTTGGGGATGGGGTGGAGTTGGGGAAGGAGTTTAGAAAGATTTCAGGAAGGAAAAGTGAAGGCTCAATTTTACACAGTTCTCCCAAAAGCCTGCCCTAAGCCACCATATTATTTTTTCACAGCATCTGGCTACAGGTTTTACATTTCTTTTCTAATTACTATCACATTAATGATATATTCCAGCCCAGTTCTATCTGTGATTATCTAGTGAATCATGTTGACTGGTTACTGAGGGTTTTTCTTTAAACCTTTGAAGTTAAGTTGAGATTTGTTTTCAGGCTATGACTTTGTTCTTTCCTTCCAAGATGAAGTGTTTGAGGAGGAAATGAAGTAGTTAGGTATTTGTATTTCCCTAAGTTAGGGATGCTTTAGTGGTAACAGAGTGCACATTGTTAAAGAAATTGTATACCATCCTGGAGCCATGTCCTTGTGATAGAAAAGAAAATGTCATCCAGTTTCACGATGACAACTGTCATAAATAAGGGAAATGGAACAGCAAGGACAGTTAACCCACACTCTTCTTAATGGTAAGCAGTTCTTCTTGGTTAAGGTTGTTTTATGTCTATAGGCTGTCTTATACACATTTAAGGTACAATCTATGGCGATTGTAATTATGTAAATCCTAGCATTGTGTTTGTAACTACTTGAAATTTTGATTGCTCTTGTTGCAATTACATCAATTGCATTGTGTGTGCTTCCCCCCCCCCCCCAAATGGCATTAAAGGTTGCTCTTTGTAGAACATTTGTGGGGAGAAAAGGGTTCTGGGGAAGAGAAAATGTCATCAGAGAAGAACTGCAAAATAACACCATGAAAAGGATAGCATATTGTAAGAGGCGCTGATATGGTAGATGGTCCTTATTCAATGAAGAGTGAATCTAGGCCTAACGACCAGATGGCAGAGCTGAACACAGAAATTCCATATGTGTGATGGCAGCGAGGGACGGCCATTGACATACTTGCTTTTCCAGCCAAATGCCTCGGCAGATGCAGAGTTTTACACTTTAACATTGCAATATGGCACTAAAACCCAGGAGAAGAGTTAGATGCAAGATTGAAAGCTGATTTAAAGTGGCAGAGTTTAAATCAGATCCTATCCTATCAGGATAAAAGCTATGAACAGAAAGTAAGGGGAGATTAGCCCTCTCTCTGTAGGACTGTACTTTGGATCTGCTGGACTCCAGGTTTTCTAAAGAGGAGCTAAACCTGGTCATATTAGTTATAGGCTTCTTTGTGTCCCCAAGTTTTTCTTTTAAAAAAATAAAGTAAAATAAAATAAAAATCAAGTTTTAGAAATGGATTATTAAAGGAAAGCAGCATTAATGTGCTCTGCCTGGAGTCTGAAAGCTCATAATGTGAGTTATTCTCCACTTTGAATAAACTGCGAGATGCACTTGAAAATCAGATTTTCATTTAATTGCATTTTTCTGTGTGAGGCGCTAGAGGCAGCCATCTTTGTGAAAAAGGGATCGTGTCTGTGCTGTACTGCTCAGAAAGCCCTAAGAAAAATTTACTTAAAAAAAATTAAGAACACCCAAAGACTTTTACAGTTTTAATACATATTTCTTGGAATATTGACAAACATCAAAGTTCTTTGAAATTATTAAGCTATGGGCTAGAAAGTCATTTGGAGCCTTTTTCCTTGGGTCTCAGTCATCTTCCTTAGACTGCCAAAGGCAGCAACAACAAATTCATTTCCCCAAACATATCCTGAGTTGATCAGGGAAAGAAATTCTTTTACACTTTTATGTTAACTTTGTCCATGCTCTTGGTGTGATGTGTTATTCAGGGTTCACTGAAGGCACTAGTATGAATCAGCTTTGGTCCTGTTTCAGCTTGCTTTTGCAATGAGACCTAATAGCCTGTTGAGAGTAGGAAATGTTTTCTGTGACCACTACAGGTTTTAAACTTCTTTTAAACTAATCTCCTTCCCTTTTAAACTAATCTCCCTCTATTTTCTTATATGAATCTTAAGATTCAGGTGCACAAAACTTCTTCACTGGTGCTACATGATATTTTCATATCATTGCCTTTGTCTTCATGGTATTCCAATGAATATTACCCCCAGTTTTCTCTATTGTATTGTTTCCCAGTGGTTTGCTTTTGAACATGAATAAATGGTATCACGGTTCCTTGGAGGACAGGCATCAAGATTTTAGTTCTTATTTTCTCACAGTGCCAGGAGCACTGATATTTAATTAGTACTTATGGAATTGAATTAATACTCATGAGACTAACTGGGTTCATATGGTGCACTTAGAAAGCCTGGGAAAAGAAGGGATATGATAAGAAACAAAGTTGAATTAGTGTGGCTCATATGGTAGGGGTCAGTGAGATAGAGTCTGAAGGTGCCGATCATCTGCTGTTACTGCAGTAGGTTTGATGCCCACTAGGTAGCAGTGTGATGGCCATTACATTGTGCCCAGTTCAAACTGTGCCTCCTGCAAAGTCCATCTCTGATGACATCTCTGATATCAATGAGATATTTTTTCTGCCTTTTATAAACTCCCAAACTAAATGACTTAAGATAGTAAGCAATAATAGTAAGTGTTCTCATAGTTACAATAGTAATAATTAACATTTATGAGCAGGTACTACATGCCAGATACTGCACAAATTATGCATTATCTCATTTAGTCTTCCCAGCAGAAGCATAGTTTTAAGGAATATGTGTGTGTGTGTGTGTGTGTGTGTGTATATATATATCCCCTACATATATACATATATTTATATGTACATATATTTATATATAGATACATAATTATATCTCTATCTATCTATCTATATATATATACACTAGGGTAATAGAACTGGGTATTAAATCTTGTATTTAATTCTAAAACTCTAATCTTAATTGTTATTATATTATACAAAAATTATGATCATTGAACACTTTTAACCAAACTGTGCTAGAATCTTTTTAAGTTAATATTTTTAGCCATCTTAGTCTATTTAGGCTAAGGTTCAAGGCCTTTCAAGTCACATGTACACAATCAAATGCTTCTCTTCATTAGATACAGAGCACGGCTTTAGCACATTCCAGTGTGCATTTGTTTTCATAAGCAGCTTTCCTTACTTGAGATTTTCTTACCCCTTCATATACATTTGATTTTTACCTATTCCTTAAGATTCAAATCAGTTTTCATATTCACATAGAAACTTCTGCTGACCTCTTAAGTGCAAAATGATCAGTTTATCTGAAGTAGTTTTATTATTGTTTATTTATTTTTTTTCAGAGAGAGAGAGGGAGAGAGAGAGAGAGAAAGAGAGAGAGAGAGACAGACCACAAGTGGGGGAGGGGAAGAGAGTGAGTGAGACAGAATCCTGAGCAGGCTCCACACTGTCAGTGAGCAGAGCCCTATGTGGGGCTTGAACTATTGAACCCTGAGGTCCTGACCTGAGCTGAAATCAAGAGTCAACGCTTAACCAACTGAGCCACCCAGGCATCCCTATTTGAAGTAGCTTTAAATCTGGCCACCTCCCTTAACTTCTCTAGCAAGGGGAAGTTACACTTCATGAATAACCCTCGGGTCCATGTTGCCATCATTTCTCACCAGACTACTACAAACACCCCTGAAATGAGCACCCTGTTTCTGCACTGTCTCTTCTCACTCTCATCTGTTATCTATTTTTGTCCCAAAATGATCTTTTCCAACTATGTCACTGACTATCCACCCATATTCTAGTGGCTTTCCACTACCTTTAGGGTAAAGACCTATATCATTAACCTAGACTGTATCCTCTGTCTCCTAAGTAACTTTCCGGGTTCAGCTGCTGTAGGCAGAACACCTCATTCCTTTTGTTCACGCACACTGGCCTTCTTCCTTAACTCATCCCTGCTCTCCTGTCTGTCTCTCATCCTGAGATTCTACACAGGGCATTTCTAGTCCCTAGAGTTGCTCCATCTTTGCCTAGGTAGCTCTTGAGTATCTTTCAAATCTGGAACACTTTGAGTAAGAAAAAGAAGAGCCAGTGACCTCTAAGCCATATGCTAATTCTTCACCAAATACTAAAGCTATCGGTAACACTGAAATTTTTTTCTAGCTTGATTTAGATTAATCATCACTTTTAATAAGTGACTAATATTTTAGAAGAAGAACTGTGAGAAGCTTTCTCCCTTCTTAGAGGGATATGTAAATAGGAGGGCTGGTAACATTAGAGTGCATTGCTTGACTCCTTATTCTCTCTGCCTTCATAGCAACACTACATGTTGCTTACAATAATATTTGCCATTGCAAATACTCTTCTTACCATGTGACCTTGACATTCCTTCCATTCAGTGATAGGGCCTATGACCTGTTTCATTGATCTTGGGTAAGTTCTGTGACCTCTTTGACCAGTAAAGTATGGAGGAAGTAAAAGTGTGTGATGCTCTATGACATTAAATCAATAAAACACCTATACTTATTAGCTTCAAAACATGGCTTTACCTCATGAATAAATGTCACATGCTTTTCCCTCGCCTTTTTGAGAGTCTTACTCTTGGAATCCAGTTGTCATTTTTGTCAATATGCCCAGACTAAAGGTAAACAGAGATACCACAAGTAGGAGTTTGAGCTTTCAGCCCCACTGAGATTACTGTTAGTAGCCAGCATAAACCACCAGATACAAGAATAAAGGTGCTGCCAAATGAATTCAGCCTCTAGCCATTGAGTCATCTCATCAACATACTGCAGCATAGATAAGCCAGCCCCACTGAGTCCTGCCTAAATTCTTTACAGAATTTGGAGTATAATAAAATGGTGGCCTTTCATCAGTTTTGGAGGGAGGGACTGGTTTGTCATGTAGTGACAGAAACTGGAACAACACCTAACTTTAATGGTGATCTCTAAATTATTGTCCTTTTTCAATTGAGTCAAAACTGTAAGACATCTAAGGAACACACCATGGGCCCAAAGCCTTGTGATAGTGATTTCAGTAAGAAAGGTAATTTCAGATAATTCCCTTTTTTTAGTATTATATGCTTCTTTAATATTTTTATTTCCCTTTTCTGTCATGTCTTGTCTACATGGCTGCTGTGGTAATACAGACCTAGAGCCAAAGTCTACTTTAGAAGTCCTACCAGGCCAGGAAAAAGAGGCATGGATTTGATATCCTAAGTCAGCTTTGGCTTTAAGTAGGAAGGATGATTATCCTTGGGATGATTTTTCTTTTCCTTGCTTTCCATTTATCATAAAAATGGTTTATCTTTAAACTCAGCTTTTTCTTTGTCAGTTAACTAAAGTTAACTTTGGGGAATAAAAGAGAATTATCAGCCAATATTGTCTTAATTTGTAACTGCTGTAACAAAGTCTCATGGGGTGGATGGCTTGTAGACACCCAATTTATTTCTCATAGTTCTGGAGCCTGGAAGTGTAAGATTTGGGTGCCAGCGTAGTCATGTTCTGATGAGAACTATCTTCTGGGTTGCTAGGCTGCTGTGTTGTCATTTTATCCTCACACAGTGGAAAGAGGGCAAGAGAGCTTTCTGTGGTCTTCCTTAAAAGGACACTAATCCCATTCATTAGGGCTCCAGTTTCGGGACTTAATTACTTCCTAAAGGCCTCACCTCCTAATACCAGCACATTCAGTGTTAGAATTTCAACACATGAATTTGGGAATGGGGTGCACAAACATTCATTCAGTCTGTAACAGATATGCAGTATAGGATTAGCATGCTTATTTATCTGGAGTAACTTCTCACATAAACTCCTCTGAAACCTGCAGCTAAGATAGACAGATGGACTCTTCCTGGTCAAGGGTTCACAGAATCTGTTTTCTGACTTTCATCTTCTTGAAGATATGTTTAAGATTATCCTGTTCTTTTTTCTTTGCTTTTGCACATAGCCACCCTCCTGGTTTAAGTTTTATTTATGTTTTCTATCTAGGATACTAGAAACAAAGAAAAAACAAATAAGTTTTAATCCCTACCTACTTCATTCTATTTTGCCATATGATGAAACTCAAGATCATATAAAAAAGTGATTAAAAGCATAGGAGTAAGAACGTTTGAGGTACCATTCTGGTTTTCCGCTTTAAAAGGTAGATAATTTTGGTCAAATTCCTTTACCACACTGAGGCAAGCTTTGTCATCTCTAATCTGGAGTGAAAAATAGTGCAAACCACCTAGGGTTGTTGGGGAGAGTAGATAAGCTCATGTATGTGCATCAGAATAGTACCTGACCCACAGTAAGAGACCACCAGCTATGTAGTAAAATTTAGGATGTGTGGAGGTCAAGAGATAAGAATACAAGAGAATCATATGTAAAAGATTTAATTATGTCAATGTATATGGAGCACCTGTTCTAATCCAGGAACTGTGCTAGGAATACAACAATTAACGGTATACTTTCCTTGCCTATTAAAGTTCAGAAGATTCAATCCTAAGAGAGAGATTCTACAGGAGAAATGTTAGAGAAATTTGCAAGAGAAGGTGATTGTAGATTTGAACACTTTGATTTGAGATCTCATTGATTCATGTATATAAAATTGTGAAGAATTGAAAATTCTCTTTCATTGATTATCTGCTAAAGTTCCCTGACTTCTTTTCACTGCAGCTGAATAATTTGACTATTACTTATGAATTGTATTAATCAAAACAATTTGTGTTGTTCCTTGCTTGATTCTTATCTTGCTTTGCAAAACTACATTACAAATGCCTGGAGGCAGGATTATGCTTTCTTCAAGGCATCTGCCATACCACTTTAAATTTTGTAAATACTTATGTCAAGAAAAGTCATCCATATCTTAGATAACTTGTACTTTCAAGGTCATCTTGGGGGCATCATTTAACATGCTCACATAAGGATTATTTAATTCTCTAGGAAAATGCACCTGTCTTATCTTTGTTTTTAATCATCAAATTAAACCCACATGTTTTAAGTTATATATTTACTTATAGGTTTTGTCTGCTAGAAAAGAGAAGTTTAAGATTATATTCTTGTAGGACATTATCAATTTTATATTAATTTAAATTTACTTTTTTAACTTTCTTTTTTAAAATTAAAAAAAATTAATGTGTATTTATTTTTGAGAGAGAGAGACAGACAGAGACAGAGACAAAGAATGAGTTGGGGAGGGGCAAAGAGAGAGGGAGACAGAATCTGAAGCAGGGTCCAGGCTCTGAGCTGTCAGCACAGAGTCCTATGTGGGGCTCAAACCCACAAACTGAGATCATGACCTGGGCTGAAGTCAGATGCTTAACCGACTGAGCCACCTAGGTGCCTGAGTAATTTTATTTCTAATATTCATCTTAAAAATTACCTGTAATAGCCAACTCAAATGCTCTTGGAACCAGTTTTTTTAGCTTTCTAGTTTCCTCATGAGTGATTCAAGAAATCTTTGATATATTCATTTCATACTTGTAGTGGAGTCATATTTTTAACTTTTGAAAAAAATATATATTGTGTTAGCGACAGGGGAACCAAGTTAAAAAGGTATTGTATATTATCGATTATGGCCATATGCTTATGACTAAAAATTTCCCCCTAAGTACATTTTTAGCTATATCTCACAATTTTGGGATTGTATAATTTTCACCATCATTTGGACATACACATATTCTAATTTTTATTTGATTTCTTCAACAAAACTATGGATTACTAAGAAGTACCTATCTTAATTTCCAAACATTAGGTGATTCTGTAGTTATTTTTTATTATTGATTTCTAGCTAAGCCATACTGTGGCCACAGAATGAAGTCTGCACAATCCTCAATCATTTTAATTTTAATGAAACTGACTTCATAGACCAGCATATGTTTTCATTCTAGAATAATTCTATGTGTACATAAGAATGTATAGTATACACCTATAGATCATAAATGCAAATTCTTACTGTATTTTAAACTCAGTAATTTTTATTGTTTTATTAGGTTAATATTTAGTATAATTTGCCAGTTTCCTTTCCCTTCTTGCTTTCCCAGCCATCCACTTGGAATGACTTTTCTTCTGAAAAACAAAAAACAAAACAAAAAAACCTCTTCTATTTCTTTAAGTTCAATTCTGATGATAATTTTTTTTCAGGCTTTTTTTTTTTTTTAACCATCGTATTTTAATATCCTTCAGTCTGGTAGGATAAGCTTTGCTAGGTTTACAATTTTCTAGTTTGGACATTATTTTTCTTTATAGCTTTAAAGGTATTTCATTTCATTTTGGCTTCTATTGTTTCTGTGTCACAATCAGCTTAATCGATGCTGTTTGGAAAGGCTTTTTAAATCTGATTTTAAGATTTTCTATTTGTTTTTATTTTTTAACAATTAATATCTGTTGAGCTTTGATGCCTATTTATATCTTGGTTAGCTTTTTAGGACTTCTTGTGTGCGTGGCTTGTTTTTCATCAGTTTTGGAAGTCATTACCCATTAAATGCTATCTTTATATTACTTTCATATATTGTTATACTATTTTTGCCCCATGTGCTCTCCTCCTCTTCTAGGACTACAAGTGTAAATGAGTAAGATTTCTTGCTACATTCTCTACCCATTTTGTACTGTATTTTAAATCTATTTTTCTCTCTATTCTTTATTTTAGATATTATCTTCTAGTTCACTAATTATCTCTTCAGTTGTGTCCAATCTTTTGTAAAAGTAATTCCCTATTTCTGTTTCCAGTTATTGCATTTTTTAGTTATAGGATTGTAATTTTTTGTTAAATTTCCAGTTCTCTGAAAAAGTTCTCCATCTTCATCAGTTCAGGGGCAAATATTGTAAAGGCCATGACTAATAATTCTAATATAGAGAGCATTTGAAATGTATTATTATAGTTTTTTTCTGAATAAAAAGTTCACATTTTATTTTTAAATCTCCAAATGAGTCTTGCTATTATTAATTATATGCTGGAAATGGCATTAGGAAAAACATTTACAGTTATTTTTGGTACCTAAAATGGTGCTTTTCTCCAAATATAATTTACCTTTGCTCCTCCTGGGCACCAGTGGATACCAGAAATCTGGGACCATCTAATTAAGAAGATGAGGCATATGAACCTGAGCTGTAGTCTTTAAAAGGATCTTTTTATCTTGGGGTTCACACTTATTTTTTTATGTTGCTTGTTTTGTGGGATCCCAGTCCAAAAGAGGGTCATCACACTCTCCTTAGAATGCCCTGGACATCAATATTTATATCCCTGGCTTCTCTGGGCTGTCATAATTGTTCCTTTACTTCCCAGGTTGCATCTCTGGGAACCTACACTCCCCTAAAGGAAAAGCATACACAAGTGCAGGAATCCAATTCCTTGTCTGCTTCTGTTTTTCTCTGGTACCAAGTTGAGAATTCTTCACAATTTTGTTAGCTATCTGGTGCTTTTTGCTTTTTACACACATACACCCACCTAAACACATCATATACTTTTAAATTTTCTATATCTAGTTGTAGTCAACTGGAATATTAGTTTGAATTACCCAGTTTACTATCTCTAGAAAGGAAAATCTTTCCCTACTTTCCCAAATTTCTCTAATAATTGTACTCCTTAAGAATCAGACTCACCCTAAAGTCTACAAGCATTCAAAGGAAATATCCCGAAGTGTGCATTTCTTTTATTCATAGTAGTTTAACTTCAGACCATGATGTGATTCAAAGATTATTTACTCTAAGATTATACACATATATAAAAAATGTGCAATCTAGTATTTTAGTCTATGAAACATTTAAACAGCCAATTCAGTAGTGGAATAAGAAGTAGAATGACTTTGCTAGAGGTAAACATATTAACTGCAGCTTGAAGTAATGGTTGTCAAGGAAGAGTAAGAATTCAAAATAATAGTCAAAATTTGAAGTAATATAGTAATGAAAGGAAAAATAGCCCCCCCATCTCAATACCATCTAAGAGCATTAATGTGCAATAATAAATATATAATGTTTACATCCCTGCAAAAAAAATATTGAACACTGCTTAGTGAGCTCTACCTGAAAAAGGTAGTGTGGTTTATGATGAATTTCATTATTAATTTCTAATTTCAGATTGGCAAATTTCAATTGTATTCACCTCTGTGAGCAATTCCTTTTATGATTGCCATTGAAACAAAGAATTTTTTATTCTTCCCCTGTTTACCTTCTTACATTGCCAATAGTAACGAATCCTTTTAAATCCATGTTTCTTTATTGGTTATAAAAAATAATTTATTTTCTATTCACAGTGTTGCTACATTTTTAATCTTTAACTATTCTTTAGATTGTAATACATTTTTCAAGGCCATTTTTCACTTTATATTGGCTAGCACTGAACTGTTTTAAGTACAGGGAGAGGAAACATAATATTGCTGATATAGCAAATCTCTTTTTCTGCTGAGTCTTTTATCCATTTTGGCCAGTGGTACATATTGGAGTCTTTAAATTATTACTTTTCTGTTCATATAACCATGATATATAACAAATTGACATCAAGTTGAATGCATGTACTTACTTACTATATTTATTTATTTATTTTGATCACTAAACTAAACCAATCTAGTGCCTTATCTGACCTCAACTAAACTCCTGGGGAACTGGATGTATTTCTAAACAGATGGGAATTTGGCCAAGAAACACTCTTTGGTCTGCTCTACCAAGCAAATTATATACATTTATAAATGGAAATGTGAAAGAAAAAAGAAAGGCAAGAATAATATTTGCAAGCCCAGCATATTTTCTAGCATAGACCACTAGTCATCCATGTTTCAGGAAGTTGGCCCTTAGCAATGGTGTGTCACTTTTTCTTCCTATTAAGAAAGACCATTTAATATTTGGGATTGTATAAAAACTATTGCACAAATACTGGAAATAACAGGGTATAATATTACTCTAATCCATTGAAAAATACCTTTGGGATTTTTATTTGCCTTTTTCATTTTATTGAGTTCAGAAACACTATTATTTTGAGAAATTTAAGCAAATCTACAATCCCAGTCAGAAAGCTATACATTCTTTTTAAAGTTAATTAAACATATTTAATCCCCACTTCCAACCCCTAAACACTACATCATCTTAAAACACACCTGCAGTTTAGGTTGGAAAGGTTGACAATTTCAAAATATCTACTATGAAGAATGACTGGGGATTGCTACTGGTATTTTGTGCCCAGGCATCAAAGATGCTAGTCATCTGCAATATGTGTAAGTTACTCATAAAAAAAAAACTCAAACAAACTCCCAAAATTCTAGGGAGTGGAACAAGATCTTTGGGGGGAGGGGGAGAAGAAATTCAAGAAATTCCAGAACATAGTATCTATGGAGGGGAAAGTGTAGGCATTGAAATATTCCCAGTACTCAGGAGAACAAAAGGCATGGGACAGAACACTGAGCCAAAAGGGCACTAAGGACAAACCATTTACCTGGTTTTGTTTCCTGGAGTGGAGGGGAGGGGATTAAAAGTTTAGATTTCAAAAGGTTTTTTCTGCCAAAAACAATTAAAATTGGAGATTGTGTGAGATCTAAGCAGCATTACTACTTATTGACAATGGCTGTGAAAGTAAATTCTAATTCTGGAGAGACTCTTGGAGAAGTTTCTGCCTGCAGATAATTAGTTTTCTCTTAGTGCCACTAATTATTTTATCCCAAAGGAAGGATATCCTTATCCTAAGGCATTGAGTCTGGTCCCTGGAATTCTTGGCACCAGAATTCTATGAAATTCAAGGGCTTAAAAACTTCATCTGGGGGAGTATCTCTTCCAGCAATAGCAGACTAGATATTTTGGACTACAATTCCTGCTGAGAACAACTAAAAATGTTAAACAAAATATTAAGAGTAAATGTATGGGAAAACATTAAGGAACATCCAAGTTAGTGGCAATTTTGGGAGCCAATATCTTGGAGAAAATTAAAACCCATGAAGGTGAGCCTGACTTTTGGCATTGCCTTTTCTCTCCCATCATTTTCTTATTTCTTAAACTATAGCTGAGTGGTGGAGGAAGCTGAACAGTATTTTCTGCGGGCTCACGAGGACAAAAATTAGAGTTCAAGGACTCCTAAGTAGTTATTTTGGAAATTATCTATCATACTTCCTGATAATTATTTATTTTTCTTCTGGTTGGATTGAAAATATGGGAAATTATTGAATTCCAGATAGTTTCCTCTTACTTAATCCTCTATTAAAAAACTATTCCTATATGAATTCCCAGGAGTACAACCTCTTTTTCAGGCTGAAAAGCCCTATTCTGAATGTTTTTAGTTTGATTATTATCTAACTTTTTCACTTACTTTTCATTATAATTTATAGTAGATAATATCTGGTGCAGCGCCCTCCCAATCTTCCTAAATTTCTTTGTTAATTTTTACTAAATGTGAACCCAATGGAGGCCTGTGATATTGTGCTGTTTCTTAGGAGGCCTGTAACTTGTACAAGACTAAGTATGGGGCATTCAGACTGGATCTGGGCCAGCAGCACAGGTGGTAAAAAATTCACCCAACACAGAACAAAAGAGATAAAAGTTTACTGAATACATTTCGAGGGAGCAGTGGGCAGGACAGCAAAGGAGAGGCTGTCTGCCAAGAGGCAGAGGTGAGGGGCTACAGTTATAAGGTAGAGTGAGGGATATGGAGACATATGGAATTTAATCTTTTTTTGGTAATCTTAGGAACTGTGCCCAGTTGGAGTTGGTCAGTTAGAGCCCATGGCTCTTTCGAGGTACATCACTTAATGAGCCTGTTTGCATTCAGCTCTGTAGTCACTGTGGGCCCTTTTGCCTTGCTCAACTTTCCTTTGCTCAAGCCTGTTGCCTAAAAGCAGCGTCTACATTGAATACAATATCAACAAATGTTTCCTTAATTTTTAATTAGGTGACCCTTTAGTTCTCTTCTATACCACTTACTGTCTCTACAGTTTATTCCAGAATGAGATACCATAGTTTCTTAAAATTTCTTATTCAGCACATATTTAGTGAATTCTTGCTATATATTCTAGGTGCTGTGCAATATATCTGGGTATAGAAACATAAGAGAGAACTACTTGAAGGAGTTCATAGCCTAATGAAGAGAGAAAACATATAAACATTACCTAGGAATAGAATTTTGAATTCCCTTGAGCCAAATAATTATAAAAAATACCCATTAAAATATGGTGGAAATCAGTGATGGTGGTTTTCATAGGGACAGAACATAAAACCTAGAAAATGGAATAGATAATTGGTAAAGACATGGAGTCTATACCAGAACCCAAATAGACTAAATCATCAAGTCATTAAAATCATGGTATTTTGAAGAAGTGATTCTTTAAAGTGTTAAAGAATTAAAAATTGTGAAACTTTGAAATAATATTTTTCTTCTCAAAATTGACAGTAAACATTTAATAAGAAATATTTTATGGGCAGCAAAATGTTAGGTTTGGAACACAACCCCCCAAATTAATATGACTTAATTTCTGTGAATTCATTGTTCATAGAAAGAAATGCAGATAATCGCTTGAAAATGATTCCTGGTGTATCCAGCCTTTTGTGATCTTCTGCATGTTTTCAGAAACTATCACTTTCACTTTAGAAAAGTTGTCACATTAATGCTTGAGAAATTCCTTGAACAGGATGATCTCTCTCACGTCCCACGGTTTAGCCTCTTCTCCCTTTTTTATATGGAACGTCTTCTCAAATTTGACCAACATTCAATCCCTTTTCTCAGTTCATTTCTTCACATATCATTCAAAACTCAGACAGGACCTTCAGGAATTTTCCCTTTATCCACCCATACTGGGCACATATATAATAGTTTCCTATGTTTGGATCATGGAGTGGGGATGAGAGAGAGATAACAGCTAAGCTTAGAATGATAGAAGGCTAGATAATGGATACCCTTGTAAGTCATTTTAAAAAATTTGAACTCAATCTTGTGAATGCTAGGAGAATACTCAATGGCTTTAAACAAGTCAGGAACATTCCAGCCAGTTGTACTCCACTCTCCTTTCACATTGTCATGATCAAGTTCATATTTTCCTAAAATGCCACTGAGAATTTTTTGAGGGTTTGAATCTGAAGCCTATTTAAATTAAGATCATTGACATATTCTTACTGCTAATCTCTCATCTGAGTCTTAATTTCTCATTTCTTTCTGCTTATGGGCAATTCCCACTTCAATATTCCTTTACCATCAAAATAGGCCTGTGTTATATAAACTCATTAACAGTGTCCTTGTATGACCCTATTTCAGTTCTCTATTCCTACTATTCCAGGATGGAATTTGTTGTTACTATTGTTGAAGTATAGAAACATCATAAGCTGAAAAGCCGAAAATGCAGCTAAAATTGTTGTTGTGTTATGCAGGCAAACTGGTTAGACTTTCTGAACCTCACTATTACCATCTACAGAATGAAGAATTGAAACAGAAGAGTCGTACCATGGCTACTCCGAGTGCTAAACTACTGACTCTGTGATTACTGTTCCTTCATCACCCTCAGTCAGCCCTCTCAGTTTTTTCAGTTCAATTTCTGTCTAATGGAGTCTCTTTTCCATTCTCATCACTGCTCTTCCCCTAACTACAACTCCTAACTCCCCATGATCTCACCTCCTATTAAAAGTGAAACTGCTTTTAGGCCATTTTCTGGGCAATTCCATGAGCTTCCACCGTATTCCCTGTTTCTTTCTAGCCTTGGTCTATCTCAAACCGTCTCGTATACCTTATGTCATTGTTCTTGTCAAGAGAAGTCTCTTGCTTATAGAATGAAATTAAAATACACAAACTGGATTGAAAACCTTCTAAGGTGCATTGTTCCTCTCCATCTTCTCCACAACGCTTCTCATACAAATCTCTGTTCCAACCTCAAAGAAACCCAGTTGCTCTTACTTTTTGTTAAAATTTTCTCCATTCCTTCTCACTGCAAACTGAAGTTGTTTCCATTACTTAAGACCAGATAATTCCTAAGTCTCCAGGGAAGTCCTCACTGTTGAGGAAACCCATCCAGGAAAACTCTTTCGATCTCTTGAGCTCTTGTGGTTGTGAGTCTCTCTTCCCCTGGCCTCATATTATTAACCTATAGGCAATAATGGATATGCAGTATCATCTCTGGACGTATAATGCTAATGGTGGGTTTTGAGGGTTCACACATGACAAAACAAATAGTCAAGATCTATTTTATGTCACAGTAGCTCCTAACTATATACTGCATTATAGATTATAAAAATATAGACTTTATTTATAATAATGCAATTTACCTGATGAGAAGATTCTATTACTCTGTTGTTAGATGAAGAGATTGAGCTTCAGAAAAGTTACAAATTCTTGGTTGGCTCAAGGATTCACAACTAGTAAAGGAGAGCCAATGATTGAACCCAGGTCTCCTGACCTAGAAGTTCAGGGGTCTCATAGTAACTAATCCATATGTGTATCAAAGAACTTGCCATTTTGTATGAAAACACTTTTTTAGCACAATGTTAATGCCTTAGTCGCGACAGTCATTGTTCAGACACTATCAGAGTGTGCAAAAACATCTTCATTTGCTCTCCGTTGGAACGTTTTGTCTTGGTGACACTTCTTCCTGGAGTCTAATACCTTTCCTTAAATACTCGGGGTTGTAAAGCCGAATTCAGGATACTGCCTGTCTTAAACCTATCATTACCTTCTCCCTTTCAGGCACATTTCACCTTTGGATTTCTTTTCTGGGGAAGCTGATATTAGCTAGTTATATTAGAAACGGGACTGGACCCCAGTCACACAACGTGCTAATCACTGATTGGGCTGTGTTTCATATTTCAGGGGAGTTTTCAGTTTAACTAGAAACAGCCCTGTATTCTGAAGGGAACAATTTCTAATGGGATGATAGCAGATAATTTGGTAAAGAGACAGGGAAGATGTTTGTGAGTGAGATTTCTTTAAACTATATTCATAGTGATTGCCTATTTGGCCTCAATCTAAAGTCAGACATGGTTTCAATGTTAATTTTTTCCTTTTTGTTTTCAAACAGTTGTCTCCATATGGTGCGCAGAGATAAAGTATTTGGAATTTTAGAGGCTTGATGCAGAAGATGGGTTGGTTATGTTCTTAGATGGTTTAGGACATCCTTGCATAATTTCATTTCAGCAGCAGCTGTCAATACATCTCCACTAACCTGACATGTGCAAAGGGAAAGGGGTACTTTTCTCCCTGAACAATTTTACTTATTACTAGAATATCACTCTTTCACTTTCTTTATCTTCTTCTCTTACGATCCATAGCCATTTGGGGGTGGTTGCATGTGTATTTACAGATGGATAAGGTATAGGCATGATGTGTCCACACTTTAAGTAAAGCTTATCAGTTATTTACACTCTAATACAAATGAGTTTATCAGATCTTTTTATTACAGCAAGTTTTGAGGAAGAAGTTCACAGCACCATAAGAGACAGAAAGAAGTGGTCTGATGGAATAGAATAAAGAGTTTAGGAAGGAAGGGAAAATGGGAGATGCTGGAAAAGAATCTTTGCTTTAGCCTTGAGCTTGCAAAATTTCACCACTGATAATACAAAATGGTGCCATGAAATCAAGAGGGCGACCTAGACAGATCTTCTTGTCAAATGGTATGTTTTTCCTGTTCAATACATCATCTCTGGTTCTTTATTTTCTCTCAAATAAATTCTCTTGGAGAAAACACACGTTATAGAAAATAAAATGTTCAGGCTACAAAATGACATCTGAATTACTTGCACATTCAATCATTCTTACAAGTAAAACAAAATTGATCAATAATGTTTGCTGTAGTGTGCCCCATTAAGCAGCTTTTCTTTCTGCTATATCTCCATAAAGCTTTCTATTCCCAGAAGCACAAGGATTGAAAGAATAACAACAAATATATATCAAGGCGAAGGAGAGTATATGGTGTGTTAGATATGTTTATGCTAATCCTAATTTATCCCCTCTAAAGTGAATAAAATAAAATCCTGAGAGCATCCTCTTTTCCTTTATAACCCTACTTCCCATTCTGGAAGTTACCATTTCTGAGATGCATTTGAAGGAGACCAGAGATATTGACTCAGTACACCAGATATTCCATTTCTCTTGCTTTCTATAGTTTTCTTATATCAATTTTGACCTGTCATTTTGATGGTTTCTTAATCTTTATAATTTAGGGTTTGTCTTCCCTTTCCCTTTCTTCCAGTACCTTTCACTGTCATTTTAACTATGGTTTTGCATATATATTAAGAAATAAATCTAAACTTGGTAAGTGATCCAAAAATAATTTTAATTCTTCATCTTTTCACCTTTCCCTTTCTCTTTGACATTCTGTTCATACACAATGCATATTATTTAATACAATTTTAATGTTTATTTTTTATTTATTTTTGAGAAAAAGAAAGAGCAGGGGAGAGGCAGAGAGAGAGGGGAAGAGAATCCTAAGCAGGCTCTATGCTGTCAGTGCAGAGCCCGACACGAGGCTTGAACTCAAGAACCATGAGACTGTGACCTGAGCTGAAATCAAGAGTTGGCCGCTTAACTGACTCATATTCTTTAATACAACTGTAAACAGAAAATAATAATAGCAAAGTATGATCTTTAATTGATTTGTGAATGAGAAGAGGGAATAACATTGTCATACATTTATTCTCATTTCATTACTTTTCTGTTCTTTCTCTCTTCTTTTCTTTTTCTCATTCCCTTTTTCTTTCTCTCCTTTGTGACTATGAGCTTCGAAAGGTTACTAATTCCAGTACCAGGTATACAGTATGTGCTCAAGACCTGCTTATTGAATCAGGGAATTAACTATATACTATAACACCACATCTGTTCCTTTGCCACTGGTTTCTAACCCTTATGAACCTCTTCTTATCCTGTCTGAATTTTATAAGCTGTATGATAACATTATATTCAACATGATTCATATGTATTGGGCATGTACACTGTGCCAGATATTGAGGCCTTAGCAATGACCAAAACAATTGATAATCTTTGCTATCTTGATAATTTCATTCCAGTGAGAAAGGAGAAAAAAATAAACACCATTAATAAGTATAGTATGTAAGTTAGATAAATTCAGAGGAGAAAGGTGGAGAAAATGAATAGGAATTATTGAAGAGGGTCGCAATTTAAGGTAGTTGGTGAAGTCTTCCTAAGAAGGTGCCATTTACAAAGAGGCTTGAAAAAGGTGAGGAAATAAGCTGTGCTGGTTATGGGGGGGTACAGAAAAATAATGGCCAATGGCATCAGGCTACTTGGGATATATGAGAAAAACCAAAGGGGTTGATATGAAGTAAGCAAAAAGGAGTCTAGTCAGTGAGCCAATCAGGCCCTCATGGTGCCCTCACTGACCAAGCCTGTTTTAGTCTGCTTGGGCTGCTCTAACAAAATGCCATAGATGGGTGGCTTAAATAGCAGAGATTTGTTTCCTCACAGTTTTAGAGGCTGACAAGTCTAAAACAAGATGATGGCTGTTTGGATCCTGTTGAGAATGCTCTTCCTGGTTTGCAAACAGAGGCCTTCTCTCTGTGTTTCCTAACATGGGAGAGAGGGAGTGCTCTCTGGTATCTCTTCTTATAAGGTCACCGATCTTACTGGATCAGGGCCTCACCTTTATGACTTCATTTAACTTTAATAATCTCCTTTTAGGCCCTATCTTTAAATACAGTCACACTGGGGGTTAAAGCTTCAACATATGAATTTGGATGGGACACAATTGAGCCCAGAGTAAAGCACAAAGAAGGAAGAAAGCCATTCTGAGACCTTGGAGCAGTACTCCCCTGGACTTCTCTGTGCACTTGAGCAAATAGCTTCTGAATGGCTTTTGTAGCCCCAAAGGCCAGGCAGCTGGAGGGCAATTTGTGTCTGGCCTTAGTGATTTGTCAGGAGCTAGTCCTATATGTGCTTATTCACTAATGAATCTGCTACTCTTTGTAATGTATTAAAATAACTGTAATGCCCTATTGAGCATGTATTCATGTGTTGTATTTTTTGTAAGTGTCCCTTGATTGTCCCTGCTGCAGTGCACCATCCTTAACAAGCATCTTTTATGTTTTTCCCTAATAACCTTAGTGCCCCAACCAGGATTGAGTTTCCAGTGGCAAGTCAGTAAATTCCTTCAGTACAGAGACCGTTTACTTTTTCTTTCTTCACTAGGAAAGTTTTCCATAGCCGGAATATAGTGAAAGATTCATACAAAATACAATTAGAGCTCTAAATGTGTTTTTAATCTCATATATGCATATTCACGTGTGTATTTGTGTGTACATATAGCACAACAACAGCTATGACAGAAGCAAACGTTTATATATAAGATAATTTTGCTGCCCAAGATATTGTGGTTATCATTCCAAAATTGTGTTTTCCAAGGATAAGTTTGGATAAATAAAAACGCTCCATGAATATTCAGCTGTGCTTTTGGATTGAGATTTCTACTGTTCTGAATAAATTCCAAAAGTATTTCTACATTTCAGGTTCTATTACATCTTGAAAGTCTAGCTCACTGTAGAGAGGAGAGTTTTTTTGCTGATTTTTTTTAAGGCAGGCATATGAGCTAAGTCAAAGAGATCAGCTGGAGTAATAGTTGTGTTAGGGTATGTTTTATGTCTGAGCATTTCATTTTGCTTTTGAAATATGGGATAATCATTCTTATTTTGTTTTCTAACAATGAAGCAGATATGACATGAGCCCATAAATATATCTTACAATTTATAAAAAGCATACTATTTGTTAGATTCCCAAATCTGACAATATTGGCGCTATGAAATTATTTCCCAGAGGAAAATTATAATAAATGATAGCTCAGTGACATAAGCCAGATTGCTTAAGATCATTTGACTTGAAAATGCAAGCTAGATTTTGGTTCTACCCCCAGTAAAATCCAATTGAGTGACTTTAGGCACATTATTTTTCTGTTTCCTTAAGATGGTTCATCTGGGAAGAAAATGGAAAATGATGTTTATGGGATGACATTCTTGGGAAGATTCAATGTGTAAAAATAGCATTTAGTAAGCTGAATAATACCGTTCAAACTAAGGTGTTTTTTAAATCATCTAAAATAGGAACTTACTTTTAATATTTTTGAAAAACATTCACCTTCTTACTGTTGGGAAGGAGGATAATTCAAATCTATGATTTAAATCAGATTCTAACAATTGAAGGTTGTATACATGATATGTAAAGGTTCAAGTTGTTCTTTTTCTCTTACAAAATTGACCACTGGTAGAGAAAGTCATTGCACACTAAAAAATTCTACATAAATGTTCATTTATAAAATAAATTCTGAACTTCCCTTGGGCAGTAGGAATGGGA
Organism: Cryptoprocta ferox; assembly: GCA_028646485.1. Classification (NCBI taxonomy): domain Eukaryota; kingdom Metazoa; phylum Chordata; class Mammalia; order Carnivora; family Eupleridae; genus Cryptoprocta; species Cryptoprocta ferox. The sequence goes on along the minus strand of CM053566.1, from coordinate 56,720,433 downwards.
TTGGACAGACATCTGGAATCACCCATTATCTTGGCTATGAGTTGGCATCTCCCAGGATGGTCCATATTAACATATCCCTGGATGGCAGAAGTTGTCATATGCCTTCATAGCATAACTTGCGTATTTTGGAAGGCATTTCTGAGAACAGATTTTTTCGACAATGAACATGCCAAAGGCTTGACATGAAAAGTACTTATGCCTAATGTCTGTCATTCTCTCTCTGCCAGTTCATCTTTCCTGGGCTGGCCTTCTGCCACACTGGCACCTGAAATGCAGCAAACAATGTCATTGGATGCTGAAGGTGCGACCGTAAGTTGTGGTTATCTTCCAAGCAATTACCATATGGTGTGCAATTCAGCTCTTCATCTCCTTGCTCAATGCAAGAATAATAACAATGACAATAATGCCACTTAATAATGTATTTTATCTTGATGGCCTATTCCATTCCCATATTTCTGTGTCTTTAAATATATTGATACAGGGGGCACTTAGGCAGCCATTAAAGTTTAGTCACCTCTCCAGAGTGGGAGGCTATTGTATATAAAACAATTCAAAAGCAGGCTTGATCAAGAAACAAGGGAGATTAGCATATTGAAACAGGATTAAGGAGAAATTAAAAAAAAATAAATTACCAAGTAAAACATGCCGTTTTAGAAAGCAGACACTATGCCCAAGCTTCTTCTTTCTTTCTTTTTTATTTTTTTCACTATTATTCCAGAGAAATATTTTATGAAGTATCTATAGAACAAAATAGAGAAAGAAATACCTTCTACAGGTAAGATACCCTTATAAATAAATATGTATTAGGCTCTCTACCGGATCTCATAATCAAGGTCTACCACTGTCAATTTTATGAAACCACATTACAACATTCACAAAATTAAATACTAGATCACTGCACCCAGCTTATAAGAGATGGGATCAATTCTGAGATGTCATTCAAAGTTTATTCAGCCAATAAACATTTACCGAACATCAGTGTGTTAAAGATTTAATGGTTATCCAGGTTTTAGTCTCTGTAGTCAGGGGTTTTGTATCATCATGAGAGAGACTAAAATTAAATCAAGGATTGTGATTCAGCACAAGAAGAGCTGTGGTAGAGCATATAGCAAGTGTAGGCATCTATGAAGTCTTCCTGAGAAGATGATCATTGTGCTGCATTTTATAAGGGAAATTAGAATTAATTACATAAAAGAGGAGAATAGATTTTTACACACAGAAACAACATGAAAATAGTTATGGAGGATTGATCTCCATTACATATTCAGAAACTAAAGAAAATGGATGGAATAAAATCTGTGATTTGTTTTTGAATATTCATTTCTTGATTTTTAAAAGAACTCTGTCAAATGGAAAGCACAGGCATCCCTTTTCCTATTTTATAGAAGAGGACATGATAGTTCAAGAAGTTAAGTTACTCCCTAATTTAAACTATAATGGAGAGGAAGATCTAGTTCTAGAGGACCGGCCTTCAAATTTCTCATTTAGTAGTCTGTATGTGCACCACCCTGCACCAATTCATATTTCATGAGGAAGATGTACCATGATAGAAAAATTCAGGATGATTAGTTCATAAAATGGGAACAGAGTTTTGAGAAATTTCCAGAGAAGAATACGTATGCATTCTCCTTACCGCAATCTGCTAAAAATTTCTTTCTTGCTCCTGTATCCACTGTTTATTTATGTTTTCCTATTTACTGCATAAAAATTAATTTCAGTGAAACCCTTTTCATATGTAACCACTGATAAGTAACATTGTAGCTTTCTCTATTGTATGATCCAAATTATGCATTCAATACAGTTTCACAGAGTATTATTGAACAATGTCTATCTACAAAATAATTTGGAATTACTAGGGAAAGTGTATGGGAAAGTCACAAATCTGAGCATATTTCCTATAGTAGCTGATGATCTAGTAAGGAATGGTGACTCACAAGGAGCTCTAAGAAAAGATGGCATAGGTTCAAAGAGTGTAAATATACCCTGGGAATTTGAGGAAAGATGATTCTAAATTTATTGTAGAGATACCTGGAAGATTTCTTGGAGGAGACAGAGCTTATGCTGGCATCTAAAGGGATAGCCATGACTTTAATAGATGTTATGAGATCAGAATGGTTGCAGAGAGAGGGCACCAAGTGAGGAAGAACAGGGATCAAGAAAACCTAGGACACATGGCATAAATAGAGTAAGCGGGACTATGTGGTGAAAGATGTAGCTAAAAAGATGAGACACTGCATAGATATTTATATTCCAAATAATTATTAAGAATTGAAATCTAGTTGTATTAGCATTTACTTTTTTCTTTCAGAATTTGTGTGTGTGTGTGTGTGTGTGTGTGTAGGTACATAATATATATAATATATGTTATATATAAATACACTTGAAGATAGAGCTTTAATCTAAATTCCATCATTTATAGATGAATAAACTGATGTCAGGATAATTAAGCAGCTCATACAGGTAGCTAGAAACAGAAATAAGCTATAAACCAACAGTAAATTAATCCAGCTTCTAAGATGGCATTGTGCACAGGAAAAAGTCCTTACAGTAGCACGGAAGCTCTTCTCAAACTCATCTGAATTTACATTTCTGGCCTCATCTCAACACACTTGACCCTCTCCTCACATTGAGCTCTGTGTTACTAAGCCCTCCAGTCCTCTTTTCAGACTCTTCAAGCACATGCCTGTCCTTCCTCCTCATATCCACCCAGTTTTGTAAAGGAAAAGAGCTGTGATGTAAAGAAAGCTCTGACCCTAACTGCACAGGACGAGATGGGGCTAGGGGTGGGGTGGGCAAATCTTGAACTGTGTGCTATCTGGATACTACTGTGAGATTTATTTATTTATGTAGTTCTAATTTATAACCTGCTTACTTCCAGAAAGGATTTGAGTCAGCTAGCTAAAAGTTAAAATACTTGCAAAAATCCTATTTTGAAGTGCTTTGATGTGAAAATTATACCGCACAAGTTGGCACACCGAGAGTTTCTCGTCTGATTTCTGCCTCCATGTCTGATCCATTTCAGCAGTGCAATTGCTTGATGATTTTTTTTTAAAGCAAATTTAACTGAACAACTCACACTCTCAGAAATGCTTTGATTTTACTTTGCTTTATGCTCAGGGCAAAGATTTTGGCTCTGGTTTTCCCATCCACAATTGTGAATTCACTTTAAATAAAATGCAAGAGGAAATCAATGTCCAGTGTCTTGGCTGAAAATTAAATGAAAACAAACATTCAGGATGCACTAAGCATCCAGGTTTCTGTAACTAAACTCGATCAAAGGACCAAATGTTAAGAACCTCCGGGAGTCCATTTTTCTTCGTTTGTAAAGGCCCAAGGGCTAGTAATTAGGAAGCTGAGCTACTCTTCCTCTTCAATTCTGGCCCAGACATTTTGTGTATAAAGTGAGAGAGCTTGTTTTCCTAAAAGCATTTCCCTGCCTATTGGTTGTTTGGTAATGTCTTAAACTTCTCTCCTTATGAAACTTCTTTCTCTCCTTCCTCTTGAGTTTGAGTTAAGGTTATTAAAGGGCCCTCCAGATATAAGATACTGTTTCCAGGGAGGGGACTTATCATGGCTTCTAATGAGGAAAATTAAAACCTGAATTAATTTCTGTACTAAATTCTATAACACTTTAGTCATTCAACATAAAATGTACTTTTTGTGGAGCCTTAGGAGAGAAGCATGGTTTCAGGTGCATCTAAAAGCTGCAATAATAAGTAATCTGTGGCTCTTGTCTTTAAAAAGAAAAGCATCCATGAAAAGGAGAGTTTTAGACTGATTCCCTTATAAGTAACACACCCAAAAGGAAAAGAAAAATAATCATGGTTGAAAAATTAAAGAGCAATTTTGGATTTTTGAGTTTGTTGAAGAGGTGCAGACTCAGTAAAAGATCAGAGAAAAAGAGATGAATGACCTGGAGAACAGAGGCCAGAAGACTGAAAGGAGTGCTCTGGAAGAATCACTTAAATCTGAACCAGAGTTAAAATAATAAATCCTGCTAATAAGGCTTTGGTTCTTTATTTCATATTTTTTTTTTTTTTTGCACTATGAAATAATTTCCTGAGTTCCTGCTTAGTCCACTTGGTGCATTCTGTTCTTATCTGAGACTGGCATTGGGTTTTAATTCATTTCTAAACATCCAGGCCAAATGACCAAAATATGTCTTTGCTGAATGGAATTTGTGCTTCTGTACCATCATTCATTCCATACTTTGTTCCATACAGGCCTGTGTTTTCACAGCTTTTCCTCTTCTACCTTCGAAGGAGAATTCTGGAAGAGAAAATATAAAATGCTGAGGAAACCTATGTTGGTTCAGATTAGAAAGAGTAGGAAGGAGGAAGAGTCAACTTGGCCTGAAGTTGAAAAAAGAGAAATCAGAGATCTGGAGGGAGTTGATTGTGAGAAAGTATAAGAAGAAAGGGTCTTCAGGGCATTTGTCTATGTCAAAGAATTTAACTGCCTCCTTGGTATGCCTTTAAGACACTTCCAAAGATTTCCATTGTGTTCCAGTATCTTTTGGAAGTCATTTTTGGTGTCTTATTACTGCGTCATCATTCAGGTCTGGCAGCATTGAGTAGAAGAGAGATAGTCCCTAACTTTATGGAATTTGAAGCACAAAGGATGATGAGCACCCACATCATTAAAGTGTTATTAAAGTTCTTAGCCCATTATAGTCATTATCTCATTTAATATGTATGTTAATTCTCATTAATGTCTAGATCCCTATTGTCTTTAAGGCTCTGTCAGTCTGATGGAAATGTTTACCAAAGGGAATTAGGGAGAGAGAGTCCTCTGTCGCCAGCATCACCTTGCTCTGTATCTTATCTACCATCCCTGGAGAGTCAATCATTTTAAAATTTGAAGACCTGCCATTTTGATCTCAATTCTTGAATTCTTATCTTTACTCCCAGACTTAAAACGCCCAGTCTAGTGCATTATATTAACTATCACTTAGGTTTGTCCATAGTAATTAAGTAAATTATCCATTGCCTTGAAAACAAGTAGTGTGGACTATACAAACCCTAAATTTGACTGTCCCATTAGCTGCGACCTGATTCTGAACAATCGTGGTCTCAACCAAATGGCATATACTCTGTAACATGTGCCTTGGTAATAACAACAGTGACCAGAGCACTTACAGTGCGTCAAGCTCTAGTATGAGCACTTTATATTAACTCATTAAATTTCACCAGTAACCATATGAGTAGACCATAGGTTTATTACCACCACTTTACAGATGGAGCAAATGAGACAGACAAAAAGGAGCCTAAATAATTTACATGAGGATGCATAGCTAATAAGAGAGTAGAATTCAAACCCAGGTTTTGTGGCTTTGGAAAAACGGTATGATTAAATTAATTTCTTTATTAATGCATCAGTTGACCGTAAGATTATTCTCATTCCTATTCCAAGAGTACGGGCAGTCTGTTGGATTGACAGTGTGCTAATGTATTTGATGGAGAATCTTTAGATGGCCAGGCTCCATTTCCTGAACAACCATTTCTCCCCTCTTCATATTTAAAAAAAGTTTTTTACATTTATTTATTTTTGAGAGAGAGAGTCAGAGAGAGGGAGACAGAGGATCCGAAGGAGGCTCCATGCTGTTAGTGTAGAGCCTGATGTGGGGCTTGAATCCATGAGATCGTGATCTGAGCCGAAATCAAGATTCAGCCACTTAACTGACAGCCACCCCAGTGCGTGCCTCTCTATTTTAATAATGGCCTCTGGGGACATTTATATTAGGTTCAGAGTTGGTAAGAGCACCTTAATGCAATTTCGTCATTTGAATCCTCTTCACCAACAAGCTCATGAGGTGGATACTGTTTTTGTCAAAGATCAGGCCTAAATATTAGAAAGTTTACATCATTCCCTTGGTCACAGAATAGATTTTGGGCTGTAGTCCAGTATTGACCACTTTTTTTTTTTTATTCTTGAGCTCTGCTATTTTCTGAATGTTTATCCCTGCCCCCATTCATATGTTAAAATTCTAACCCCCAAGGTCATAGAATTTGGAGGTGGGGACTTTGAGAGATGATAAGGTAATGGTAGAGTATCATGAATGGAATTAGTGCCTTTATAAAGGAAAGAGCTCTCTCACCCCTTCCATCATGTGAAGTTATGGTGGCAAAAAAAATCCGAAAAACAAAATAGCTATCTAGGAAGTGGGCTCTTACCACACACCAAATCTTTTGACACCTTGATTTTGGACTTTCTGGCCTCCAGATCTCTACCTAGTCTATGGTATTTTGATAGAGTAGCCCAAACAAACTAAAGCAGTTTCTTTCTGCCATAGCATATTATATCAAGAACTTAAAATCTGGGAAATATTCTAATTAAAAACCCAGTAGAAGACAAAAATAATAATCAAATGGGAGGCAAATATTTTAGGGAAAATTTAACTGTTTTACTTAGCTCAGCCCCAGATATTTAGCCATAAAATGAGGATAGGTCTCAAAGATGACCATGAATTTGTTTGTTTGTTTGTTTGTTTGTTTGTTTTTCTGCAAAGAAATTTTGATAGAATAATAAATCAATATATGAATTATTTCAATTGATCTATTGACTCAATTTATAATGATATGGTGGAAGTTAGTTGATAGGACTGAGCAAAGAAAATTTTACTAAGAATATCACCAACAAAATCATTAGTATTGACTATCAAAATATAAGCAGAAGGCAACTTCCATGAATGTTTGATAAGCAAGCAACACAATTTTTATGTATACCTTTTTCAGCTGACAAGACAAATTAGCATTTATTATACAATACATCTTCATCTATAACAGTACCTATTACAACACCCAGAAGAGTTTTAATTAAAAATATCTTGATCCTTGTGGCACCTGGGTGGCTCAGTCAGTTAAGCATCAGATATCAGCTCAAGTCATGATATCACAGTTCATGAGTTCGAGACCCACATTGAACTCTGTGCTAACATCTCAGAGCCTGGAGCCTGCTTCAGATTCTGTGTCTCCCTCTCTCTCTGCCCCTCTACCACTTGTGCTCTTGCTCTCTCTCTCTCACTCTCTCAAAAATAAGTAAATATGAGAAAAAAATAAAAACTAAAAAAAACACAAACAACTTGATTCTAAAGAAAGTAATATGAGACTTTTCTAATCCTTCATTATTTATTTTCTCAAATTTTTTTATCTGTCTAGTAATTTTGAGAAACAGAGATCATGATAAATTCTACCTTATCTGCCAACTTCCTCCCCCTCCCACCTCTATATTTTAGTTCTAGAAATAAAGAAATAGAACTGGTCCATTTGCTGTCAAAACTGAAGAATTTAGCAGAACTTGAGAATAAAAAATATGTTACATTTCATGCTCAGATTTAACCAAAACAAACATAAGATTGAATTAATTCTCCATTTTGTTTGAGGGTGTATGTGTATATATGCATGACTACAGAAATAATGATGTAATTAGATTTGTGGTTTAGCATTTTCAAAGGTTTTTATTTGATAGATACACATAAATATATACAAAAGATATTTTGCATAAATAAGGATAAAAAAATCACAGTAAGAGAGTCAAGCAAATCTAAGCAATTATGAGAAGATTAAATGATTTACTTGTAAGGAATTGGTCTTATACGATCAGAGATCATAGCTCTCATACAAATTATTAATGATTTTTTTAGACGCTCAGTCGGTTGAGCGTCCAGCTTCAGCTCAGGTTATGATCTCACGGTTCGTGGGTTCGGGCCCTGCATCAGGCTCTGGGCTGACAGCTTGGAGCCCTGGAGCCTGCTTCAGATTCTGTGTCTCCTTCTCTCTCTGTCCCTCCCCCATCTCTGTCTCTCAATCATAAATAAATGTAAAAAAAATTTTTAAAAAAGAATCTTGTTTTTACCTATTTATGAATAAGAGAGGAATAAACATAGACTGAAAATTATTATTTTAGAATGTTTAATAGTTTGAAAAAGAAGAGATTTCAGTTATGGACCACAGAGCTTGACTTTTGCAAGTGAAGGACAGAATGGTTTGGAGACAGGGTGAAATTAACAAAATTTTATTTAAAAAAAAGACAGAAAAGTGTACTAAGATTTGCATAGTAGAAGCTGCTGAATAATTTTACTTAAGAAAAATAAGACATCAATGATACTCAAAGACACTAAGTAACTCATGCATCTCCACTTCATCTCACACTGAATAGGCCTGGCTTCAAAGGCAATATTACATTGGTTAAATGAAGCTTGTTATAGAAAAATAATAGTGGTCAAAACTGCTATTTGGGGTTTCAACAATAAAGTAGCAGGAAGATTATTCCATAGGCTGATTTTCTCTACTCTATCTCATGCTGAATAAAAGCTGTACCCACAAGCTGTCCATTATGGGTATGTGGAAATTGTATATGAATTTCAGCATGTGTACTTGCTCTTCAGCTACTCACTACATAATTCTGGCTAGTCTGGAGAATTTAGTGCGGGACTGGTGTGTGTGTGTGTCTTGTGTGTCTTGTGTGTACACATGCCCTGAAAGGAGTGGTGTGTATGGCACTAATATGAGGGTTATGTGGAGGGATATAACATGGTAGGAAAAGGGGGGGAACAAAGGGGGAAATGAGGCTGTATAGCCTGCAGCATAGATAGAAGCAAAACCTACCTACCAGGTCACCTTTGAAATTACAAGCAGCCCTGAGGGAAGAGAGAAGGAGGAACTCAAACTAGTGGCAAGGGCAATAGTGGGAAATTGTGTCACCACCAAAGGCACCTTCACCAGGTCCCCTTCTTCCTGCTAAGCTGCTGCAGCAGCCAATGACATCACCAACTCTGGCATAACAAAGGATTTCTAGATTAGCCATTTGATTGCATTGATCAGCAAATTCAATACAACACTGGCTTATCTGACTTTTAACACCTACCTGCCTTAATCAACCAATGTTTTAGCTTGAGTGACTGGTCATGCCCATTAAAACTGCTGAACCAGCAGTGACGGTGCATTTTTTCCAATGATTTGAAAGAGATTGTGAATAACTCAGTATGACAAATTTTATCACACCTGAGTCTTGTTAAAGAGATAAGAGTATTTTTACATGACGTACTTCATAAGAATATATTAAAGTTTACTTTTATAGTGAATGAGATGAAGAAATGCTCAGGTTTCTGGTCAGTCACATTAGATCAGTTTGTGTTGCTAGGGACACAGTCTGCTTGTCTGGAGAAACAAAGTTATAGGATAAACTATTTAAGTTGAAAGAAAAAATAATCTGAGCTGTCATTTACAAATAATGATCAAAATTAGAAACTCTGTTTTGTTCAAACTTGGGAGTAGGACTGGTTTTGAGGGCTTCCTGGGACTCCTTGCGCAGAAGAGCCTCACACAGGGTTTAATGTTCTACTCTTGCTATTTTTAAATTCTTAACAATTTTCTAACAAGGGGACTCCACATTTAATTTTGCAACTTTCATAGCCAGTTTTGCCTGGAAGCTGTTGGAAGTTTAGGAAAAGAGGATCTTGATACTGAAACCATGCTTGGTTTCAAGTTACAGTCTCTAAAATGATGGAATTGGCTTCAAAAATATATGAAAATCTATACCACTCTCTTCTGGCCTCTACCTATTTGTACTTACGGAATAAAGATATGGTCTTCTGTACTTGAAAAGGTAAATTTTATGGTCTTCTGATCCATATTTGAGGAAAAACAAAACAGGAATTACGCATGTAAAATTGTATTAAAATAGTTCCCTTACATTTTATGGTAACAGTTCTTTGTTTGGCAGAATACCAGAGATAAAAGTTATACAGCCTGGGCGGTTGACATTCACTTTCCTTGTACCAAGCAGGCAAACTGGTTATTGCATTTTCTAGGATATTGAATTGTTACAATTAGATTGCATGTTATAATAATATTTAAATAGCTTCTAATGTTTGGCAGGCCTTTATCTTTTTTTTTTAAAGATTTTTTAGTGTTTATTTATTTTTGAGAGAGACAGAGAAAGAAAGAGAGACAGAGAGAGTGCAGAGAGGGAGACATAGAATCTGAACACAGGCTCCAGGCTCTGAGCTGTCAGCACAGAGCAGGACGAGGGGCTCAAACCCACGAACAGCCAGATAATGACCTGAGCTGAAGTCAGACGCTCAACTGACTGAGCCATTCAGGCGCCCCTATCTTTTTTTTTTTTTTTTTAAATCTCAAGAGCTTATGCATGTTCTGCCTTAGAACACGTTAGGTAGAAGATACAGAGTATTGGGGAGTCTTTAGGAAGGTTGTTTCTTTGATCTACTCTACGCACCAGGCATCATTCCTTTAAATTAACAAATGCAATGACAGTCTTTATTTTCATGTTAAGAAAACAACTTTTATTTTCAACCTAGACTGCATTTTTATCAAATTTAAAGAGACTAATAATTAACATTTTTCTCTGTGATTGAGGGCAAGAACTAGAAACTGAGGTGTTGTTGTTGTTTAAGTAGGGAGATGAAATTTACCTTTTCTTTATCTGAAGATCAACAGGACATTTTTTCTCATACGCACATTCAAAGTCAATGGCCAAACTATATTCTGTTGATTTTATTTCTGAAACATCTTTTGAACTTTCCATTTCTCTTTATTCTAACTGCCATCATCCTAGTTCAAGCCAGTCACATCTCACCTAGACTACTGGATAAAATTGGTGTCTTTTTCCTTAAGTCTCTCTTCTCTCTAAGTTATTCTTATATTGTAGCCAATATGATAGTCCTAAGCTTTAAATCTAACCTGGCGGCTTTCCTGCTAAAGCCAAACTTCCAATGGCTTCCTAGTCTGCTTGTAATAAAATCCAAACTCCCAGTTCTGTTAAGTGATCCCTGTCTACTACTTGGTCCTGATACTTTTGCGTTTGATTTTCCTACCTCATGGAAACTCATACACTTTCCAAATTGTGCTATACATTGTTTCCTAGTTCACAAAAGATTCAAAGTTTTTTCAGTGCTGTTTTCTTTTTCCACCACATAACTGCCCTCCAAATGTGGTGTGCAGGTGGTTTCTCTTCAATTCTAACATGAATGCATTCATTCAACTAATATTAATTAAGCCCTTCATTTCCTAGAACTGTTAGACACTCTGATTTTATAGTGAGGAAACAGCAAAGTCATTGTTTCATGGAGCTTATATTCTAGTGATTAAGAGATTAATATAATAAAAGAATTAATATAATAATGTCTGGCAGTGATTAGTGGTATGACAGAATCTAAATCAATCAAAAGAGAAAGTGATATTTTAGACTTATGACTGAGATGGATTTTCTGAGATGGCAAAACTTAAGTCTGAATGTAGAAAAATGTGTCAATCAAAATAACAGAGAAAGGAGCATTCTTGGATTAGGAAACAGTAAGAGAAGAGATCTAGAGATAAAAACTACAAGAACTCCTATGTGGTCAGAGGGGAGTGAACACAGGCAAGAAAGGCTAGGGAAGGTAACTAGGGATCAGACCATGGAGGAATTGGTAGGTCACAAGAGGACTTTAAATTTTATTATTTTTTAATGCTTATTTATTTATTTTGAGAAAGAGAGAAAAAGTGTGAGCAGGGAGGGGCAAAGAGAAAGGGAGAAAGAGAATCCCAAGTATGCTTCATGCTCAGCGTGGAGCCCAACTAAGAGCTGGATACCACAGGAGCGAGATCACGACCTGAGCTGATATCAAGAGTCAGACACTTAACCAACTGAGCCACCCAGGCTCCCCTAAATTTTAGTCTTAAGTGAGATGGGAAACCACTGATGGGATGAGAGTGGAGTTGTTACATGGTCTTTTTAGGTTTCAGATGATGCCTTTGGCTTTCCTGAGGAGAATATACTGTAGAGAAAAGAGTGGCAGCAGAGAGGCCAGGTAGAAATTAGTTCATTGCAATAGTCTAGAGCAGAGATTCACACAACTTGGATAAGATGAGGGTGGTTAGTTTTTTAACAGAATTCACTGATGTGAAGTGTAAGAGAGCCAAGCGTTATGGATGACCACAAGTTTTTTGCTTGATAAATGGGTGAATGATTGTAACATTTACTGAGGACGAGATGAAGGATGGGAATGATTTGTGGATGGCGGAGAGAGGTATTATACAGTTCAGTTGAGAACACAGGAAGTTTTATATGTTCTTGCAGAGACTTGCTAGATACTTACCAAGACCATCCCTTCTTTCTTGAAGTACAGGAATACTATATTATTCAGCCTCCATGGCATCTAGATTGAGACCATAAAATATGAGAAAAAGTCATGTAAAACCACTTCTGAACCATCTGTCTTTGTCTCTCTGTTTCTTTGTTTCTCTTCTGAAACCCTGGAAATGAAAGACTCAATATGAAAGAGAAAAAAGTATGGAAGGGGGTCCTTTGTGGAGGAGAACTACTCAGGAGGGCCACTTGAATCGATGCAATATTGTATTAGTCAGAATTGTTAACAAGACAGAAACCACACAGTAATATGAACAAGAAACATTTATTAAAAAGACCTACTAACTTAGAAATAAAGAATTGTTAACTTAGAGGATCAGAGAAACAAGTTTGGCAAAAAGAATTAAGAGAATGATAAAGAATATAGGAGTAGCAAGAATAGCTTCTATCCCTTGGAGATAGAACACCCAAAGAAGAGCCCTCTTCCTAGCACTAAGATACAGAATTATTAGAAAGGTTATGACTTTAGCTCACTGAATGTGAGAGAAGTAGCTGTGGTGCTGCCATGGCAGAATGTGATGGAATCCACAACCTGGACCTTCCCAGAAATATGGCCCCTAGGGTGCTAGGAAAGTCTGTTCATCACAATGTATCTCATTAAAGGCACTTTGCTCTTAAAACCACCCATGGGAGTTGCTTGGGAAGCTCTGGGCTTCTGGGTATTGCTTATCACTATTCACATCGGTAGCTATAGGCTGGAGAAGCTCCCTACACTTCAGTACATGAGCACAGGAAATGCCATGGGCACTACAAAAACCTGCTAAGAAGAACTCATTGGAGTTCCAGAATTACTTCCTCCTGTAACATCTCTCCAGTGCCTTTTACTGAGAAAACTTAGCATCATACCCACTAGCAAAGGAAAAATAAAGGGTCCTGTTCTGTTTTCATATATCAGCAAATCAATGGTCAACTTGGAACTGAGAGAGAACAAAGTGATAATAGAGTATGATTCCATTGTCTTCTGACTTGCTAGGGTTCAGAAACCTAGGTTCCGAAGTTGGCTCTAAATTTTGCCTTGTCTCTCTGAATATAATGTTACTTTTTTCTCTCTGTTTGTTTTCAAGATATTCCCTTTGTCTTTTGTTTTCAGCAGTAAGGTGTGCCTAGGAAGTTTTCCTGGAAGCTAGGATGGTATTTATCTTATTCTTATTGTCTTTCTTTGTCTTAGACATTATATCTTCAAATCTTTTCTTCTGACCTATTTTCCCTCTTTTTCTTCTGAGAATAGTCACCTGTATATTAATTGATATTGTCCCACAATTTGGATACTCTTCTTTTCCTTTTTAAAAAAACATTTTTCTTTTTTTTCCTCCTTACATTTCTGTGTGGATAATTTCTATTGCTCTGTATTCAAGTTCTTTGATTCTTTCCTGTTTTATGGAGTCTCCAGATGATTCCGCAGAAGATATTCTTTATTTGTAGTACTGTTTCTCGGTTCCAGCACTTTCTTCTCTTTCTCATAATTTCTATCTCTTCTACTGAAATCACTCCTCTAATTTGCATGTTGTCCATCATTTCCATTAGAGCTTTGAAGACATTAGTCATGTTTACTTTAAATTTCTTATCTTACATATTTATTATATCAGTTTAGCTCTGATAATTGTTTTGTCTTTTCTGAGCATGTTTTCCTTGCCTTTACAATGCCTTATGATTTTTTGCTGGAAGGTAGACATAAAACAATAGAGATAGAGGTTAATGGCTTTTATGCCTGGAAATGTGTACAAGTTCTGCTAGTCTTTTATTTTATTTATTTATTTATGCTTTTAACTTTTATTTATTTTTGAGAAAGAAACAGAGTGTGAGGTGGGAAGGCTCAGAGAGAGGGAGGGAGACACAGAATCTGAAATAGGCTCCAGGCTCTGAGCTGTCAGTAGGGAGACTCAAACTCACGAACTGTGAGATCATGACCTGAGCCAAAATCAGACACTTAACCGACTGAGCCACCCAGGTGCTCCAGTTCTGCTAGTCTTTTCATGCAGGCTTTGAGTTAATCTAGATATGATTTGGGCTGGGTTTGAGATTTTTGTTGCTATAGTTCACCATTTTGTACCACCACTGGTTTCAATTCGAGTAGGTGTTGATTTATCAAAATAGTGTCTATTTAGTTTTGAAATTAGTTTTTCCTATTGTGCTGTGCTTCCAAGTGGCTCCCTTTGTTCTTCTTTTTCCTCTCCTGTCTCTCTTCCAGCAGTATTCTGTTGTCTTTGAAGGCTGGTAGCTTGGTGGCAGAGGGTCTGAGAGTGTGTGTTTCCTATTATTCTGTTTAGCCTCTGACAAGGAACCATTGTGTCTCTGGATCTTGGGGATATGACCTTCTCAGTTCTGCCTTTCCCTCAGCTATAGTCGTGAGTCCATCTCGCAACGCTGCCCCTCTCTTTTTTCCCTCCTGTTCTTTTTTCCCAGCAGCAATGATTGTTTGGCAGTTTTTACGACAGCATCACTTGTTATCTTTTCCCTCACAATTTGAGGGTTTGTTCCATACTGGAGATGGAGAAGGATCTAGGCAGAATTTCTTATCCCTCCAGAGTGACTGTTTTCCCCTTGTTTAGCTCCACCACAAAGGATATTTTTTTTTAGTATTTTCAAACTTACTTTCTGGTGGTATCTGTGGGGAAAGAGCCTATAAGAGGGTGTGGACCTCTCAATTTCTGCTGCTCTCAGGATTACATACTGTCCCATCAACTCATAGTTGGCTTTCACCAAATTATCAACTCTTCTAGCTTAATTCTTTACATGTCTATTGCTTCTGTCCGCATGAGAACCTGCTTGTAACACTTCTGTCTCCACAGGCATCAACTCTTTTTAGATTTTAGAATGGTTGTTTGCTTTCCAACTTAAGCTCTCTAAAAGGTTCAGAAAATGCATGAATTTGAAGTTAGTTTGGCTCTTTTTGTTGCAAGGGTTAAAGTGACTCTTCTTCCATTTCTGTGCCTTGGGCTAGAAGCCCAAAATTCCATATGGCAAGTTTTTAAATAAGCAATATATACCTAACATGGATAGCATAGATGTGTAAATATAGGTGAAAATTCAATTTGCTAAATAATACATACAGTATGATAGAGATTATATAATTTTAAAAACACAGAGCAATATAAGATAGAGTGTATGTATACATGTATATATTAAAAGTGTAAAACAGACTGGAAGAATCCACAGCAAATTTATGATAGTGATTGCTCCTGAGGAGAATGTAATAAAAGGAATTTCAACTTTATCTGCAATATTCTATTTCTTTTATTTAAGAAAAATCACTTTAAAATCTCTAACTACCACATGAAATGAAGTATCCTCAAGGCCAAAAGCATCATCTATTCCTTATGATGTGCCACTATGAGCTTAATTAGCAGCTCAGCTATGGCCACCATTCTGCAGGCAGACGATAGACAGTTGTCTTTAATACTCCATCGTGTTGAAGCTATTCCAACTTTCTACAGCATAGACCATATGAAAATTTCATATTTTTTTATTTTATATTTCACTTCGAGCTTAGCCATACCTAAATGAATCTCATACTTTTTCGTATTCTAGAAAGGGCAGTAAGAGAACTTTTTTTTTCTTAAGTGCATACCATAATTATACATAGCATTATGTTAAATTACTGAAAGAGTAATCTTATTTAATTTTCACACCAATCTTATGAAATAGATATAATTACTCCCATTTTTTGGCAAGGTGAGTAAGACCCAGAGAAGTTAAGTAACTTGTCGTGGCTGTAGAAAAGATAGAACGTGGAGTTTATAAGATCCACAGGAGTCTGAAAAGCTAATTAATCCTGAGGAAAGTGAGGCATCCTTAAATGATTAGAAAAGGAAGCATTTTCAAGGAGTTAGAGTGGTTACAAAGAGCATAACTAATGTTGAAAGGTATATCAGTCTGAGTCTAATGTACTGAGGCAGAATATAAACATAAAAATATCAGTAATGTGGTTGACACTGGGATACACTACCCAGAAAAATCTTCACTAAGGTCTTTTTTTGATCCTGCTGCTGGGCATGCCTCAGGGATTGACTCTGCTGCAGGGATCCCTTAAAACATAATTATAAATATTGAAAATTTACAGATGTCAAGAAATTTTACTGAATTCTTAATTCCTTTTTCTGAAGAGGCTAGTAAGCCCAGTCATTCTTCTCTTCTTTTTGGAATGCTGAGGATATATGTTTAATAAGGTGAAAATGATTATGATGATGATAATGATGATTATGGTGATGATTATAACCATCAGAATCAGTTGGAAGGCTTGTTAAAATACAGATTGTTGTGCCCCGTCCACAAAGCTGGTCTGAAGACCAGACTTTGAGAACTACTTTTTTTTAGGATATCTTAATTCTGTCACTTGTCTCATATACAATATGTGACATATTACTTCCTTATATAGTGTGATACTGTAACTTATAATAAGAAATATACATTCGATCTTTGTCTCTGTTTCTGGTACTTAGCTCCTAAAACCCTTGGATTTTCTAAGTGGTAAGAGCAACAGAGGTAATATTTGTTATGTTAATGAAGTGACTTTTAGACCACTTCAGGATGGGGCTGGTTGCCAGGAGAACAAATCATGTGATTGGAGGCTTGAAACTTTTAGTGTACTATTCCCTGACCTCTAGGGCGGGGAGAAAGGCTAGGAACTGAACTGGTTGCCAATGGCCAAAGAATTAATCAATCATGCCTGTGTAATGAAGCCTCCAAAAAAATCTAGAAGGATGGGGTTTGGAGAGTTCCCAGGTTGGTAAGCATATGGATTTGGGGAGGGTGACACACTTGGAAACAGCAAGGAAGCTCCACGCTCTTTTCCTATACTTTGCTCTGTGCATCTCTTCTATCTGGCTATTCCTGAGTTATATTCTTTTATAATAAACTGGTAAGCTAGTAAAGTAAATGTTGCTCTGAGTTCTGTGAGCCGATCCTAGCAAATTAATAAAACCTAAGGCAGAGGTTGCTGGAATCCCCAGTCCATAGCCAAATGGTTAAAAGCAAAGGTGATAACCTGAACTTTCAACTGCCTTCTGGGAGGAGGAACTCTTGTTGGACCGAATCCTTAACTTGTGGGATCTGGAGCTCTCTCCAAGTAGATAGTATCCCAATTCAGTTGAATTGTGGGGCACACTGCTAGTATAGAATTGTTGATGTAGGGGGAACCCTCCTACCCTATACAGTTGAATTGGGTCCAGAATCATCTTTTCAAGACAGAGCACCAATGTCAATCAATGTATTAACACATTCCTGATGTTTTATCTGAGAGGTAAGTAGAAGTTTCTTCTTGTGACTGCTTAAATGTCTTGTGCATTCTCTGGAATGTATATTTCCCACTTTAAAGACCACATAATACAGATCCCCTGACCCTAGGCCTCCAGAGAGTGCTCCACAGGGAAGCTTCCACCTTTTCTACAGCCCCTTTTTCCCTCTTGGCATTCTGTATTTTCTTTGTAACCACTTTCCCTAAAAATGCTTCCTTCTTTTTCTGATCATTTGAGGATGCTTCCCTTTCCTCAGGATCTTAGCTTTCCGTGCTCTTGTGGGTGGGTTAAGTTTTAGCTCTGGCTGAGTCAGCACAAATGCCAGAGAGGCCCTCCATGCTAGATCACTGTTAAATGTCAGATACATTTCAAAGACATCAGTAAATTTCCCGCTTAAACTCATATATTGACTTCATAAAAACAGTGTTGTTCCTACTGTTATGTTTGACTTCACCTAAAACAAAAATTAAATTTATCCACCTCCCTATGGGGATTCATTGCAGAACCCACCTCCATTAATGTGATAAGAAAAAGCACCATGTCCAGTAGATATTCATGACTAAAGTCTACAAACTTGTTGTGGAGAAAAAGGTTCTGCATATTAAACCCTTACATAGCCATAAGTGACAAAATCGGTAGTATGTTGTAAGGAAAGTATTAATCAGTAAGTATTAAACGTATCACCATTTTAGTTCACAACAAGTTCCAAAAATCAGAAGAGGGATGCATGTGGGCAATCAAAGCCCTAAGAGGATTTTCAAAATATGAAATTGTAGCACTAGTGGTATTCTCGGGATCTCATGAAAGGAAAGATATAAAACCATAATTATTTTGAGTTACTCTTTTTCAGCAGTATATAGTTAAAGATATTAGGAAATGGTGGATGATTAAGAAAGAATAAACAGTTTTTATTGGAACCTTAAAAATAATGATTTCCTTTAATCATTGCACTTTTATTTAGAAGTATTGAAATGATAGAACTATATTATAGAAGAAACCAAACTTAAAATTCAATAAAATTGTCACTGCTTTTAACTAAATAAGTTAGATAAATTTTGTCATTGATTTATACTGAAGATTCACCCTTTGAAGTAGGAGAAAGGGTAGTGCATAGTTGAAGCTATAATAAATTAAATTCATGTATTTTAAAGTACCTGGAACCTTTTTTTTTACCTTTAACATTTTTAATACAACTCATAAATTGTGAAAACAACTCTAATTTTTTATATGGTATAAGCCAGATACCAGATCCTTTTGGAATTGGGAGAATGGACCAATCCAGCCAAGAAAAGCCAAAAAACCCTGAGTTCCTTAAACTTTTATTATACAACAGAAAAAGTGAAGGGGACCATTTATCAATGATGGCTTTACCTCCTTTTCTCCTGTTATTTTTGCTTATCTAGGAGACTGTGTGTCACAATAGAATTTTGTATACTTGTTGTAAACTAAAATGGGGATATGTTTACTACTTACTGATTAATACTTTCCTTACAACATACTTCTGATTTTGTCACCTATGGCTGTGTGAATTCAATAGAATTTTTTAATGCTATTTTAACTATCTTGTTTCAGAACTTAATCTTAATTACTAACACCCTCAAAAATAATAATAATGAATAAAAAGAAAAAACAGGAAAGAAAATGAAAAGCCCTGCTCAAATCCATTTTCTTCTTTGTTGAGCTCCTGATGGGACATCTGTATTCAGGTCACCCATGGTCCCTCTCAACTCTCTCCCTTGCAGGAGTACCCACTATGCCCCTGTGCAGAAAGGGCAGCACATTAAATTCTCAAATGGGAGATGCTTCACATCTCAAATGAGTATCATGTCATCATTACTAGGAAACATAGGCAATAAAAATCAAATATGGATGATCTCACCTCTTTCCCATGAGCCTACCTTACTCTCTGAATTGGTTCACTTCTGTGTCCTGTCTACAGTCCTTGCCTCACACAGACCAGTGCTGAGAGTGACAAGTCTCTTTGCTTTGCCGTGCTGTTAGACATGAGCTCCTATCTATAGTCAAGACCGTTAGTATGTCTTAACGGTTTTACTTTGCTGTAGAGCAAAGAATAAAATGTAATTAGAGAATCATTTTACTGTGATCCTAAAACTCACATTGTACTCTATGGAGGAAATATGCAACTAACTGAAAAAGGAAAAAAAAAAGAGCCACAGGGAAAATTTATTTTTTCTTAAATGTGGGAAACTGACAACAAAAAATGTATTTAGCCATTTCTTTAAAAAAAACAGTCTTGGAACTTTTTTTGTTTTTTTGAGTTCATTTATCAATTTTTGAGAGAGAGAGACAGACAGATACAGAGACAGCATGAGTGGGGCCGGGGAAGGATAGAAGGAGAGACAGAGAATCCCAAGCATGCTCTGCACTGTCAGGCAGAGCCTGACCTGGGACTTAAACTCACAAACCATGGGATCATGACCTGAGGCCAAATCAAAAATCGGATGCTTAACCAACTGAGTCACCCAGGCACCCCTTAGCCACTTAAATTAATTGTCTAGATGAACTAGGAACAGCTTAGGACCAGAAAGTAAGAAAAGTAAGAAAGTACTAAAAATAAGTAAAGAATAGAGTATGTCAAAGAGACCCAGGAGCCAACCTGAAAGAGCTCCCAATGGCCAAAGCTCATTTTGAAGCAACAGCAACCACAAGGAACAACTTTGTATATAGCCCAAAGTATAAAATAAATAAGCATAAGGCCATGTTGATATAATTAAATGATTGAATAAATAAGTGGAGGAAGAGACAAATTTCCTTACAAAATAATTCCAAGTGATATATGTAAATGCTGCCTACCAGCCTGTAGAGCTTAATCCCTGTACCCCCACCCCCACTACTCTTGAGTATAGCATGGACTTAGTGTTTTCCTTCAGTAGAATAGAGTGTGAAAAGGAATTAGGGAGAACAGAAGGAGTAACTTTACCGTGGAGAAACCTGGCAACAGAACCTTAACAAAGTAATCAAGGTTAATATCACCAATGACAGCATGCGGCTATTATATATCCTTGATATGATGTGATGAGAAAGACATTTCAACTCTGTACAGTATTCTTTCCCCAAAACCATAACCCAAGCCTACTCATGAGAAAATAAATTAGACAAACCCAAATTAAGGAAAATCCTTTAAAAATCCTTTAAAAAAATTCCTCAAAACCTTCAAGGTCATAAGGGGCGCCTGGGTGGCTCAGTCGGTTAAGCATCCGACTTCGACTCCATCATGATCTCATGGTTCGTGGGTTCAAGCCCCATGTCGGGCGTTGTGCGGACAGCTAGCTCAGAGCCTGGAGCCTGTCTTTGGATTCTGTGTCTCCCTCTTTCTCTGACCCTCCCCTGCTCACGCTGTCTCTCTCTCAAGAATAAATAAAAACAGTAAAAAAAAAAAAATTAAAAAAAACAAAAAACAAAAACTTCAAGATCATGAAAAACAAGCAGTGACTGAAAAGCTATCACCAACCATGGGAAACCAATGAGACGTGACAACTAAATGAAAGGTAACATCCTGGATTAGGTCCTGGAACGGGATAGAAACAGGACGTTAATGGACAAACTGCTGCTATTTGACTAAAGGTTGGGACTAGATAGTAGTTACACAATATTGGTCCTTGATTTTGACAAGTGTGCCATAATAATTAAGATCTTAAAATCAGAGGAATATTTAGGAACTCTCTGTACTATCTTTGCAACTTTTCTGTAAACTTAAAATTTTTCCAAGTAAAAATTTTATTTAAAAGGAAAACAAAACAGAAATAAAACTCTTAAGCCATAGTCTTAGGATTTTGTCCATTTTTAAAAATGTATATTATATATATACTTAAGTTAAAATATAAATTATTATATAATATATAAATTATATGTAAATATATCTGAATATATATGTTCAGATACATATATAAATGTATATATTTATATTTATATTATTTATACTTATATTTATATATATATCAGATCTGAAGATCTGAAGCAGGCTCTGCACTGATAGCTCAGAGCCCTATGCAGGGCTCGAGCTCACAAACTTTGAGTTCGTGACCTGAGCCGAAGTTGGAGGCTTGACTGTCTGAGCCACTCAAGTGCCTCTAAATGTATGTTATATTTTAATTAATATTTACATAGAAAATTGATTATTTATGATTTAAAAAGCAGCCTTTGCAAAGAATAGAAATGAATGCTTTAATTTGGCCAGAGTTCTACATCATGAACTTACATCAAAATATAGAAAGACAAAATATTCCTCATATATCTATATCTATATCTAAATCTATACACATATGTGTGTGTGTGTGTGTATAAAATATATACACACAAAATATTCTTCATAAAAGCAGTATGAGCTGTCTGTTACTTACATTTTATCCAAATTAAAAATATAGAATTCCAATGGAGAAAAATTTAATATCCCAATAAAAGGCATGAAAGATAATAAAAATTAGTTCCATACTTTTGGATGAAATAATTTAACTTTTTAAGATGCTGGTTCTAATAAATTATCTATATATTAAAAGCAATCTCAATCATGCTTTCAATTGGAATTTTTTAGGAGCTTAATAAACTCATTCTGAAATCCATATAAAAGAATAAAGTCAACTTTGAAAAAGTATAAATTGGGATAGAGAGATTGCCTCTCAGAAATTATGACATACTACAATGACATAGCAATACAAATTAATGTTGTATTAGTATAAAAATAGAGAAATAGTCTAAGAACAGAATGGAGAGTTTAGAGACAGAACATTTATGTATGGGAACTTTGGCAACTTAATAAACAATAAAGTTGCTATTTAAATCAAGAGGGGAAATAAATGATGTTTTTATGCCTTACTCTTTGGAGATAAATTTAGACAGATGGACTCCAGATGGATTAAAGACTTATACACAAAAGGCAAAACTTTTAAATTATTAGGAGCAAATATACAAAAACATCTTTGTGATCCTACTGTGGAGAAAGACATTAAAATTTCCCAAACCATGAACTGTATTTTTTTAAAAGAAGACATGTGCAATCAGAGGAGGGATGGAGAGAGAGGGAGAGAGAATCTCAAGCAGACTCCATGCCCAGCATGGAGGCCGATGCAGGGCTCAGTCTCAAATCCTGAGATCATGACCTGAACTGAAATCAAACTTCAGATGCTTAACCGACTGAGCCACCCAGGTGCCCCAATATAATTTTTTTAGTTGGGGTTTATTCAATGGAAAACATTGTGGACAAGTTTACAGATTGATAAAAATTGGGAAAAGACATTTTCTACTTCTAAAAATAGCAGGGGACTAATATCTAAAATATAAAGGATTTCCTTCAAATAAAAAAGAAAAATACAATATCCACAAAAGAAAAATGGACAGAGGACACAATGCTCAGTATGGGAAGAGAAAATCCTAAAAGATATTAGCATATGAGGAAATGGCCAAACTCATTAGTAACCAGAGAAGCACAATCAAAATGGCCAAAGGATATTACTTTGCACCTATCAGTATAGCACCTGTGCACTGTATTTGTATAGATAGTTTTATTTGTTTTTATTTTTAGATTTTTATTTATTTTTTTAGTGGTTCCAGGTTTAATTAAGATATGGCACAACCTTTAAGAGAAGGTCCCGTGGCATGCAGCCTGGGCCCCAAGCAGAGCATTTACTTTTTGCAATAAAATAGAGGGACATAGTAAACCAGAAACAACTTATGACCCACCTGCCTCAGTCTTGCACCAGAAAGAAATCCATATAGCGGCTCATCTGAGTAGGCCTTCTTTTAGGGATAGATTACCCCCACCCCCTGGATCTGGGACCCCTGGGAGCCCTTCTACCCTGTTGCTCTTCTGAAGTCAATTCCTAAAGGGAGAGAGGAGTCTAGCAGAGATAGTCCCAACCAGTGACAGACAGGATGCTGGGACCTCAGAGTCCCCATTTGTAAAACAAAACAAAACAAAACAAAACAAAACAAAAAACCCAACAACAAAAAAACACAGCCATTTCAGAAGAAGTGAAGCCAGGATGAGGTGGTATTAGAGTGGAAGTGCACCCATGTGCAATTGTTCCAGATAGCATTCTGGCAGAAATTCATCAATTAATTAGCTACACACTCTATTAGGTAGCAGTTTACTTCCTAAATATATATTCTAAAGGATTTTTCACACATTTCAAATGGAGAGGGTGCAAGTGGATGCTCACCACAATATTAGTGTACTTGATAGTAGAGTTGGAGGGCATCCATGGCTCGGGGAGTGACCAGGTAAAAAGCAGTGGAGGTTCATGAAGTTAGATATATCAGGCTAGATGTTCACACAGCAATCTGGATGCCTAGTGATATAAGTATCAGATTGAGAGTGTATTATATAGCAGGATATGTAATATTTACTTGTGCTCATATATCAACAATAAACATTTTGCAAGAAAACTTACCAACAAAAATGTATACTTTAGCTATTAGAGTGATTGTCCATGGGGGAAGGCATAGGAGGAGGAAATGGTAATAACAGGGAAAAGTAAGCTTAAAAATATATGTCGGAGTGAGGAAAATTTCAGGAAAAAGAGCAGCTTCTTCTGAGAGAACAGTGATGATAGTAGTCAGTGGTTCTACATTTTACTGCAAAAAATAACAATGTGTTATT
This sequence comes from Cryptoprocta ferox, assembly GCA_028646485.1. Taxonomy (NCBI): domain Eukaryota; kingdom Metazoa; phylum Chordata; class Mammalia; order Carnivora; family Eupleridae; genus Cryptoprocta; species Cryptoprocta ferox. The sequence goes on along the minus strand of CM053566.1, from coordinate 56,696,436 downwards.
TTGACTCCTATGAAACTGTGTGATGGTGAAGTATATATATCATGCTATGGGTATGCTTACTTCATTGTTAAATCCTTAAAAACCCCTGACTCATCCAGAAGTCATGATGCAACCCTCATTAAGCAGTTTAAGAAAGAAGGAACATTTAATTAGGTAGTTGGATAAAAATTCTGACTCATAATGGATTATGTAAGCTTTCTGCTCTGCAATAATTCCTACTACTAAGTGAATCCGTTGAGATTACCTCTCTCTGATAGCCTAATAAATAAATGCACGTATCAGAGAAGCATTCTTCCTTTTACCCATCTCTCTAATTCATTTACCCAAAAGTGACAGCTCTGCAATTTTGCAAAAGCTTGACAAGTCCTTATTTATCTCCCTTTGATACTGTTTTATGAACATAACAGGTATTTCTTCATATATGTGTAAAAGTCTAAAATTCCTAATTAGATTTGCTTTTTTGATTAGAAACCCCAGAATTATCCTTTATACAACATTTATTACATTTTTTATGAAAGATGTATATGCCTATTATAGAGAATTTGGTATATACATGTAAGAGGCATAAATTGGAATGTCATAAATGAAAGTGGGCAAAATTTTTTCTTTCTTTTTCTGTAATTAATCTTCTCTTTGAGTAGGCAACATATTCTATTTCATTTCAGGGTATTCATTCCATCCCAGAAATACTTTTTTTTTCTTTTCTGAAAAACTCAAATATCCCAATCATTGGCAACTTTAAAGCTTAGTCACTTTGCTTTAAATATCCTGTCTTTTGGAATGTATCTACACACATACCCCAAACCCCACTCCATATCTTAAATGTTTTCTCTTTGCTCTACTTTCTGTGGTGGTATTAGGCTGCTATCTCCTTCATGTTTTCCAGATGCAAGTATTCTATTCCATATCTTTGTTGTCACAACTACCTATAAGCCAGGACTTTCAGTTGTTTTTTTTTTTCCATATCACACATAAACCTTGTAATTTTACAATATCACTTAATATGTAATAGTCAAAACTTCTTCTTTCCACACTTTCCTTACCCATTTATCCTCTCATGTGAATTTTATTATTAACTTCCAAAATAGTCCTTAATATTTATTGAAATTGTATTGTACTTGTAAATTCATTTGGGAGAGGTGACATCTTTGCCAATTCAAAATTGCATTTTGAATTTAGTTAGGATATATTTATATCCCTTAGTCAAGTTCAATAGTTTCTGTTTGTTTTTCAGATAACCAGATAACCTCTGATTGATTTCTTTTCAACTTTTTTCTTAGTTATGTTTTTTGTGTGCACTTTCAAATGTGAGTTTATTATATTTTTGTATTGATTATTCCTAATTCATATAAAATGCAATTATTTTCCTACACATTTTTATATTTGTCCACCTTAATATGCTTTTTCCATTGATTATTTTAGCTTTTTTGTGATAATTATATCATCTAAAATATAAGTTTTTTCCTCTCTGGTTATTAGATGATTATTTTTGTCATATGTTACAGTTCCCAAATTCTTTAAAAATAATGCTAGTAGATATTTGGATCATTACTATAACATAATTTGTTATGTTTATAATAGCATGTAATATTGAAGGTTAAGTGTAAGTAGTGATTCTTAATCACATAATTACTAGGGGTGTCTGATTTTAATTTCCCTAAAACCTTGGGAGTCCCTGGGGATGCAGTGGGGATTGTTTATGGGAAGTAAATGTAGGAAATGGGAATATATGCCTAAGCCTCTATTTGCTTGTTTTGCATTTAAGAGTGGAGCCCTGATCAGAACTGTGTTTCTTTCACTTCAGAACTTTTAGCAAACAACCAAAGTAGGTGTTTGATTGGTGACTCTATACAGGTTGCTAGGTAAACAGTAGTGCTTACTAAATCTACACAAACGAATCATAGGGCACAGAGAGAGAAAATACAGATATTTATTAAAAACGAACTATAGGCCAGACATTATAGTAGACAACATAACTGTCACCACATATTTGGAAGGTAAGTGTTGACATGTATTTTCTTTATTAATTCCTTCCCTTATATGCACATACACTCCTGAGAAGTAGATACTATTCTCTTTTAACCAAAAAAACCTAACCAACAAGACAGAGTAACTTGTATACAGTTACTTAACTATTAATGCTCATATTTGGATTCAGAGTTTTCTTTTTTATTTACAGTCATTTTCACTGTAAGATAAGGATCGTGGCATGGCACCACAGTTGACTTATGATAACTAGAATATATACAATGTGATGGTAATATCTAAGAGAAAGGAAAGAATTTCAGCTGAGTAAATTCAAGAAGGCTTTCTGTATACAATTTAGGACCCTAAAAACAATTTTATCAGTGGATATTTGTGGATCAAAACTAAGGACATACTTCTTTTTTAATCATGATAACTTTAGAATTTCATTAGCATACATTTAGATCAAGAGAATAGGTTGTGTTTGAGAAGTCCTTGTAGCATTTGTAAAGTCTGATAAATAAACTCAGCCTGATAGATTTCTGTAAACTTCCCTTCCCTTCTCTTATAAATTTCTAAAACGCTTAAACTGATTTGTTTCAAATGCTGTTATACTAAGTAGTGAACCTGCTATAATTGTATAGTAAATTCAAGGCATTAACTGCTGTGTATCTGAGTCAAAAGACTCAGAAAAATGTGTGTGTGCATGCATGTGTGTGTGTTCTCATTCACCATTAGTTTCTAAATGAATATCCAGTATCCATTTTAGGCCTAAAAAGAATCCTGTAAGCAGTCCCAAATGCCATATGTTATGCATATTGTTCTTGTTCCTTTCCTGATGTACATAATGTGTGCGTGTGTGTGTGTGTGTGTGTGAGAGAGAGAGAGAGACATAGGTTAAAGAATATTTAGGCTGCATGACTAGAAAGAAATATGGTGTCTAGGACAAAGCATGAATTCCTTCAACTCTTTTAGATTGTGGCACATTTAAATTATCTTACTGAATTCTGGATGATAAAATTCAGGAGTAATATTGACAGACATTGGTGCATGGAGAGGATTCCCTTACTTACTGGATGAAAATAAAACCTTGCTTTAACAAAGTATGCATTTTATACTTCAAGAACATGAGAATCAGGGAGACAACATAGCTGTCTACAAAAATCTGAAAGACCGACAATGTAGCAGAAGAAAAACATGGATTCTGTGTGGTACAGCAAGGCATATGAAAACTGAATGCTAGAAATTGCAGTGGAGAAAAGAGAGGAATGCTGTGGACACCCTTAGAGGAAGGAATGAGGGGAATACTCGTCAGAGAGAGGCATTCTGGGAACTCATCATCAGAGAGAAACAAGACGGGAGCATGCTGCCAAGAGAGGAATCCTGGGAATATGATTTAAGACTGAGGGATGCCTGGAACCTAGGTCAGAAGGAGAGGGGGATGCCTCAACACTGCATCAAAGAGGGAAACCAAAGTCATTCTTTTAGAAAGAGACGTGGGATGGGGAGGGTGGATTCCAGAACACTCCCTCTGAGAGGGATGCCAGGAACCTCCCTCAGAGAGAGGGGGGTGCTAGGAACAGCCTTGGAGGAGGAGATGCCACCCACACCCATCAGGGGGTTCTGGGAAGAAGTCATCAGAGAGAACTGCTGGGAACACCTCTCCGGGAGAGGCATGCTGGGATCACGTCATCAGAGAGAAGAATGCCAGGAATGTGAGATATGAGAACCTGACCCAGGAACACCTCTCAGAGAGGGATATTGGGAACACACATCAGAGACTACTGGAGGAAAAAAAAAAAAAAGTTCCTGTGAGAAAGAGTTTAAAGCTATAACCATCTGATTTGGGGGAGGGGGGCGAAGATCAGTTGACCTTATCAGGTATTGAGTTTTTTGTTATTAGAGGTATTCAAACAGAACCATGACAATAGCATGTTGGGAGGAATTCAGTCCTTCGCTGGAAGATGGAATTATATAATCCATGATGTCTTCTCACACTGCATCTATGATTAAAAAAAAAAATCCATTCATGATCAGTTTCCTCCCTTACAAGACGATGATTTCAATCATGCTTAGCAGTGATTCAAATCTTGAAGCTTTTGCAACCAGAACCAACACCTTTTCAAAATTCAGAGATTTTCTTCCTAATTTTATCCTCTTAGCTAACTAACATAACTTCCTGTTTATAAGAAGGCAGTTGCAGGGGACGGGGGCTCAAAGGTATCATACACATCAAAGAGCTCTTGAAATACAACATTTTGATGAGTGAAGAAGTAAAGCAGTAAGAAATAAGTATAGATTAAATGTCTCTTAAAAAAATGGGTGTTAAAAATTGATGGAACAGCACTGTGCAAACCACACTGAAGATTTTGCCAAGCCCCCGATATTTGAAATATTCTTTGTTACACTTGACAAAGTCAACCCCGCTGAGTGTCTCAAAAGTTATTGCCACTACAGGTTGGCAAAGCAATCCATAAATACAGAATCCAAGTTTTCAAACAGTTTCTTCAGTTCAGAAACAAAATACAGTCCAAATCCTAAGTGAATGAGGATTTCATGGATCTCTTCCAACTGGGGGAAATAAATTTGGAAAAACACAGCTATTAAAAATAGCATCAGTGATATAATTATTGTCCTGCTAATCAGTGAAAACCTGTTTTCATGGTAGGTTGTTGTGTACTTGTTGGTTTTGTTGTTTTACTGCAAGGGATTATATTGCTTTGTTTTTTTTTTTTTAATGTTTATTTATTTTTGAGAGAAAGAGACACACAGTGAGAGTGGCAGAGGGTCAGAGAGAGGGAGACACAGAATCCAAAGCAGGCTCCAGCCTCTGAGCTGTCAGCACAGAACCTGACACGGGCCTCGAACTCATGAACCATGAGATCATGACCTGAGCGGAAGTTGACACTTAACCAACTGAGCCACCCAGGTGCCCCAGGATTATATTGCTTTGTATGTATGGTTCTTTCTAAAATCACAGCATTACTATTATGGACACAATCTTGCTCCTTCCCTTGACAGTCTTGTATCCCCTCTCCCTTCTTGTACCTTCTGTGCTTTCCTTGCCCGATCAGCTGACTCTTCTATATTCCAGAGTGTCTCATCCAGGAGGTTCTCCTATTTTTCCCTTTTATCCTTTTCCTTTTTTGTTGCCGGAATCACAGAAGGATGACAGTAGGAAATTCAGCAGCCATACCATATTGTCAAATAAACTTAAGGATGGAAGCCAAGCACTGAGAATGGTGATTGGTGACTATGAAACCGCCATACCAGTCCTAGACTGACCTTTCCAATTCCTTTTATTTGGGAAAGATACATAAACATGTCTTCATTTAATCTAGTGTTGAGTTTTCAGTTATATGTAGCCATATTTTATCTTATACATCTAATTGGTCTATCACTGGTATCAGAGAATAAACTAGAAATAATCCCTGCTTGTTTCTCAACCTCAGCCCACTGACTTCTGCTCTGGAAATCATTCATTGATTGTAGGACACAAGTAACACTCCCATTTATCTGTTCTCTCTTATCACCTCTGTGACGTTTACAGAAGTATTGTGATTATTAGATTATTTACTCTAATAATCTCACTCTTTCACTTACTGTATAAGACTGGTGTGCCCAAAGAACAAGCAAAGTGACAGAGGGCCTGGAATGCAGGAGATAATCAACTTAGTAATAGAAAAGTCTAAGAAAGTAGGCAACCCAGTAGTCTGTAATAGGAAAAAATGAGCCAATAATGTGGCTTACTCACAGTGCTGACAAGACAGTGCCTATGATGAGAACAAAAGCCTAGGAGGGAGAACCAGGATATCAAGGGGCCTACCAAGGCATCTCTTAGACAAATAGAAAGAAACAAGCATTGTGGCTCACATGTGCATAAACACCTGCTTACAGAACCAAGGCAGTAGCACGCTCATGGCAGTCATTGTGGAATAGGATACAGAATTGATACAGCTGTAGTTGGTGATTCTTTAATTACTCCAAGGGTTAGAATGTTGGGATGTGATTGGCACAAAAAGGGGGCATTGAAAATAAAAATACTGAAACAATTTCTTAGCATTTTGGTGTTTTTGTACTCTAATCTCAGTCTGCTCGCAGCAATGATAAATTGGTAAAAAAAACACTCCTTTCTAGTCCATTGCCTAAATTATCAGAACCAGAATTCTTCTGTATGTTTCTAAAAATATTAGGGTACTTTAGAATTTCACCCTAATTCCTTTTCACCCTAATTCCTTTTCACCCTTCTTTCTGTATACATAGTGTATATAATCCCATATATCCCACAACATCAGTTACCATCCAGATCAGGGTAAATATATACTACAAATATGCCTCCATTCCCACTTCTCTCTATATGCATGACAAACCTCACTAATCAATAAACACATTTTTTTTCTACTATGAAGGAATTTACCTCAAAGTCTTTTTTCAGCTCAGGACTCTAGAAAAATGCTATCGTGTTTCAGAATAGAAACGGAAGATAAAACCTTTTGCCATTCGTGTGCCTTATATAGAATGCCACCAAATAGGCATCTTCACTAGATCCCTTTCCTGAGCTTCACACACATAGATACAATTGCTTGTATGCCCCAAATGAATGTCTGAAATGGAATTCAATCTTTCCCTTCTCACCCAACCTTCTCCTCATATGTTTCCTCTCTTGCCACTTCAAAGGCTACCACCATTCTGTCAGTTGTATCCAACCAGAAATCTCAAGAATTAACTTTGGCTTGTCTGTTCCCCTCATCCCCCCTATTATCAGTTACCAAATCTTGTCGGTTCTACCTTTTACATATATAGTCTTTCCACTACTCTTGTGTTACGACCCTAATTCAGGATTCCATGATTGCTTATCTAAATCAGTAAAGTGGACTTGAGGTTTTGATTATTTCAAATGCATTCTCCATATTGAAGCCAGAGTAATATTTCTAAGATACATTTCTCTGCTTTGTATTCTGTAAAATTTTCCCACTGACCTTAGGATAAAGTCCAACTCCATAGTAGTGTTTATGGGTATCTTCATGATCTTCTCTCTCTCTCTCTCTCCCCACTTATTATGGCCTTCCCATCCTCATCCAACTCTATGTTCCAGAGATTTCTAATATTTTGTGTGTACTATTTCTTCTCCTGGCTAACTCTTCTTTGATGCATAGTTTATATGTCATAGAACATTTTGGAATATGTATGCTCTTCATTAATTTATTTAACAAACACATTTTGACATATATCATATGCCCAGGCATTGGGCTGGTAAGTAAGAATTAGAAAAATACTGTTCTTGTAATGCATACAACTATTAATCTACTTAAAAGGCATATAGAAAAAAAGGCATATAGTAACTAATAATTGCACAAATACCTGTTTCTAATAACTACTGGATGAAATATAATTTTTTAAACATTATACAAATACCCTTTATATCTATTGACCTAAGACTAGGTACTTTTTACTAGAAGGAAAAATAAAATCACACTCTTGTATGACATCCCATTAATATATAAATCCAATGCCAGCAGGCACTCCCTTACATAGAGAAAGGGAATAAGTGGATCTTGACTGTGTGTGTGCGTGTCCTCCTAAAAAGACGCCTGATCTTTGTGTACAGAGCTCAGGGGAAGAGATGGAACAGTTTTTTGTTTTTTGTTTTTTTTTTCCCCTACGGGACTGAGGACTTTGATGGGGAAGGAATGGGACTAAATATTATTTTCCTCTCTTTGAGAATTAAAATTCAAGAAACTTGTCAGAGTTCACTGGGTGAAACTGCCTAATGTTCACTGGAAGGGAAAGATCTTAAAGGGGAACTCACAATGAGGAAACAGAGTCTAGGCTGTTAACCTGACCTCAGAATTCATGAGGCTGAACTAATTCTGAAATAACATATACATGAAGCTTGAAGCCTCTGTGTGCCCCACCCTTTCATCATAAAGCCTGGGCTTTGGGCAACACGAGTGTAATCTTGTAGCTCATTTATGGGCTAAAAGAAACCTGAGTCATAGGAACTTAACCAAAGCCCTCTGTGTGTGACCCATGTTTAAAAAGGATACCAGCTGGTACAACCAAATTCATGCTGTAAGTGTACCACTTGGACATGCCATTTGTCTCTCCTTTTAAGGCCTTTGGAATTCCTACTTTGGACTGAGTAACCCTTGAGGTACTTGGGTAATTCAGAAATAAGAGGTCTCAAGAGAATGACAGGTTCAGTTCCACAAAGAAAAGCATGTGAAAAAATAATTGCAATATTATGGTTTTTGTATTTCAAATTAGTGAAGTATATTATACCAATTGCTGTATGAATTGTGAAATTTTCTATAAAAAGAAAGTTACAAAGAACCAGAGGCGAGTATATTTTTTTCCTTTAGGAACTGGGAAGCCAGAGATGTGCTTGAGCAGGGCATTGTTGTGATTAGACATGCATATAAATTGTGGAATTCTGTGAATAGGATGGATTTGCAAGCGATGAGACATCTGGGAATACCCAACATCAAAATAAATAGGGGATAGTTATTTTTCTAGTCACTAGGTAAGATGGTTTGCAATAGTCTACTACCCTATTTAAAAAATCACCTGCTCTCTCTGAAGAACATCTGATGTGTAATGTAGTCATATAGAAAAAAGAATAAAGCAAACAAACGAACAAACAAAAACAGAACAGAACCAAAGTAAACTTTGTATGACTCGCACAAATAAGAGAATCCCACTACTTCCCTTTGCTCTCACTCAGTCTCAAAAAGAAGAGCTGTGAGGAAGCTTGTTCACACTTACCAGCGGTAATCAAGGAATGTAAACTTAAAGACTCATCGAATTCAACAAAACCTCCAAGATCATATATATGAAGTCTCTCATTTGCAAAATGAGAGACTCAAATGAGAGATTCACATTCTGGGAGGAAAATTGGCAGATCTTGAACCAAAACCCAAATCTTCTGATTTTGATTAATTGAGAATCCTTTGATTTTGAAGGAGTAGGGTGTCTGAGAGAGTAACCATTGCAGACCATGAAAGGAGAAAGTGCTGATCTTTTGTTTCACAGGGGCCAAGCTCCATAGACTGTAATTGGGCAGATCTGGAACTGCTCTCAATTTCTCTGCTGCTACTGAAGGCGTAGCAGGGCTCCTCTGTTGACACTGATGATCAGGATCCTAGCAGAGGGCAGCAAGATGTGCGTCTCTACTCCTCTCCTGAGACAAAGCATAACATGACTTCCTGGGCACAAGGAAAAAAAAAATCTAGCTCATTTAAAAAAAGAAAGTTTTCTCTGACATTTTGCTCCCCGCCTTGCACGTTTCCCCTCTTGTCTTCATTTCTCAGCCTGACCCTCTCATCTCACCTTTGCCCGGAGGGTCAACATAACTCCATGGTTGACACTGATTTTTCTAACAGCAGCAATTTTAACCCAGTAAAAGTATCCCCAAAGCACAAAAGGTATCAAATTAAAGTGCCTCTCCAACAACTTGATACTGTGACTAATTCACAAAGGCATAAAGCCAGGGAAGAACTGTTGTTTTGTTCTTGGCTTTTGCAACCAAGTGTATGTTCATCTGCCCTTGTCTCACCTTTTAGTTTTTATGAATAATCCCTTTTAAAATGTGGTGTTATTGAATCAAATATTCACATCAATATATCATTCCATAGTCTAATACCTATTTTCATATTTTGCTGCTATAATTATCTTTCGAGATTATGGCATATAAATTCAAATGCATTCAAGGGTCTACCTGTCTGCTTTAACTTATTTGTTATTCTTTAAATTTATCATGGAAAGTTTCAAACACAATAAAAAGTACAAAGGATATTATAATTAATTACCATGAACACTTCACCTATGTTCAATTTTCATCAACTCTTATCCAATACTGTTTTATGTATACTACTTTCCCTCATCCCATATTCTGTTAAAGCAAGTCCCAGATATTAGTTATGTTTTTGTCTGTAAATATTTCAGTAGGTATATCTAAAAGGTATGGAATCTTAAAAAATAAAAAAAAAATCAGACATCTATGCTACATAAAACAATTAGTAAGTCCTTCCTAACATGTATGTCAGTTATCTTAGTAAATATTTAAAATTTTATGTATTTAATGTGGCTCCAAGACAGGACTATTCACTGTGATAGTTGATGTGCCTTGAGTTCTCTTCCAACCTACAGATTGCTCCTACATTTTTTTTCACTGAAAATTATTTAAGAAACTGAATCTTTGGGCTGTAGATTGTCCTACAGTCTGAATTTTAATGATTATGCTTCCCATAGCATGGTTTCATATTTTATCTATCTTCTTCATTTTCTAAAAATTAAGGTTTGATCAAGAGATTTAATTAGATTCAGGTTTGATCTTTTTGAAAATAGTATTTGTTTAGGTAGTTTAACATACTTATACCAGGAAGTATGTAATACCTGGTTGTCTTTATTTTTAGAACTGTGTTTTCTTCCCCAATATTGACTTTTCCACAATCTAGATTATTTAAATTGTATCAATTAACATTAAAAACTCTTATGATGAACCTTAACTGCTTATTTTACATGACAAATTATGTTAAAACTGTCCTTTTATGCAACCATCAAAGGGATGTAAATGATGGAGAATAGAGAAGCAGAACTGATAAGGGAGGCAATGGATTAAGTATCTTGAACAAATTAATTGATATTTCAAATTCTAACTCATAAGAAATAAATATGAAACCGGAAAGGGTAACTCTAGGTGGCATTAGAGGTGTCTGTATAGACCATGTCCATTGATCTAAATCATAGTTCCAGCTCATGCTTCAATTACATTCCGAAGAAAAAATGGCTCTGTGTTGATGTCAAAGATGGAAGTACCCAATAATGTATACTTTTGAGTACCTGTGTGGCTTAGTCGGTTAAGCATCAGACTTTGACTCAAGTCATGATCTTGTGTTTCATGTGTTTGAGCCCCCAGTCAGGCTCGGTGCTCACAGCTCAGAGCCTGGAATCTGTTTTAGATTCTGTCTCCCTCTCCTCTGCCCCTCCCCCAGTCGTGCTCTGTCTTCTCTCTCTCTCTCAAAAATAAAAATAAACATTAAAAAAATTAAAAATTCATTTGCATCTCCATCTTGAGTCTAAACACCAGAGATCCTCCTTAGCTCTGATGAATAAAAATAGTTAAGCAGCATTCAGGTGACTCAGTCTGTTAAGCATCTGACTCTTAATTTTGTTTCAGGTCATGATCTCATGGTTCTTGAGATTGAGCCCTGCATCAGGCTCAGGGCTGACAGCACAGAGCCTCCTTGATATTCTTGCTCTCCCTCTCTCTCTCTCAAAATAAATAAATAAATATGTAAAAAATAGTTGAATACTAAATCATAAATATGAATTACTTACAAATCACTGGTATTAAGTTTTTTTTTTCCTGCTGTTCACTTAATTTACAGAACTTTTTTTTTCTGATATATAAAAGTAAATCAGACAAAAACCAGAGGTAGAGAAAGAAATTACAACTACTGCAAACACTAGATAGTTGTGTGCCTGAACCATTCATTTCACTTCCCTGGCCCACTGCCTTTGTATAAAAAATGATAATAATTCTCTTCCTGCATAGTTTGAGAATGAGACAATAGAACATATAGAAATATATTTTAATGAAAATTGCATTAAATTTGTAGGTGTTATCATTAATCTGACAAATAATTCATAGACTTACTGAATGGTGTAACTAGAATACATTTTAATAGCAGATTATTTTAACAGTGAAGAAATTAAAGTTTAAATTAAATTAGATGTCCAAGGTCTTATTGCTAGTTAGTTTCTGAAATGTTAATTTTTCTCTCTTCCATTTATAACTTATAAATATTGAGTTGCAACTATGTCCCCACAATCTAGAACATCTAATGAAACTTATATGCAAACATTATAAAATTCTAGAGAACTCTAATAGAATATATAGACACGGCCATCTCTTAAAATGACCCTCATGACTATTACCAAGACTGAACAAAGACAAGAGGAATAGTGACAGCTAGAATGAGAATGCCTCTCTTCATCCATTATAATCCCTTAGGAGAAAAGATGGGAACCGATCTGGTGATAACATATTTTCCCATCAACTGCATATGTAACTATTTTGTCATCCTTGATATGTGGGTTTAACTTAGCTTTTTAACAACTGGAATATTGCTAGTTTTTTTTTTTTTTGTTTTTGTTTGTTTGTTTGTTTGTTTGCTGATTTATTTTTGGCTTTTTCTTTTTTGTCCAGCTCCTTGGGTTTCACATTTATGGCTTAAAATATCCCATTTGAGTATTAGTAAAGGTATCATTTATTGGCTACCTATGTGTCTGCCAAAACATAAATTAAGTGAATGTTGGCTCTACACAAAATATTCAAATGGTCAGTTGTTTTCAATATTGCAAGGTAGTTACCCTGCCACCCCCACTTCCTTCAAAAAATACAGCTCTCAATGGGTAAGTGAAGTCTTGCATTAGTATATTACAGTCATTTCTTAATGGGATATAAATCTTTTGGTTTTGAAATACCATTTTAAAGTTGTCATTAAAACATGATAGATTACCAGTTCTTAAGACATTTAATGACTCAGTGTGAAATTGACCCAGTTGCCAGGTTGATAAGGGAGCAACCTATTTATATCTCCTTAATGAACATTAAATGTCTTTCTGGAGTGATGAAGTAGAGGATAGTAATACAAGAGGTCTGAAGATGGCAAAGGAAACTGGGCATTCTTGTAAGGGTCAGCCCCTCCTTTGGGCTCCGATGGCTTTGTGTGCCACAAGTAGGACCTAGTACTTTTATCATCTATTCAGGGAAAGATAATTTATACCAGAGAATAGATAAAATACCTCTAATTTCAAGTAGGCTAAATCAGCCTTCCATTACCAGAATTTGCAACCTAGGTAATATTTTTAAATATTTCCCCCTTATTCCTGTATACAATGAGACATTAAGTTCTGTCCATACTACTGCCATGATATTACTTCTATGTTTTTTTTTTCCAATTCTCACTGCCACCTCCCCACAAAGCAGTTATTTGGCTCTGCTCTATGCCATTACTGGAATCTTCTTTTTAACTAGTCTAATCCATGTCTCTCCCCATCCCATCCATTTTAAATAAAACAACCTGATATATGTAATGTCTAATATTGACATTGATCACATCAATCCTTGCATAAAAACTTTATATTAATTCCTCACTGTCTAAAGAGAAAAACCCAAATTCTTGGCCATGCATTTGAAGTGATGATACTTTTCTAGCCTCATTTCTCTCCATCCTTTTACATACTCTAAGATCTAGATCAATGTATAAAAACATTTGCTGTTGTTGTTCACACATGGTTGAGGAATATGCAACTTCCATCTGTAGTGGTGGCTGACCAAGATAATGATTCACTAACAGAGAGGCATGGGTAAAGAGGATCAGATCCGTTTTCCAAGAGGTGTATCCCTTCTTAATATCTTATAGGTTCTTCTTTCCTCTTCCTTCTACACTTCTCCCTTTCTTCAAACTTTCTCTATCCCTGCAATCTACAATGATCTTTCCTCCATTTCTTTCATCCAAATGTGGCACTCACCTTCAATGTTCAATTGAAAGGTAAAATAAATATAAAATAAAAATTACTTAAAACATAATTTTTAAAATGTGTTATAAATCATATTCCTGAAAATTTTAGTAGAGCACACTGGCTGTTCAGCAAAATCTTCTCTCTATTTTGGGGCCTCATCTAGGAGGCATTTTCCTGCTCTTCCAGCATTTAGGCCTAGTCTGATGACTAAGTATCTTTAAGGAAGGTAAACAGATAATGCTCTATGCCACTTACAAATCTATAAAAGCTTTTAGGTGTGTTTCTCTTTGCATACTCTTTCTGTGTCCTTTCTTCTCTGGTAGGAAGTTGACTATAGCACAGCCACCAGATGGAAGGAGTTAGGGGATCAGTAGTAGTATCAGGCAGGTTCTCCAGAGAAATAGAATAAGTAGGACATGAATATATATAATCATATATATGTGTGTATACCATATATATGTGTAGACATATATATGTGGAAATGAAAAAATATATATAGATATGTATTTTGAGGGATTGACTTGTGATTGTGGGGCCTGACAAGTCTGAAATTAGTAAGGTGGGTCTGCAGGCTGGAAACTTAGGCAGGATCTGATGCTATAGCCTTGAGGCAGAATTTCTTCTCCCATTGGGGAAACCTAATTTGTCCTAAAGGCCTTTTTGCTTTTAAATGAAGTCTACCCACATTATGGAATATAATCTCCTTTATTTAAAGCCAGCTGATTGTGGATGTTAATCACATCTACAATGTACCTTCACAACAGCACTTAGAATAATGTTTGATTGAATAACTGGGTACTATAGCCTAAGCTGACATAAAACTATCACCAGGTTCCTACCACTGTGTAGAAATGGGCTCCTTTGATAATATGAACACACACATAGAAATGTTATGTGAGCAAGAACTAAAAGTTTATTGTTAACACCACTGAAATTTTGAGATTTGTTACCTTGACTGAGCCTACCCCAAATAATATACAAAACATTGCTAAATAGAGATCTTTCCAGGACTACTTACAAGAATAGAAAAAATAAACTTGTAATGAAATATTAAATATTGATATTCTAGTATATTTTACTCTGAGGTTGAAGTTGGTTTATTATCTTTAGCAAGTTAAACACTTGTTAAAATGTGGATGATGCTTTAATTTGCCCAAGGTGGACACTTTTTCATGGTACTTTTTAAAGATGACTGTCTACCAACCTTCATTCTGGATTGTCATCTCTTTAAAATTAATGGTGTGAATTTTACTGAGGTTTAAAAAATGTTGTGATTTTGGATTAAATGTTTCCAGAAAGGAGATTGCTATTAGCTTGGCTCTAAGCTCTTGCTATAGTTCTCAAGTAGTTAAAGGGGCAAATATGTAGTAATCACATGGTTTTAGGATGTAAACCTCAAAATTGTGGAGGCAATTGCTGGCCTGATTTGGTTGATACTCAGCCAAAATCTATGAGCTCATATTCACTGGTATTAACTATATTTACTATTACCAGAATGAAATTCAAATCATTCAGTGTGTAGCCCTAATAATAATCCTATATGACTAGGGGCTGCTTCTTCAACATTATTTCCACCTAATTTATAATCAAGATGTTCAATTAATAATTTCAGCACTTTATGCAGTGTTAAGTCAGCTGAAAAATATGTGATTTTTCCACTTTTCATTTTTCACAATGCTGAGGAATGCATAATAACCTGACAAAGTGGGGATGCCAGAAAAGCAACAATTATTAACAGACTAATGGGAAAAGGAAAGGATTTTTAAAGAAAAACTGAAAAGTTGATTGAGTTCTGTAAAAATGTAAAGGCACAAAACTTTGCAAAAATAAAGCAGCTATATCTACTATACTTTTTCTTTAGTTATTAAAGATTCCTTCAAAAGAGAAAATTGATCCAGAACTAGGAAAGACAGTCACTTCTTTGAGTGCTTTCTCAACAGCTTCTGCCAGAGATCTACTGAAATCCATACAATTGTTTTGACTTTGTCCATGTTTATTTGGACTATTGTTGTTTCTTTCTCCATCCCCCCTTTTGAGTGCTATTTTCTATATTATTAAGCTAACCAATTAACAAATGTTAATCTTTGAATTATTCAGTATTAATTTGAATAATAGTTATGTAAAATATTTCTCTCAGTGCTAAAGTGATAAAAAGAGAAGATACAACAAATAATTTAATAATGGTCACCATTTCACTATGCTAAGTGCTTTATATGTACTCACTTCACTGAATTCTCTTAATCCTATGAAGTAGATACAAACAAAATTGTATGGAAGTTAAGATTTAGAAAAGTTACATTTAAGGGTGCCTGGTGCCTCAGTAGGTTAAGCGCTTCTGAACTTGATTTCAGCTCAGGTCATTATCTCACTGCTTCTGAGGCGGAGCCCCAATGTTGGGCTTTTTGCTGACAGCACAGAGCTTGCTTGGATTTCTCTCTCTCCCCTCCCCTGTGCAAACTCCCTCTTCTTTCTCTGTCCCTCAAAATAAATAAACATTAAAAAAAAGAAAAAAGAAAGGTTACATTTCAGCTGTGTTTTAAATTTGAGTGTATGGAAGAACAAACTTTTAAATGGATAATAACTGGGGCTCCTGGGTGGCTCAGTCGGTTAAGCGTCCGGCTTTGGCTCAGGTCATGATCTCACGGTTGGTTCGTGGGTTTGAGCCCCGTTTCCAGCTCTGTGCTGACAGCTAGCTCAGAGCCTGGAGCCTGCCTCAGATTCTGTATCTCCCTCTGTCTCTGACCCTCCCCTGCTCGCGCTGTCTCTCTCTGTCTCTCAAAAATAAATAAAAAACATGAAAAAAAAATTTAAAAAAATTAAAAAAATGGATAATTATTCTTGAAAGCAGTGATTAGTTTAGTTTGACTGAAGGGTGTGGGCATGTACAGAGTTTTAAGAGATAAACATGGAAGAGAACTTGAGGGCTTTATACACTTTATACAACATATACTACTACAATAAACCTATACAGATAAATACTTGGCTCAAAAAATACGCAAACCTCACAGATCTTTCAACAACTGAATCATTTAAGTTAAAGTGATACACGGCTGCCATTTTGGCATTTAAGGGAGAATAAATAAGACTTATTCTAACATTTACCATTTATATTATATTGAGAATACATTTCCATTTACCTAATATAATTAATGAGGGTCAGTGCAAGAATAAAACACAAGGCAGTCCCCTAAAGGGAATGATTCTTGTCCTGGCAGGCCTAGATGGAGCACCATCTGTGAGAGTGCCTGGAGTTGGGAGTAAGGGTTGGAGGGGCATGTAGAGAAGAAACTTGAGGGAATTAGGCACTTGGGAGAAGGGGGGTAGAAATGAGATAAAGGTCATTGGGAAAAGCAGACATGACATAAGAAATTTACCCAGTCACCGTGTATCTAGGGTCTGTTTTCTTGTAGACGTCAAGGTCTGTGTCAGAAGAAAGGAGACCACTTTAAAAAGAGGACTAAATTAGGAACAGTATTCTAACTTCACAGCTCTATAGCCTTGTCTGGGAGATTCATAAATTATTTCACTATTCCTGATCTAGGTTTAGAGCAGTGTTAGATAAACTGCTTCTGAGGCATAGCTGCTACTTGAACAAAACATGAACAAGCAAATGAGAGAAGGGCACAGGATCACCAGAGATAAAAGCTTGCTTGCTTTCAATTTTTTTTTTCTTTCGAGAGGGAGCATTTTTAGAAATGCTTGAGTTTAGGGAAGTGACATGTGCCAAGTGGGCAGAAAAAAATTTTGGAGAACATTCATCCCAACTCCTCATTTATTTTTATGTTGAAAATAATTTTATATTTATAAATGTGGAAACTGAGGTCCACACAAGCTTAGTGACTTGCAAGAAGTGACAGCAAATTAGTTACCTTGTTTTCAAACAAATATCCCACTATGCCACACTGCCTCTAAAATAAATCCAAAGAAAGAATTTTGTTTTTTCCTAAAGATACAAGGACAACATGAAGATTTTGTGTTAAATCTATAAAAGTTTTGGTTTGATGCTGCATCAACTTTGTACATGATTGGCTCTTACTGATAAAGCAGGAAATTCATGATGTAAATTAATTCCCTTGATATCTAAGAAGCCAGAAATTCCTTGAAAAGTAGAACAAGAGATACCATTGACTCTGTTGAATATTTTCCAATGCCTAATGTAGTGAGAAGACTAAATCTTGGAGGAGGTAGTGCTATAGATTTTTATTTTATTAGATAGAAAAAAATAATTTTTTAATAGAGAACTCTAGAAGTGAAAATTACTTTTTATGTAAACTCAGTTGAGCTCTTTGGAATTAGTTATTGAAAGATGGCCTGAATCGTTTTCAAGGTCAGTTGAGAGTGAAATATTGTTCCCCTATTAATAATTTCTAGTCTGTTAACTGTGTTCAGGAAGACTTGGGACACCTCTAACATGATTTAAAGAGTGCCACATTTTTTTTTCACTCTTCCCAAATCCCTTTCCCCTCCATTGTCACCAATGCTTGAAATTAAATCTTTGTACATTTACACTTTGGATCTCAAAGTGTTTAGTCTTCCTGAGTTCCTTTTTGAAATGCAAATACCCTCAATGAGCTAATACTTTGAGCCCTTATCAGCTAAAAAGCCCCTGGAATGACTTAAGGGTGAGCAGGAAGCACATAGCCACCTAAAGATTAAAAAAAGAAGAAGAAAGAAAGAAAGGGAAGGGCACCAAAGGTAGGAAAGGAATGTACTGAAAACTGGGAGCTGGGGCTATCAAAAGTGAACCTTCTGGGAAGCATAATTTTGCCTGAGGCTCATTCTGACCTCAGGAAGGACAATATGGATTGATAGGTACATTAGTGTTAGAATTTTTTCACAAGTGTTCTGAGTGGCATTAAATATCACAAGTGCTTTAAATTAACTTTTTCCTCTACAAAAAAAAAAATATTTAATAATTGCTTACATGATATGCACCTTGATGTATGGAAGGATTATTCAAACTCTTTTTGTATTTAGGATAATGACTTCCAAAGCAGTCACTATCCTGTGTTACTCAAATGCCAACACTCTGTTTATCACTATGGGGGTATTAAGTATTAAATACGTAAAATCTTAGGAAGATGGTGATACAAGCAAAGAAAAGCATAATATTTGGAATTTAAGAACCCCAATCTCATTCTCTAATGATTCCTAGGGCAAGTGGGTAGGTGCCGTGAATTTATTTTAAAGTTTATTTCTTTATTTTGAGAGACAGAGGGAGAGGGAGAGCACAAGCAAGACAGGGGTAGACAGAGGGAGAGAGAGAGAACCCAGGCAGGCTCCACATTGTCAGTGCAGAATCTGACATAGAGCTTGAACCCACTAATCATGAGACCATGACCTGAGTCAAAAACAAGAGTCAGATGCTGAACCAACTGATCCCTGCAGGTGCCCTGTCCCTGAACTAAAAGAAAACTTTTTTTTTTTTTTTTTTTTTTTTTGAGAGAGCGCTCGTGCAGTGGAGGGGAGGAGGGCAGAGAGAATCCCAAGCAGGCTCTGTGTGGTCAGCGTGGAGCCTGATGCCATCTCAGATCATGACCTGAGCTGAAATTAAGAGTTGGATTCTTAACTGACTGAGCCACCCAGGGACCCCTAGATGCCCCGAATTTTAATTGAAATGCTGTATCTTTCTGAGTCTTTACTAAGCAAACATACATGGCTTTTAAAGAGTCCAGAGAGGTGGGTAATGGATGTGTACCAAGGCAAGAAGAATGATTGAGACCTCTCATATCCTGCTGTATGCTCTGTAGCATCCTGATGTCTGGCTTTTGCCCCACCCCTCAACTGATGGTGGTTTCTCAAAGATCTTTGGTGACTTCTTAATAGGCATGACAGTCAGGCTTAGGGCCTGATTTTGTTCCTCCTTCTTTGTCTTTAGCATATATACTTCCAGCCATCTTCCATTTCTGTAAATTTTCTTTTTAGTTCTAATGGCAGGGAAGTATTCTGATACATTTACATTTCTGTCTTTCTGTCATTTACATTCCTCTCCTTTTCCCTATTTTGTTATCTATATATAGATTTGTTCATAATGTTTGGATTCTGGGTCTTCCATTCTTTTGAGAAATTGTAAAGCCTTAATCCTAAAATTTAAATTAGGAAGGTATTATTTTGTCAATGCAACTGAGGTCAAGGAGAAAAAAAAGACTTTTTGCAAGTAATAGCAGAGTAATTTTCAATTGGCCACATGCCATTCAACCTCACATTTTCAAACACATTTATAGTGACAAGTAATCCCCAAACTATCTCTTTTTCTAGGATTTCCTTTCTAACCACATCTATTAAGCTTCCACCTTGGATGTACTAGCACCATCTCAAAATTAGGATACCATAATTTATTTTTTCCCCCAATCTCTCTTCAAGGGTCACAATTACAGTTAATAAAATCATAATTCTTTTTGGGGCACCTGGGTGGTTCAGTCAGTTAAGTGTCGACTTTGGCTCAGGTCATGATCTCGCAGTTCATGTGTTACACCCCTACATTGAGATTTGTGCTGACAGCTCTGAGCCTGCAGCCTGCTTTGGATTCTGTGTCTCCCTCTCTCTCTGTCCCTCCCCCACATGGGCTCTGTCTCTCTCTCAAAAATAAACATTAAAAATTAAAAAAAAAAAACATAATTCTTTTCTTAATTCTTTTCATAAATTTCTTTTCATAATTCTCCATCAGACTCAAGCCATTGGAATGTCCTTTTCTTTCTTTGTTTCCCACATTCATTCACTGAATGAATTTGTAAGGTTTCTTATATCCATGTTTTCCTTATTGCCAGAATACTAGTTCTAGCCCTTAAATATTTGTGTCTGGAGCAATTTTGTGCAACTATTTACTGGACACCTAAAACCTAGATATGGGAAATTCATTGCTGTATAGACACAGATCCTACCCTCTAAGGAGTTAATAGTCTAATAAACTTTGATGGACATTTGATTCCTCTTTCTGCTTACCTTGTCCCTAATATATCTTGCCTACTACTTCCTTTTTAATCAGCACACCATTTGAAACATGTTTCCTTCATGCTTTGACCACCTTTACTATTAACTTATTTTAGAGAAGTCAACAGTTATTTGCGTTTTGAAGACTTCTACAGTTTTATACCAATGTATCTCTCTAATATTATCACCTGTTTTATTTTTCATAAAATCTACAGCCATTAGACTTTTCCATTACTCTCTCAAACATGCCACATGCAATTTATTCCCCACAGTTCTTGATTACTATCTTATCATCACTGATGTGAGTCAAAAATTCTTGCCTCTTCTATGGAGCCCTCCCTCTCTACCCTATGCAACCTTCATAATCTTTCCACAGATTTTTTTTTTTTTTTTTTTTTTTGCCTATCTGCCATGCCTCATCCAACATCGAGCCTTCTGTTCAATTTTTTTTTCTTAACAAGTCACCATTTCAAAATCTATACATTTTAATTATTTGTCTTGTTTATGAGGTATCTCCCTATTAGGATGTGAGCTTGAAGGGGGCAGGGACTTTTGTCCATTTTGCTCACTATTAATCATCAGTGCCTGAAATAGATTGTATCATATATTAGGCACTCAACAAATCCTTTTAGAATGAATGAATGGATTAATTATAATTAATTCAGTCTTTGAGATCTTTGATTTCCTAATCTGGAAAATGATTATTTGTTATATATGTTTTATACATATGCATGTGTGTGTGGATGTGTGCATGCATGTATACATATATACATGATTTTTTTATAGATGTAAGTAAATCTTTTCTTTGGGTTTAATTACTTATTAAATTAAATGCATTCTTGGCAGAAATCCAAAATCTAGTGTCTTGACTGTGGAATCTAGGGGAGAGGGGTTGAGGATAAAATTTGTTTTAAATTAGAGAGTTTCCTCATATTAGGGATTCTTAATCATTTTTGTTGTTACTGTTCCAGTATTGACGTACTAAGGTGACTTTTTAGATTTTCTTTTCCTATTTGCTTTCCCTCCTCATAAAATTTTAAGACCACAGATACACTGTTTATGTATCATTGCTTTTAAGGGCAGTAATTGTAATATCTAAGGTTTTTTTTCTCATCTTCTCAAAATAATTTTCACTTCTTGGGGGCATTATTGTTTCCATTGAGAATGTATGCCTCAGATAATATAAGAAATATATTTTAAAATGAAAGCAAGCATAAATCAACTCCTGTGGTTAATAATGTCCTTATACTGGGGCACCTTGGTGGCTCAGTCCTTCAAGCGTTCCACTTCAGCTCAGATCATGATCTCACGGTTCATGTGTTCAAGCCCCGTATCTGTCTCTGTGCTGACAACTCAGAGCTTGGAGCTGGCTTCAGATTCTGTTTTTCCCTCTCTCTCTCTGCCCCTCCCTGGCTTGTGCTCTGTCTCTGTCTCTCCCTCTCTCTCAAAAAAAATAAAAAATAAAAATAAAAATAAAAATAAAAAAAAAAGGTCTTTATGCTACAGACTAATGGTTCTCATACTTGGAAACATTATTTTCAGGGCCCCAACTCCCAGAGTTCCAGATTCACTTGGTCTGCACTGGGCCTGAGAACTTGTATTTCTCACAGGTTTTCAAGTGATGTCATTGCTGCCTAGAGGATCACATTTTGACAAACACTGCTGCCAGAAAAAAAGTTAGTAAATATTATGTTTGAAATATTCTGCTGTTATAATAACTAAAATTTCAAGGTTTAATTAGATTATTAAAAGTCATGGCTAAATCTCTTCCTTCAAGACATTGAAACAGTGGATATGGCAGATATGAGGATAGAGTGGAGTTTATTGTCTCTCAGCCCAGTGACTTAATACGTAAAAGATTCTCGTGGTAAAATTTCAGGCCAAGAGGGCCTTCCTATAGAGTTCCCACTTTAATTCAAGGGTATCAACCTCTTTTGTACATGTAATAGTTGCTCTATTTCCTCATACCTCCCTAAATAAGCTAGTTAATATTCTCAAAGAAGATTTAGAGGAGTATGTGTGAATAATGCAAAATTTCATGGGTTCTTCTAAGTGGTGTAAACCCTAGGAATGCCAACAGATGACTATAGATCAAAAAATATTTGATCTGACTTTTTGGAACCACAAAGGGTCTAGAGAAGGATGTGAATTCTAAGGTAAGAGATGTAGAGAAACATATAAAGTGAATCAATATTTTATCCAGTTGAATTCTTTCAGTGGTAAATGACATAAAGTCTAAATTAAATTTGCTTAGTCTAGTTGAATTTAATCCATCAGTTGTAGGGTGAGTACATGATATAAATATAGTTCTTTTTTAAGGATAGTACCCAAAAGAGAGGGGGATTATAGAAGTTAAAATGGAAATATTTTCAAAGTCCAAACACATCTCCAAAGAATAAAAAAAAAAAAAAATCAGTTCCTATTTGATACTTAACAAGTGCTGTACAACTCAGTCTATCTCAAACTGTGCTTTTGTGTCTAAAAAAGCCAGGCTACAAATTAGCACTGACTTGCCTTTATTATGCCCAGGGGTATTTAGCCCAGACTGAAATGCATGGTCTTTTACTTGCATGAACACCTTTAAGAAGCAAGACAAAGTGAAATTTTAAAAATAGAGCTTCAAAGCCTAAATAACAAAGAAAACAGAAAGCCCATTTGATTTGGCCACTTCTCTATCTTAAGGATCATGCTATTGATCCATTACACATAGATTAACTCAGATGCACTACCACTCATTGTCTGAGATAATCTTGTATTTGCCTGCACAGCATTCCACCTGGTTTCTTGGATAACAATACCCAGGAAATGAGGGAGGCTGTGGCAAAGCCCTGGATAAAGAGACACTGCTCTTTGTTTCTCAGACCTCACTATCATCACAGCTTTTCCTTCCTCTGCCTTTCATTTCTGTGTTTGCCAAAGAAAAGAATTAATAGAGTGGAAGTTTTAGATCTGAGACAGGTTTCATTGGCATGGATTCTTTTTCCCGACCTATTCTCAGCTAAGTGGCAGGTCACTGGAAGACTGTCTATATGCTAAGTTGCTCTTTTGCTGAAGGCTTTTCTGAGAGGGGAATTATTATTTGCCAACTGCTGAAAAGCAGACATTTTATGTGTCCTTACTTTAGAAACCCTTCAAAGCTGTTTATTCCCATGTTGGGATTGAACAACAACTTAAAATGACCAGAAAAGTAAGTCACACTCTGAATGTATACAGAAAGTATTCTTCATTGTATGCTCCTATCTTCAGCTTATTTCAGCCTTCCTCTTCTCTATGCCTGTAGAATGGGCATCACTTCCCAGTGTGCTTAGGAGGAAAATGTATTACTATTTTAATCTGTTTTATTAATCTTTAACATATTATTATAGCCATATAGTTCTACCTGAAATGTAGTTAAGAATTATCATCAGTTACCCCCAAGTCTCTTCCTTAGTACTCCATGGACTACAATTTTTGTAAGTCTTAGGTGAATAGTTAGGTGAGCAAATAAACACAATTATGTCCATACTCTAAATGCAATTTAAACACCTACAGACGCTGGAAATGATATTTCTCATGCTCAATTACACAAGGCAGAATTTCATATTTTTCAATAATCTAAGGCAAAGTACAACAATAAATGGCTCCAGATTCCTCTGTCCCCCATACCTTCCAAGTCTTATACCTCATCCTCCTATCAGATTAGTTCACTTAAGATTTGAACTATGTCTTCTTCCCCATCTATTTGAAAGAAAATGTTTTTTTCATTTTACTCAAAATTCAAGCTTTTAAAAATTCTTGGATGGAAAGGAATATTTTCATTTACATATTTATTGACCTATTTATATGTATTTTTCTGCAGTATAAATCTATATTCATGGATAAATATTCTTTATGTATACATAGATTAATACATTAATATCAATTGATATACTTATAGGTTATGTGTATCCTTAAGTATTATTTATAAACACACAGATGTATATAGAAACACATTGTATTTCCTATGCATACATACTTATTCTTGTGAAATAATTAGAATATGGTGCTAAATCACTTTTATTTCTTAATGGGACATTTTAAACTAAGGTATAGTCAGGTAAATAGCAGGGTTAAATTCAGTTTCAGTTTGAGATTTTTAGATATCTTCAAATTTGTGAACTAATCATCAGCCAGAGATGTCCATTAGGATCAGAAAAACAAGATCATTGTCATCTAGAGAGAATAATGAATTAAGCTCACATGGGAACATTTTGAAACTCAAATGAGGCCCTGAAGTATGGGCTGATCCTCCATCCTCTTCATCTCCACCTCCCCTCAGGCCTTCTTCCACCTCCTTCTAAACTACGCCAACACCTCCTAAGTAGTCTCCATCTTGGCCAAATCTTGAAATTTCAGGTTTTCTCATGAAGAACACAGTAAACAGGCATCTGCGTGACTCATGCAGTTGAGCGTCTGACTTTGGCTCAGCTCATGATCTCATGGTTCATGAGTTTGAGCCCTGTGTTGGGCTCTGTACTGACCACTCAGAGCCTGGAGCCTGCTTCTGATTCTGTTTCTCCCTCTCTCTCTCTGCCCCTCCATGCTTGTGCTCTCTCTCTCTCAGAAATGAATAAATGTTTAAAAAAAAGAGTACAGTAAAACTTTGGATTGTGAGAAATTTGTTCTGCGAGTATTCTGCAAGATGAGCAAATATTTCTGATAAATTTTAACTTGATAAATGAGCTATATGAGTAGTATATATGAATAGTACATGATGCTGAGTGTTACATGATCACAACTGATCCGGTGGTTCTTGAAATTCATTTTGATATACAAATGTATATCAAATTTTTTGGATTACAAGGATGTTTCCCAAATAAATTATGCTTGCAAACCAAGGTTCTACTGTACCCTAGTTATTTTCAATATGGTTCAATTTAATCATGTCACAACTCTACGTAAAAAGCTATCCTTATGTCCCAATGTTTGTGGGTAAAGTGAAAACACCTTAATATGACACATGATGACTTTTTCAAACTGAGTCCACATTTCCCTGGACTATCTACTCTATTGTGTACATTCTCTCTTCAGACTGTACTGAAAATTTTATTTTTCCACAGAGAATACCAGACTTTCATATCTCTCTGACTGGTTACCTCTGTTTAATAGTAGAATTCTGCCATATTGTATCCTTTACCAGCTTAGATGACTTTGTGAACCTCCTGATTTCTTCATTGTATACATTTTTATAGCAAGCTTTAGATTCATTCATCCAGCCCATATACATTGAACTTTAGCCTAGAGCTAGAGTAATAGAAAAGATAAAGTCCATGCCTTCAAGATGTTTACATTCTAGTGAGAAAAGAGATCATGGTCAAGCAAAAATATAGGACATACATTCAAATAGTGATAAGTAATAAGGATGGTATAGAGCAACTAGGGTGGGGTTGTCTACCTTTGATCTACTAGACAGAAAGGGACTTTTGGGGGATAATGCATTTAAAGTAATATCAGAGTAAGAAGGAGGCAAACCTGTAAAATGCCAGGGGAAGAAAAATTTGGGTGGGAATGAAGAGAAGCAAATAAAATGATCAAGTCAGATAAGAGGACATTTTCCAGGTCACGTGGGACTTTATAAGCTATGTAGTGTGTATGAATGAATTTTTTAAAATTTTATTCTAATTGAAATAGTAAACCACTGGATGGTTTAAACTGTGTATGTTGGGAAGGGGCTTCATATATTCGGTTACATGCCTTCAAAAGATTGTTCTGGCTCTTGTGTAATACCTGTGGAGAATTGACTGTGGAGAGGAGTAGAGAAACTGGGTAGAAAGCTCTTTCAGTAGTCCAGATGGCAGATGGTAGTAGTTTGGCTGAGAGTTATAGTAATGTACATGGTAAGAACTGAGCAGACTCTAGGTATATTCTACAAATAGGTTGATAAGATTTGGTGATGGTGGAGGAGTGGTGAGAGAAAACATCTAATAATGAGTCCTAGCAGCAGGGTGGATGGCAGTAGCACATATTGAGTTAATAAAGACTGACAGGAAATTTAAAAAAGCAGCTTCGGCAGTAAAATTCAAGAGTTCTGAATTAGACATACCAATTTTGGAGGTGCTTATATATATCCAAAAGGAGATGCCATGTATTCTTGGACATATCAGTTTAATTCTCAAAGAAACAATTGAGTTGGAAATTACTTTTGAGGACTCAACATTATGGAAATTGCATTTAAATTTATGGAGTTAGGTGACCTCATTTTAGCATAGATTATGAATAGAGAAAAAGGCCAAAGCCTAAGCCTAGGACATTCTAAGATTAAGCTGTTAACCAAAAGAAGATGCAAAAATGTAGATTGAGAAGAAAAGAGAAAAAGAATAAAGGTGGAAGAAAAATGTCTAAAATAGTTAATGGGGAAAATATGCATTCCAGGGAGGAGGGAGTGGTCAGCTGTGTTGAATATTGGAACGAGTTCATTTTGATGAGAACAGAAGACTACAACAACTTGGATGTGTACCAAGGTGATTTGTGACCTCGCGAGGAGCTACTTATGGAGTAGTGGAAATGTATGTCAGATAATAGTGAAGAGAGAAAGAATGAGAGGTGAGAAAATGGAGATTGTGAGTAGAGAAAACATTTTGTTTTGCTCTTAAAGGAGGCAGGGACAGGTAGAGGATGGGAGGAAAATGAGCTCAAAGGAGGATTTTTTTTTTTAAATATTACATTTAGGCGTGTTTTAATAATCATGAAAATATTCTGTTTTAAGGAAGAACTGATAATATAAGAAAAACGGGTGAGGGGAGAATTGTAGAGTCAGTGTGTCAGTCCTTGACTACTAGGAAGGTGATAAGGATTCAGCTCCCACTTGGAGGGGTTAACTTTAGATAGAGGCAGCAACATCTGTTCCATTATAATGAAGGAGAAGACTGAGTAATCTGGGTGGAAATGTATGTAAAGTGATGGACCACTTTACATAGATGATACATGATAGATAGATAGATAGAAAGAGAAAGAAAGAAAAGAGAAAGAAAGAAAGAAAGAAAGAAAGAAAGAAAGAAAGAAAGAAAAAAGAAAGAAAGAGAAGGTCATTTTTTTGGTATAATTTCTTAAGGAAAAATGAGACAATGTCATGAGCTGTGAGAGATGGACTGGATAGAAGGATTTGGATATTTGAGAGGAAAATAGAACATTTAATATAGTAGTTTTCTACAATAAGAAAGAAATTACTAGGAAGGTGTAGTAAGATTATCTTGACGTGTTGATAGATTCAAGTAAAAGTACTCAGCAGAGTTGTGTGATCTTCTATAATCATTCAGCTTTAAGTATATGCATAGACTAAGCAGTTTGTTAGACTTAACAAGACTTTTCAAGTTGGGTTTATAGGACAGAGGACAGAAGTGTGAAAGGTATTTACAAGTGTGTGTTTATATTGCTTCACCACAAAATCTATATAGATTAAGAATGGAAATAAAGATGTCATCAGGAATGTCAGGGAATAGAAAAGTTGTGGTCAACTGGCTGAATGTGAAGATCTTGTGTAAATGATCTGGATTGAGAGAGGTCATGGTCAGAAAGTAAGATACTAAGATTTGATATTTCACAGCTATTGGTGATGGTAAGGTCAAGATTGTAATAATGGGAGTGAATGACTCACATGATATGGATGGAAAGCACATTGGAAATGAGGAAGCCAAAGAACTGAGAAGTTAGGATTTGGGATACCTAAGTAGATTTGGGACATTTTGAGGTAAACGATGAACCATGTGAGTAGGCAGCTTGAAATCAAGTTTTTGGAGGGACAACTTATTGATTCTGGCATGTTTATTTTACATTTATATTCTACGTTCTTTTTTCTTTTCTTTTCTTTTCTTTTTTATTACTTTTATTTTCTTTTTTCTCTTTCCTTTCCCTTCCTTTCCTTTTTTCCTTTTCTTTCTTTCTTTCTTTCTTTCTTTCTTTCTTTCTTTCTTTCTTTCTTTCTTAATTTCTTTCTTTCTTTCCACATTACTAAACAGTAACTTCTTAATAATGTGAGCACCTCCCTCGTCAAAGTTGTCTTTAAAAATCAAGGACAATAGCTAGTATATGTAAAACAAAACAAATAAAAAACAAACAAAACTCCTGATATTTGGTAATAACTAAGAATGAATGAATGAATGAATGATAATACTTAACATTTTAGAGATGAAAGAAGAAGCGACATGCATTTCAATGCATTTATTTTGTAGATAAAATAATTGACACCTGTAAAATAAATTATGTAGGATCACATGGCTTATTAATGCATTAAATGATACTAGATCCAGATACTAAGACCAATGTGTTTTCCAGAAGAAAACTCTTAAATATATGCTCTGTACTTAAATTTCAACATTATCAAAAGCGGGTAAAGTGACAAGAATAGAGTTTGAATCAAAGTTTCAGTATCATTAACGAGATAGAGCTCATGTGCAAACTAAGAGCCAAATAAATATAACTTTGTCCCAACCTTTCGGGTGTCACCATTCTGCTATATTCCTCTTTGTCCCTTTGTTTATTTGCAAAGCAAAATTTTCAAAAATACCACATAGCTCTGTGATTGCTCTAAGTAAACTTCAGGCTAGGAAATCTAAGAATTGAATCAAAATGTTACTTTCACAATGGGACATGAAAATCTCTGGCCAGATGTAATTGCTGGCAGAAGAGAGAAAGAAATTGGACACATCAATACAACATGAGAACAATTTTGAGGGCCATGATAAAATAACCTACGATGTCAGGACCTAGGCAACTTCACCATGGAAAGATCCCATCAGCAGAGAGAGATACAGATGAATTCTTAAATTCTTATTTTTCCCTACTCCATGATGTTGGTTGCCTTTATGATTGCATTGGTCAGTACCCAAACACATACTGGTATCATAGCAAGTTTTAAACTCCAGGTTCACAATTCTATTTCCAGTGGTTCCAAGAAGGTCTTAATTATTTCTTCAATTAGAAAGATTTCTTAATTAACTTTACTTCTTTCCCTGCATTCTTCAGCTTAAGAGTTCTCAAGTGTCCTCTACTCTAGAATTTTTTTAATGTTTTTTTTTTTTTGAGAGACAGAGTATGAGTGGCGGAGGGGCAAAGAGAGAGGGAGACACAAAATCTGAAACAGGCTCTAGGCTCTGAGCTGTCAGCACAGAGCCTGACATGGGGCTCGAACTCACAAACCATGAGATCATGACCTGAGCCAAGTCGGACACTTAACCAACTGAGCCTCCCAGGCACCCCTATAATTTATTTTTTTAAATGTTTGTTTATTTTGAGAGGGAGAGAGTAAGTGGGGGAGGGGCTGAGAGAGGACGAGAGAGAATCCCAAGCAGGTTCAGCACTGTCAGTACAGAGCCTGACACAGGGCTCTATCTCAGGAACCATGAGAACATTACCTGAACCGGAATCAAGAGTTGGACACTTAACCAACTGAGCCACCCAGGTGCCCCTACACTGTAGCAGAATTTAAAGAACTGGCCAGTTATCATTAATAAGCATTGTTTAGTTTAATTTTGCTTTTACTATGAGTTTTCTTGTTTAGTAATGATTCAAGTGGTTTCTGTTATCAGAAAAATAAAAAGATAAATAAAATGGAGAGAGATTAAGAGGCAGAATAGGTGAAATGACCTTTGTTTTTAATTTTCCTTTTCTTTCCCTAAGGAATAAGTTCCATCTAAGTGTTTCTGATGAGTGTGTGAATGTGCAGTGTTTACACTTGTATATTTATGCATGCATGCATGTTATGGAAGAGAAAGAAAATGGCATATTAATTTTACAGGTAGCCATGGCACTAGACTCAGGATGGCAAAACAAAGCAATTTAAGCAAAATTGTAAGGCTAAGAAATGTTACTTGTGAAAAAAATAATGATCTGTTAAATAGAAAATATGTATGGCTATTGGAATCAGACATTTAGGGGATAAATTCTGGATGTACCAGTTATTACTCTTTTATTTTCCTTCCCTATAGAGAACAAACATGCTACCTTACAGATGTATCTGGCATAGTAACTGCTAAATAAATGTTGGTTCTTTTCTTGCATTTCCTGGACCCAAGAGATACCCTATTATGAAATCAAATGGTCAAATAAAAATGCCACTGAAAATGGCATATTTCATATGACACTGAAAATACATAAAGTATACATTATATTAAATCTATCCCTAAAATGCTTAAAATTGAACTGAAAGGTAAGATATTCATAGAAATAATAATTATAATTGAACAAATAATAAATGCTTGGAAACCTAATTAGCATTATAAACAGTGCATTGAAATGGTAAGATTACTCTACATATTAATGCATTTAAGATTGATGAAAATAGATGTTAAAATTGTACTTACAAATTTTTAAATAGTGTTGGGAGTGGGGGTCATAGTGACTATTTACTTTAACCCTCCTGTTATAAAATGAGAAAATAGAGATTCAGACATATGATGTGATTTGTCCAAGTCATGGCATTAGTAAGTATCGGAGTAGTTAAGTAAAACAAGAGCAGAAGCAGGATCTCTATGGAAGTAACATCACCAAATTATATTCAGTGGAAGAAATATATGTTCTAAGTCCATTTAATGCATTCTTAATTGCTTTAGTATACAAATATACCCCTTTGACCTACATAAAATTACTTTAAACTTAGTCCATCTGATTGTGACATGAACATTGAAATCATTTAAACAAACAGAGGGTAATGTGCTTTTGGTGTTGTATGAGGGAGAATGATTCATCTTTAAAGCCACATAATGAGATATATTAACTGTTGTTACCCCCTTTTGGCTAGGACATTCCATAAATACAAAAGTTCTCTCTCTCTCTCTTAAATTAACTTCTTTGCTTCCCTATTCCATACCCATGGCCATGTATATGTCTATCAACTCCCATTGTCCTACTATTCATTCTCACAAACATTAAAATGGGAGTAGTGGTAAGAATGGATGGAATTTCCTGCTAGGAAAAAAAAAAGGTTGAGCTTCCTGGCTGTATCCAAATTCTATTATTTAAAGGAGGTTTAAAGAACCCCCAAATCTTGTTCATAATTCTGTTTAACAATCATGCACTTATAAGTCAATTCAGTTGTGGAAACATTTTGGAAATATTAAGGAATTTTGCTATTAACATAAAGCACCAATAAACAATAAAATCTAGGACTTAAGTGGGAACATCAAAATGCTTGCCTCAGGCTTCATTCTGACCTGTTCCATTTTTTAAGCCTTTATATATTCAGTATTCATAGCATCTCAGTGTAGTTGATTGTTGAGGATACCATTTGTCACTACGTAACATTTCTAGACTCTTAATAAAACTGATGTCTGATGGTTCATAAAACTAAATCACAGATCCCTTAAGAGAGACACCGGGGTCCAAATTAAATATAAACAAGTTTTTTTCTATAAGATATTGGTATTACTGGGTTCTTTATGTGTATTTACATTTGATATAGGAAGTGGAGATTCAAGATGAGGATCCAGATTCTCTGGTTTAATCAGCAATGTGATGTGGATTCTTATCACTTCCAAATTTCATTCTTTATCTTTTCATCTTTTCTCCCTATGCCTTTTAGATGCATTAATGTTGTCTGTTCTCTCCTTATAACCCATCCTGCTCTTAGGAAATTATCTCTCTTAATATTAATGTAGTCTGATTTGTTGTTTTTCCTGGGGATATATATTTTTTGATTGATGAATATGAAGCAGATGAGGAAAGTTTTTTGAAGGACAGTTGGTAGTCTGTCATACCTGCTGTAGACTTAGTCAAGCCAACTTGGGGTAGAAGTTAGTTTTCAGAGAATAATGGAAGAGAAGATTTCATAGGTATTGTAAGACTAGATTGTGGATTCTAGAGGAAATTAAACTTTGAAGGTAATTGGGAAGGTCATGACTAAGTCAGCATGTTGTGAAGTTGGATAAAGTGTGACATGACAAGTAGAATTGGGTTAGAAAGAAATCATACACAGAACAATCATGTTTTAAGATACTGTCTGCCTCTGATTCCTTACTATATTCTGTATTCTCTCCAAAAGCCCTTTCTCTCCCTTTATCCCATTTCCAACATTTTTTTTCTTAAATCTCCTCTATTTCGAGACCTGTAATGTGAAGTAAACACTCACTGATGCTTGTTTGATTGGCTGGTTATGTCTTCTTGTTTCACCTCCATTTCAACATTAGGCTACCTAGCAACAGAAGAACAGCTGCATTTACATAAGGTGATCCTGGACTATTCTGAGACACTGTAATTGGATTACCTCTCCAAATTATTGCCATCATCAGTAAACATGAAACAGGTAGACCAGAATCCAAATTCACATGTCTGTCCTGGAAGTCAACAGTCAGGGCTAATACAAGGAGGAAGCAGAAGAAATGGAAATGAGGAGAGATCTGACATTGAACTTCAGTTTTTCTCATATCATCCATCAGATAAAGTTCCACACAGCCTGATTTCCTTAATGCCTTGATTTTTTTTCATTCAATATCCAACCACCCTGAATAAAATTTACTTTTTTAATAAGACATTCAACCTTTAATCCTTCCTTCTCTAACTTTACATATAGTAGCAGATTGGATATTTTAGATATTTTTATTAGAATTTTTTAAAAAAATTAATAAAGAAGAGGTAGTTTAACAAGAAAAATAAGTAAATAATTAAAAATAAGAGGGGATAAGGTGGATACAGTAAACAGAAAGCTATTTCTTCTAAGGGTATACATTTCTATTAATTGAATGGTAAAATTAAGCGGTAAAGTATTGCAAACGTGGAAGGGAAATTCAGATAGTTTTTACTTCATGATTTCAGTTCTTTATAGTACATTACATCAATTAATGGCAATTTGTATAATTTGTATAATGACATAAATTGCCACAAATCCTTACTCAATGAAGTGCTATCAGAGTCATAAATCAGGAGTTAGAGAATGAGCATTGGGAAGCACAGGCTATCAGCCTTAGGGTGAAAGAGAAACAGGTCACGGTGGCAATCATTCAGTGAGTAACTGTGCAAGGTTGAGAAGGCAAATGAATGGAATAGCATGAGGAAAGTGTGACTAAGCCAGACCTTGATGAGCTAATCCCCCACATCAAATAGAATAATGTTTTATGGCTACATGTTGTTTTGCTCAACTTCTAAAATTACTTTCTCTGCCTTATGATTACTTCTCTACAGGGGTCTGAGTGCAATATTGAGAATAAATCTCAAATCCTTACAGAGACTTACCAACACAGGATATTTATTATAAATGATTATATATTCAATATATATATATACACACAATCATATTATGTCATATTATATATTTAAATATAATATAACATTAATATATTATATATTAATGTAATTATTTATGTATTATATATATTCAAGAGCTGTCAAGGGTTTGAGATTTTATCCAGCCTGACACAATTTCATGGGTGCTAGCAGAGGACATGAGACTCCTGGGTCAGAGACAGAAAACTTTGTTACTTAGAGCAATAGCAGTAGCCAGATTATCAGCATTTTCTTACATAGGCTCCCTAAGCCTCACTTCTTACAGAATGACACAGAAAGCCAGATGGTACAAAGAGATCCAGATCAGTTACAGAGCAGGAGAGGAACCTTGAGTATAGAGAATCCAGATATTTTAGAATGCGCAATAAATATGCCTACCCTTTGTTTCAGAGAGAGACTATGTTTATCATCCAAGACTGCAAACAAACCTGTCCTTGGCTCAGGAAGGAGACAAAATCTCTTTCTTCCAAGGCTCTTGACTATAAACCTCCTTGAAAAGTTAATTGAACATAAAGGCAATTCAAATGTCTCTGCTTGCAAGACATGAAGAAGCATGAAAAACTCATGGAAAATTGTCTTCTGACACTTTTTTAAGTGAAGAAATACTCTGAAAAATCCCATGACTTTGACTCCCCTTGGGATGTGCCTCTATGTTCTCTTTTTCCAGGAGAGACACTTCTTGCCTCCCACTGCCCCATTCTTGGAACTAATGAACTTAAGCTACCTAGACAGTGGAAAATGAAACAAAACATTAACTTTGGTCTTTTAGCATTGGCAGAGGGTCTAAAGCAATAATCCTTGGCATTTATCCCTTTACCTTTTATTATCTAAGCACATTGTGAAATTATCTAGTTAGTTAATCTTCCTAACACCTTTGTGAGTGAGGTTAAATGATGCAGTTTCTAAAATAGGTATATACAAATTATGACTTGATAGGTCTAGTGATATAAGTTTGGACTATAATTGTTCTTGGTGTTTGATGGGATTACAGCCATTTTATGGGCCAGTGGTTGTAGTTTCTTCTACACGTCATCTGTTTTTATGATCCAGCATCCGAAAGAACAATCCAAGTGGCTCAATGAAACCACTGTCCCTTCTAAGGAAGCCTATCTTGTAACATAATCTTTTAAATATTTTTGTTGTGTTTTCTCCTACTGTCGCTGGCCTCCATTATAACTCTAATTCTAAAAGTAATTATCTGAACAAAAATTATAAAGCCTTATTGTTAGGTAAGAACTTAAAATGTCATGTGAATAAGTTTCCTTTCTTCATTGAGTAAATTCTTCAGAACTAATGGTTATGTTTTGAAATAAAGTATAGATTAAATCATTTTTGGTCAATGAAGTAATAATATAATTTATATATTTTTTAACATTTTGTTAATGTGACCTAATATTCACTAGATGTTATAAGATTGTTAGTGCAAAAAGGGTAACAGTATTTCAAATTTCAAAGTATAATGGGATTTTTGTCTGTTTTATTTTTCACTGTGAATCCCTAATACTTAAATGAAGAATACACATTGCATGAACTATAAAAAAATATTTGTTAAATGAATGATAGCATAAGTTTTTAACCCTCTACAAAGTCACCTTGCCATGCCAGTCATATAAAAAAAAAAAGTCTATCATTATGAACGGGATTTCTTGGTGAGGCACTAATGCTCTCTCCTATACTCTCCACCTTACTCAGCAGTTGCTGCCAGGAATTCATATAGACCTTCGGTTCTAGACAGGACAAGGAAGAAGAATTTTTTTCCCCATTCAGTGATATATCCTGACACTCATGGGCCCCAGCAAAAATGTTTGGATCCATGTCACATGAATTTTTGCAGTTTCAATTTCTTTAGTTCCAGACTAAAACTTTGCTCTTTCCAAAGCCTCACACCCCATTCATGCAGCCAAAATAAGGAAAGGGTTTTTAGCTGTCCTCCTCTACTATCTCTTCATCCTTTCTCTCTTCTCTCTACCTTACTGTTTCCATACAAAATTATCTCTGTGGAGGCTGTCTTACTCATGTGCAGATTTACTCATGATTCAGGGACGCTTGTTCCTCATATTCAGTCATATCTGAATTTCAATTTACCTTAGATGCAATACCATCTTAAATTAACAGATGTATAATAATTTATATTTCAAAGGAATGCTTTCTCTTTTGAAATAGTTACCTTGTGCAAAGCAAAACATTTATTTCAGCTCCACATTGGTCAAAATCTTCCTACAGATGACACAATTTAGTTTTCTCATGGTGAACCTAAATTTTCATAGATCTATCTATGATTAGACCAGGTAAAGAAAGTTGTTGATCAAGACATATAACACACTCTTTTATCCCTTCTTTTAATAAGACACCTTATAACTTCTTTTACAAAACAATCATGTTGTTATGAACCCATGTTTTCTAGTTGTTTCTGAATTATTAATCTATACAAAGTTCATTTTTTCCTTCATGTCAATGATCACATTATCTGCTTTAGGTAGATTTTTAAAACTCTTTATACATTTCTTCATATTTGCAATCTCGTTCACTCTTCCAATTCCAGGTAACTGATAATAATATGATTAGCCTCGTCACCTAAACATAGGTTACTGTGACAAAAAGACATGTGGCCTAAGAAATAAAAGTTCAGACTGTTTTTGACATAAGTGTCAAGATGATCCAAGAGTTGCCCTTGCGACAGATAATTAGAGAAAACTGTCAAGGCTGCAGCTTAATCCTGTGTACATCTGCTCAAAGTCAGCTCTGAAAACTGTGGGATCTAGGAAGACAATCTTTTGTAATTAGCCAAGGCCACTATAATCCATAAAAACATCTGATCAAATTGATTTCCAGTCCATCAAGTGGTATCTGTCAACAGCAAACTTACTGATCATCCTGGAGCTGTGACTACCCCATGTAAACCTCTAAGGTCATTTAAAGGTTCCTTTGCCTTGTAAATATAAAATCATTTTCACTTTTTGACAGACTGTCTTTTCATGTGGGGCAGTAGCGAAGAGGGGAAGTAGGAAAAAGATGGACTGTCAGAAGCATTCATAAACCATTAACATCAGGGAGGCAGAAATCCACAAAATGTCTTCTGTAAGATCAATGTTCTGCTAATGTGTAGCCAAAAGTATGTAGTTTATGAAGAGAGAAAATTTTATCATTTCTATTTCTGCACTTGAGATCTTGACTTTGTTCTTGTGGTGTGAATTGCCAAATATTGTACACATGCCTATCTTGCTGCTTGGATATGCTACTTCAATCTCTCTGCTGTTACTTTCTTCAAGTTCTAGTCTCCAGAGAGTCTCTAATAAAATTACTGAAACAATCTTCATAAACTCAATTAACTCAATTTTAAGAATAGATCAAGTCATGTCACTTTTTACCTCTCTCTTGTCTGCCTTATCCATTCTTTTTTTTAAATAATAGGACTTTAAGTTTTTTGTTGTTTTTTATGTTGAGAGAGACAGAGACAGTATGAGTCGGGGAGGGGCAGAGAGAGGGAGAGAGAGAGAATCCCAAGCAGGGATCAGCCAAACACTATCTTGGCTATCCCAAGCACTGTCAGCACAGAGCCTGACGTGGGTCTTGAACTCATGAAACTGTGAAATCATGACCTGAGCTGAAACCAAGAGTCAGACGCTTAACCAACTGAGCCACCTAGGCATCCCCTGCATTTTCGATTCAAATCCTTTTCCCAGGTTGGTGTTCTGTCCACTCTGTTTATGTTCTAAGCTTCAGTGATATGTCTCTAACCTTTCTTTCCCCATGGACATGCATAGGGCCTCTCTTAGGTAAAATTACCTTCATTTATTACAAAAGTCCAATCTGAAATCAGTTTTAAGATCTCCCTTGCCTCCTCTGGATCCTAATTTGACATACTCTTACCTTTCATTAATTATATAACTTAATGCAATAGTCCTAACAGTTAGCTTTACTTTGTTTTCTTTCACCCAGACTCTCTGACAGCTCTTCGGTATTTGCCATTATTCTTTCTTGCAACTCTCCCCTCTTACCCACTGTGCTAACACACTTTTCTGCTATCTTTTTCACTTTATTTTTTTCCTGAGATCCCTTTGTAAGACCATCCCCTAAGTGAAGGATACTCCCACAAGAATTCCAGTCGTCAATTTTCTGTTCTTCTTTCTGCATTATCCCCATGGCTCCTCCTGCCTCTAAGTTGATGACTCTCATTTTTGTGTCTCCAGCAGCTTGAACTTTTGTCCCATATGTTCAATTGCCTAAAAGGCATCTTTGCTTAAAAAACTCATATTTGTGCAAATCTCAACATATTTGAAACTGAATTAATCTTCTCCCTACAATTGGATTCTTTTTCAAATTACTTTGTTCCAATAAGGCAATTGTCCTGGCTAGTTTCCTTCCCTTGCTCTGTTTTCAATTTGTTACCAATTTGTTTCATTTCTTCCTACAAATTTTGCCATCTGATTATTATTGCCCCTCTTCCTTTACTTTTACCACCCTAGTGAAGACTTTTGTCACCCTCCTCCCCAAATTAAGAGCACTTGTTAATTTCTTTAAGATATAACTCATATGCCACAAAATTTATCATTTTAAAGTATAAATATTAGGGCTTTTAACATATTCACAAAGTTGTGCAGCCATTATCATTATCTGATTCTAGAAAATTTTTGTCATCCTAAAAAGAAACCCTGTAATAATTAGTAGTCACTTATTCTGTTCCCCCTCCCCTATCAGCCCCTCACTATTCTACTGTCTTTATGGATTTGTTTGTTGTTGGCATTTTATATAAATGGGGTAATGCAATATGCGGCCTTTGTGACCAGCTTCTTACACTTAGCGTAATGTTTTCAATGTTTGTTCATGTAGCATGTATCAGTACTTCATTTCTTTTTATTGCTGACTAATATTTCTGTATGTGTGTATAATTGTTGTTGTTGTTTATCCATTTATCAATTGATGGATGTTTGGGTTGTTCTTGGTTATTATCCTAAGAAAATATATTATTTACTATAACAGATAAAAATACATATGGAGAGAAGTAGGTAAACTTGGAATATATATCTAGAAGTCGAATCCACTAGATTTGTTGATGGCTTGGATGAGAGGGATGAGAGAAAAAGTAATCACAAGTGAATTATGAATTCAGTGGCCTTCCTTCCTGAGGGGAGAAAAATATTTAATGACCTAAAGAAAATTGTGCCTACAGTATGGTACCTGGAGTCTGAATGTCTGTAGTTTAGATAGAGGACAGTGTTCTTTAAGTTTCTTTGGGAGAGCTCATCTATACTTATGGATTTAAATCTAAAAGTTTCAGATATGTATATATATATATGCTAAGTACTTTTATGTAAATGTCCAAAAACAAAGCTAATGCAAAGTTTATAATAATTCCTTCTAAAAACACTCTTTGGGGAGGTAGTTTTTTTTATCTTAGTTGTATATATCACTGCCCACCCCTATTACACATACTAACAATTTAAGACTTATGCTTGTCTGTGACCTCTATCCTAAATCTGCTCAGGTCCCTAATAATGCCTCTACTCTTGGCACAATCAGTTATCAAGTCCTGCCAATTTTTCCTCTTAAGTACTTTTTATGATCCATTTCACTCATCCTCTTGCCCTCATTCCTATTATTAATTACATGTACCCAGTCTATGTCATATTCTTCTCTATCTCCAGATTTCTACCCTTCAACTTACCATTAGAAAAACAGACAGAAATATCCAGATGAAATGCAACTCTGACTTGTCCTGACACTTATAAATTTTTAGGCATTTCCCATAACAAAAACATAGCCTGGGTTAGTGCCCCCTATTTTATCAAATAAGCTAATAACACTACAGTACATGTAGTACATTATAAGTGTCATATATATTGTAACTATTTGTTTATATATTATCTTATTTTGTTTTATCCTAAGATAAAAATTAGAATTTGGGGCTATTGCCTAGAATTTTGACTTATAATGTCTCAATTAATGTTATGTAAATGAATAAATTGTATAGATTATGTTAGACTAGTTTAAGATAGTTTAGGTTTTTAAAAATATTATTCCTACTCCAGTGTTTTGCACACTAGTTATAATTAAAACACAGCTAGTCTAAATCGGTTGCATTCCTATACACCAACAATGAAGCAATGGAAAGAGAAATCAAGGGATTGATCCCATTTACAATTGCACCAAAACCCTGAAATACTTAGGAATAAATCTAACCAAAGGTGAAGAATCTATACAGTGAAAACTATAGAAAGCTTATGAAAGAAATTGAAGACACAAAAATGGAAAAATATTCCATGCTCCTGGATAAGAAGAACAAATATTGTTAAAATGTCAATACTACCCAAAGCAATCCTCATATTCAATGAAATACCTATCAAAATAACACCAGCATTCTTCAAGAGTTAGAATAAGCAATCCTAAAATTTGTATGGAACCAGAAAATACCCCAAAAAGCCAAACCAATCTTGAAAAAGAAAACCAAAGCAGGAGGCATCGCAATCCTGGACTTCAAGCTGTATTACAAAGCTGTAATCATCAAGACAGTATGGCACAGTATGGCACAAAATCAGACACTCAGATCCATGGAACAGAAGAGAGAACCCATAAAT
Organism: Cryptoprocta ferox; assembly: GCA_028646485.1. Taxonomy (NCBI): domain Eukaryota; kingdom Metazoa; phylum Chordata; class Mammalia; order Carnivora; family Eupleridae; genus Cryptoprocta; species Cryptoprocta ferox. Next base: position 56,656,207 of record CM053566.1, on the reverse strand, counting down.
GGACCCACAAACATATGGCCAACCAATCTTTGACAAAGCAGGACAGAATATACAATGGAATAAAGACAGCCTCTTCAGCAAGTGGTGCTGAGAAAACTGGACAGCGACATGCAGAAAAATGAACCTGGACTACTTTCTTATACCATACACAAAAAATAAACTCAAAATGAATGAAAGACCTAAATGTAAGACAGGAAGCCATCAAAATCCTAAAGGAGAAAGCAGGCAAAAACCTCTTTGACCTCGGTTGCAGCAACTTCTTACTCAACATGTCTCTGGAGGCAAGGGAAACAAAAGGAGAAATGAACTATTGGGACCTCATCAAAATAAAAAGCTTCTGCACAGTGAAAGAAACAATCAGCAAAACTAAAAGGCAACTGACGGAATGGGAGAAGATATTTTCAAATGACCTATCAGATAAAGGGTTAGTATCCAAAATCTATGAAGACCTTATCAAACTCAACACCCAAAAAACAAATAACTCAGTGAAGAAATGGGCAGAAGACATGAATAGACACTTCTCCAAAGAAGACATCCATATGGGCAACTGACACATGGAAAGATGCTCAACAGCACTCATCATCAGGGAAATACAAATCAAAACCACAATGAGATACCACCTTACTCCAGTCAGAATGGCTAACATTAACAACTCAGGCAACAACAGATATCGGCAAGGATGTGGAGAAAGAGGATCTCTTTTGCACTGCTGGTGGGAATGCAAACTGGTTCAGCCACTCTGGAAAACAGTATGGAAGTTCCTCAAAAAATTAAAAATGGAACTACCCTACAACCCAGCAATTGCACTATTAGGTATTTATCCAAGGGATGAAGGTATGCTGTTTTGAAGGGACACATGCATGCCAATGTTTATAGCAGCACTATCAACAATAGCCAAAGTATGGAAAAAGCCTAAATGTCCATCAATGGATGAATGGATAAAGAAGATGTGGTGTATACACACACACACACACACACACACACACACACACAAGGAGTATTACTCAGCAATCAAAAAGAATGAAATCTTGTCATTTGCAACTACATGGATGGAACTAGAGGGTATTATGCTAAGTGAAATTAATCAGAGAAAGACAAATATCATGACTTCATTAACATGAAGACTTTAAGATACAAAACAGATGAACATAAGGGAAGGAAGCAAAAATAATATAAAAACAGGGAGAGGAACAAAACGTGAGGACTCAACTACAGAGAACAAATAGAGGGTTACTGGAGGGGTTGTGGGAAGGGGGGTGAGCTAAATGGGTAAGGGGCATTAAGGAATCGATTCCTGAAATCATCGTTGCCCTATATGCTAACTAACTTGGATGTAAAGTTAAAAAAAAATTAAAAATAAAACACAGCTAGTTTTACCAAAAATAAAAATACTGTTTGGAGAGCTGGAGAAAGGTACTTCAGGTAAAAATTGAGTATGTGAAATTTAGTGCCTTAAATCTAAGGTAATACCTACTGGATCCTTGTACAATAGGGTTAATTAAAATATAGGTAATTGTAAAAATATTACATAATTTAATAAATAAAGTGAAAATGTTTGCATACTTTCTACTTTTATATAGGTTACAACAAAGCAAGAAAAAAGGTTTGACAGAATTATTTACTTTAATAAATATGAATATAGATAAATAGTCATATATATTCATATATATTCACATATATATACACATAAATGTGAATATTATTCATATGTTCAGAGCTCCAAATCATATTTTAATGAAGCAAATAACCTTTCTAAAGACAAATTCACCCTAAGTCATTCAGAAACATCGTTAGAACGTATAGTTAATACATTCTTTAATTGCTTTTAGGCTGAAGTTATCTTCTAGCCTCTAGGCTGATGGTCTCAGTAATGTCTGATTTTGAATTTGGGAAGCCTTTAGATAACACCTGGGTTTCTCATGCAAAGTGTTATAAAGTACAACGAAACCCAAAAAAACTCAGTGCTTAAAAATTAGATGTGTGTGTGTGTGTGTGTGTGTGTGTGTGTGTGTGATTTTTTTTTCAGTTCTGAGACTTTGTAATCTTAATCATTTGTATTAATGAAAATTAAGATGTTGGTTCTTCACAGTCCACAATGGGGCAATTATAAATGTTGTAACATCCAACAAATTCTCTTTTAATTTCCAAATTAGTGTGAAATATGTTATGTCAGTATATAGATATACTCATCATTCCACCTGTACTACTCATTCACAACTATTAATTCATGTCAACACCATTAAGAGGTGGTCAAATCTCACCTCTTTCAGGAAGCCCTCTTTAGTTTATTTGATCACCCTTTTAATTAACATATTCCTTTCTGTTCTTTATGGACTTGAATCACAATTTATATCTTATTTTCTGAGTTTGTGTTATGACTATTTCCTGTTATTTCTTCCAGACCATAAATGTTGAATTTTCAGTGTAGTAGTCACTGCTGATGCCCACTCATCCTTGAGATCATATGTAGCAAGGCTTTACAAGTCCCAGAACACTTAGTTTGTCATCTCTCTTTTTTCCCCCCTCTGCTTAAGGACATTGGTACTACAAGAGATTGCTTCATAACTAGCAAACATAATCTGGAAGTGCAGGGATTTCACTGGGTAAAAGTCATCCACAGAAACATGGCCCAGTTCCCTGGCCTCTGAGCAATGATTCAAAGGCATGATCCTCAGTTTCTCAGAGATTCCCTAAAAGTATTGAGCCTCAGTTAATTTTCTATCTAATTAATGTATATATTTTTTCTGCCTTTGCTGTTTTCCTCCACTTTCTTATTATGGCTCCTAAATGATCTCCCAAATAAATTATCTTCTACTTTCTTGTCATAAATTCAACTTTGAGGAAAGCAGATTTAAGGAAGTTGGAAAACAGTAGGTGTTTAATATCCTTGTTGAGTAAATCAGCAGAGTAGTATAAGTGACTCAGAAATCATATAAATGTCAAAGATCTGTGTGAGAACAATGGAAGTACTGCAGTTGCATTATGATATAGGTAACATTTTTCTCTGGAGTTTTCCCACTTCCTTGGGCTGTATTCGGCTCTTCCCATTTAGAATCTTTTTTTTTTTTTTTTCCAGAGGTCTGGTTATATGCTTTTTCTAACTTCCTGGATTCTCAATGTTGTTTTTTACACAACTACTCTCTTGAGGCAATTTCCAGGGTGCCTGTTCTCTCCTTTATAATTTTCTTCCCTCAAAGATCTCTTACAGTACAACTTATTTTCTCTAGGATTGGCTTTGTATAAACACATCCATGTCCAGATCCAAGCCGTAGCATAGTATCTCTTCAGAGTAGTTTCCTTTTTAATAGGGATTTTTGAGAGATTCATTACGGTATCCTAACCATTAATATACAAACATAAATTCCAACTGGAGAAATTCCAGGCATTGTGGTAGGTTAATAGAGGAAATATTTTTTTAGAAAGTAGGAGATATTTTACATTACATCAAATATATAGGTGTTTATTCTACCTGTTTATTGGGCTAGATTTGGCTTCAGAAAACATTATGTATTTTAAAATGCCTTTATACTGAAACAGAAATTTCCCCCACAGTATGACTTAGTTCCTCCTCTGTTTCCTTGGCTGCTTCAAAGTTTAAGTCTGGAATAAGACTGGTTGAAGCACAGAATGCTAGAAAGCAACAAATGAGAGTCTCAACATGTATGGTATTTTCTTCCACATTTGAAGATATAGGAATATATCTCCCCACCCAATAGCTGTTCAACCCAAGTACAACTGTTACATTTTTACTGTAGAGGATTTCTGGATACTACGCTTTCACCATTATTATTTTTTGCAAAAATCATTTTTTCTTTAAATTTCATAATGGTTTTAATGTAAGGATACTTCAGTAAGCATTAGATTAAAAGTGATTTCATATCCATTTTGTCATTTAAATCATTAGATTTCTCCTATGATATTACAAGCAAGATATTCCTTCTTCCACATCATGTTTATAATATAAATACCTACCTACAATTAATGTAATAGTAATCCCTGCATATAAATTCAGGGTATTTGGCTTCTGAAATACCTCATTGATGAGATGGTTATGTGGGTCAGAATGGTACACAGGTCTTTGGCCTAATTTCAACACATGCCACATCTTATCACAACTAATAATCTCAATGAGATTATTATTCAATATGTGGTACTTGTTAACATCTGGACTAGAGCTTTTCAACATGATGATTCATACCTTCCTACTATTTGACATTGATCATAAATCACAACTTTAAGGTATAATCAGTTAAGCCATTAGGAAAATAGTTGGACACTTATTCAACTCAAAATGGCCTATTTTGTCTATAAAGGTATTTCTTTATGGCATAATTTTAATACCCTATTTTAGACGATTATCTAATTTAATGTTGGGCTTACCCCTTTATAGTTGGGAGATTTCACCTTTACTGCTATTGTTTTTCCAAAGATTTGACATTATTTCTCATTCTTTCTTTATTCTATTAATTTTTTTATTAATAAAAAATTAGCGTTTATATTTAAGAAAGAGAGCACACGCATGAGTGGGGGAGGGGCAGAGAGAGGGAGACACAGAATCCAAAGCAGGTTGTAGGCTCTGAGCTGTCAGCCCAGAGCCCAACACAAGGCTCAAAATCACAAATAGCGAGATCATGACCTTAGCCGAAGACAGATGCTTAACCAACTGAACCACTCAGGTGCCCCTGATTTTTCTTTTTTTAAATGTTTGTTTATTTATTTTGAGAGAGAGAGAGCTCACACATGAACTTGTGTACGTGAGCTGGGGAGGGGCAGAGAGAAAGAAGACAGAGAATTGCAAGCAGGATCCACACTGTAAGCACAGAGTCAGATGCAGGGCTCAGTCCCATGAACTATGAGATCATGACCTGAGCAGAAATCAAGAGTCAGAGGCTCCACCAGCTGAGCCACCCACACGCCTACTTATGATTTTCTTCAAGCTCACAAGCTTTGAGAACTCTTTAGAAGCTTCACATAGGATCCTGGGATCTAATATTCTGACTTGTGCAATTTGAGCACATTAAGAGAGCCGGGAAAGTGAAGGGTGTTAACATCTCTGAATGGAGGCTGTGTGTCAAACACCATGTTAAGATCAAACACCATGTTAACACCATGTTGTTTAAGTTTGGTAATGCCTAGAACATTATTATGTTTCCCTGATGAAGAAGCTGCAGATCTGAATTTTAGTGATCTGCATGAGGTAGCTGTGATCGTAAGGGTTCTTGCCCATTGCTAGGAGTGACCCAGGCCTATGCTTTAAACATTGAAGCAGATAGCCTTTCACCTCTAGAATTCACTTTATTTTTCCCAATGTCTCTGACTCCCCCCCCCCTTTTTATTCATCTGAGGTCACAAATTACATAAGGAGTTTTACTTTTTATTATTTATTAACAAAACATCTTTGGCCTCAAGGATTGAACCAATCACTATTTTTCCAAAGTTGTAGCATATTACCTACTCATTGCACAGGTCCTGTAGTTCCTCTACATCCTAGCCAACACTGTTAATTTAAGCCATTGCAATATGTCTATTGTGATATCTCATTGTAGATATAATTTGGATTTAACTAATGGCCAATGATATTGACTATCTTTTATGATGTTGACTATCTTTTTTATGTGGTTATCTGCCATCCATGTATCTTCTTTGGTAAAGGGAAAGTCATCGCTAAATATTTTCCACTTTAAAAAAATTGCATTGTTTTCTCATAAAGTTTTGAGAATTCTTTATTTACTTTGGATACAAGTCCATTGTCAGATATATGATTTGTAAAAAATTTTCCATGTCTGTTGACTTTTTATTCTTATAACCATACCTTTTGGAGAGAAGTTCCATATCCTGAAAAGTCTCTCAATGCAGTAGGCTGAGGCAGTCAATCATATGGTTCCTACTTCTTAATCGTCACCTTTGTTTGTTGCTTGATATCCCAGGGTCTTATATATTTTGTTTGCTTCTTTGGTTCTTTCATTTGGGAGGGTAAACCCAACCCTTTTTCTTCTTCTTGGATGGAAGCTAAAATCCCCTTATCCACATAAATGTTTTTAGAGACTCTTTTCTTTTCATCAGGAGGATTTGTGAGTATTTTATCAGAATTTAATCTCTGTAAAACACTTAATCCCTTATAATATATCATTCCTTTTAGTCCTTTCCCCCACTATTAGAAACCTGCCTCCAGCCTAAAGCAAAACTAGAGCTGAATGTCACCTTATGATCCAAGTGAGATTTTTTCCTTCTCCCCAAATGCTACAGCCCACTAACTTTACAGGACATCTATACACCAGGAGTGCCTGATACCCAGATTCTCACAGGATCTTAAGCTTCTTTTTGCCCATCCTCTTTGAAGCATCTGATATAATTGGCCTCCTTAGGGAAAAATATATATATATATATATATATATTTCCCTCTGTCTACTGATGTCTAAGTTTCTGAATATTTCAGGCTTTTTTTCATCAGACTTCTGCTTTTTCTATACAATGTCTTCCTTGGTTTATTTTATCTAGATCTATCTGTATGCAGGTGCTCTAAAATTATTTCTTTTTCTTTGGTCTTTGCCAGGAGACTCAGTCATCTGTCCAGTGGTGACTTAACCTCTCCATTTGACTGTCTACATCTCAACTTAATCTTAATACTTCATTCTTAACACTTATTTTTTCCTCTCAGCCCCTGCCCAATCAATTAGCAAATGTAATGGGCTCTATTCTAAAATAGTTCAAGAATTGGACTACCTCTCTCCTTCTCACAGTCTAATTGTAGTCTGTGCCACTACCAGCTCTCACCATGGGTTACTAGAACTAACTCCTTACTGTCTTCCTTTTATTATTCTTGCCAATCCTGTACTTCTACAATAGTCTTTCCACTTCGCCTCTCTATTAATTCAACCTCATAATCACCAAGTGTTCTTTTAAAACATACATTGTATCACATTGTTGCCCTGATGGCAATGCTTTAATGACTTCTTGTTACACTTACAGTAAAAGCTAAAAGCCTTTACCTGGTTCACAAGGCCATGCCTATTTTCACCTTTCTCTTCTTTACTACCTCACTTTAGTAAGCTTTCACCTAACAAGACATTTTCTGTCTTGTGAACGGGCCAGTCTCTTCTTTTCTAAGTAATTTGGTGCTGACTGTTTTCTGTGTTAACCTCCATGTGCTCACAAGTCTTCTTCATCCCTGTTATCTAAGTCTGCTCGTGTGTCACTGCCTTAAAGAGACTTGCTCAGATTGCTCAGATTCCCTTTGCTAAAATAACCTCATCATACCAGAAACCCACCATTCTACTGTCCTCTTTGATTTTCTTTCTAGCACTATCTAAAATTATCTCATATATAATTATTTGTCATTATTGACTTTTTCCCAAAGAAAAATGGAGGAAAACTTTATTATTCTTCCCCTCCCCCTTACTTACCCCGTGCTTAAAATAGGCTTGGATCAATAAACATTCTTGGGAAAAAATGGATGTAATCTTTTCTTACCGACTTGAATTTATTTACTAATTCCTAAGCCATCTCATGACCATTATTAGGCTTCTGTATTTATTAAATATTGAGGGCATGGTCACTTGCTCCTGGTATTTATGTTATTTTCTCTTCCTTTTTTATGTGATAGATTTGTTACAAAGATATAACCCCAGTTCTTCCATGTATCTGAACTTGATCTTTCCTATGTGTCTTTGTAATTCCTTCTATCATGATCTGGTCTTTCTCCATGCCTTCGATTTGAGGTGAACTTGTGTGGTTTTGTCACTAGAAAGCAGCTCAAGTGATAATCTTCCAGTTTTGAGCAAGGGACTAAAAGGTCTTATGTGCTTTTGTCCTTTCTGCCTCATACCCTTTTTTTTTTTTTTGCCATTTGAACAAGACTGAGATAGCCTGTTGAAGGATGACAGAGACCTAAGAGGAGTCTGGTGTTTTGTGGTGTGCTATTCTGGACCAGCATTGAGCTAGCTGACTGCCAGACATATAAGACATATTATCTCATAATAACCAAAATTATGAGATATGCTTACCTTATGCACAGTTGATACTGAAGGAATGAACACATCACAACAAGAACAATCACTCATTCCACACATAGATTTATTAACACTAATTGCCCATTGTTTTACATACATGAGTTTGGAGGCCGTGTGTTACATGGTAATAACTAACTGATATATTCTCATTTCTGCTTTCTCTTTAAGAATCACTTTATATAAACACTTTAATGGATTTCTGTAAATATTACACTTTCTGGGTATACAGTAAAAAATGTACTTGTTATATATGTTAGGATCTCAAGCTCATTTTGTTTGTTCTCATGTTTTGTATATTTTCCTCCCAAGTTCTATGGTGGCAGGAAGTAGATCTCTTGTTTACCCCAACACAACAGTGCTTTTAACATGATGATATTTAGATATATCTTTATAGAAGCAATAAAAAATGAATAAATATGTGTTCTTAGTCTTCTCCCAAATTATTTTTCTAAGTAATATTTCATTTCAATGACAATATGATGCTTTCCATTGTATCTAGTTTGGAATTTTTTTTCTTCTTCTGAATTTGTTTAAAAATGTTTATTAGCACTAGTTTTCATTAATGACCAAAACAGGCAAGGTTCCAGCCCTCATGAAACTTAGAATGGGTTGTAGAAGATTTTAATGAGAATGAGGATTCATTGTATGTACGCAATGGGAATTATTGAAGTAATAGACATTTCTTAGTTTTCTTTAATAATCTTTTATCTCATGTGATAAGTTATTAAATGTATTAATTTAAACAGATCCTCTACTGGCTTCTGAACATAATGATTGATAGTGCTTCTTAGATTATCTTCTTCCTTTGTCCATTTCAGTTTTATATTCCAATATATTTCTTTCCGTTCATTTGTTCACAAATCTATTTTTAAAAGCATAGCATACTCCTAAATGTTGTCAAGTTATACAGTTGGATGGACTTCTCTTACCTTAAATAATACTCTTCCTTTTATTATATGCTATTATACTTTCTATCTTGAGCTACCTTAAGTTCCAACTGAGAATTCCAGAAAGGAGAAACTGGAGTAGCTTCAGGCAATAGTGATCACAGAAATGTGTATGGTGGGAGAGGGCTGGGGGTGACATGCGATGATGTCTAGAGGCTTCCTCTAGCATCTGGGCTACAATAGTAGTTCCATTTCTTTCCACCAGAGAATGTCACTTAAGACCTCTAACAAACCCTGGGGCTCAGGATCTATGAAGAAAGGGACATAATTGTTGCTGGTGCTCAGGAGTATCCTCCTATAAATAAAGGATCTTGAAGGATAAGGTGAATAAGCAAGTATAACTTGAAGGAGAAGGAAAGTAAGTGGTACTGAAATCCTTTTTGGCCTTGACATTCAGAGCTACAAATTTTCCTTAAACTCAGTTTGACTCAATTGTTGGGCATTTCAAGGTGACTTTTCCTATAGCGGTTTATCTCGTTTTAATCTCAATGAAGTAAAAAGAACCCAAAACCTTTTCTTATTGTCTCAAAATCCTACTGATACATTGGCATTTATCAAAAAATGGATCAGAAATATCATGATCCAAGACTTTCCTATACACTTAAAAATCTGTGTCCTTTATTAAAAAAATCAAGGAGCTAATATTAAAATTGGCCTTTTTCTTATACAGTGACTTCTGCTTGAATCCATATACATGGACCGTACTATTACCTCAATAGTATATTTATTCTTAAATATATAGTTCCTGCAATATATAGTTAACCTGCAACTAAAGCTCCAGAAAATTAAGAAGTTGTTTTTTTTTTATTTATGGATTTTGCTTGCAATTAGAGTTTTGGGGAAGTTTTATTATCCAGAACATTTATGGGATAAAAATACAATGTTTGTTATTTTTAGAACATCTTTTCCTTATTTCCATCTCAGTTTCCTGTCTAATGTGATATTTTTATCTTTCTTTCTTCTTCCCTCTCTCCCTTCCTTTCCCCCTCCATTGCCTCTCGCTCCCCCCTTCTCTCCTTCTCTCCTTCTCTCCTCCCTTACTTCTTTCCTTCCTTCTTTTTTTACTTTCTCTCTTTTCTTCTCTTTGTTCTTTCTTGGTATGGATCATCAGAATATACTGATAAGACCAAGCTGTTGTCTGTATCTTTTTGTAGTTTATTATTTAGCTAGAAATACATTACTCAGGGCTAGTGATTCCTGTAAAATCACACTGCACAGAAATCTACCATTTATGATTATGACTAGTTATAGTGAAGAGATCACACACAGGTGAAACAATGTCCAAGTCATTGTAAAGAAGAAGCGTTGTATAAATAATACTATTGTGTACCACTTTTGTGTTTTAAAGTTTTAAAAATCATTTCATATGCATTTTGTTTCATTAGTCTAGCATCATTCTGAGTCGACAGGATGTTTTGATGGATTTGCATTGTCATCTCAGCTATGCCAAGTCTACATTTTCCAGACTTTCCTTCCCTGTGTAGTTATGGATTAATGTAGGACATAAGAGTCAGTTTGCATTAGAGTTGAAAAGTGGGTGTGAAGCACTGGCCATATTCTTTTAATAATCATAAGGTTGGTACAGGAATTATAGTACTGTTTCAGCTCATAAGTGTCGCTTATCTTCTGGCTGACTTTACTGGCATGAGGGAGCAGCCAGGTCCATAGCTCCTTCAACTACTGTCAGATCCTGTATCACCTTTTCTGACCCATAGATCTTCATGAAAAAAGGTACCAGGTTCACCTGCAGGTAACCTGTATCATCAAAGTTGGGGACTTGAGGGTAGTGGCAAAACATCCACATGGGTTCCGTTATATCCTGAGGGTCCCAGTTTGTCCTTGCTTTCCCCCATTTTATTTATTTTTTTAATAGTCAACCAACAGAATGGGAAAAGATAGTTGCAAATGACATATGGATAAAGGGCTAGTATCCAAAATCTACAAGGAACTCACCAAATTCCACACGTGAAAAACGAATAATCCAGTGAAGAAATGGGCATAGGACATGAATAGATACTTCTCCAAAGAGGACATCCAGATGGGCAACAAACACATGAAACGATGGTCAGCATCACTCATCATCAGGGAAATACAAATCAAAACCACACTGAGATACCACCTCACGCCGGTCAGAGTGGCTAAAATGAACAAATCAGGAGACTAATGATGCTAGCGAGGATATGGAGAAACGGGCACCCTCCTACACTGTTGGTGGGAATGTAAACTGGTACAGCCGCTCTGGAAAACAGTGTGGAGATTCCTCAAAAAACTATCAATAGAACTCCCCTATGACCCAGCAATAGCACTGCTGGGGATCTACCCAAGGGATACAGAAGTGCTGATGCATAGGGGCACATGTACCCTAATGTTCGTAGCGGCACTTTCAGTAATAGCCAAATCATGGAAAGAGCCTAAACGTCCATCAACTGATGAATGGATTAGGAAGATGTGGTTCATCTATACAATGGAATACTACATGGCCATGAGAAGGAATGAAATCTGGCTATTCGTGGCAAAGTGGATGAACCTCGAGGGTGTCATGCTAAGGAAAATAAGTCAGGCAGAGAAGGACAGATACCCTATATTTTCACTCATAGTCTAACAGGAGAAACTTGATAGGGGACCATGGGAAGGGGAAGTGGGGGAAAGAAGTAGGGAGAGGGAGGGAGGCAAATCATGAGAGACTCTTGAATACTGAAAACAAACAGGGCTGAAGAGGAAGTGGGAAAGGGGGTGATGGTCATGGAGGGGGGCACTTGTGGGGAAGAGCACTGGGTGTTATATGGAAACCAACTTGACAATAAACTATAAAAAAATAATGATGCTTTCCCCCATTTTATATCTTTCCTTCCCAACTGCTGGCATCAGTCCCCAGAACCAAAGGCACAGATAATAGCCCTGCATAGAATGTGTAACCAGTCCTAAATGGTATAAAGGTAAATTCCTATAATAATAAATCCCTTATTCTATACCACTCATTGTAGTTCTGCTTCTCTTACAGAAAGTTAGCTGACAGAGATATATTACTAAGCTACATTGTAGATGAAGAAATGGAATCTCAGAAAAAAATTAAAGAGCAAGTGACAGACATGGACCCAATCCAGGTCAATATGAATCCATGTACTATAATAACTTGATGAATTAAGAGATTAGGGTGGAGTGGAATGGACTGGGAAACTTTCTGAAGGTAGTGTAGTTATTATATTTTCAAAAGTGGAATGAGGGGTCATATACATAAAGAAGAAGTAGATCAGGAATATAATTCATTATTTAGAGCTTTCATGTTTAATATCTCTGGTGAATTCTCTTTTCTTCTCTTAGATTGCTGCTACCATTTTTACTTTCCTCTAATCAAATTCTAAGCTCTATCAGGATTTGAACTTGAATTTCTACTTTGAATAGCAATTCTTCTTTGCAATATCTTCTCAGAAACAGCTCTATTCTTCTATATTTACTTATTGCTGAGATCTATGATATACATATTACTTATTGCTGAAATTTCTATATATATGTATATATACACACACATATTATTCTCATTTAATTTTAGATTATCAATCTGGACATAGCATTCAAGGTTAGGAAGTTTCATTAGATAAGAAGAATAAAAAGATTAACTATGCAATCCCTATTGCATGATGGTAGACAGTTTTCAATTGAACATTTCATCCTCATTTCTAGCAGGACACATAGAGACAAAAGCAGTTTCTTCAAAAAGGTGAAAGAGATAGTGGATATAGTTTTTGGAAGACAGTGCTTTAACTTTTCAATATATTTCCAGTTCAATTTCTTACCAAATCATTGGTCTTGGATAATAAATGATTCTAAATACATTTTATAGTTTGACATAAAACTTAGAAATACTGGTTCAGTTTCTCATTTTATTCTGGTTATTTAATTAATATAAATATTAAAAAGCACTGAACAATGACCAATGTTTACCACAGGGAGAAAAACAAATGTATTAATCAGAGTTTGGTAACATAATTTTATAATAGATAATCTCTTACCTTAAATATGGTACAAGATTAAGACAAATAATTCTTCTAAATAGGCCTATATGCCTTTCTGAAAGCAAATTTTATAATGAGCAAATTATTAGCCTTAGAAAGACAGCTAGATGCAAAGTCTACACTACTTAGCAAACATTTTTGAAACCGTGTTCTATGTCGGGAATTTTCATAGGTCCTGGTAATACAAGGAAATGTCACACCTGGTCCCTGTTCTTTGCCCCTGGATAGCAAAGGGCTACCTAAACACTTGAGTTGTTCAGTGTGTACAGGCTATGATTGGTAGAGGTGTGCTCAAATAAAGTGAAGAGCTTGAGAATTCTAGTCCATAACTCTCAAATGGACCAGAGAAAGTAAATAGGGATAAGTCTAGGCCTTGAAACATAGAGGTTAGTCTATGCTTCAAGTCAAGTGGGATTACAAGATGAGAAAAGTCAATCTATGAAGAAAAAGAAAGGGAACTCAATTTCTCAGAATCTAATGCCATATGTACTATGGTGGAATATGAATTCTAATAGTGGGAGATGGTTCCTGAACTACAATCCTGGAGATGTTCTGGGTGATTATTAGCTCACATTCCTAGTTCTTCTCCCTCCCATCCCTTAGTATCAAAGTGCCACAAAACAGTGCTAATTGAGATCCAAGTTACATGAAACAGACCAGAGAACTGAAACCTGTATCCCAAAGGACTCTACCATTTTGGTGGCATGGGTTATAGGGAAGCATATTGAATAGTAAGGCTATTTGGTGCACATTGCTAATTGGAAAACAAAAAGGTTTTAAATTTCCTGTTAGTGGCAGTAAAGCTGATGCACAGTAATTCATTTGGAATTCATTTTTCATCAGTGAGGATTTAGGCAGCAGATACAGCACACATCTCTAAATGAGAGTGCTCATGCTCACCTTCCTTCACCCCAACAAACACACTCACAATAATGAACCAGAATTTATGTGAATCATGTGAATGTAATGGAAGAAATGGCAGTAAAATGGCATTTACTTTTGCCCATAGAAACTGGATAGAAACGGATTTCTTTTTTTTTTTTTTTAAATGGTGTGCCTGGGTGTGTTAGTGGGATAAGCTTCAGACTTTGGCTCCGGTCATGATCTCACGGTTTGTGAGTTTGAGCCCTGTGTCAGGCTCTGTGCTGACAGCTCAGAGCCTGGAGCCTGCTTCAGATTCTGTGTCTCTCTCTCTCTCTGTCCCTTCCCTGCTCATGCCATCTCCCCCCCCCCTCTTTCTGTCTCTCCCAAAAATAAACATTACAAGAGGTTTTTTAAAAATTTATAAAGTACTTCAGTCTCCTAGCTTTGCCACACTTTCCCCAGAAAGGGGGAGGGAAGGGGAGGGAAGGAAGGGTGGGGAAAGAGACAGAGAGAGAGAGAGAGAGAGAGAGGAGAGAGAGGGGTTTTTCTCTCCTCCTTTTGCTGTTTGACCTTGTAGAGTTGCGGAAGTTAAATGGAGCACAGGTTGGGAACATCCATTGTTCTCATCCCAGCTGCTCTGAACTCATAGAGCACATTGTCAGTGAAATGGAAAAGAAATTAGCAGCTCATTTTGTGCAACGTGAACTTTCTCTCTCTGTCTCACTCATGCTTGATGGGCACACTCTCTTTGATAAATCAGTCCTTATGCCTTATTGCCATGCAAGAACTGGAAGTAAGAAATGTCAACAGCACTCCCCTGCTTTCATTACAACTAACCAAGTTTTTCATCTGCCAAGGTAGTAGTTAACTTTTATTCAGATGCCGCCTGTTTTGAGGGAATCAAGTTGAGAGGGCAATTAGGAAGATAAGGGAGGACAGATTGCTCACATGCCCCAAACTATGAGGCACTGAAATAGTTACAGCCTCTCTGTATTAGCAGTGGCTGTGGTAAAGGGCTGATTCTGCATGCTATTATGAGGAGATTGTACCTCGCTGCACACCTCTGGCCTCCTTGCCCACAGAGTTCAATTAGCAGTTAAGGAAGAGTTCAAATAGACTTTAAAAATTAGTCATTTTTGAGACCTTCATGGAAAAATTTGGTCGTGTTTTTAGCTAGCCAAAAATGAAAAGAAAAGGAAGAAAGTCAGCAGGAGCTAGCTGAATGTGCAGATGTGGCATCATTGGAGCATCTAGTGATGAGGGCAGACTCAGTATCTGCTGAATAGCCAGCAGTTCCAGGACAGTAAAGGCTGTTTTAAGGTCATAGGAATCACTTTCAAAATGCAGTGCATTGGCAATAGCAAATATTCAGGAAAAAATCGGTGCTCAACAAAGACTGAAGGTCAGCATATCTAGGAAGTTTTTTTTAAGTGAATATGTTTCTTTGTAAATTTGCATTCCATGAATAATGCCTTGGAAAAGGTGACCTCCTCTAGCAATCCTGTGTAGGTCCACTATTCTTAGTCACTGTATTCTGGATCTTCAAGTACTTAGCCTTTAAATGTAAGAAAAGTTGATCTTTCTGCATCTATGCCAAAATCTATTTTGGGCCCACTGGCAAAAGAGAATGTTTCGGAGAGAAATGAATGGCCCATTGATTTGGATGGCTCCAGAACCCATGAGATTTGGGATATCATATGTTTCACTTCTTTATTGTATGTCAGTTGGGCAGACCTGAACAGGACCTTGTTCCTCATTAGCAATATCATTGCCATTATTTGTACCAGATTTCATATTTATGTGTGAGGCACCTGGGTGGCTCAGTAAATTGATCATCTGTCTCTTGATTTTGGTTCATGATTCCAGGGTCATGGTATCAAGTTCCACATTGGGCTCTGTGCTGGGTATGGAGCCTGCTTGAAATATTCTCTCTCTCTCTCTCTCTCTCTCTCTCTCTCTCTCTCTCTCTCATTTCCCCTCTCCCCCACTCATACTCTTCCTTTTTTGCTCTAAAATTAAAAAAATAATAATAATAAAGAGAAATTATATTTGGGTGCATGCAGTAGAGACCCTGAATAGTAAATCTAGAGCTAGGTCTTAACACAACTACTATGGATCCAAGCTCCATTTGTCTTTATACCCCATATTCCTTGTCATCCATATTTTTCCATTTGTAGACTCTCAAGATAACTGATCACATTCATATTCTGGGCTGAAAGCAGGAGAAAGAGGAAACACTTTTATGTACTCTTCTCAGATGTCAAAGTTAGAATTCAACCTCACAACTTCTGGTTTTCTCTAGTCAGAATTTTGTCACATGGCCACACTTATCTATAAAGTAGCCTAGAAAGTACTATTTTTTAAACCAGAACTCATAACTACCTCAATAAAATTGGCATATTGGATATTTGTTAATCAAATCACAGTTTCTAACATAGGCTTATTTATTGAAAAATATGAGTAAGCCTTAAACCAAACAGCAAAGTTCCTTGCTAAGAATTTACAGTCTTATAGAGCATTAGTGGAGATACTCACCATAATAAACAAATGTGTATATATTTAAAAAAATCACCTGTACATAAAGATATAAAATATCAGCAATAAGGCTTATATTGAATAATAGTTAATATTCTAATGCCTAGAATAGTTCTTGGCATAAAATGATAAATAAATATTTACTAAAAGTAATTATATCATTATATTTATTTATTTATTTACCCTTTATAGAGTGTCTACTAAATGCCAGGAGAAATGCTAAGCTCTTAATGAGGTAAAGATTCAAAGATTATTATGACAAAGAGGGATATTCATAATGATGAAAATATTAATTCAAGAAGCTATAACAATTATAACTTAAAATAATTAACAATAGAGTCCCAAAATATATGAAAGAAAACTGACAGAAATTAGAAGATAAATAGTCCATTAAATAGTAATAGTTGGAGAATTAAATACTTTTTTTCATAATTGATAGAACAGAAACAGGTAGAATTAACAAGGGTATAAAAGACTTGAGCAATATTATTACTCAGCTAGGCCTTTATGACATCTATAGAATATTTCACCCAACAAGAGCAAAATACTCATTTTCAAGTTCACATGGAATATTCTCCAGGATGGATCATGTCTTAGCTATTTAACAAGTCTCAACAAATATATAAGGAATGAATTCATGCAAAATATATGCTACTGCTGTAATGGAATCAAATTAGAAATCAATAACAGAAATTGAGAACTACCTTAATATTTGGAAAAATAAACAGTGTACTTCTACATAAGTAATGAGTGAAATAAATCACAAGATAAATTAGAAAATATTTTTAAATTAGTTTATATGAAATAAAATTACAATATATGAGATGCAGTCAAATCAGTTCTTAGAAGAAAGTTAGAACTTTCCCCACAGAGAAAAGTTCAGACCCAGAGTCTTAATAAATTCTACCAAATATGATAGAAGAAATAATATCAGTCCTGTGCATACTCTTCCAGAAAATGGAGAAGGATGGAAAATTCCCCAACACATTTTAAAAGGTCAGTGTTATCCCCAACACAACTATATAAAGACTTCAAAAGTAAAGAACAGATAAATATCCTTAATGAATATAGACAGAAAAGGCTTCGAGAAAATATTAGCAAATACATAAAATAGACTATATACCATGACCAAATGTGATTTATATACCAAGAATGTAAGGTTGGCTTAATATCTGAAAATTAATGTGATACATCATATTAATAAACAAAGCTCAAAAAGCACATCATCACCTTAATAAATACAGAAAATACATTTGAAGAAAAATCCCCAAATCCATATATAATTAAAATTCTCAAAAATTAGAAATAGAAAGAAACATTCTCAACTGATGAAAGACATCTGTGAAAAACCAATAGCTAAGTTTATACATAGTGGGGAAAAATGAATGCTTAACTCTAAAATCAGGAACAATGCAAGAATGTCCACACTTATTTTTAATATCTTACTGGCTGTTTTTGCCAGTAGTAGAAAATAAATAGATTCACAGGAAGTTGCAAAAATACTACAGGAGGTAACTGTTACTCAATGGTAACATCTTATACATCTATAGTACAATATCAAATCAGGAAATTGACATTAGCATAACTTGCAGAACGTATTCAGATTTCGCAGGTGGTACATGAACTTGTGTTTGTGTGTGTATTTCTATGAAGTTTTATCAGATACAGATTTGTTTAACCATTACCACTATTAAGATACAAAACTGCTCCCTTACAACAAAAATCTCTCTTGTGCTTTATAGTCAAGTACACCCTGCTGTCCCAACATCCTTAACCACCGGTCACCACTACTTTAGTCTCCATTTCTGTAATTTTGTCATTTCGATAATGTATATAAGTGGAATCATATAGTGTGTAACTTTTCGAAAAGGACCTTTTTTTTTTTCATTCAGCATAATTTCCCTGACGTATTCAGTTTGTCATGTATATCAGTAGTGTGTTCCTTTCATTGCTGAATTCTGTTCCATGATATGGATGTAGCACATTTTGTTTAATCAGTCCCCCATTGAATGACATTTAGGTACTTTCCAATGTTTGGCTATTATAGATGAAGTGACTATAAACATTCATGTACAAGTTTTTGTGTGTCTATAAGCACAAACATATGTTCTGGGTAAAGGTACCAAACTATTATCCAAAGGAATTGGATTCATTCCCACAGGCAATGTATGATAAATCCTCTGTTTGACATTCTCCCCAGCGTTTATTTTTTTAAATCTGATGTTCTAATGCATATGTATTAATATCTCTTCATGATTTTAAATTGCATTTCCCTAATGGCAAATGATGCTGACCACATTTTAATGTGCTTGTTTGCCATATTTATATCTTCTTTGATAAAATGACTTTACATGTCTTTTACCTCTTTTCCAATTGGATTTTTGTTGTTCTTGTTATTTTTACTGTTGAGTTTGGAGGGTCCTTTATGTAGTCTAGATATGAGCCATTTGTCAATTATAAAGTCTGCAAATATTAACCCCACTCTTCAGATTGACTCTTTATTCTCTTAACGAGAGCTTTTGCAGATCAAACATTTCTAATTTGATGAAATCCAATTGAGCATATTTTTATGGCTTTTTAATTATATGTAATATTTAAGAATTTTACCTGTCCCTAGGTCCCCAAATTGTTTTCCTATGTTTTTTTCTAAAAGTTTATAGTTTTACGTTTACATGTAAATCTGTTATCCATTATTATGTTTGGTATAAGGTGTGTTGTTTAGGTTCCGATTCAGTTTTATTTTTCTATTTTTTTTCTTGTGGATATCTGATTATCTAAGCTCCATTTTTTGAAAAGAGCATGCTTCCTTTATTGAATTCCTTTTGCATCTTTGTCAAACATAAGTTGGTGTTTTTATGTGGATCTGCTGTTTTGGATTATATCTCTTGTTTTATTGATCTTTGTGATATCTCACCACATTAGCACCCTGTCTAGAACACTGTAGCTATATTGTAAGTCTTAAAAATCTGGTAGAGCGATTCCTTCACTTCATTCTTTTCTTTTTTTCCCAAAATTGTTTCAGCTATTCTAACTCCTTTGCATTTCCATACAAATTTTAGAATAAACTTATTTACATGAAAACTCTTGCTGGAATTTTGACAGGAATTATAATTAATTAATAGATTAAATTACAGAGTTGTCATATATCATGTTTGGTTTTCCAGTCACAGTACATCTCCATTTATTTGATTTCTTTCATCAGAGTTTTGTAGTGTTAAGCATATAAGTCCTAATAATGTTTTGTTAAATCTATATCTAAATGTTTTATATTGAGTAATTGAAAATGAATTTTGTTTTATTTTGGGTTTCCATATGTTCATTGATAGTTTATAGAAATACAGTTGATTTTTCTATGTTGATATTATACCCTATGAGCTTGTTAAAATCATTTATCAGCTCTAGAATTGTTTTAATATTTAGAGATATTCTACAGAGACCATCATGTCAGCTGCACATAGGGACAGCTTTATTTCTTCCTTTACAATCTATACGTTTTTATTTTATTTTCTTGCCTTATTGCACTGGCTAGGATTTCTGATTTTTTAAATCCTATTAATAAAATAGATTGACTGATTGATTTTTGAACATTGAATCAGTCTTGCATCCCTGAAACAAACCCCACTTGGTTGTGATATATCACTACATTAAATTTAATCATTTGTTGAAAAGTTTTGCATCTGTGTTCATGGTGGATATTGAGCTATTGTGATCTTTCTTTTTTTAATTTTCTTTCTTTCAGTTTGGTATCAGAGTAATACACATTATATAATTAAGTTTGATACTCTCCTCCCCTTTCTCTTTTATGGAATAGATTGTGTATAATTATTGCAAATTCTTCTTTAAAAGTGTGGTAGAAGGGGTACCTGGGTGGCTCAGTTGGTTAAGTGTACAACTCTTGATTTCATCTCAAGTCCATGATCTTACAGTTTGTGGGATTGAGCCCCACAGTGGGCTCTGCACTTAAAGCATGGAGCCTGCTTAGGATTCTCTCTCTCTGCCCCTCTGCCCACTTGTGCGCATGCTCTCTCTCTCTCTTTCTAAAAATAGATAAATAAATTTTAAAAAATGTGTGGTAGAATTCTCTAGTGAAACAATCTGGGCTTTGAGATTTTCCTTTTAAGAATTTACTAATTGTAATTTGACTTCTTTAATGGTTATAGGATTATTCAGATTACTTGCTTTATATTAGATTAGTTTTGGTACTTTGTGCTTTTCATGTAATTGCTATTTCATTTAAGTTGTTAAATTTAAGTGTATGATCTTGTTATCTTGTTTATAGTATTTCTTTATTATCCTTTTTATGTCTTTGTAATCTACAGCGATGACCACTACTTAATTCCTGAAATTGGTAATTTGTGTTAGACTCTCTTTTTTGTCAGTCTTGATAGAGGTTTGTCAATTTTATTGATCTTTTCAAAGAACCACTTTTGTTTTATTTATTTTCACTATTATTTTTCTGTTTTCAATTTCATTAATTTGTTCTTTTTATTATTTCTTTCATTGGGCTTTGTGTTCATTTGCTTTTTTCAAAAAAGTATCATTGTGGGAGCTTATATTATTGATTTGAGACCTCTCCCCTTTTATAAAATGCACACTGTATTATAATTTTTTTCCTCAGTAATATTTTAGCTGCATTCTACAAGTTTTGATTATTCATGTTGTATTTTCATTTTTATTCAGTGCAGTGCATTTTTAATTTTTTAAATTTAGTTTAATTTTTAAAAATTTTGCTCAAAACTTTCTGTTCAACCCAAAGATTATTTAGAAGTATGTTATTTAATTTCCAAGTATTTGGAGATTTTCTTTTTAATTGTCTGCTATTGATTTATAGTTTGATTTCATTGTGGTAAGGGGACCAACTCTGATGATTTCAATTATTTTAAATATGCTGAGATTTGTTTCCTGGCCCAGAATATGGAAAACAATATTCAGTTAACAAAATTATAAGCCATAAATTCTTGATACATGTAATATGAACCATAGTCATTAATTGAAGTAAGGAAACAAATAAACAATGTAAAGAATAATGAAAGGAATGTAAGGAAAACAGTTTGTTTGACATTGAATCATAAAAAAAAAGTTTGTCAGCTTCCTAATTGTTCTGGCTAGAAATATCATAAATAATTTGGATAGTCTTTTCTGTATCACAAGTATGAATGCAGAAAGAAGACTTAATTGCTAGAAGTTTTCAGTGGCTGTGTCAGTTTTTCTTTTTCAACATCTACTGCTTTTCTTTAACAGCAGCCTAGTTTTCCTGTTGAGACACTATCTAGTCTTTGGTTTGCTTTACATGGGGTCTAGTGAAAGAATAGTTTAGTGCCTAAGTTATAGTCAGCTTGCTAAAGAATTTGAATCCTGAGCAAATTCATGGAGAGATTGGGAAATAGCCAGAAGCAAATCATGTCTGAAGTATCCTTAGTTGATGCTTCCTTACCAGCCTATTCCAGTTGTTCAGAATTGTCTGATAGTCTTTTTGTGGTCTTAGTTCTTTTTTTTAATTAAAAATTTTTTTAACATTTATTTATTTTTGAGAGACAGAGAGACAAAGTGTGAGTGGAGGAGAGGTAGAGAGAGAAAGAGAGACACAGAATCAAAAACAGGCTCCAGGCTCTGAGCTGTCAGCACAGAACCCATGAACCGTGAGATCATGACCTGAGCCGAAGTTGGGTGCTTAACTGACTGAGCCACCCAGGTGCCCCTCTCAGTTCTTGTCTAATGTCCTTTCAGAATTTTCTGGATCTTGACCATTTCAAAAATGGACACTCAACTCCCCACTTGTTTTGTGGAACTAGACTCCTACACCGGTAACCTTCCACCAAAGCCTCAAGTTTAGAAATTGTTAATAGCTCTTACAACCAAACTTGATTGTGATGATAAAAGGAGTTTTCTTATTTAGATTGTCGAGATAGTGCATTCTTGTGTTTAAAAGTTCAGGTTTTGTCACATACTACCTATGAAACCTTGGGGAAATTACTAAGACTTCTCATTTTTCAATTGGGACTATTAATGTTACTTACTTCAATGAGCAATTATGAGGATAAAGAGTTGATACTGGTGTAAAGAGCTTGGAACAGTGCCTAACACTTATTAAAATTCAAAAAATATCAGAAATGTATTTCTATCAGTTACTTGTGAAAAGCCTCACAAAAGATACCAGTTTCATGAGATTTTTGAATCTTGGAAGGAGTCGAAAAGCATTCCAATCTTGTGAGAAGTTTTGAGTATGAAAAGACAAAAAAGGCAAGTAACCAAAAAAATGGAAGTCCATAGAAACACATTTAAGAAACAAGGGTAAATTTGAAGGTAATCAACAAACCTGTTCACATCATAGGAAGACAGTGCAGTGAAAATAGAGAATAAACTTGTAGTGCCAAGGAAATACTGAGGAATATCCATAAAAATTCCAACACATCTGCCCTGAGGCATCTTTCAAAATTTAGTTTAAGTCTGACTCTGTTCCAGACCTTTCCCAACAACTCTACCTTCTTCTTGACTTTAATGTAGCACAATTAACCTAGCAATTAATTATTATTTGGAGGAAATTTTTGGTTCTCTTTGTCCTCTCTTTGCACATTTATTTACCTCTGAGTTATCTGTCCAATTCATTCTCTTTAATCTCATTACTACATCTGTAATGTAGGCCCTCATTATTCTCACCTTGACTTCATAATAGCTACTTAACATGCCTTCACACTTGAAACTTGATGCCCCTTCCCCAATAACTTATCTTTACTTCTTTCTTTTCCAATATATTCTGCAGTCTGTCACTAGACTAATGTGTCTCAAAGTCTACAATTGCCACCTTCTCACTGAAGCCTTTTCAGATCTCTGTCTCCTACTAAACAGAGCTATTATCTTCTGTATCCTCTTTAGCATTTAAATAAGTCCTGTCACAGACTGAAAAATATTCCAAATTTCCTACCATTTTTGCCACATTTGAGGACCTATAAAGAATATGTTTTGGGTCACCTGAGTGGCTCAATCAGTTCAGTGATCAACTTTGGCTCAGGTCATGATCTCATCGTTCGTGAGTTCAAGCCCCACATTGGGCTCTGTGCTGACAGCTTCAGAGCCTGGAGCCTGCTTCAGATTCTGTGTCTCCCTCTGTCTCTCTTCATGTTCTGTCTCTCTCTCTGTCTCTCGCTCTCACTCTCTCTTGCTCTCAAAAATAAATAAAAACAGTAAAAAAACAATATATTTTATTCCTATTTGCATTCCTTATATCCTAGCAGTATATATTTCATGTGGTAGTATTGTTTAAATCCACCTTAAAGTGAAATAAATTGCTATCTAATTGTTACTTATTTGTATATCTTATCTTCTTACTTTTCTTCTTTGAGGTAGGAGATCAGACCATATTTACTCATTCCTCCCACAGCACCTAATAAAATACTATGCATAAAGACTCATTAAAGTGTTAAATCAAATTGAGTTTAATTGGAAATCTAAGGAACTGGAAGAAGAGACAGCCAAGTTTGTTTTATTTGATTTTTGTTGCTTATTTATTATAAAGCTTTGGACACTTTACCTAAATACATAGTACTTCATTTTCCTTATCCCTTAAATGTCAATAATGATACTTTCTTTCCTGCCTGGGTACATGTGGAAATAATTAATGTATTTTGTAAGGGTTTGGAGAATGCTGGAGAATGCTATTAATCATCATCAGTAGCAGCAGGAGGAAAGACTTGCTAAGTACTGATATGTGTGTGATTCTCTGCAGAGCAAGATAAGTAGGCAAGTTCCTTGTCCTCTGGGAGCTGACAATCAAAAATGCACAACACATCCAGATGTAACATACTAAAAGAAAATATACTCAAGGGCACCCAAAGACAAATGCCAAAACCAGACTGTGAACTTCCTGAAGGCAGGTGTAAATATACAATGAATTAAACAAATTAATAAACTAATCATGTCTTGAGAAAATAATTTCATTACTGGCATATATTAGGTAGTCTTGGTACCAACTCATATAGACACATTAGCAACAAGGGCCAAATGAAGATAGAATCCAGGCAGGGAAAGACAGTTAATATTCATAAAGAATCCTGAATTGACTAGGCTGCTGGACTAGAACCAGAATGTGTGTGTGTGTGTGTGTGTGTGTGTGTGTGTGTGTGTGTGTGTACATGTATATATGTGTATGTGCACGGAAGAGTGCTCATTGGGAGGGGAGTGATGCAGAGGGCAAAGATTTGGAGCTAAGTCAGAAAGAAGCAGATTGTCATTATATAAATGTGGCCCATTTATGATTTTTATTAAGCTCACCAGCTTCTTTAAGTAAAGAAAAATGTCCTGATGGTGGTAAAACTTAACAGAAGAAGTTCTTTGAGAATACAGGCATGGCATAAATGATTTGGATTTGAACAAGACTGTAGAGTTGGGGTAATAGGTAATAGATTCGAAACTCCTATTAGCTAAATAAGATGTCTGTCATTGTAGTTCAGTGCCTTGGAGAGATCTTAAAACCTTTTGGAGAATAAAGAACAGTCAAGAAACTAGTGTTTCACTGAATTAATCACATAATTAATTGATTGCATAGATAGAAAACAATAATGAAAATCTGACTGAGTAGTTTGATAGAACATTCAGTTTCTGACCAGGCAACTGGCTGTATTTCAACATATAGCTACTGCAGTAGTTCCTATTAATCCTGGGTTTAAGATGGTCCATAATGGTGTTAGTCCCAGAAAAATTGAATAGGACTACTTAGCCCCTGGCTGTAATGGGCAGCTCAGGTCCAAAGTGACTGCTTTTTGAGTCTGTATTCCAGGGGGCTGGCAGGACCCCAGGCACTTCACAACTGAATCACTTTGACCCAAAGTCATTTGTTCAATCATGGTTGACAAAAGGTAACAGAGACTTTCTACTGTTTGGAAAACAAATGGATCTCTTGGCTGTTTTCATAAAGATCGACGGGGACTTAAAATAGCCTGAGGTTAATATTATAAATCTTTCTAAAAGAGATTTTCAGAACATATTCTTTATCCCAGCATTGGATCAATCTCACAAAATGACATATTTTCAAACTACAGTAAAGCAAAACAACTTATTCTTGAAAAAGTTGAAAATATTAAGAAAGCTTTTCTTTTTTAGTTGTTTGTTTATTTGGTTCGTTTATTTTGTTCATCCTTTTATTCTTGAACATCAACCAAAGAAAGAACTTGGACAAAAATGTGTGATGAATGCGGATTGACCTTTTCAATAGCTTTGTGCCTATTCATATAATCTTTATTGGTGTCCAGAGAGTTCCTTGGATGCACACAGTGGGTATGACCCTATGGTTGACTGGCATGATGTGTGGGCTTTTAATACTGTATGGAGTAGGAAAAAAACAAAAATAGAAACAGAATGTGATTAAGGAATCCAGTCTCTAACCCATGTAACCATAAAGACCTGCTACAAACTTAAAATCCACTGGGGATTTTGATTAGTAAATATTTTTGGCACTGTCCTATACATGTCAATTAAATAAGAGGAGAGTTTAATAAAAATTAACTTTGATCTTTGGATGAAAGGAATTTTGAGCAGATAAGAGGGAGTCTAAATTAAAATTGAAATAGTGAGCATAGGGACAAGACTTTGGGGAAAGAATAAACACTGTAGACAAAAGATTATATCATATATATACCAGTTTTTGATAGGTCTTATAATTTTATTCAATAAAGTACTAAAAAATTTGCCCCCTTATTCCCCCTTGTATTTTTTCTTCAAAGTTGTTGACATCTCTTGTATTGGAAAGTTTTTGGAAGCACACTGCCTTGACTTGCAGTTGTAGCAGCATCACTTGCTGCTATAACCAAAACAAATGAATACTTAGATGGTTCTCAATAATAGGAAGCCATGTTTATAGCCCTGACTTTGCTTTACTTATTACATGTCTTACAGTCTCAGTTTGTTTATAATTCCTGTGTGCATGTGTGGTGTGTGTGTGTGTGTGTGTGTGTGTGTGTGTCTACAGATATGTAAGAATTGTTTCTATCCCATCTTAACTGTAACTTGGGGCTGAAACTAGGGTTCAATCTCATGACCTCTGAGGTTGGAGGATACCATAATAGCTACAATGATTGGTTGTTTAAGAATGTTTTGTCTTTTAAGCCAGACTGTCTGGCTGGGGAACTACATTATGAAAGAAGTTTGGAGGGTATCTCCACCAGCCACTATAGTCTAGCCATGAGGATATTTTTAGGAAGATAATCCCTCATTCTTTTTGTTTTTAAAAAGAAAGTTTGGCCAAGAAAACTCTATGAAACTGATAGACTGAAATAAAGCAATTTTTAGTGATAATGACAAAAGTGATGACACATTGAAGAGGTCTACTAAGATGTTTTTTATACAGAAAATATACACTCTAGAGAAAATTTTTAAATTGAAATCATATTTAGTGGCATTTTGAGTTTCTAATATACATATGTATGTGTGTATACAAATAAACATACATATGTATATGAATCTGTGACCAAAAATACAAACTGACCAGTGCAAACATTCTCCTTCTCCTTCTCCTTCTTCTCCTCTCCTTCTTTGGTAGAGAGAGCATGAACAGGGGGAAAGGGGCAGAAGGAGAGAGGGAGAGACTCTCAAACAGGCTCCTTGCTGATCGTGGGCTCAATCTCATGACTGTGTGATCATGACCTGAGCCGAAATCAAGACTCAGCTGCTTAGCCAACTACACCACCTAGGCACCTCCAAACATTCTTATTAAATAAAAAGTAAAGATTGATGAAAGTTGGAAAGTCAGTCTACTTATATTATAAGGACATACATAGGAAACTGTTGTATCTCAATGAAAATGTAATTCAAGGAAAATTATTTTAATGTCTTTAGTCTTAATGTACAGAGCCACTAAGAGTGTGAAAGAGTCCCTTAGATCCGTAATACATTATCACCTTTTATGGTGGAAATTACATGAGAATATTATCCAATTTGAAGATTAAAGAAAAAATCTCCTTTCCAAATACCTATGAGGGATGGTCTTTTTTTTCTTGCTATTATCTGCTACATTTCTATAGTGTCTGTTATACAATTAACTGAATGGGTCTTTCATTGAAATGTTATTGACTCTAACAGAGCTTCAGGAGAAGTTGCTCTGCCCCTCCTCCAATACTTGTGGATCAAAGCTGTCTTTAGGTCATGGTTTCCAATTCTGGCTCTCTTCTGTCATTTACTAGCCTTTCTGAGTCTCACTTTTTTCACCTGTGAAATGAGACAATTAAGTATAATTCCTGATCTTAAAAGAGAAAAGTAAAAAAGAGGAAAAAGAAGGAGAAAGAGGACACAAAGAATATCTGGACACCTTTGCTTCATGGTCTGTTAGAGAGAGACACCATTTGTCATCCACAGATCATGCACTGCAGAAAATGCAGTGTTAAGGTAGCAAGTGCAACTCATAGCTCTGAGGCCGAATGCTTTCTCATTGTTATGTAATTTTTCTTTGGTGCCAGGTGGGTGCACTGTTTGCCAGGAATTCATACTTCAGAAATACAACAGTGCACACCCAGACAAAGAGCTTGGTTGGGATGTCTTTGTTCAGGGAACAATTAAAATGTATTTGTACTGAGTGATAAAAACCTTCCCCAAATGTGAGGCACTGCGGCAAAGCACAATATATGGTTGTACTTTTCAGGTAACAATGTAAATGCTGTTCCCCTTCACTTGCCAGTTATTATGGAACTAAGGTAGTGAAATTAAAAAAAAAAAGGAAAAGTATTAAAAGAATAGTCTAAGTTTTCATCAAATGCCCAAATGTTTAAGATACTACAGTTTTTAACTACACATAGAATTAGAAACTTATGGAATTTTGTGACATAAAAGGAAAGGATATAGGATTGATACTTTGAGAAATGTTATTGATCCTAGAAGTCTCTTAGGCAAGCACTCTCTTTTGATAGAATACAAACTCTATTTCTTAGTCCATTTCAAAGTGGCTTTCACAAAACCAAGGTCTCTGAACCAAGATGGGTCTTTGACCACATGTATTTTCCTTGGCACTTTCACTCCTGAGACAGAGATACTCAGCCTCAGACCCCTAAAGCTAGTGAGAATAGGACTGCATTTCCTACAGATGAATCATTGTGCTAACAACAAGGTAGGTTTTCTTCACCAAAGACTTCAGTCACCCCATTAAATATTGGCTTATGCCAATGTTTAAAGCTTTTATAGTTTTATAGGGCTTATAGTTTTAAAGTTTTATTGAGCTATTTTGCCTATTGCAACCTCAAAACAAGAGATTTGGAAGAACTTTTTTGAACCACAAGGCAAACCCTTCCAACATGATTTCTGTTTGTCAGAAGGTTGTACCCTTTTGTGGCTTGAACTTTGTTCAATACTTGAAAACGTATCTCAGCCACAGCCACATTTTGTTTTCTTCAGAGCAAATTTTGTAAAATCATTTGTGATAGGAGCCACTGTGTGTTCACTCAAGCCAGATCATCTCTCATCCAGAAAGAGGAAATCAAATTTAATTCCTCAAAGAAGAGCAGCAAGTAGTATTTGTTATTATATTTAAGGAAAGGTCATTAAGCACTTTTCCCCCCTCTCTACCTGGGGGCTTAAAGAGGGAATTTAGAGAAAACAATATGTATGGGTTAGATTATATGTAAGACCAAATACCATACAAATATCTTTGACATTCTGAGAATAATCCTAAACTAGGGGTTGAAAATGAAAGGAGAGTCTCTCTGAAGATCTATTGTTATTTTAGTGGCAAATTCAGTAGGTCTTACCACTTAACTTAGATCTGGATTTTAGCTTATATTTTAATGTGCAAAATTTAGCTTTCACACAGAGGAAAATTTTGTTCACAGAAAAGTTGTCTTGGAATGTCACTTTTAGCAAGGAACACTCATGTATGTTAGACACTTAATCACATTCAGTTATAGAAAATAGTAGGAAGTAGGCACTTGAATGAATGATTACACAATGCATATTTCGAGGAATTTAGGGTCACAGATGGCATCTTTCATGCTGAAGACAGTTTATCTTATTTTTCAGCTTTAGTTGACCTTCCATTCTTGATCTTACCTTTTCTTTTCTTAGAGATGCTATTTAATTTTTCATCCAGTGAACATATAATAATAAAATACATAAAATATGAATACATGTACTTATAGGGCTAAGGGAATTAAAACTACTGACTAGACTAGAGTTTATGCTTCCATTCAGGGGCCAGGCATTCCCTAAACATATCTCAGAATCAGGATGCAAGCTTCAGATAAAATGTGTTATGTTGGTGTCAAGAAGTAAAAGGCCTGAAAATCAGGCAGTATAGCATAGCATTGGTGACAGAGAGCATGGTGAGTGCATCAATAATTAGATAGATATTAATGTTGAGTATCCAGAGTATACTTGGCATGGATTAGGGTATAATTAGGATATAATATAATTAGGATAGTTAAAAATAGATAAATATTTGGATATAAGATTGATAGACTAACAGACAGTATTACACATAATTCAGTGTGAGACAATTAAAGATTGAGTCTAAGTTTAGGGACTTCCTACTTTTGCTGTCTAGGGCCAGTAATTTTGACTTTTACAAACCTCTCATCTCTAATGTGGGGATAATAATAGTATTTATATTCTGAGGATTAATGAGAAAAATACATAGTATATATATACACACATGCCTAGTGTCTAGGAGAAGACCCAACAGGTAAGATATGATCAGCTAAATAATGTTTTTTCTTATTAATTTCTTTTATCATTACTAATAGTTTTAATAACCATCATTCATAAATAGAAGAAAATAGCAGTTTCCAGCTCTGGAATTTAAAGTATATTTATGAACAAAAATTATATTCTAGAGAAATACAGATAACTAGTATTAGTCAAATGACCAAAGTGTCCTCTGAACTTAATAGTCCATTAACAATTTCTCTAAGTATACATTCTGCATCTCCTAGGAACACTATTGTCACCTACATGTTAACAGGGTTTCTGAAGAACTGCCCCAGTGTAGCTGGGGAGATCAAAACTAAACACAGTAAGCCTGTGAGACTTTTCACCTGGAGTCCAAAAATCTCCCAAAAGTTCATGTGTAGATTTCAGTGGGTTATGAATTTAGATGGGAAAATAGTGTATAATTCTCTTCATTACCCTGTAACTAAATTTTATCCTTCCTTCAATTAAGAATGTAGGCTACCAACCACAGTATTATTAATGGTTCTTGAGGCTATCGACAATAGACACCACAGATATATTCACATTACATTATTGTTGTCACATATACGTTGAAATATATAATATCATTAAAAATTTTTGTAGTTATTGGACTGGTTACTAAATTGCATTATATATGCAACAATCATACATAATACTGCATCACAAATTTAGCTTTTATAATATGTTGTAGATCTATTTTATATAATTTGTTTCTTATATAAACTTATGTTTTACTTTATCACTTAGAATCATTGTTCTAAGAAGTAATTGTAACCTTCACCAAATTGCTAATGGAATTTTGCCCCCCCCAAAGGTTAAGAATTTCAGAAATAAAGAGATAAGTTGGAGAAGAAAGAAACATAATTGTGTAACGATTGAATTATATTATGCAAATGACTGTGCATGTTAGTTTCTTTCCTCCAGAAGGAAACCAGACTTCTGACTGTTAAAAAAATGGTCACCTATGAGTGTTAAGACAACTTAAAAGCAACAAAAGAGACTAAACAATAAGTGGTAAGGTGCTCTGTAAAAGGGATCTCCACACTGGATTGGTGATGTATCCCTTAAAAGGATATTTTAAGTTGGTTCTAAACTTGTCACTATAAATTAGTTAAAAAGAATGTAAATTCTGGTATATTTTAAAATAAAACTTAAATCCTACTTATATTTCCAATGAAATATAATTACAGAAGTGATTTTAATATTCACCAGGGTTTATTTAACTAGGTGTACAAATGAGTTTTGTTTTGTTTACAGTTGGAAACTTTACATCCATCCTTTATCTTTTTAAAATGATATTTTTGTTCGTCTAACCCCACAGAATTGTGTCTGTGTTTTGGAAATCACACACTGGCATTGTTTGATATTTTATTGCCCAAGTTACCATAGTTCTTTGAAATGAAATGTGTACATAATTTGAAGATTTAAAATATTTCTTTAACCAAAGAGTTCTAACTGTTAAAATTATACTTGAGAGTATATTATCATTATAATTATTATAAACATTTCATCAAAGCATAAGTATAATAAAATTTTTGACAGTAATCATTTATTTATAAAAAGGAATGCATTGTTTGAAACATCATTTAATGAGATGGTTGGAGGCATGTGGTAGATAATTTGAAAAGATGATCACAGTCTTCCCTTCCATCCTGCAGGTCCTCTGCATTGTGACTTTGTATCTCCTCCCATTAAGAGGTAGAATCTATTTCCCTCCCCCTCCCTCCTTGGATATGGGCTAGTTCTGTGACTTGCTTTGACTATCACATGCAGCTGAAGTGTATGCAACATCCAGGACTAAAACTCAAAAGGACTTGAAGCTTTTTTCCTTGCCTTTTTCAAATACTTTTATCAACAAGTCAGGAAGCACCAGTTAGACTAGTAAGCCCATCCCTTCCAGCATCCAAGCTGAGCCTCTCCCTAGCCAACTCATCTGCTGAATGTATGCACAGGAGTGAACCCTAGCATGATGGATAGCAACAGAATGTATAGAATCATGGGAAATAATTACTGTTTTAAACCACTAGGTTTGGGTATAATGTGTTACATGGCATTAGGCAGCTACAACAAAACACAGAGCAGTGTGCCACTTATAGTACCTGATTTTAAAAATTACCTATTGGCCCTGGTTTGGTGCTCTGACAGCTTTTTCCTTAGGTCAGTCCATCAGATGATGACTGAAATGGAGGTAGGAAAGGAGAAGCTACACCACAAGTTGTTGAGGCTCTGAACATCATAGCTGGGGATCTGGAAATTGATTCTCGTAAAATCTATTCATGTCCTTGTACTTCTTAGAAATTCTTTATGCATATCCCATCCGAGGACCACTGTTCTAGCTTGAAGGGCATGATAAAATACGCTATAGAAAAGTGATAAGGCATTCCTGAAGCAGGAGTAATAGAAAAGCAGCAGCTGAACTATTTGATCATTTGAGGGGATGTCCTAAACTAGTCTTGAGAGAGATCGGAAGTAGGGATTATATTTTGGCAAAATATAATTAGAAACAGAGGGGTAGAAGCAAAGCATATTTGATTTTACTCACAGATATACTCCATCTTGGCTAGCTGATGTTGGTAGCACGATGAATACAATGGCTGTCTTCTCAGGGTAACGTTGTAGGCAACATGGAATCTTCAGTTGCGGGTATATTATACAAAACATTGCCATTTCTTGGTAAACCATTTGATTGTAAGTTATGTATTACTTTAATATCTCAAAACAGTCCATACTGTGGCATTATCACCATTTCATAAGTGAGAAGAATCAGAAAATTTAAAATAACTTATACAAGAAAACATGGCCTGTGGCTAAGGTGGACTTTAATTCCAATTTTATATGACGCCAATGTCATGTTCATGCCACTGTGAGTGGAACATTGGATTCATTCACTTCCTGGTTCTTACCAGGTAGAAAACCTATCTTTATGCCAAGGTGGATGATGTGCCAGTATCATGAGCATATGGTGCTGTGCGAGGTCAGTTAAGGACAAGTAACTATAGGCTGGCTGTGTTGGAGGTTTATGGAGGATTCATGACCTGAAGTAAATTGTCTAAAATGCATAAAAATGGCTAAATGGAAAGGCATATGGACAATTCAGACAAAGTAATGGTGTAAGGGAAAGCATAAAGCAGAAATTAGCCTTGCTTCTAGAAAGATTCATGAGAACACTGGCCTGACTAGAAAAGGAATGCATAAAGGAAAGAATGAGGTTGTGTATGACACACTAACACAGATGATAGGAGGTCTTAAAAGCCAGGCACTTACAATAATGTAAATTGAGGGGAAAATTTTACAACCGAAACATTAATGATATTTGTCAAACAGACACTGAGAAAAATATTTTTCCCTGAAGACCTCAAGGAATATTTCATTCCAAAATTTTATTTCCACATTGACTTTAAGGATAGTACACAATATGTAACGACATCAATTTCCAATATTTTACACACACATATATAAATATACACACATATACATATATAAACATATATATGACACAGGGAGGATTTCTGTTCTTGAAGCAGTGGGTTTGCTCCTGTACCTTTAAGCAGCTGAACAAGTGATATCAGCCAAGGGAATTTAAGGTAAAATAAAAATAGAATGCAGTCCAAAAGAAATCATGGATTGAAGAGAAAGAACCTAAGTAAGAGTGTAGGAGGTCTCAGACAAACACCAGGGCATGGAGAAGAAAGAACTGCAACAAAAGGCAAGAATCAACAGGTAGCAGCACTGAGAGCAGCTAAGGAGAGCTCAGAGAAAGGCCAAAATGATTACTGCTCCAAAGCAAAGAGATATATTAATGTATTTTTTTCTTTTTTTTTAATCTTTTTTTTTAAGTCTGAATCTTCCAAGATTAATATGGGAAGAAACAGCACAGTAGTCTGACTTTTGTGGATACAGCTTTAGATCTTAACTGATGAAGATATTTTCCTTTGTCGTTTTATGTTTCAAAAGCTATAAAAAATTCCTATTTTAAAGTACTTATTGTCTTTGCAAAGGGAAGAATAAGTTCCCTTTGCACTGCCTTTCTGAAAAACAGAGGATCAAAGAGCAGAAAGTAACCTCAAAAGGTTACTCTTTCTCCTGCAGAAGCAACAATGAAGGCCCTAAAAAGTTATCTCTCTACACCACTCCTTCTTTCCACAGTATGTAATAGCATCCATTAATTGCACAACTGGTTTGTACCAGGCACCTTGCATATCATTTAATTCTCACCACTGCCCTGCAATGGACATAATATTCCTGTTTAACTTTAGAGAATTGATAGGGCAAAATAAATAGCTAAAGTTTGTAGCAGAAGCAAGATTGAATCCAGTGGCACCAGTTTTCCACTTATCACATCAACTCCACACAAGGTGGCCCAGCCATATTCAGGGTCCCTTAACGTTTCTGTGCCCTCATGTTCTGCCATTCCCGTCCTCCCAGCTCCACTTTCCTCTCTGGCGGGGATAAGAGATCTATGGTA
Organism: Cryptoprocta ferox; assembly: GCA_028646485.1. Lineage (NCBI taxonomy): Eukaryota > Metazoa > Chordata > Mammalia > Carnivora > Eupleridae > Cryptoprocta > Cryptoprocta ferox. The sequence continues at coordinate 56,621,712 of CM053566.1, read as the reverse complement.
TGCACATTTTGGTAATATAAATTGTGTGGTTACCTCTATGCATGTTACCTGTGTTTTCATACTGTGAATTAGAAGACTCTTTGTTGGCTGGAATTTTAAGTTTTAACCGTAAAATTTCTTAACCATCCCCATATTGAAAAATCCTCAGGGATGGGCTTTCTGTATACTCCCTTGGTTACCTTTTGAGTCTTTAATTACTCTTTAGACCAAGGCTAACAAAGCTGTTTTAAACCATATCCATTTGGACCTACAGACTTGTTCTTGCAGGTAGAATCCTGTCCTTGAAGAGCTGTTGTCAGACTATCCATCTAGCTGACAGCATCTTCAAGCTGGTACAGGTCCTGGATCTGCTTCCTTTTTTCTATCAGAATTCCTTTCTACTTTCAGAGTTGACCTAGAAAATGGGGGGTGTTCTTATAAGTATTTGACCCCTCTCATCACCCTGTAAGTACACAGCACTTATTACATTCTGCCTTTTTTGAAAGTTAGCAGTTGTTTGTTAATTGATGACTTGTTTGCATGCCTGGCAACACTATCAGCCTTCTTAAGGTGTCTGAACCCTGCCTAAATCATTTAGGGAATGGCTATCTGAGTGTACAGTAGTCTTTCAGACCTATCGTATGAACTATGGAAATTCCAATGATTTTATAAACTCCCAGGAGATTTTAGTTCTATAGTCTTCTTTCATTCCCTTCTCTGTTTTGATTATCTCTTCTCAGTTAGTCACCATTTGTCTTGGCAGTGTATTCTCTCTGCTTCTACCCTTTTCTAAGATTAACCAAAGCTATCACTGACACAAGATATTTAGTTATATTCAGCCAAATACTTCTGAAATTTTGCACTCAGAGAAAGGGAACTAAATTCCTGAATAATACACTATATAACAGAACATTATATTATCCAAATCCTGTTTCAAAAGCCTCAACCCCTCCTACCACCCCAGATCTCTTCCTTTGTCATCTTCTCTTGGGGTCCTCCATTTTTGTCATCTTGCTCCCATTCCATTCTTCCTTCCTTCTTCTCAATTTCTTCATCTGTTCTTTCTTAATCTTCTTTCTCAGGTATAATCACTTCTTTCCCAGGCATCTTGTTTTTTTTTTCTTTTTCTTTTTTAACTTTATAGTTTATTATCAGGTTGGTTTCCATATAGCACCCAGTGCTCTTCCCCACAAGTGACCTCCACAAAGACCATCACCCCCCATTACCTTTCCCTCTTTCCCTTCCCCCCTCAGTTTGTTTTCAGTATTCAAGAGTCTTTCGTGTTTTGTCTCCCTCCCTCTCCCTAACTCTTTTTCCTCCTTCCCCTCCCCATGGTCCTCTGTTGGGTTTCTCCTGTTAGACCTATGAGTGCAAACATATGGTATCTGTCCTTCTCCGCCTGACTTATTTCGCTTAGCATGACACCCTCGAGGTCCATCCACTTTGCTACGAATGGCCAGAT
>CM053566.1:56543543-56619771 GCA_028646485.1 Cryptoprocta ferox | reverse complement strand
AATTAGATATTTCAATTTCTAAAGTGAATTAAATTTTAATTAAAGGAATATTTAAACTGTTAAAAGGAAATGTGTAAATAAGAAAAAACGGAAAAAATGTATAAATTTGTACATCTATCTCATTTAAAAGTACATTTTGTCTAAACACTTACCAAAACTGTTTTTATTACTTAAAAATATAAATATTTGCAAAATAAATTGGTGAAATTGTGTGTTCTCATATTTTAATTTACATTTTTTGATTACCAGTGAATATTCTTTCAAGAATATTGAAAATTTATATTCCTTCTTTTGTAGCTTTTCTATTTTTTAATTATCTTAAGTGGACATTCAAAAACTTTAATTGATTGTTAATAGTCTTCTATATTTAAGAATATTAATTCACTTTCAGCCATGCATATTTATGCATTGCTTTCATGTTAGTTTCCTCTATGGGAAATATAGTGAAATTTATTCAATATTTTTTCTTTATAAACATAATGGTAATAATATTTACTGAGTGCTTTTTATTAGCCAAACACTTTGCAAAGTGCTTTACATTCATCGTCTTCTTTAATTTTTTTTAAACAATTCAGTGATGAGGGTCCTACTATTATCCCTGATTTACAAGAGGCAAATTATGGCTCAGAAGGGTTAAACAGCCTGCCTAAAGTTTCGTAGGTTGTCAATAATAGAGACAGAATTAGAATGGTGTGATATCTGAAAGTATATTTGTAAGTTCTATACAATATTGCCTTTACAGTATCTATTTTTGTGTCATTGCTTAAATAAGGTGTTCTTCATCCTGAGATGGGATATATAGCTCTATATATTTCCTTTTAGCTTTCTTTGGTTTGTATTTTAATTCAGACACTTAATCTATTTTATTTCATGTTGGTGTAAGTTGTGAGTTATATATCTAACATTACTCAACAAATTATTTTGGGCAAGTGAACCAACTTTTTAGAAGAAAAAGCATGTATCATTTATACATGGAAAAAATGGGAATTGAGCAGAGACTTTAATAACATATTAAAATGGAAATAGATATGGTAAGATATTTCATGGTCAGAGCTTGGTATAAGCTGAAACATGATAAAGATGATACTATAGGAAAACAAAACTGTGGAAGCCAACTTGAGTGATTTTCAGGGATGCATATTAATGTTGGATAGTTAAATTGGAGCCTGGTCTTAAATGCAGCCTTTCTTGTAGCACTCTGATTAACCCAAACACACTACTTGGAATCCATGGAATAACAGTTATTTCATATTTATACCTAGAGCCCCAGAATGAAGTTTGAGGTAAACATAAAATGTTTCTGTTACCTCCTTTCTCAATTACTCTGGGAAGAGCCTGTTCCTATTTGACTAGTTTCAGGCAGAAAATATCCTAAAGAGTGACTTCCCAAGAGAAACAAGTTCTTTGGTAACATGAAACAGAAGAAAAAGCTGTAGATTGAACAAAAACATCATCCTAATATAATCTACTCAGAGAGATGAAAAATATAATTTTTATTTACAACCATGGTTAATCTTTAACACTGATTTTTATTTTTTCCTTTAGAGCCCTCCCAGCATAGTAAAATAAGTAATAAGCTTTCCCATTTTTCTTTTCTTTCTCTCTTCTTTTCTAGATAAATAAATGAAGGTAATTTTGTGACTGGGATCCTGAAAAGTTTGGTTGCTTGTTTAAGCCCTGAGCATACCTCTCCCTCAGAACCTAAAATAAATATACCTCACTAATTCTAGGGGAATTCTTGGCTTTGGTTATGTTTTTTATTAAATATTTATTTTTGAGAGAGAGAGAGAGAGTCAGAGCACAAGCGGGGAGGGCAGTGAGAGAAAGAGAGGGAAACACAGAATCTCAAGCAGGCTCCAGGCTCTGATCTGTTGGCACAGAGCTTGACACAGGGCTCCAGTTTATACGCTATGAGATCATGACTTAAGCCGAAGTCGAACACTTACTGACTGAGCCACCCAGGCACCCCTGGTTACATTTTTAAATATAGCTCTGCAAAAGTCACAGTTGACCCTCCCAGATGTAGTGACAACTTTCAAATTCATGGCAACTGTAAGAAACACAAATTTTCACTCATGCGTGGCTTCATAGACCAAGAAAAGGGATGTATGTTAAATAAAAAGAAAAAAAATGACTCACTGAGACAATTTTTGCTGGGCTGGCCGAAAGGAGGACATATTTCCATTAGTCACCATTTCTTGTGAGGAATTTTTTATTTTACCTGTTTTTCTCTATTGTAGGTAGATTTTATTTGTTTCAAATGGTTCTAGATAGACAATGAAATCATCAAAATAAGTGTGAGCAACTTAGTTATTATGACTTATGGTTTCAGAAAGCGTGTGCTGTCATCTTAGGTTGTCCATGAACTAGTGTCACAATCATTAATGAGAACAAGTTTTATAATGACAGTTATCTTTTCTAGCCATTTAGAAGCATTGCAGTGTGTGATAGGACACTAGAAAGAGGAAGTCTTTTTAGTGTGAGAAAGGGAATTAAGTGAAAGAAAAATGAAAATATTTATACTACTGTAGTAGGCAGATTCTCACTTATGAAAAAAATGTGGCTAAAAATTTTAACTGGAAGTTGACTTGACAATAGAGCAGAACCCTCAAATATTAGTTATCTCTGTTTGGACCAACTTTAGGTTTCTATGGGAAGAAGCAGCAAGAGGCAGAGAGTATGGATCTTCACGTGTTTATCAATGTAATTGGCCACAGGGAGATGACACAACTCTGAAATGTTAATTCCCTGTGTTCTGTATATCTACATTGACAGTTTCTTTAAAGAAATATGTTATTTGCATGCCACTTTGGCTTCAGTGACAAGATTTTTTTCTAGGATCAAAATTCTCCTAAGAAGAAAAATCTAGGCGTTACTTTATGCATAGAATTAAAGACATGGGATCATAATGAGAAATAAAATTGAATATTGTAATGGATGGATGGATAGATAGATGAATAGGAAAATGTCTGGGTTTGTAAGATATTATAATATCTTATACCTCTTTTATCTCAACCTACATTTATGGGGAGTTATTTTCTGGATGAATCCCTGAGATTCAGAAAATTCTATTGGAAGATAAAATTTTATTTTTAGACTTTAGGATTTAACTACTAATAAAATGAAGAGAACCAATATTCTAATATTGTTGTTATATATAGATCTGTGTTAACATACGTACAATTACAAAATTAGGAACTGCTTTTAATTGTCTTAGAGTGGTGTGGAATATTACCATTTACACATGATTTAGAGTCAAACAGATCTGGGTTCAGAGTATGTCTCTTCCAGTTATTTACTATGTGAACTTGGACATGTTTATTTATCCTCCTGATGTGTTTTTTTTTTTTACTATAATAGATAAAATACCTTGTAGAAATCAAAAGTAAGTGAAATAACACATATAAAACTCTGAATGCAATGCCCACTAAGAGCAACTACATGATCATTTTATTAGTAATAAGTAGTTTTGAAAAACACATAGTAGGAGACCATACAATCTATATTTGGTGCATTCTGCAGATTAAACAACCATGAGACCACTCATTCCCTTATGAAACTCATGAAATTGTTGATGTATTTAATTTTAGCCTCCTTTGATTGAATTTCAGTTTAGTGGGTTTTGAATAGGAGGACTAAATGGAACAGGGCTTGAAGTTATATTTCATGATGGAATTTCTAAAGATCACTGCTAAAATGATGGTTGTGCTAATTCCACTGGATCGTATGATTTAATTAACTTCAGGCATTGTGATACTTCATTTTATATCGTCTATTTTTCCCTCTCATTACTCCATATAATTTCCCCCCATCTGCACCCCTCAGCTATGTCTCACATATCTTGAACTATGGAACACAGTTGATCATATAGTATCTGGTCAATATAAATTGACTAATTGATGACACCCTCTTTCTATCTTGCCTTAGGGAAGAACTCCCCACCCTGTCATGTAACACAGGATGTGGAATGACATCTGTTTGCTCAGCTACAGTAATCTTCAAGAACATACATACCCTTAATCAAGTGTCCCACTGCCGTTACCTGGTCATGGAAAAAGCACCTCCAGATCTCAGGTCTTCTGTTCTGAATTAAAAAAAAAATTTCCTCCCCTTCTAGAACAATAACAAAGCTCAGATAACAATAACAGAGAAGCTCCCGAATCTGATCATGAATCTCTTATAGTAGACAGATAGGCTTATAAACCCTAGAAGATTCTTCCTCTATAACCCAAGTTAGATTTATTAGAAATGCCAGACTGATTTGGTCTTCAGTAAATACGTTAGGTTGAGTGGACTGTGCCTAATCCCCAGTTTTTAAGAACTGGAATGGAGGATTCTCTTATCTTTAACTTTTACCTAGTTCCTTCTCTTATAAAAGTTTTTCCCCCATTTAATTTAATTTGCTGGGTGAAAGAGAGATAATTTTTAGGAAGAGGGTTAATGTATGTCACCCATATATAGGTAATCAAAGGTAAGAGAAATATAAATATATTTGACTGTCCCATGGTTTTTATTAAAACATATTTCCCTAGAAATTTTTTTAGTGTCTAGAACCATACTATAACAAAATAAACTTGGGCTACTATAACTAACAGAAACATAATTACGAAACTAGAATTGACAGAGTTCTAGAATAAAGAAGAAAATTGTATAACTATTTTTCTATCTTAAAGATCTTTCATATGCAAGTAAAGAAAAATTATGACCTCCATTGGTTATGTCAGTATAAAATGGTGTTTACTGACAGGTTTGAATCTCAGAAGCAGGAAAACAACCATACAGGATATTCTGATAAGGTATGGAAAAATTCTTTTATAGAGGCAATGAAGTAACTATTTTTCTTCTGAAGTTCAGAAAACGACCTGCAGGGGACTTTTACAGTTAAGTAGTCTAAGACTTTGAGTAGATAATGAAAAATTGCCTACTTACACTGTAAGAGTAGCAATAAGGGGTATGTATGTGTGTGTGTGTGTGTGTGTGTGTGTGTGTGTATGTGACGTTTGGAGGTAGAAAAGGACTGGGATGACTAAGGAAAACATCTTAACCATTGAACAAAATTAATACAATTTTTATCACCCTCAATTTCTAACAGATTGCAAGAAATGACTGGATGAAAAGTCACTGCGTCTCTATAGAACAGAGAAAAGCAATACTAGGCCCTGGTGAATTATTAGATATGGTTGAGTAGAACCGATTTCATATAGCTCTTAATATATACTCCTCTCTTGCAGTATTTCTCGCAGATTCTATAAATGTAATGCATAAAGTGAGCCAAGAAGATTTGTTGAGAATAAGAGAAAGTATAGGGTGGAGATTAATTAGGCTTATTTGAAAATTAATTTAGATCAAACATATATTGTCTGGCTCCAAATTAAATAAGCAAACAAACCTAGAGAACACAGTTTTGCTGACAAAATTCTGTAAGTTATATTAGAATCTGTCCATGTCACACTGCACTTACTGAGAAAGTTCCAGCCAGGTTAATATGCTGCTCTTACCTTCACCTACAGATTATGGATTTAAAGTATATTTTTTTGAGTAGGTAAAAATGACTTATTCTTAAATTGTTTTTATTGTTGCAAGCTCCAGTCAGATATCTGATCACCCCTCATCGATATGCCTTGGCTTGACCTCTGGGACTTTAGTGTATCTTATCAGTAAGAATAGATTCTCATCCCATTATTTACTTTGAATCTTGAAACCTATGTGGATGGTTATTGTTTAATTAATTAATTTAAATCCAAATTAGTTAACATACTCTGTAGTATTGGTTTCAGGAATAGAACCCAGTGATTTATCATTTACATATAACATCTATTGCTCATCTCAACAAGTGCCCTCCTTAATGCCTGTAACCCATTTAGCCCATCCCTACCTCCATTTCCCAACTCCCCTCTAGCAATGCTCAGTTTGTTCTCTCTATTTAAGAGTCTTTTATGGTTTGTCTCCCTCTCTGTTTTTATCTTATTTTTCCTTCCTTTCCCCCATGTTCATCTGTTTTGTTTCTTAAATTTTACATATGATTGAGATCAAATGATATTTGTATTTCCCTGATTGATTTATTTCACTTAGCATAATACATTCTAATTCCATCCACGTTGATCCAAATGCAAGATTTCATTCTTTTTGATTCCCAAGTTATATTCCATTGTGTATATATATACCATATTTCCTTTATCCATTTGTCAGTCAGTGGACATTTGGGCTCTTTCCATAAGTTGACTATTGTTGATAGTGCTTCTATAAACATTGGGGTACATGTGCCCGTTCAAATCAGCATTTATGTGTCCTTTGGATAAATACCTAGTAGCACAATTGCTAGGTCATAATGTAGTTCTGTTTTTAATTTTTTGAGGAACTTTGTACTGTTCTCCAGAGTGGCTGGACTAGTTTACATTCCCACCAACAGTGCAAAAGTGTTCCCCTTTCTCCACATCCTTTCCAATATCTGTTGTTTCCTGGGTAGTTCATTTTAGCCATTCTGACAGGTATGAGGTAGTATCTAATTGTAGTTTTGATTTGTATTTCCCTGATGATGAGCGATGTCAAGCATTTTTTCATGGGTCTGTTAGCCATCTGGATGTCTTTGGAAATGTGTTTATTCATGTCTTCTGCCCATTTCTACACTGGATTATTTGTTTTTTTCAGGTGTTGAATTTGTTAGGTTTTTTATAGATTTTGGATACTAACCCTTTTTGCAATATGTTGTTGTTGTTGTTTGAAGCCTATGTGTTTCTAACTATTGTCTGCCTGCCTACTGCCTCTGACTCTGTCCTTAAATTCCAAAAACTCCTTGGGTGTAGTTCATTTTCATGGTTGGCCCATTTATTTTATTTTCATCTTTACCTAGAAATCTTCAACTGGAAATCACAGATGTGCCACTTTTACAAAGTGGAATACATAAATAATTTTAGGTAAACTGATATCCTATAATATATACTCCGGTTGTGCTGCTAACTTTTATCCAAAACACATCATTAATATTCTCCATTTGATCTTTTGCTTATACTGCCCAGCTGCTGAAAAATTCTCTTTTAACTTCCATTTTCTAAGTTCCTTGTCTTCTTTTTTCATCTTTTCCACCTCTCTCTGTCCCTTCTTTACTTCATTCTCTTCTCCCCACTTTTGGAGATATACTATTCCATGCCCCCTACAACTTCATGCTGCCTTGCTTGTAGATGTACCATCTGGACCTATAGATGTCTCTAGCGAACAAGAGGTAGCAGTCATGGGGCTGAAACCAATCAACAAAAAATATGGTGACTGATAGATAGAATCTGAGTTCTTGATGGCATAGTTAGACCTACTATTGGTGCTTGTTATGGAAGAGTAACAAGAATCCTATTTATTTTAACCAATCATGTGTTTTCCATTAATTTCAGCCAAATTCATTTCTAACTGGTCAAAGTCAATAAATATTGTTGTATGGCTGCACAAATGATGATTATAGGCTTGTCCATTGCTAGCTTCAGTTCCCAGTAATATTTCTTCTATAAACAATGTATTTTGTTTTATACCATTTTATATACAATTATTACTGGGTCTTCTATGCATGTGTGCTATCTCATCAAAATGAATTATAGACTCTTCAGAGACAGAGGATGTTACTTACTCTTCTTTTTATCTCCACTAGATCAGTACATAGTAAGAGCTTGATGATTATGATGATAATGATGGTGATGAGGCTGATAAAGATAATAGCAATAAAACACCTGCAGTGAAAAGAATTTCAGTCTACTGTCAACTGCTCACTTACTTTAAGCCATGACTGGCTATATTCTGTTTTCAAGTAAAACCATTATGAAAAACTTTGGAGTTTGTTGGAACTATAACAACAGTAGTTGACCTTAAATTTGCCACTGCTTTAGTCTCATGTTGAAGAGATCTTTGAATAAGGTTTCTGATGGATACAAGCTTTGGTATGGCCCTCAAACCCACAAATGTGCCCATACAAGCTTACTGACAGCCCGGTGATTCTCAGGGAGAACAACAGTTAGTCTGAGCTAAATTTATTACTGGCACAGTCTCTTCTCTTAATTAAAGGGTTTTTACTCTCAGTTTTGCTAGCAAAAATATGGTACTTCCCTCCCCACCCTTCCCAGTCTATTTAAGGTCATTCTGCCATGGGTAGAATAAAAATGATTAACAATGGATCCAGAAATATAGGAAAGTGAGAGGACTTCCTCACTGAAATGTTCCAGGGAAGCCAGAATATTTTTGCAGTCAGTGTCCATTGAAAAATATAGTATGCCTTCTCCATCACTCTCTATTAGTCTACCAAACCATATGTCACAGCTCCTTCACTGGCAAATAGTTCTTAACTAGATTAACCAGTTAACATAGCTTTAAATGGACATTTTTAAGTCTGGGGCTCCTCATGAAACCTACTTTACAAATATCAGTTCACTAAAAGTAAAACCTTCTAAAGTCACTACTTAAAGTCATTTAGTGCAAAAGGTCATGGATTATTGATCCCCCCTTTTACCTTTATGGTTAGTTTTTTTTTAAGTATACATTAGACCTATTTACTCTGAACTAGACATAGTCTTCATAGCCTCTGTCCTTGACCAGATAATGTTACCCCAAGTTACTCTTAAACTCCAGGTATAAAGCTATTTAAGGATAAGAGGTTGTTGGGTTGATCAGAAAAGACTCAGGATCAGGTTTTGAAAGTTTGTCAATTTGGAGCAAGCTTTTATGTCTCTAATCAACTCAAACTGATACCTTAAGCATGAAACAGAGGTTTCTCTTTACATTCTCCTTTACCACATTCACATAGTACAAACACAAGGCACAGTTTTTCTCCAGCTACCAGAAGATCTCAGCTACTTTCTTTTCTATCCCATTCCATCTCTATTTTTTGATGACTTTGAAGTGTTATGCCTTTTCCAGTTCCTGAAAATAAACAGTCTCTGAGTCATGGTAGCCCTGAAGTTATATTTTGAATTTTTAAGAGACTGAAAGACATATGAATGAATCTAAAATATTTTAAAGCAAACCATGTGTGCATTGATGGTGATAATGCCTTAGTTTTCTGTTTTTAGTAAGACAAAAAGAAAGCAAAACAATACAAAAGCTTTTTTTTTTTTTTTTTTTTTTTTTTTTATCCTAAGAACAACTCTGGGTGATAGGTAGGAAAGGAAAGTTATTTGGAGACTTTAGATGAGGAAACTGAGATTAATAGAAGGACTTTCCCAAAGTCTTGCAAATATTAAATAGTAGAGTTAGAATCTCACCTTGGTTCTTCTAATGCTGAAACAGCTGCCTGTCCCATACCATGCTGCCATTCAACCTCAACAAAATAGTAATGTTGGCTCCCAAACCCCTTGCAAATGCCAACTACATTTTAAGTATTCCAGGATTTCTAAAAGCCCAAAATAGTCCCTGTTTAGTCCTTCACAAACCGAAGGTGCCTGATAGTCTACAACACTCCCAAAATCTTAGTAAGACACTTACATTAGGATAGTATGAATATGTAAAATTGTGCACCATAGAATTCGGATTCATCACTAAGCTTCTTATGCTGGATCATAGAAGTTTCTACTAATTATAAATCCACATGTCTTCACTATCATATAACTCAACATTTTACCATTTAATAATAAGAATGTTCTGTGAAATTTTGAGAGAAGGTATAAAAAACCCCCAAAACCAAACTAAACCAAAACATAACCCAGATCTAAGGAATTCACTTGTTCTAACAAACCGCCTTGTAAAGTGTTTGTAGTGATAGTTTTGGCATGACAAATCCAAACTGACTCATTCATTATCTGTTTAATACTATATTATAGTTTTAATATAATAAAACAACAAAGCAGCTACTTAAATTTCCAAGATTCACTTTTTTTTATTTGCTAATATTATTTTTGGCAGGGGATAGGTGGTGTAAGGGGAAAGTAAAAGGGTAGAATTGTGTTTATTGTTTGACATATTCTGTTTGCCATTTGTTAGTCATATTTTTAGGAAATGATCTTTTTCTTCAAGATTTAAAAAAAATGTTTATTTATTTTGGAGGGGGTGCAGAAAGTGAATGGGGGAGGGGCAGAGAGAGAGGGAGACAGAATCTGAAGCAGGCTTCAGACCCTGAGCTGTCAGCACAGAGCTTGACTCAGGGCTAGAACTTAAGACCTGAGCTGAAGTCAGATGCTTAACCGAGCCACCCAGGCTCCCCTTCAAGATTTTTAAAAATCTGGTCAGTATTTGTACGGTATAGTATTTTCAACTATCCTTACCCCTCTTTGTTGTTGTTGCTGTTGTTTTTATTTCTTTATTTTAATTTTTTTTATTTGCGTATAGTTGACACATAATGTTACATCAGCTTCTGGTGGACAACATAGTGATTCAATATCTCTATATATTATGCTGTGATCACCACAGGTATAGCTGCCATCTGTCAAAATACACTGCTATTATAATACCATTGACTACATTCCCTATAGTGTCCTTTTATTCTGATGCCTTTTTATTCATTCCATAACTGGAAGCTTGAATCTCCCCCTCCTGTTCACCCATTTTGCCCATCTTTCTTACCTCCCTTCCCTCTGGCAATCATTGATTTGTTCTCTGTATTTATAGGTCTTATTTTGCCTTTAGTTTGTTTATTCATTTGTTTTTTAGATTCCACCTGTTGTTGTTTTTTTAATTTGGATGGTTTAAACTGATTAAATGCTGGAAGACTTTCCATATCCTGGACTCAAATTTTTCCCTCGGTGTAAAATGTGGATAAATACACATTTGTGAGACAGATCCATATGATTCTGCTTTCTCTGTGATGTGTTTTGAAGTTACCTTGTCTTCTTCAAGTGTTAGTTAAGTGCCTTTAAGGTTTTCTTTTTCATCCCTCTAGTATAGGCGTATTTGGCTTTAGCCAACCAACCAACCAACCAACCAACCAACCAATAAAAACACCACCACCTCAGAGTTTTTGTGAGTTCATTGATCACCAGACTTATTTCTTCAAGTCTTGCTCAAAATGTTAAAAAGTAATTCCCTTCATCTTTTTTTCATACTAGATTACTGGAGCATGAAATATGAAAGAAAGAGAAAAATACCCTCTGCATCTTTAACTTTTATTTTTCTATCCATAAAAGCAAGAACAGGAGTGAAGGAGCAAAATCATGTATATCTACTTGTGCAGATTAGGTGAATAGGATAATACTATAAAAATACTTAGAAAATGCTGATGATGATTGTGGACAGCACCACTATGAACAGCAGATAAGAAAAAGTCTAAATAAAATGTTTCATTCTGATATCTATTGTCAGGTGGGAAGTTCTTCCCTACTCTATTTCCTGGTATTGGTATGAAATGAAAATTTACAGAAAAGTGAGCAGGACCATGGAGGAAGGAAACAAGAGAATGAGAAATGTGTCCATAGGTCTTTGTGTCTCCACTTTTCAACCGTAATTAGGTTCAAGGTTATATGGTGGGGTCATTGGACTAAGCTTTTAGAGTCCAAACGCTAAACAAATTGCCATGGTATGGATGCAGAGTTCTGTTCTTTCAGTAATTAGGACAGCATCCAAAGAAAAGGTAATGGCCCACTCATTAGTTTTACTAATAGGCATCAGGAAAAGGAGGCAAGAAAGAGGCAACAGGCTGCAAAGAGTGGGGAAAGGACAGATGGTGAAGAGGAGAAAGAAGGAAGACTGCACAGATCTAATTAAGAGGCAGAATTGAGTGTCATCCACCTAACATATTACAAATCTGTATAACATTTCAAATATTTTTGGACTAGATTCCTTTAGGAGTTAAAATTCTTGGCTTTATGGGAAACTTGGCTACTTGTACTGGCATTGAAAATGGATTTATCTGTGTTATTATCTTTATTTGAACTCACTCTTTTTCTTTCACTGTGCTCCCCATTTTGCCAAGAAAATTCACTTTCAATTACACATATATCATAACACTTAAACATTAGTTTCACTTGCCTCTGGTTAATAACTCACCTTATATTCAAACATCCATCAACATAAAATCAGCATAACAACTTTTATGAATCCCTTTATCATCAGCACATTCTAAATGCTTATACAATTCACTCTCTGGATTCATATAGGAACTTGCTTAATAGCCCTTAAAGTTACTATAAACCTTGGTTGCTTTCAATCATAGGAATATTATTCATGTTTTCAGAGTGAGCTCAGTTTTGGTAATTGTTAAAGTTTAAAACCACTGGGATATAGATGTAATAATCTCTATAATAAAAAATAAAAAAAATCTTTTTTTCTAAACTGGTTTAAGGAATCTCTAGAATTTTCATCTGCCTTCTAGCTACTAAGAATTCTTTATACTCATCTTGATATAGGTTTGAATCTGGAGACAAATATTTATAATGAGAGTTTTCAATAGGGAAAACTTCTGAATGCCCCAGTTTCTGGTTTGGCAGGACAGTGGAGCAGATGGTTCTGTTTTGACTTGAGATTAACTCACAGCCCCTATGGAATCTCACCTCAGTTGCCCAGTGGTGGAGATCATGTTCAGGTGAATGGTATTAGGAAGTGCTGAACTGGTTTTCAAGAAGCCAATAAGCACCAAACAGATGCTAGGTGTGAACTAAGGGCTATTTCTGGAAGAACTAAAGGGGCATGGATAGGGAAGATAGAAGGATGGCCAATGATTTGGATTCTCTGTCTCCCTCCCTCTCTCCCCCTCCCCTACTCATGCTCTGTTTCTCTCTGTCTCAATAATAAAATAAACATCAAAACATTTTTTTAAAAGGGGTGGGGGGCGCCTGGGTGGCTCAGTCGGTTAAACGTCCAACTTCAGCTTAGGTCATGATCTCACGGTTTATGGGTTCGAACCCCGCATCAGGCTCTGTGCTGACAGCTCAAAGCCTGGAGCCTGCTTCGGATTCTGTGTCTCTCTCCTCCACCCCTACTCATGCTCTGTTTCTCTCTGTTTCAATAATAAAATAAACATAAAAAAACTTAAAAAAAGAGAAAGATGGCCAATGACATATTTCCTACTTAATTCATACCCAGGGCCATTTTTGAATGATACTAGCTATTTTTTTCCCTGAAATTCAGCAATGATCCATATGGAAATGGTGAAAGCTATTTAAAAATAATTAAATTCATTGAAAATGGCAATAAGTATGACAACAATAGCTAGAAAATGAATTTTAGATGTCATAATTTTTCTGCCTGCCATTAGCATTTTCACTTTATCTAGATATTCAAGAGTAAGAAATAATTTAGCCAAGTCTGATCCCTGTCATCAAGTTGTAACATTTCATATTAAGCTCAGTTCCTATCTTCAAGATGACATATAGAAATTGTATGGGAAAGAATGGATTACCGTATAAAAGGATCACATTTTTCCTTTGTTCTTTCAATATTAACTTGTGAAATGACTACTGTATGTTCATTGTATATAAACTCTTGGGTTAATTACTTTAGGAAAGTTAGAAGTGGATGTCAAGGCCTTTATCCTTAAGGACTTTATAGTTTAACAAAATAGCACGTAAAATAGATATTATCATAATCAATGAAATATGTTTACCTCATTCACACAAACTAGTGTGATGACCTTGGGCTAGTCACAGTTCAAGTCTGATATAAAGTTTTTTGTCTCTAGGTTTTCTTCCATATCCAAATTTGATGACTATATGCTTTTATATTCTAATAATAGAGTACTTTGTGCAAACTCTTGTGCTAGCTTTTGGAGATACTAAGGAGATGCTTAGGATACTTGTCTTTAATTAGGTTGATAGTATATATGTTTTCCTTTCTTTGTTGTTTTTATTTTCCAGTCCTCTCTCTCTCTCTCTCTCTCTCTCTCTCTCTCTGTCTCTCTCTCTTTCTTCCAGGAACGGTTGTGTGTGTAATAAGATTTCTTACTATACGATGAGTAGTTCTACTGTTTAAAGAGATTATGTTTTAAATGAAAGTTTAATGACTGCATCAAGGTTGACCCTCTCTGAGACTCATGGTAAATGAAACTGACACTTGCAAAGAAGGTGAATTTTGCCTAGAGTTTAATTTTCCTAAATATCTTCTAGAAATGAAGAATGTTGACTCCTCATGTGACTCCTAATGTACAAGATTTGAATTAGAGCTAGCCAATGAGCAGAGTGACCTTGCCCAAAGCCCAGTAGAAGGAATAGATGGTGAAACTCTTTGATGTAAATTGCCCTGAAAATGGAGAAGTTAATCTTAGATCTAGGTTTAAGACAAAGGTATAGGAGGCCCAAGAGAAGAGCTGGCTCCAGTTAAGGAAGTTACTAAGAATAGAAGGTATCTCTCAACCAGTCCCTTTGACAAATAAGGCTCTCCAAAATATGTATTAAAGCAGGATGATTAAGAGTGATCAATTATTTTCTGATCATTTTTAATAGTACAGAATAGAGGTACACATGGGCATGAAATACACAGAGAACCCAACCATTGTACATTGTTAATTGAACTTAGTCATGAAGGAATGGGGTCCTTTTTCCTTAAGGAATCCCATTCCCTATGCAAGGATATGAACCAGTCAGGGAGATAGTGCTGCAGGACCAAGTTCTAAAGGATCATTCTTTATATGACGGCAAGAAGCAATGTTAGAGTTAGCCTTATTAGACTAGTTTCTTCTTCCAGCCCCAGGCTTGGATTATGGGGAGGCAGGGTGCCTTGGTCTCAAAAAGGGAATAAATTCCTGTTAGGAACTCTTGAGGGAAATAAAATATTAATTAAATATATTAAAGTGCTCTGACTATATTTGTGCTCCATGTTGTAAAGCAGGTCATAGCTGTTATAAAATTGGATAACCAGATATATAAAAAAATAGAACAAATCAGCTGCCTTGAATTGTTGTTTAAGAACTTAATGAGATATGGATGTTTGAGTTCTGAAACTGGTCAGGGGAAGATAAGCTTTGTGGGGGTAGAAAGAAGAAAGCACCCTAATGAGATCAGAGTTTGAAAATGAGCTGGTCTTTGAAAGCCTGGAAGACTTCAGAATAGCAGATAAGATGTGGAAGAATACCCAGAAAAAATGGCATAAAGAAAGGCAAAGAGAAAAGAATGTATATAACCTATGTTTAGGAATAAGAGACAAGATTGTAAAATTTAAAGTACAGGGAAATTATTTATGTGTAATTGTTGAAGGCATAGAATATAAAGGAATTTATGACAAAAATTGACCCCATCTAGCTGCATCTCATCAAAATGGATATTTTATTCTAAACTACTATAGTGCATGGCACTAATAATATACACGGTGTATAATTTACTATCAATGGGCCTTATATAAATGGAAATGTGCCAAATCATTATTCATATCACTGGACCAAGCCCTAGTTCTGCCATTTAAATGATCATTGCTGATTTCAATAATTCAGAATCCAACAAACCCTATTCAGGGTTATTCCTTCGCATTCTACAGGGCATCACTTACCTTGTGTTCCCTGTGTATCATCCCTGAACTGAGCACGGCACAGCATTTGTATCAGGCAGTGGAGACCTTTATTGTAATACCACTTTCATTCCATGTGTGCGTATGAATGTGTCATATGCCAAAGACAGAGGTCTAGCATTTCTTGGGCAAAATATTTTTTTCTGGGACTTTTTACAGATGTCATTCTGTGTAATCTTCCCAAAATCTTTATTGGGTAGATATTTCATCCCTCATTGAACACATGAATAAAACTGAGGTTTACATCATCTCCTGGCCACTGTCACAGTTTTGTGCATCGTGAAACTGGATTTCGCACCTAGATGTCTCTTAATCCTTGATATATCAAGATATTTGTATGTGTGCTTTCTCAGGAGGTGGGTTGCAATTATTGTATGCATAATATTATTTTATGGTCTCAATAAGATTCCAAATAGTATAAAACAGAACTTGTTCTCAAAGAGCTTTCCTAAAGGAAACAAGGATAAACAGTTGTGAAGTTTAAATTCCAGTATCAGAAATTGAAAAGAAAAAGAAAAAGTAATGTATGACTTATTAAGGAATGAACCTTAGTAACATTAACTTTTACAAGGTTGTGTATTCAAGGAGAGAGACATGATAGCATCATTCATCCATTTATTCATTTATCCAGTGTCTCTTTTCTTGGCTGTTATATTGTGCCAAGCTTGTCATATCAAGATAAGCAAGGCATTATTTAAAGAATTCTTTTGTTGTGTTTCTTGTAACACAGAACTTCAGTCTTCCCTAAATCTTTTGCATGAGGATATTCCATAAAGGCTAAATGTTTCACAGTAGAAGTGACACCTCAAAACCTTTATTCTCCTGGGTCTTCATTTTATTATTTTATTATTGTTGTTGCTTCTCTCTTTTTTTTTTTTCTGTAAACATGATGTTCATGTGGAGTTCAGATGTAGCTAGTACAAATTTTGTTTTTAAATGATACAGCAATCTCTGTTGACAACAATGTACATGCATTGGACACTGGATTCTTATTCCTTGTCTCTCTCTACCACTAAATTATAAGCTTTTTGAGGGAAGAGATTGTGCCATATTCATTTTTTTAATCCCCATCACCTTTTATAGCAGTTACTAATAAATATTGGTGTAATGAATGAATAAAACAATAACTTTTATGTAATTGGCTGGGCTTTTTTCTTTCATCCTAAACATCTATTATACTGGTAGGGTGTCATATACTGTGCTAAGAGGCTCAGAGGTAGGGGTGATAATTGGCTGGGCTTCTATGACATGCCTCTTCTTATCCAAGGCTTTGGATCAGATACTTTTTATGAATTTCTGAATTAGGAAGTCTCTACCACTAAATATATAATGCAGCTATGTATTATTTTTAAGTGTTCTCTGATTGTGTCATGTGTATGCATTTGTCTCCTGATTAAAAAGCAGGTTTTGGACGGAGTTGAGTCTAAGTGATGAACTTTCCAATATCCACTACCCCACACAGATATGTACATATGGTATCTCTATGTGTGTGTGTATTTGTGTATACACTTGTATAAATATATATGTGTATGCATATATGTATATGTATGTATATGTATATATATATGTATATATGCATGTGTATGTATATATATATACATATATATATACTTCTACATATGTACTTCTACATATATACTTGCATTTGTTTTACACAGCCTGAACGCAAACTTGATGGATTTTAACTCAATCATCTGATTGTACATTACCTCACAATCAGTACTTTGAATTAAAATAGAAAGAAAACAAATGAGGAATGCATTTATTTCAGTGTGACCTCTGTGAAAAACAATTTTATTCAAACTGTTTGGCATTCTGGTTTTCATAAACTTGCCTACAAGACTTAGAGTTCTTTGATCCCAAGGCCCACCAATGTAATGGAGAATATAAGCAATTTGGTATGTGGGAATGCTGGCATAAATGTGAATTAGAGTTTTGTGATATGAGAAACACAGTGTCTTTTTACATTTGTCCCAATCATCGTGTGCTAAAATTGCCTTATCTGGTGATACACTCATCCAATTGCTCTTGAAGTGCACATCTTCCTAAATATCCCCTGGCTTGAAACAAAGAAATATTGTCATGATCAGATCTAGTTCTCCAGTTTCCTTCAATGTAAACTTTACTAACTTCAAAGAGAATTTTGCCAAATAAATGCTACAGTAATTATTCATTTCTGGGCCACAGGCATTATTTCACCAAGACAGTACTTTTCCAGACTGATGGACAGTATTTTTATAGTTGTTCATAGAAAAATGAAATCACTTACTACAGTTTGAGTTTTATGTTGCTATGGTTCGATAGAGGTTGGTGTCAGCCACCTTGCTTTTAGAATTGGGCTCATCTGAAACATTTTACATAGGCTGGTGTTCTCACAAAGGAAAGAAAGAAATATAAATAAGGGGTCTGATTATAGGGCAATTAAGACTCTAAAATATATAGTCACACCATGAATGCTGAAATCTGTTTTTATAAAATTGAACTTACTAAATCCATCTCTAATTTGACTTTGAGAAGCCGTATTTTGTAATGCTATTGTCTTAAAAATTCCTTTATCTTTCCATGCAATGCTTGTCTCTCCTATAAAATTAGACATTCCTGGAAATTAAGGCTTATTAAAGTAAAGCACTGGTGTAGATAATAATTTTGGAAAAGGAAAGGATCACAGGAAAATATTCTGCAGAGTTAGCAGGGACCTGTGTCATGTGTCCAGGAACAGGGCTGATTGGGAAAGGCTAGTATGGCTTTGTTTACTTATCTAGCTTTTGGGGTAAAAATCCTAAATTGCTTTAGTGCAAGTCTCTATGCCACACAGCATCAGTAATGAGTTTATCAACAGGTGTTATCTTTTTTATCTATATTAATATACTGACTCTTCACTTTGAAAAGACTGTGGGATTTGGAATCAGTTTTAGTAACAGTGTGTCTGGGTGCAAATCATTTTATCTCACTGCATACTTTTAAAAGTTTGTGAGCATTAAATAAAATATTTAATATAATTCTTGCCATGTCTAGTTTATGATAAATGTTCAGTAAATACTTTATCTTTTTTTTTTTTTTTTTTTACCTGAAGCTTCTTAAGTGGCTAATGGGTGGCTGTGTAGTAGAGTATTAAAATTACAGATTCTGGAGTAGATTAGGCTCAATCTAGCTTCTATCACTTATTAACTCTCAAGACTTCAGGTTTCACGTCTTTGTGCCTCAGTTTTTCATCTATAAAATGGGGGCCATAAAACTTTCTGTCTTAGAAGATTATTATGGAAGGCCCATGAGGTAATAGGTGTTAAATCCTGATAGCTGTGGCTGGCACAGAGTATGTGCCATAAAAGTGCTTGCTATTTAAGAGAATGATTATATGCCCTGGCATTCTGGTGCTCAGAATTTGTGGCTGATGAGAACAGGAGAGCTGCCATGGTGAGTAATGAAAGAGAACTTCAGGAACTGAATAGAGCGACATGATCCTGAACCAGGAAAGGCAAAGTACGTTAGTCATCTCTTTTTGCAAATGAGTTGGGAATTCAAATATTAAAAGGCAGACAAGTGGCCTTAATAAAAGGTTGATGGGAGTACAAAAGGAAAGACTCAGAACTTTTTCTGATTGTTATAGAGAATTTTATGTGTTTAAAATAGGATCTATTTCAGATAAAACCTTCCACTGAGTAATTCTCTCCCTACGAATACTGGGCTGCATCCAGCCTTAAAAGTATGGGTGAAGACGTCAGACCTCAAAAAGAAACAGGTTTATTCCTGACAATAAGCAAGCAAAATATGCTCAGGATATGATTTTGGGTATGTGAAGTATTGGATCAATGGCAAAGTAGGAGTTTTAGAGCCCAGACTCAGATACACCAAGGTGGATAAAAAATACAAGAAAAAGTCTTACTTTGGGAGTGCGTGGGTGGCTCAATCAGTTAAGCATCTGACTTCAGCTCAGGTCATGATCTTGTAAGTCATGGGTTTGAGCCCCGTCTTGGGGTCTGTGCTGACAGCTCAAAGTCTGGAGCCTTCTTCGGATTCTGTGTCTCCCTCTCTCTCTGCCCCTCCCCTGTTTGCACTCTGTCTCTCTCTCCAAAATAAATAAGCATTAAAAAAACATTATATATATTATATACTGTATACAATATATATTATATTATATTATATTATATTATATTATATTATATTATAATATATATATATATAACTTTGTAATTTGAGACCATGTGTCAGATGATGCTGAAGTCTCAGGATTCAACAACAACAATAGCAGCAAGAAAAGGCACTAGAACAGAAGGCCTGGAACGATTTACAGAACTGTCCCACTTGCCTTATGTAGTATAATGTTAAAAGGAATGTGAAATGGCTATTCTTTACAGATGCTAGACAAGGTAATGTGGGAGACATAGAGCACTTAATAATATGCAGTGTCTAGGAAGAATAAAAAGAGATGTGATATGTGAAGATAGGATTCAGATCAAAGTACTTAATCTCTCTCTCTGCCACATCTTCTACCCTATGAAACTGAGGCCTTCTCTTCCCTCTGCCACCTCCCCTACTGACTGTACCAAGGACCTCTTCTGAATACATTATGTGATAACTGTATCATCACTGATCATATGGCATTCTCTCCACGATCTTTGATGTTTGCATTTCTACAAGAGACTCTCGGGCACAAGAGTCTCTTAAAACACAAAGGAATTGCCCTTCCAGTGGTGGACTTCGAAAAAGGGAGTTACTATTTGGGAGAAAGATGGTCTTGCCAAGTGTATTTACTCTGCCTTCCCATAAAGACCAGTCCCAACCTTGGGCCACAGGCTCTCTACTCTCCCTGCATGACAGAAGAACACGTAGGTCACTTCAGCCCAGAACATTAAAACAAATACTGATAGTTCAAGGTTAATAGATGCATAAAACAAAAGTAATTCCATGTCAAAGCTGAGATGACAGGCGATTTGACTTGAGGCAGCCTTACAATCACTCTTTTACATGTGCCCCGTGCTGAGACCAGGCGAAGGCGTTATGTTTCTGACATTTACTTGTCAGGAAGGTATGACAATAGAGATTGTTTCTATCTCTGCTGCTCCCAGATGTTAACCTTCCAGCTTTAGTTTGTAATTGGGGTTCTGTGGAGCTTTAATATTTTCTATTGATTCAATAGAAGCAATAACATTTCCAATCATAAGACAGCATTATAGAATATCAAGCAATTCACATATCAGAATGTTTGATAGCTGGGCTCACCGCATTAATTTCTGTCACCTTTGCCAGGAACCCTTTATCCTCTTTAATACTGAAGGACACCTGGGAGTAGTTGCTGCCACTTTTATTGTTCAATAAAGTAGACAAAAGTTTCAATTAACAACCAAGGGGCCTCTAGGAAATTGTGAATGAGAATATATTTTACTTATTTTACTATATTTCTTTTTTCTAATGTGCCATCTGTGACTTAAAGGCTGTACTTCACTCAGAAGACGCGCGCGCGCGCACACACACACACACACACACACACACTCACTATTCTCCTAATCCAGTTTAGTTTATATTCAACAAAGAAAGCCAAGATGGGACCAGTAAGGATATGGAGAGAAATTGGAAGTAAGTCAGAAAGCTCAGGCAGGTGTGAACAGAGGTTTGAAGATCTCTATAACTGAGGGGTGATGAGGCAAGAGATTCCTTCACTGCAAGCTTGACCCTGGGACTGAAGTACCAATGAATCCTCTTCTACTGTCTAACAAGCACCTCTTGAAAAAGAAAAAACAAATCATGTGTCATTTATTCACTTAGATTCTAATTATTTTACTAAACATTTATATTGTGAGTTTGTAAAATCTCATTAGCTATATTTTGAAAGTAATTAATGAACAGGAAGAAAATTAAGATCTAAAAAGTGAAATTAAACATATGACAATATTATAATTTTTCAAGATGCCCCCTTTTGTTTGACTTCAACATAACCTTTGCACTTCTTCATGAATAATCTCTGTATGTTTCTACAGAGGGAATGCACATTTTTGATCCTACAACCTTCCTTGTTATAATCCTTTTAATTTTAACTAATTTAAATAAGCACTATCACTTGCTCCTCCTGTCCATCTGTCTACTAATACCTGTACTTCATGGACAGACTTCGGGTCACCTCTTTGATAAAACTCTTCTTCAATCCCCCCAGAGTGATCCTTAATTTGTAGAAGACAAAGACCTGTCAGAGAACTTGATCATTTTTTCTCATAAAATTATACATTGTTTATGTTTTAAGTTATCTCAACTTTATTGTTGACCTTAAGGACTATTAGACAAAAGTATTCTTTGGTGTTATTTATACTACTTTAGCCTGCTAATATCTTTGCTGTATCTCACATCTGAATGCTATACAAAATTTTGATGCCATTGTCTTCTTTAGGGTAATCATTATCTAACACATTAACAAAACTTTAAATAAAATTGAACAGACATAACCTATTAGTCTAATTTTAGAAACTTCTGTCCAATGTAACTCAATAAATTAATCAGCCTTATTTTGATACAGTTTTTCCAATAATAATTGTTAACAAAAAACAAATTTCTTTGCATTTAATTTATGTTTTTAAACTTTTTCTTAAATTCAGTGACAGAGGAAAAATGTCAGTTCTAGAAATCTAGACCTGTTACATCTACTTCCAAAAAAAACTATGATATTGGAACATGGCCTATGCCTAGTAAATGCTCAGAGAGACCTGTTATTGTGGCTGCCTTTTGTTAGGCACTTACAAGGAAGCTTTTTAATAAGTTTCCATATTGTGTCTGAAACTTAGATTATTTTTACTGGTCTATATAATTTATAATATCTTACTTGATCCTTCTTTTAAAAATGGTAATGAAATTTTTTTAATCTTCTGTTTTTGTATGAATGAATAAAGCCATGTCTAAGAAAAAGTAAAATAATAATGCCATTGCACTTGAAGAATAGGGATTTGATACTGTCATCCATGGAGATAAACTCTGACTGTAGAGTGACACAGGAATTGTAGCAAAAAATGGAACAAAGTTTCTATGTCAAATTTATTTTAACTCATTTTGCACTGATCACTGGGTTCTTTTTTTTATTTTATTTTATTTTTTTAAGATTTGTTTTTAAGTTTATTTTGAGAGAGAGAGAGAGAGAGAGAGAGAGAGAGAGATAGCATGAGTGGGGGAGGGGCAGAGAGAGAGGGAGACCCAGAATCCAAAGCAGGATCCAGGTTCTGAGCTGTCAGCACAGAGGCCAATGTGGGCCTCAAACATGTGAACTGTGAGATCATGACCTGAGCCAAAGTTGGATGCTTAACCAACTGAGCCACCCCGGAGCTCCATCACTGGATTCTTTCTAACTGTTTTACCTTGATTCTCTAAGTATGGTCAATAGCCTAGTGCCATTGGCATAACTTAGAAGCTTGTTAGAAATACAGTTTTGGGACCCACCCAAGAAATCCTTATCAGAATTTGGATTTTGTCACAATTCCTCAGGAGATTTGTATCCACATTGAAGTTTACGAAGCACTGGTATAGATGGTCTCTCTTTCTGTCTTCAGACATGTTCCATTCCCTTTGCTCTGAATACCCATGTGGCCAGTCATCTACCTGATCCACATCTTATCTGACAACAAAAATGTCTGCATTATATGACTTGTGTATATTGTCCAAACATTCATTTATAAGAACAAGTCATTGTACTGGATATACTCTTTATCTCCTAATTAAGAAAAGCTCTTTTAACTTCTAGTACTTGTTAGAAGTCAAACACCTAATAATTCTTTTGAATCACTTGACCAGTTTTCCATGAGGTAGTTCTTTCTCCAAAGGCTAGTTGCCCTTTTTTAGCCATTTTGAAATTCAGGTCTGTCTGTTTAATCTTTAGATTAAAACACATGTATACTACTCTATATGGTCAACGTTTGGGGGTTATGTTAAAGGTAGATTGATCACATAATTATAAGTTATCAGTGGCCAATGTATCTTAAAAGAAAACTAATTCTTAATATTTTACACAAAGTTATATGTTCAGTAAATATTTATAGAAAATATTATAAAGCTGAGAGGGATTTAGGAGTGTAGCAATATAGATAAGCTACCACATTTCAGATGGAAAGACTGTGTGGTCTTATTCAATTCAAAAGTAATTACATAGACAAGGGCCCTTTTTCTTTATGGTCCATTCAGTTGACCTCTTCCACCTCCACAAAGAAGAGAGCTCCTCCATCTTGGAGGCTCTGTCATGCAGGAGACAGACATTTCTCTCAGTCACAGTGTAGAAGCCAGACACCAGTTTTTTGAAACCAAACAAATATGCAATTTGTCAGTCTGCAGATAGAGTGTTTCTGCCTTCAGATTCAAAATGGTTTTCATTTATTCATGTAAAAAAGAAGCATTTCAGTTATAGTTGTAATATTTACTTATCTGGTTTCCTCATGATGGATAACAAATGTATCCAGAACTTCCATGCATCAAAAAGATGCCACTTCATAAAATGGCAATACAATTCCATATTACAATAAAAACAGATACAATTCAAAATGCCTCAAATAGTTCCAAAAGCAATTATGGCATTTCAGAAGTAAACATTACTTACAAATTCATAACCACCCATCAAAATTATTTCACCAGGGTAAGTTAAGGAAGCATCTGTTACAATTTATGCATTTTGAGTCTTTCTTATTTTTCATATCCAACTATGAAAAAAATGCTTCCAGCAAGTACTGCAGTCCAGAGTGAAGTCAAACAGTCTGCCATTTACCTAGGAACATATACTTTTTAAGTTGCAGCTCAATCCTTTTACTATAATAAAGGTATAAAATTCACATTTTCAACCAAAGGAACAAGATCTGACCAGTACCAACTGCAGAGAAATAGTGCCCAAGATTAGTAGTCTTATTTCTTTGCCTAAAAGAATAGCAGAATAAGCTCCTTTTTAAAGGCTAAAAAAAGTCATTCTTCATATCCTGTCCTGAATAATGCTGAATTATTTCTCAACTATAAGTAGTGTTTCATAAATCATAAAAAGAATAAATCTTATTAAATCAGTTGTAGATTACAAAAACCTAAAGGCAAGGTCCATTCTCCAAAGGACTGTGCTGTCCTCACTGATTTTTTATCTTTTTACTTTTTTAAGAAGAGACAACTTCTTTGAGACCTGCCTAACTGAAACAAAAGCCTTTTCCCCCCATTTTATATGGAGTCAAGTGGCAAATAACCATAGTAGACCAGTTCATCTACTAAATGAGTAAATATTATAAATTTCAGCATTTATACAGACACATATAATGGAGAGTATATATATAATGTATACCATGTGAAAATAGATCACTTTAACATTACATTTTAAAAAAATTAATTGCCATATATATTACATTGATTCAGAAGATTAAAGGAACAATAAAATTTGATATCCTCTAATTATGCTAGAAAATAAAAAAATTGATCTTTATTTAATTTAATAAATTTAATATATAGAAATCTATTCTTGAATAGTTAAAATATTTTATACATCTAGCCCTTAATCTGATGGGGTATTATATTCACAAAAGTCTAGTCTTATGTTTTAGAGAAAATAAACTCACTTTTGCATGCCACAGAACAAAATAAGAATGCAAAAGTTATGGTTCTCATAGCAGTGTGAACTTTGCACATTACAAATAACACATTCAACAAGGTAGATATTTTATAGTCGGCCTAGTGATGAAAAATTCAATATGCATATATTTATGTATTGAGTAGATTTATAGCCAACACGCCCACTGCCACTTGGCCTCAGTTCACTTTCACGTCCTTGAAAAGAACACATTTCACACATTTTAAAAAAACATTTAGAAGATTTAAAAGCATTTGCCAGTGTCACAAAGCAACAGCAAATGGTCTACGCATCTCTAATAAG
Source organism: Cryptoprocta ferox (assembly GCA_028646485.1). Lineage (NCBI taxonomy): Eukaryota > Metazoa > Chordata > Mammalia > Carnivora > Eupleridae > Cryptoprocta > Cryptoprocta ferox. The sequence continues at coordinate 56,594,510 of CM053566.1, read as the reverse complement.
TTAGTCTAGAAATATGGAATATGAAATGTGCAATGAGGTGTTTTGTATTCTGAAGTGAAAGGCTTTCTAACTTTATTGACTCACATTGAGGATGAGGACTGGGTTCACAAATTTAGTGATATGTGGACTTCATTCTCTCCAACCTGGCACAGATGTGATACCATTTCACCAGCAGTTGAGAAGTCAAGCTTTGCTGAGGTGTTCCTTCACAACAGGAAATGGGTTGCAGGCAGTTTAAGAATTATTTTTCACTGCACAAAGTATGCTTTTATTCAACATTTTCAGATGGTGACATAAAATATGACAGAGCAGAGATCATTATTGTTCAGGGTTTTCAATGCATATATACCTAGTGCTAGCACATGAAAAAATGTAGTGGTGGGAAAAGTGTTAACTTTGTCCCCCATTGCCCATGTTCTCAGCACTTAAGGTCCATATGACAAGATGCATCCCTCATTAACGCATTCGACAAACACTTACTAATACCTTCTATGTTTTAGTCACTGAGTTAGACTTTTGGGATAAAATAATAAATGGACTAGCCACAGTTTGACCCTTAAGGTGTACAGCAAAATGAAGAGAACTCACGATTAAATGGGCACTTGGAATATGGGGTTTAATGACTGCTATGGTGAGAAAGGTACAAAGTCTTATGATGGTGGATGGAAGGGGCACCTGACACAAATTGTAGAATGAGAGAACAATTTCTTGGGGGAAATAACACTGAAGTTGAGAGGTAGAGATTGATTAGGAATCAGTTAGATAAAAGGAGAGAAAGAAGCATGTTCCTTGAAGTATAGTGGGCATGTGCAAGAGCTAGAAGGTTCAAAGAGAATGTAATCCAAATGAGAAAATGGAAGACAGCCTATAGTGTTAGAATTCAGCATACAAAGGGAAAAGGTAATAAGAGATCATGGAAGAGGTTTAGAGAAGGGCCAAATCAAGAAAAAAAGAATGGAACTCAGAATTTATCCTGAAAATATTGATGATGTAACTAAAATAGGGTTTAAAATAGTGGCATGACATGATCACATGTATTTTAAGTGGTTCTATCACATTGCAGTGTGGGAATTAGATTTGTGGAAGACAAGACAAAAGACAATGGAGACATAATTTTAGCAACATGGGAAAAGATAATGGAGGCCTGTAAAGAATAAAGGAAAAGAGAAGAAATGAAGGGAGGTAGAAAGGGGATACTATATCACATCAGCTGTTGCTAAGGTTAGGGTTGAGGACGTATTTGACTGTTAATAAGTAACTAGGGGGTGTTTCTTTTTTGCGATATAAAGGGAGCACTTTACTATCTTGATATTAGTGGTGAGTATACAAATATATCATGTGATAAAATCTCATAGAACTATACATCCCACCCACAAAGTACATGTATGCAAATCCTGATGAACTCCAAATAAGATCTGTAGTTTAGTTAATAGTATTGTACCAATAGCAACTTTTCTGGTTTCAATAATGTACTGTGGTTATGTGGGATGTTGTCATTGGGGAAAGCTGGATAAAGGATACATGGGAACTCTCTGTACTCTTTTTGCAACTTCTTGTGAGTCTAAAATTATTTTGAAACAAAACGTGATTTAAAATTTTAAAAGAGGGGAAGAGAACAATTTTGAGGGGAAAAAGGAGAGTTTGTCATGACATTAGGACAGGCAGTCTCTCCCCAGTATTTCTGGGGTAAGACCATTCCCAGTTGCCAAAGGAGGTGAAGTCTCCTTCCATGTTGCCCCATTTTGGGATAGTTGATAAAGGGAGCCAGAGGATGGTACCCTGAAAGACACAGGCCATAAATCTGTTTCATTCAAAGACCTTGACCCTGATCAATTCTTGTCCATGTACCTGCTCTTTGCATCTGAGTTGGTTAGGGGCAGGGAAAGAGGAACAGTCTGGGGCTTTCTCCAGTGACCTGATTAATGTGTTGGGAAAATAAGGAAAGTTATGCACCATTAAGATGGCCGATGAGACTAAGATAAGCTCGAGTCTCTAGCTTAGAGACTCCTCTTCCAGGTTCTTCTTACTGCCCTGCTTGCTGTGCATGCCAAATTACTACTAATGAAGAATGCAGAAGTAACAGATGATAAATTGTCCCCCATGCTTGTGCTTTGGTCTCAGATCTCTGGAGAAGGATCTCCTCTGAGTCGGCCTGTGTAAAATAAAACTCTGATCCACCAAGATCTCTGAGTGCTGCTTGGTTTTTCAGCCAGCGATCCAGCCTGGTTCCATAACAAACGTAAAGGGACATTCTAACGTTTTCTATCAAAAAACGTCATAGAGATGTTTGTAATTGTTTCTAATATATTAGAAGACTAAGCAAACAATGGGGCATCTAGGTGGCTCAGTTGGTTAAGTGTCCTACTTCAGCTCAGGTTATGATCTTGCCATACATTAGTTGGGGCTCTGCATCGGCCTCTGTGCTGACCATTCAGAGCCTGGAGCCTACTTTGGTTTCTGTGTCTCCCTAGCTCTCTGCCCCTGCCCCACTCACACTCTGTCTCTCTCTGTTTCTCAACAATAAATAAACATTAAAAAGTTATCAAAAAAATAAAAGACTAAGCAAACCAAAAGCAGTGATGACATGGAAATGAAGAACTGTTATTTTCTCAGTGGAAACTGTGTCTACACTGAATCACTCAAACTGACTTAGTTTTTACAAACAGATTTTTTTAAGTATTTAATTACAATAATTTTTAAACAACTAATTATTTTTCCAAAATTGAGACTTTTTTCTCTTTAAAATATTCTCCATGGAGAGGCCAATAAAGAACTGGAAGTCTGACATTCTTCTTCTCCTACTCTTTAGATTTACTAACACTGTCTCTCTGGGGCAGAAGCAGGAACATGAGTCTGGTCCCATGGAGCTACATGCTTGGGCCATTCTGAGGGCTCACTGAGAGCTGGTCTATGGGTAATACCACACTAGAGCAAGTTCATTTTGATACCTTAAAAACACTCTCTTCTTATTTTTGCTTATCTGTTTTTCTGTAGATCCAGTCTCATGAACTCCACAGTGAATTCCTTTCCATGGTGAGTAAGTTTACAGCTTGTGGTAGAAATGCTAGCTCTCATAACTCTGAGTTCTGATTTGTAGGAAGTAATGTTCTAATGTGTTGCCCAGTAATAATATAAATGCTAATCATTTTATAAAACACTGAATTCCTCTCTTTAGCAAAGAGTTCTGTAGTGAGATTCCAAGGAATAATAGATATGCTAATTATTTTGATTAGCACAAAGGGGAGAGTCTATTAAAAGTTCCTGAAGATACTTGCTTCTTTAATTTTATATGTTTTATGGCTTCTTTTAAAACTGACCTCAAGCTATATGCCAGTATTTTATTTTTTATGTAAATGGTTTCACTCAAAATGTCCTCCCAAGTTCTTATTTTTAAATGGTCTCTATGTGAGAAACTGAATCAATATCTATTGTGTAGTTCAAGTCTCCATAATTGTATTGAATAGATGGAACAGTCAGGTGGAGAAATTGATGAATATTACTTTGGGAGAAAGAGCTGGTATTATCTGAAAATTTGTTTGGTGTGTATGTGTGATATGTGATTGTTTAAAATGCTTCAGATGAAAGTTTCATTGAGGTCAGTCTCTTTTCAAGGTATTTAGGATTTTTTTAAAGGAAAATCTGCAGGTTAGGAGTATATCTATACAGAGATAAATGTTCTGGGTCAAAACAAATCCAAAATAACATGTTATTTCAGTATTTTCAATAAAAAATGAGATGTTCGATGAAAATAGAATTTAACAAGTACTGGGAAAGAGGATTGGGGAGGTAGGCTAATTAATGGTTAATAGAACAGACTCTGGAAATCAGATAGCTGTGGATTGACTCCCAGCTTTACTATTTTCTAACAGTGTGATTCTTAACAGGCTTTTTTTTTTTGTTTGGTTGTTTAACTCTCTAACTTAGAGTTTCAGTTACCTTATCTGTTGTCAAGATCAAATGGGATAATTCATGTCAGAAAAGAAAAAAGCAAAAGCAAAAGGAAGCACAACATCTGTTACATAGGAAATGATTGGCATCTGTATTACCATGACTAGTTACACTATTACTAGTGTTGGCATTTGATATTACTATTATTGTTTTTGTTATCTCCACTGCAAATGCTTTAATATAAGCAAGGTACTCCCAGGGAGGAGTACTTTGTCTACCGTTTTATTTCTAATTTTCAAGCACTTCTTTTGGTTTTACCAACTTCCATACAATTCATGAAATAAAAATTACTGAGTGCCTACCAGATGTCAGGCTTCATGATAGGAAACACATTTACAAAGACACAGGAGAGGGGGGATGGCCATTTAGACAAACCACACATTTTGAGAAGTGTTATAATGAAAGTATCTGTGGGGATAAAGAAATAAGAGAGGGATGGCGCTGTTGAGGGTGAAAAAGAGGGATTCTGAGGGAAAATTGTCTCTAAATTGACCCTCGAATAATGATGATAATGCTTTAAGATGACAAGGGATGCAGTAGGAATCCAGATGGGGGAACAGTGCATGCAAAGGCCTAGAGTTTTAATAAAGCTGGCTTTGTTGAAAGAGTTTATTATTGTGGTTAATTGTTGTTGGAGAAAACATGCAAGATTAGAAAGCAGTAGCATGTGCAATTGAAGAATGAATGAAGGACCAGTTTATGGAAGGAATCAGGGGTCTTAATGAAAGGCTTAGTTCTCCTCAGTAAAAATACAAAGCAGTTGAAAAGTTACAAGTGGGCCAGGGATGACTGTAGATGGCTCTATAGGGAATGAGCTGAGAGATGAGCATTGTTGGCAGTTAGTACTTAAAGTGGAGGAAGAAAAAATTATGAGGCTATGAAAAAAACACTGGAAAAAAACAAAGAACAATAGGATAGAGAAATATTCAAGAAAAAATAGAGAACAATATAAACAGATCATGATGACTGACTTGGCCTGAGGGTACAGGAGTTTAAAAAATGGGGTGGGCACAACATTCTAGCTGTCAGTCACAATCAGGAGAACAGAAGGAGAGTCATTTTAACTCCATGTCTGGTGATAAGGTGCACATGGAGGATCTAAAGGGCTGAGCCCTCCATTTCTTTGTGCCGAGTAGTGTTTCAGCTGCAAACTGTAAGGCCTAGAGAAAAGGTCTGGAGCAGGGATTTAGCCCTTGGAAAAATTAGAAGTAGATGGAACTGCACTTGGAAAGAATGAAGAGAAAGAAAGAAAAAGGAATGAAATTTGAATATTAGTATCACTGAAGCCAATAAGGTACTGAAACTGAGGCATCCATGAAAGAGGGTCAACAAAACCAAAAAAAAAAAAAAAAAAAAAGGAGTTTCTAGATAAAGGGATTTGTCAGCCAAGTCCAATTCCACAAGAAGGTCAGATGAAATTAGGTGTACAAAATGTCCACTGGAACTGGCAATTACTGTGATTTTGATAAAGACAGTTTTAATATAAGGACAGTGAGCAAAATCCAGATTGCTACATTTAGCAAATGGATGAAGGGGACTAAGAATGCTGGTAACTCCTGGGCATAAAGTTGCAATTCAGTGTCAGAAATGGCACTAATAGAGCTAACTTCCACTGAAGCCACATGTCTGATATAGCAACCACTCTGCTGAACCTCTCAACTCGCTTATCTTATTGGTCACTGTAACAACAAATTGCCAACAAGAGCATAGTGTTGTTGTGTCATCTGTTATTAAGGAGGGCAAATGAATAGAGGTAAGTGTTCTGATTTCCACTATCAATCAAATGTTTGAGTCTCTGGTTATTTGACTATCAGCTGTCAACATGAACAAGGTTGATCTGGAAACATTTGTGTCTACAGCCACAATCCCAGTTGGAATGTTCACATCTGAACCAAGTTTGTCTTTCCAACTTTCTAAACTGTTCTTTTGGCCTAGAAGGGTAAAGTACATTATCTCCTGCTATTTCATTTTTATTAAAACTGTTTGAACTTGGAAATGAGGCCTGATGGTCCCATTTTCAGAAGGCTGAAGGTCACTGGGTGTTTCTGTTCAAAAAGAGAAAACAATGTGTAACCCCTCTGGCACCATAATCGAAAGAAATAGTGTGGTGATTACAGCCCTGCGCTGAGCTGGCGGCTGCTACAAATATTGGAACTGAGTTTGATAGGATCCTGTATTACCTTATAACAGAGTATCATTCCTTACAGTTCCAAGGTCAATGTCTCTTTCTCAAATAACATTTCGGACCTATAATTGTTCATCTACATGCCAGCAATTATGGGGGAATTGATCAGCCAGTAATTAATGCCATGCTATTACACTTTTTAATTTGTAGATTATGCAGCTGCAAGCGTTCTCACATTTTTAATTTGTATATTATACAGCCACAAATGTTTACAATGCCCTTTTTAATCTCCTTACACTACCACTGCCATTATTCACTATAGATTAATGATACCCTGGATGCTGGGGTTTATTTCATTTACCACTCTTACCAGGAGAGCAGTTAACATTACTGTGCTCTATTACTTAATGTCTTACTGCAGCTGCTGGTGAGCATTGGTTACCCTTTAAAATATTACCAGCCAGTTATTTTTTCTTTATTTTTTTAGCTCTCCTGTCACCAACAATATGACTCTGTGGTAATATTATACTTTATTTCCAAATTTATTTCAACTGGTTCTATCAGAGACATTTAAAGCATTCATTCTAAGTAATACAAATGACCTGAACCCCTCCTTACCCATCCTTGTCTATCTGAGAGCCTATTTGGGGTTTGTGACAAATACAAATTTTTTTGTTCATCCAACTCCTATTTTTTCTTCATACTTATAAGCCAATTAACTTAAAAAGAAAATTTCAAATAGTACCCTACTCCTTTTCAATTAGGTAGAAATAGATATTCTCAATACTGACTGAAGATAAGTCAAAAGTTTAAACTGATGCTGCTCACTATGGCTGGGGTTATTGTGGAATGAACATATATCTCCTTTGATTTTCCTCAAGGTGATCCAGAGTTTCAAGGGGGAGGGCTGGGCGCTGTCAGTTTCCTTGATAAGATATAGTGACAACTTTAACTCTGGCACTACTCTGAGCCATCAGGATGCACAGCATCCACATCACAGCAGAATTCTATAAAACACATCATGTGCACAATATAGTGTTAGTCAGTGGGCAGGATACACAGAAGTAGATGATACTGTGCCTGTCCTCAAAGCATTTATATTACCCTTAGTCATAGAAAGAGAATAAATATGTAAAAAAAATAAGCTGTACATAACTAAAGTACAGGAATGAAATGATTATATGAGAGCACAATGCACAGGGTGTCCCAGTGCGTGTGATAAATGGACAAAAGAGCCCTATAACCAATTAGAAGAATGGCTTTTCAGAGGGAGAAGAGAGTGAACCCTGGAGGGATGACTTGAGCTGAACTCTGAAGAAGGAGGCAATTTGAATAGACTGAGAGTGGAGAGGCACTTTCCCTGAAGAGAATACAAAATAAATAGACATTTCAGCGATCAGTGTTTGTTATATATTCAAGGGGCAGTAAAGAACGTTGGCTCAAAGAACGTTCTTGGTGAGGAATAGTAAGACTTGAAGTTGGACGTTTTGCCTATACCAGTGGATCTAGAACACCAACATAAGGACTTGTGATTTCCTTCTGTGCAGAGAGAGTTTCTGTGGGGCATTTTTGACTGGCATTTGTTTGGTTTGTTTTTCTTTTTTTGTTGTTGTTAATTTTGTTGTCGTTATGGTAGTGCCATTATTGAAGCAATAGTTTAGGGAAAAGAAAATGGTAGAGGCTAAAATCAAGATCATTTAGGAGGCTGATGAATTAATTAGGTATGAGATGATAAAAGTATGAACTCTGATGGTTATGTACCCTGTAGTTTCTAGACACCTGCGGTGTTTCTCATGTCTCCTTCCTAACACTCTAGGCCTCCTCTGTTCTCTGCTCCAACTCTACAAATTCTGTCTACTTTGGAATGAACAGAACTTGAATCTAGCATCATTTTTTAATCACTAAGTGATTTACTGCTTTTAAGTGTTAACATAATATTACACATGTAGATGTCTTATTACCTAACGTATTATAATCATAATAATAATTATGGATCAGATACTGTACTCTGTACTAAATATTTTATATGCATTATTTTGTTTTATTTCATTCCTACAATCACCTGAGAGGTAGGTTCTTTAATTCATACTAAGAAATTAACTGAGGCTTACTAATTATCACACAGTAACATAATGGCAGAGTCATAATTTAACCTCCAGTCTACTAGTTGTATTCCTTTTTTTGCATTTTCATTTATTTATTCATTCATTCACTAATACTTAACTGCTTGTTAATACCAGACATGATCTTGTGCTAAGAATACCTTACTGAACAATAATAGATGAGATCCATGTTTTCTTGGTGACATGGGTCAGCAGAAAGTAAGTACAGCCTGTATTTTGAACAAGTCCTACTCTCATAAAATGTAATTGGAAAGCATATTGACTGTATTTCTGTGTCCCTTTAAATATAGTCTCCTACTCTTGAACAAAATGTAAGTAAATTTTCATGATTTGGGGGTGATTTCTACTATAATAAAAGACTCCATTATAGATAATTTTTATTTAGTTTTTTCCTAACTATATTGAGGAGTAATTGACAAATGCAATTGTATGTATTTAAAGTTTACCACATGATGATTTGATATGCATATACATTATGGAATGATTACCAAGATAAAGATAATTAGCACATCCATCACCTTACATAATTAACTCTTTTTATGTGTATGTGGTGAGAATGCTTAAGGTCTACTCACAACAAATTTCACATATACAACACCGTACTATAGCCATCATTCTGTACATCAGAGCCTTAGAACTTACTCACCTTATAATCGAAACTGTATACCCTTTGACCTATATCTCCCATTTCCCCTCCCTACAGCTTCTGGGAACCACCATTCTATTCTCTGGTTCTATGAAATCAGCTTTATTATTATATACTTTTAATATATTCATAGAAGTAATGCCATGCTCTATTTGTCTCTCTCTATCTGGCTTGTTTAACTTATCATAATGCCCTCCAGCTTCATCCATGTTGTTGCAAAGGGCAGGATTTCCTTCTTTTTTATGGCTGAATAACATTCTTCTGTGTGTGTGGGGGGGGGGGGTTACTCACATTTTTAATCCATTTAACCATGGGAGGACATTTAGGATATTTCTGTACCTTGGATATTGTGAATAATGCTGCAGTAGACATGACAGTACAGATTATCTCTTTGAGACACTAATATTGTTTCCTTCAAATGTACATCCAGGAGTCACACAAGGATACTACAAGAAAATAAAATTATAGGCCAATATCCCTAATGAATACAGATACTAGCAAACTAAAATCAAGAGTACATTATCCTCAACAAAATAGTAGCAAACTTAATTCAGGAGCACATTACAAGGATCATACACTATGATCAAGTGGGATTTATTCCTGAGATGCAAGGCTGGTTCAATATGCACAAATCAATAGATGTGATATACCACATAAACAGAATGAAAGATAACAATTATGTGATCATCTCAATAGATCCAGAAGAAGCACTGGAAAAACTCAACATCTTTTCATGATGAAAACTCTCAACAAATATATAGGAGGATTTTATTTCAACATACAAAGATCATTTATGACAAGCCCACAGCTAACATCAGATTCGGTGGTGCAAAGTTACAAACTTTTTCTCTAAGTTCAGGAACAAGACAAGGATGCCACTCTTGCCACTTTTATGCAACATAGTACTGGATGTCCTACCTAGAACAATTAGACAAGAAAAAAAAAAAGCCTGCAAATCAGAAAGGAAGAGGTAAAATAATACCTTTCTTAAGATGACATGATTATATACATGTGTGTATACACACATATATATTAAAAACCTAAAAATAATTATTAAGTCCAAATATAGTAAAAATCAAAGCTTTACATTTTATTCAATATTATGGTTATTCCTCTTTACTAACCCAGAAGGCTGCAGGCCAAGTCCTTCATGATGGAGGAGGAGTGGCATCGGCACTGCAGCTGGTGTCTGCATGACCCTGGCTCCTGGATAGCTTATTCTTCTCCCAGTTTGTTAACTTTGACCTATGCTGATCCTTCTAGGGTCAGAACTAGGAAAGGGGAAGCAGAATGATGAGTGGAGTCCTTACCTGACTAATGATGTGACATAGTTTCACCATATCTTGACCAATCAGGTTCATAAAATTGACTCTTGTTTAAGTGGACTCTTGGGAGGCCTGTTTTTTCCTTTACGTTGTTGATAAATTCTCTTGCATCCAGTTGTTCAAAGCATCTTCCTTAGCCTGTGGCCATTCACAAGGACCTTTTGCTCCTTTCTGCTAAGTTATTTTGCCTTTTCTCATAGAACTTTTAGGTGGAATTTAAGGGAACATCATGTGGCCTAAAGGAAATACTTATCATGCATCCTTTTCCTCTTCAAAGTCTAGGAATACAGATTGTCCAAGGCAACCAACCATCTTTCCTTTCTTTCACTTCACTGTCAGAATAGATAACAAGCCTACCTCTCACGCTTGAGATTCTCTCAGACATAAATCCAACGTACCACACATTGCAGGGGACACATAGTAACTCTCAAAGAGGATGCTGTGGGGTCCTCTGGTGTAATTTCAGAGGCTAAGAAAAACATGACTGTCCTTACCTAATAAAAGGAGTGAGACCCAGAACATATCAGTTACTTCCACACTCAAACTTTCTATTACACAGTCCTTTTCTAGGCTCTCAAACTTATCTTATACATTGGAGCTTAATGATCTCACAGGGTACAAACTAATTTTCTCTAACCTCATTTTACAAGTGCTGTATATAGCCTTGCACCACACCTTAGAATATGTTGTTTATTATCTTAGGACCTCAGTTCCAGTCTAACATCATGACTGATACATAAACAAAGAAATAAGTTCAAGTAGTAATAAGCACTGTTAAGAAAACAAGAACTGTGCTTGCTTTGGCAGTACATATACTAAATTTGGAATTATACAAAGAAGATTAGCATGGCCCCTGAGCAAATATGACATGCAAATTTGTGAAATGTTCCATATTTTGGGGGGGGAGAAAAAGAGAGAGCGCCAAAGCAAGAAACAGACTTAACTATAGAAAACAAACTGATGGTTAGCAGAGGGCTATATGGTTGGGGGGGGGGCAGGGGAATGGGGATAAGGCGGGCACTTGTTGTGATGAGCACCAGCTGTTGTATGCAAGTGTCAAGTCACTGTATTGTGCACTTGAAACTCGTATTACACTGTATGTTAATTGAATGGAATTTAAATAAAAACTTAAAAAAGAAAAAAATGAGAACCTAATGTAGAAGAAAGGAACGAGGAGGACAGCAGTAGATGGTGTAGTCAGGGGAACATTCCCAAAGGCATAGGATTTAGTAGGAACCTGACTGACAAGGAGAAAGTCATGCAAAGATCAGGGGTAGTAGGTACATTCCAAGAAGATAGATACAGGATTAAAGATCCTAACAACAGAATTGAATTCGATGCTTCAAAAAGCAGAAAAAAATCCTGTAGGTTTGGATCAGACTCAACAAGGGGAAGAGGGCTTTGGGACAATGATCTCACATGCATAAGAATCATGTGGAGGGCTTGTTAGTACACCAGCTCTTGGGCCCCATCCCAGAGATTCTGGCCTGCTTCCAAGTGACACTGTTCCTCCTGAGTGGCAGTTTTATAGGCTATGAGATCAGGGGAATAAGCATGGAGCCAGAGAATGGAGTTTGGATTTTAATTTAAATTATTGGAGGGGCCTGGGTGGCTCAGTTGGTTGAGTGTCCAACTCTTGATTTCGACTCAGGACATGATCTCACAGTTTTGTGAGTTTGAGCCTTGAGTTGGACTCTGTGCTGTCAGTGCAGAGCCTGCTTGGGATTCTCCCTCTCTCTTTGCCTCCTCATGCTCTCTCTGTCTCTCTCAAAATAAACAAACTTTAAAACAAACAAACAAATTATTGGAAACTGTAAGGCAGTGGGGGATCATGATCTAATTTGAAATTTTTAAGATGACTGGGTGTTTTAGGACAAATATACTGTATGGGAGGGAAGGCACTTATGGGAGAAAGTAGGACATTCAGAAAGCTATTTCTTTTGTTCTGGCAAAGAATGTTAGTGGTTTGGATGAGCACAGTAGTGGTAGAGTTGAAGAGAAGTAATAGACATAGGAATATATTCTGGAGAATAGGTTGAAAGGAATTGATTATGGGTTAGTTTGAGTATAGTATGGGAAGGAGAAATCTTCTCTAAAATTTAGACTGATTACCACATCTGTTTCTTTAGGAATAATCATTACACTTAACACTTATTTTTTTTACTTCCCCATAGTCCCTGGCAGGTGATTTAGAACAGAGTAGATAGACACTTAGTAAGTAAGAGGATTGAATCAAAGAGGACTCAAGTAATTTGTATATTAATAATTCATGTTTATAGTATTTTCAATATTTTCAAAAATAAATAAATAAAATAAAATTAGAATTAGAATTAACCCAGAAAACTTGGTGACATAAATCTAAGTGGAATTTGAGAACGGATTAATTGTTAATGCTGGTAATTTAGGTAAAGTAAATACAACAACATTTAGGAATGGATTAATTTTAGGAAATGCTATAGGTTCATTTCCCCTGTCTCCAAGGAAACCTATTCTGGTAGCACTTGTATTGCCACTGGAGGGAAAAAAAAGGTTTATGATGAACAGGAAGCATTTGACCCAGAAGTAATAGCTCAGTGGGTTCACCCTTTGCACTCTTCCTTTTTCCAACCATATTTGTTTTTATATTTCAGGTTAAAGTGAACATCAAGATCAGTGTTCAAACTTAATCAAAGAATAGAAGAAAAATGTATTGTGTATGGAATATCTATAAGATTTTATTTATGATGAAAGGCATGGCAGCAGATGTGGGAATCTGAAGAAAGGGATTATATGTAGAACATATACAGTTTCTAAGGTCATGTGGTAGATTCATTCATCTCTCTATCTCTTCCATTTTGTATTTGCCAGCCTCATGAGCTCTGGTGAAGTATGGCCTCCAGCATAGTCATTCTCAGTGTGCTCAGCAATGTAGAGCTCCCAGTAAAATATTCTACCATTTTTTAAATTTTTTAATATTTATTTTTGAGAGACAGAAAGAGAGAGAGAGAGAGAATGAGTGGGGGAGAGGCAGAGGGAGGGAGACACAGAATTCAAAGTAGGCTCCAGGCTCTGAGCTGTCAGCACAAAGCTGGACTCAGGGCTCGAACTCACAAAGTGAGATCATGACCTGAGCTGAAGTCGGACACTTAACCAACTGAGCCACCCAGGTGCCCCCAAATATTCTACCATTGATCTACTGAAGGAGCAAGATCATATTAACATTAACTGCTAGGAAATGTTCTGGAACCTATTTTTAATTTTTTTCTTATAAAATGCTAGGTAACTACTTTATCCAAGAGTGGTTGAAGAAATAACAATTCTTAAAGGACATCTCTGCAATGGTAACAAAATCCCATCCCATTGCCAAAATGTGCTCCTCTTAAGGACTTAGACTTCTAAGTCAAGAATATAAGATTTGTGTAGAATATATCATAAGCATACTAAATCTGAAAGTTTATTCATGAGCACCAAAAAGCTCAAAGTTGTTATTGTGAAGAAAAAGAAATTGCCCTAATCACCCAGACTTTTATCTTAAAAACTGTATCCCATTAAAAACCATAGAAAAATCATTTATATATACTTTCTATTGATCTATAATTTTCCCTTCAAAGGAACAATCAATAATGCTTATTCTGTCAATTAAATCTTGACCCAGGAACTATTGAGAACAAAAACGAGAGGCTGTAAAATTAAAGGACTAAGTAATCAATCTAATTCCTGCTGAAGTAGTCACTTACCTGTGTGTCTTAAGTGTCTTAGAAATTTCCAAAAGTCCCAAATCAACATGGAAAAACAGGTAAGAACTCAGAGTTGATATAAACTATTGTGTGTTATAAAAAAGGGCTTGTGTGGTTTGAAAGAGATTTCAAGTAAGATGATAGAAGACCAATAACTGATTTTGAAATTTAGGTCTTACAAAGATAAAGAAGCATAGTATATTTAGGCTTATCCCTGCATCCCAGAAACTTGAGTAAGAGTACCTGGAGCACAGAGCTAAAGGGTCCTGATGTACCCTGACACTCACTTGTCTCCCTAAGTAAAACAAAGTAGGCATGTGTTTCAATCTAGTTCTTGGTGCCTTCTGGTGCCTAGCCATGAGCTGGAAAAAGAAAAAAAAAATTTTGTCTTACCGTATTCTTAGAAATAAACAAAAAAGGGGGCAGAGTATTTTCTGTCAATGGGAAGGCTCAACAAGGGGTTTCAAATATTTGAGGACACATTTGGCAGGGTTTCTCCAAGACATCCCAAAGGAGAGAAACACTGATGCACATTCTCAGTAGTTTTTCAACTTGATAAAGTTACTTCTCTAAGAAACACATCCAAGGATGCTGCAAGGGAGTGGAGAGTAAATCTTCATGCATTCATGGTAAAATCTAAGAAATAAAAATATAAAAATATAGAGAGAAGGAAGGGAGGAAGGAAGGGAGGAAGGAAGGGAGGGAGGGAGGGAGGGAGGGAGTAAGGAAAGGAAGAGGGGAGGAAATGTTTGCTTTTTCATGATATAAAATTTATTGGATTTCTGGGTACCTGTGTGGCTCAGTCAATTAAGTGTCCAACTCCTGATTTCATCTCAGATTGTGATCTCATGGTTGTGAGATGTAGCCACACTAGGTGTGGAGCCTGCTTGAGATTCTCTCTCTCCCTCTCCTACTCTTCCCTAGCTCTGTCTCTAAGATCAAATCAAATCAAATCTACTGGATCCATAAGATTGTCTTTTGTTCTGAGATAATTATTTTTATGTTTTCAGTGTTAAAATGCCATTTATTTTATGAAAAAGGAACTACAATGCCAATAAGTTGAGAAGTGCCATGGATTATAAAGCAGTCAATTGTTTTCAAAATATTTTTGCATAGTCCATAAAAATAGTACTTCATTAGATCATGAAGGGATATTTTTTTCTCTTTTTTTCTAAATAGAATATAAGGAAGCTTTCATGAAGAATGTAAGTGTATTTGTTTATTTGATTGATTGTTTTTTAAGCTAGATTCTAAAAAATAATAGACAAATAACTAGAAGTGAAGGAGAATATTCCTGGCAGCAGTAACCTAATGAGTGAAGGTGGAAAAGGGTTTTCCATGCTTGGGATAAAATCAAAATTACAGGTTGTTCTTTTTATTTTTAAAAATGTTCATTTATTTTGAGAGCACACTCACAGGCATGAATGCACATCTGAACACACACACACACACATATGTGTGAGCGGGGGAGGGACAGAGAGAGAGAGGAAAGAGAGAATCCCAAGCAAGCTCCACATGTCAACACAGAGCCTGATGAGGGGCTCAATCTCATTACCTTAAGACCATGGCCTGAGTCGAAATCAAGAGATGGACATTTAACTAACTGAACCATCCAGGCACCCCTATTCCAGCATGTTTCTAACAGAATTTGTGGAGGAAAGATATGGGAAATAAAATGGAACAATTAGATGACATCAAATAATGGATCACCTTGAATGTCAGGGAAAGGATTCTGAACTTTATTTCATTAAAAGTATAAACATTAAAACTATAAACATTAAAAGTATAAACAATTGATGGCAGTTCTAAAATGCAATCCTATAAAAGCAAAACTAGCAAAGGAGGAGAAAGAGAACTTCATTCCTCCTTCTTTCCTTTCCTTTCTTTACACAAAGTTATTTAATGTCACACAAATAAGATGACATTGTGGCTCAGCCAACTGAGCTCTGAAACTTGCGTGAAAAGGCAGTTCTGTCTCTTTAAATTTAAGGCATGAACCAAGTTGATTTCTAGAGGATTCTCAACAACAAACAAAGTGCCAAATGAGATGAACAAAAAAGGTTCTTAAGGACCACTGTACTGGCTCTGAAAATAAGGCCATCTGATGAGGAATCTCAGTCAATTTCAGAACTAACCCACTATGTAATTAAGTCATATAAATTGTACCCCAAACTTGGATTAAACTCAGGACATCTCCTTATTAACACCACCCTCATCTACTTTCATCCTCTTTCTGTCTGTCATCTCTATCAAATTGATCCAGGATTTATGACTCTAAATTTTGCTGGCTCTTTCTTGTGACATCAAAATGAAAGTAGCCTTGGAGGCCAGATTTGGAGAACCTCATTCAATCCAGCTTTGGAATCAAAACAGATCACGGTTTTGTCACTAAAATCAGTTTATGGATAAATGTTTTTACCCACTCATCTTTCAGCTTCTTGGGTTTAACGTGTGAAGTTTTCAATTATGATTCATACCAGGAGTGGGATTTTGGGAACATCCCTAGGCCCCTTAAATTGCTTTCCTTCTCACCCTCTCCCATCACCTCCTTTCCTATTGAGATTAGGAATGTATAAAATACAACCTGTTACTGCCAGGAGGGATTACTACAATATATTATCACTCACAGCTCATTAACCTCGAAGCCCTGCTAACTAAGAAAATCCTCTCTAATGAGGTTTCCCTTGACTGCACTAAAGAACAAAAGGTCTAAAAGTTTTCCCTATTACCAGTCTTCCTCAAATTATTGCACTGTAATTAAAATGTAACTTTGAGGCCAAAGAAGGGGGAAAAAAAGGTTTAAATTTGGTTTAAACTCTAAAAAAGACCTTGAAAAGCACTTCTGCTTTGTCCTTTGGTAACAACTAAACCATAGGAAACCATTCAGATTGGGGAAGATGATTATTCTCAATATACCTGGATTGTACCTATTCACCTAAGACAGGTGGGCATAGATCCATGTAATTCAGGTGGAAATACTTTTTGTAATGTAGAAGATAAAAGGAAATTTGTCACCTCAGTGTTCTAAAAAGTCTCCTTCTTATGGTAAAATAATCCCTTAGGTAATAGTACAAGTCAACTTTTCTTGGCTGAAAAGGACCTAGAAACTAGAATTGGGATTAGTAAATTGATGGGTCCTAATGTAATTTTTATTAAGAGCCCTGGAGTCAGGGTTATGTGTATGGTTGTATCACCAGAATCTTAAGGAGTAAAGATGTAGATAAAACAAACAGAAGAAGCTGTGTTCCCAGTAGAAATTTATAATCTGGTGAAGTAGCTAGAATTAAGTATCCTCACCTCTGAGCTTTGAGTTTTTAAATGCCCAAAATGCAAATAATAATTACCTCTTTTAGCTTCCTTGGAAACCTGATTTATGTGTGTAGCATATCCTCAGAGGAATGGTCTAAAGAGTTAGGGACTCTTAGTCTGGAAAATGAAGGCTGAGAGGAGAATACAACTGCTGCTTCTAAAATGGTGAAAGGACTGGCTTAAGGGAATACAACCTTGACCATTGAATCCTAGAAGACTAATTAACAAGCCGAGCCTCTCTTGAAACTCAATTTAAATTTAGAACATTAAAGATAAGTCTTACTTCACAAAGGAAGAGTAAACACATGGTACTCATTTAAGCAAAAAAATTATTGTGATTGAGAAGAGAGGAAACTTCCCAGTTTGGATCATACTTTTATAATGAGGTTCTAAAGGGTACTAAAATATTTAGGACACATCCCTGATCTTAACATTCAGGTCAAGAAGAAAAACCTATGGACCATTATAGTACAGCAAGAAAAGTCTGGGTTATAAATAACATTGGATATATTCATGGTATTGTTATTCATGTCTTCTTTGGATCTGCAGAAATGGACAGTTGAGAGATCACGCTAAAGTAATGCAGGAGGAGAGTCTTCAGTGGGTGTCCATGAGGGAAAAAGGGAAAAAGTCAAATGGGTGGTAGACCTACTAAACAGTAATCACTAACACCACTGTCTCCATACACACAGGTTCTTTAATTAAAACATTTCAAAGTATAAATAGGTAATGAAAATTGAAACACACACTTCCTTACTGTCAAAGAGCTTATAGTTTGTTGCATTTTGTGAAAACAACAGTGGCTTTTGAACCCCAAAACACCCATTCTAGTACTAGTGTCAGCACTGGTTTATATTCATATGAGAAACTAAGTTGTCCACACTCGGCTAAAATGTCTTCCTGCTATATTGGAGATAATAGTATGCATCTTTCCATATCACCAGATAGTTTTTCAAAATAAATCTAATAAACACCATGGGAGTGCTTTGAAAAGTAATAGATACCCTACAAACACTAAACAAATGCCAAGTCTGTTTGTTAGTAACAGTATTATCATAAGTCAGAAATTTCCCTTTGCTTTACTTATGTAGGTGTTGCATTAGAAGATGAAACAAAACCACAATTACAAGTACAAACACTTTTTTTTGTGCCATTCCTATACTTTTGACAGTTTGAACCACTGCTTATGGCAACTCTGGTCTTAGAATTCTAGGAACCATAGAATCATTAACCAGAATATCTGAAGACTACTGTGGATATACGCAAGGGTTTTGAGGAAAGTAGAACTCTCTAGTTAGAATGAATAGAATAAATTCTTAGCCATAATATATTCAGAGCTGCCATTTGCCATTGAAGCCTAGGTATATGGTATGAGTACTAAGGATTAGATAGAGTGGGGCTTCCCTATCAGGAATAGAAAGTGCCTTCACTAAGCCCAAGACTATCTGAGATATCTTGAGTAAATCATGGTTCCTGCCCTATAGCTGCTTTTAATTTCCTAAATAAACTAACTACCATAATAATAATAATAATAGTAAGTAGAATCCAATATAAGAAACTGTACAATTGAGTACTAGTCTTTGTAGGACAAATTTTAAGGGTGTAGAAAAAGAAGAAATTATGAGCTTTAATCATTTGTGATAGGGAGTAGCAGAGAGAGCTAGCTGACTTCCAAATATTAATATTTCGCACTCATACTTTTCTTTCCCTAATGAGTTATATCAGGAAGCATATGCTCAACTGGGAATATTTCCCAGCCTCCTTGCATCCAGGGGTAACCGTGTGGCTAGGAGGGGAATGGAGGTGTGCCTTCTTTGCTATCTCTCACACCAACCACTTAATGGCATTCAGTACAGGATTTACAAGTCATAGGGGAACACGGAACCAAGAGGTGCAAGAATCCTGGTCTCTGGATCACAGCCTAGAAGAGATCTGCCTGCAGACAAGGAACACCTACATCAGTCCCCTTAACTTAGTAATGGGTTAATCTTTTATTTGTTAAGCTAGCATATGTGAGGATTTGTTTGTATAGTAGCTAGATTCTGCTAACTAATACATTGATCATTAATAACAAAATAAATTGGAAATAATTGTTCATCAGGTAGAATTTCCAAAAGAAATTATTCCAAAGAGTTGATTTGCACAGAGCAACAAAATATTAGATAATTTACAAAAATTGATCGTTTGAAAGAACTGTTTCTTCTATAAAATGAAGGTATAGCTGCAGGGATTATCATAATTCAGACAGTAATTAAGAACCTGAGGTCCAACCCAGAATTTAATTATTTTAACAATTTTTTGAGTAGGATATAAAGTAGAAAATCCTCAGCATAGTGGTTCCTTTTTTAAGTACTAGCGAAATCACCCTCCCAAGCTTGACTCCAGTGTCTTCCTGAATGTTCTCTGAGTACTAGAGATAAGTATAAAATAATTGCTGAATGAATAATTTAGGGCATAATCCAATGTAGAAATCACAGATGTTATAGGTCCTGCCCCACATAAGAAAACACAAAGAAATAAAGAATAAAATTTGAATTAAACATACAATTTGGGGTGGGGGGTGATGAGGTGATTGTTTTTTAGAAACAGGTTCCCAGGACAAAGAGTAAGGAATAATAATGAAAGGGGAATAGTAATGGTGGGTTTGACCCCTTTAATGTAAGACCCAAGAAGCACATCATGTCTGCCGATACCTCACACAGACAGCTCCACACTAAGACTAACCCCTCATTATTTAGTACTTAAAGAGTCCTTGAGGGTTCTAGAGATCTTTCTCATTTCTTGATCATAATTAGCCCTGGAAATAATGTCAGGATTAATAAACTATTGATTAAAAAACAAATTGGGTGTGTATGTGTATATATGTATATATATGTATATATTTATATATATTTATATACATATACACACACAAATATATAGGTGTGTATACATGTGTATATATATATACCTATGTGTATATGCTACATTTAATATTTCTTTCAGTTTTAATACTTTTTTCTGGCATTTTTCATAAATACCTAAATTTAGGTGATGCTCTTTGTTGATTTAAGTGTGTAAGAAAACATGCACATGTGCACATACACATTATTAACTAAGCATATTTAGTCTCCTGAAAGCTAATATAACTTGGCATCACATGTTGAGTTTCTTACTAGTTGGGACAAATTGCCGTTATTTTTCTCTGTGTTAAATATTTGCTTGCTCAGTGGCACAAAAAGGTGTGAAAGCAAATGCTGGGGAAAACTTCCTTGGCACTCCTCTGTGATTTTATACAGTCACCCAGGGAGAGGGCAGATATTTCAGCCTTTATCTGCAGCAGTGCTGTGTTAGTCTCAGGAGAACAAATCATTTGTGGGAATCTCAAATTCATCCAGCCTAACACACTGCATATAGTTTGATTCTTTCAGCTCCCTGGAAAGTGGAAAGCTGGATGCTTACACTTAAGGGGAATGCAATATCCTCAAATAAAATAATGAGGATGCTGTTTTAGCTATACACATGCACACACACAATTATAGTCCATTTTCTTTTTGTATATTTTTCCATTAATGAGCAGGAGAAACCATAAACATTTGTTAAGGAGGCAGTTGCTCATATGATGTGAGTACCTTAAAATATAATTTCACCTTCAACTTCACTCTAGTAGACATATAGTTCATCCTTTTCTATGTAACTTAACCCTTTATTAGTGTCAGTACCTTCTGAAAATGGCAATAATATAGACATCTGCCCCTCTTACCAATCTACCTCACAGCATTGTTGTATCTTTGAAATGAGATATAACAGGTATAAACTCTTCTCAGTTTTACTCATAACATCAAGATATATGATATATGACTGATAATGCTCTTGCTTAGGTAGAGAATATGAACTGCAAAAAATCAAGATCTAAAAGTTTCAATTATAGATTTAATGGAAATTAAGTCATGTAAATTATGTGAAAGAAATAAAATTATTTAAGGAATAAAATACCTCAAAACTGAATGACTTAAAACAACACACATATATCATTTCTGTTACTGTGGGCCAAGAATGCAGGATGAGATTAGCTGAATCCTCTGCTTTAGGATCTTTCACTGTATTATAGTCAAGGCCTGTCTTACCTGCAGAAAGACCCACTTTGAGGCTCACTAACCTGGGCTTTAGGAAGATTAAATTCTTTGCAGACTATTGGGCTGAGGGCCTCATTTCATTCCTTGCAACTGGCTAGAGTCTGACCTCAGTTCTCTGCCCTGTGCACCCCTACAATATGACAGCTTATTTCATCAAAACCAGCAAGAGAGCAAGTCTACCAGCAAAATGAAAGTCACAGTCTTATACAAATGAATCACAGAAGTGGCATATCACTTTTACCATGTTCTATTAATTAAGAAGCAAGATACCATATCTAGCCTATACTCAAGGCGGGGAGTGCATAGGACATGAATATCTAGAGTTAAGGATTATTTGAAGCCATGCCAGGAGCTGTCTGCTATAAATATTATAATAATATAACATAATCCCAATCTTAATAACATATTTTTCTTTTCAAAATTCATTTGCTGCTGAAATTAAGCAAATGCAATGTTATATTTACTTTCTAAAAAATGTAAATTTGGAACTATAGATCTTTTTTCCTACATTCAAATTCTGAACTCATGTATTCTATACATAAAATTAAATCAGCAAGTCATAATGCATTCAATGAAAAAAGCCATAGTGCTAGATGCTGCAGGGAAGACTAGACTCATAAAACAGTGTCCCCACCCTCAATCAGGTTATAATTGAGAAATTAATTTTTATACATTTCTTAAAGTTAAATAATACCATAAGATGTTTATAATTCCTGAGGTTATATTAAATGCTATGATTTCAGGGGGGAAATAGGGTGGAATAGTTTATGAAAATCCTTGGAAGCGGGAGATTATAAAGCTAGATTATTAGGACTCTGTAGTATTTTAAAACCAGAAAATGCAAGAAAATATTCCAGATAGAATATGACACATAAGCAAAAACGGCCAGCCTAAAAATGTACACAGTGCCCTGGAGAAACAGTTAAAGGGCCATTTGACTGTATCAGACAGTATATACAACAGGGTAGTATAGAGTAAGAGAAAGCATAAGTTTAAGTTATGGAATATCTTAAATTTTTTTTTGATGTTTCTTATTTTTGAGAGACAAAAAGAGACAGAGCATGAGCAGGGGAGGGGCAGAGAGAGCAAGAGGCACAGAATTTGAAGCAGGCTCCAGGTTCCAAGCTGTGAACACAGAGCCTGACATGTGGCTTGAACCCACAAACTGTGCAATCATGACCTGAGCCAAAACCAAGAGTCGGACACCTAACCAACTGAACCACCCAGGCACCCCAGGCTGTGGAATATCTAAAAATAAAACCAAGAAATTTACTCTCAATTCTTCTAACATTATGGAATTAGTAAAGGCTTTTGGATATGAGATGACAAGATAAATTTTAGGTAGCCTGAATAGATAGGATGAACTGTTATTTGCATCAGAATAAAGGTTTATTTGTAAGTAGAGGCATAACATAGTGTTAAGATATCTTTGGTGTCAGGTTGACTTGAGACCAGGAAGCAGCTCTGCCATTTAGTGGTTGTATGATCCTGGAAAGATATGTAATCTTTATAAGTTTACTTTTTTCATCCATAAAGTGGAAGACAATAGTAGAATCTACCTTGTTAAATTGTATTTTAAACAAAAAGATGATTTTACAATCTCAGTACAATATGTGAACTAAGTCGTTACTAATTATCATCTCTTATCTCCACCACCATTTTTTAATGTTTATTTATTTATTTTCAGAGAGAAAGAGATCCTGCGAGCATGAGGGAGGGGCAGAGGGAGGGAGAGACAGAATCCCAAGCAAGCTCTGTACTGTCAGCATAGAGCCTGATGCAGGGCTCGATCCCACGAACCACAAGATCATGACCTGAGCCAAAATCAAGAGTCAGACATTTAAATGACTGAGCCACCCAGGTACCCCATCACCACCATTATTCCTAACATCATTTTAAAGAGTTAGGCAGAGTTAAACATTAAAGAGGTAGACAGCTAAACAGTTATACATTAGGTAGGCGAAAGTCAGTTTTCTATGTGAGAACTCAGCCATTAATAACCTAAATAAAAACTGAAAGCTGATACTCACATGTAATTTTTCATTTTTCTTTTAAGTGGAAAGAATGTATACTCAGTTTTACATGGTTTAAGTTCTAGCTCTGCTATTTATGAGCTGTGTGACCCTAGTAGGATCATCTCACCTATCTCAGTTCCTTCTAAGGCAATACTTAGTTATCTTCCAGCTCACCCGAGAGTTACCATCATACTGAACAGTGTTGCTTGTAGAAACTAAAAGAGTGGATTGCTTTAATTTCAGAGAAATCTGAATCTTTCTCAAAATCAATGGAAGCATAGATCTCTTGATACATTCAGATGATGTTATATAAATAAACACTCATTGTTTGTGGTTTGAGATGGTGACCGTATCTTTGTTTATCGTATATAGTGTTTTCTTATATGTTTTTGCTTTCTTTTTCTTTCTCCTTTCCTTTTTCTATTAGTGTGGTTTAACCTGAAGGTCAGAGTGTCTTACAGTAGGCAGATCATGTTACTTTTTTGACAGTTTCTTTTGCAAATGTGTTTTGATATGTACCTTTAGGAATGAGACCTACGAAAAGGTAGTTTTTTCAGTAATGCAGATAGAGGAAAAAAATGAAAGATGGTGAGACCCAGCAAGATGATTGCCTTTGACTGAACACAAAGTTACTATCTCATGGATGCTCTGTGTGAGTGGATTTTGGCTTTTAGTATGTTTTTGTAAATTAGTGTAGTTGGCCCAGTTTCAAATTTGAAGATGCAGTGCTGGCCAGAAATAGAATAAAAAAGAATAATTCAAGTTCAGAAGCATCCTTGAAATTATAGCCACCCGTTCACCACCTTCCCCAGTCTATCTGTCACAGAAATAAGAGTCAGACTCTGAAAGCTTCACAGAATGTGGAATCACTGTTAGTATAATCTGATGAGAAGGGAGATTCTCAAATAGCATTTCTGTTATAGTTACTTTGAGAAAATGTTAGAGAAAAGACCATCAATGTCTTTGCTTCACAATTTTTTTTTTGTCAAGAGTTTCAGATACAGTGTTTTTTTTTTATGTTTATTTTTGAGAGGGAGAAAGAAACAAAGCATGAGCAGGGAAAGGGCAGAGAGAGAGGGAGACATAGAATCTGAAGAAGGCTCCAGGCTCTGAGCTGTCAGCACAGAGCCCAATACAGAGCTTGAACTCACAAACTGTGAGATCATGACCTGAGCCAAAGTCAGACACTTAACCAACTGAGCCACCCAGGTGCCCCCAGATACAGTGTTTAATTTCTGAATCACTATATTGGATCTACTAAATAATAACTATACTTTTCAATATGGTAATTATAAGAAATATTTCTTTTTAAGTTTACTATTCCAATGGAAAATTGTTTTCCAGATCTATGTAGCAGAGTTAGTCTTCCTACAGGCCCATGTTCATTAACACAACTGAAAAGCATTTCCTGTATAAAATTTATCCTACCAGTGTTGTGAGCCATCTGGAATGCAAGAGCATCTTATGACTTATCAGAAGAAAGAAAGTTATCAAGACAACTAGGAAAAAATAATACATAGAGTGTTTATCAAGTACCTCAGCAGGAATATATGGCATATCTCAACAAAACTTATTAATTAGAATTTTCCAGGCCAATACAGGGAATTTATATAGAGAGAATCTATACTCCTGATATGTAAATTTCAAATCCATTTGTCTTGACTATAGTTTTCTTCTCAACTCCCTTGATTATGCTTCTGCACCGACTCTGTGGGCATCCCCAATCTCTCCTTGTGCCTAAACTTGTCTTCTTATTTCTTTTCTATTCACTATAAAAGTTTTACTCAAGATCATTTCTATTGAGTTTCCTATCTGTGTTTGGAACCTGCTCTCCACTTGGTTCTGGTTTTTCTAATTCTTAGCTGTTACCAGTAGTTTGAGAGCCATTGTGTTGGATATAATGGAAAAAGAAAAATGTGAATGATTCCAGGCAGAAGAAATAATGGGAACAAGTCAATGGATGGTGGGGTAAGTTTTGGAACTGAGAGATAATCTATCTAGTTTGAGATTAATAAGATAGAAATATGATGAGATAATTTTTATTGCCCCTCATTATCTCTACATTATAATAATATGTGGTAGAAATTTTATTTATCTTAGAATAATTGGGCTTACTTTTTTGAATTTGGAGGCTGGAAGTACAAGATCACAACATTCTTTTCATAAATGGTTAATATATGAACTCATTGTACTCCTTTTTCTGTACTTAACAGATGTCATCTTGATATCTGTATCCCTGGCAGTGCTACTTTCCAAGATTGCTTGGCAGCGTGTCCCTTCAGAATTATTTGGTATGGTATCAGTTGAAAATTCCAAAGTGATTTTGGTGGCTATTTGCTGTCTGGACATCTTTCCAATAGGAAAATTATTTCTGGATGTGAGGGGAGGAGGAAAGAGTGAGGGGTCAATGGCAGAGCCCAGACTTCTTGCTTGGACCACTGGCTCCGTGATAATCTCATTAACCATGATAGGAACATGGGGGAAGGCACACACTTGGGACCAAGATGCTGTGCTGTGCTCAGGAGGTATCCTGCAGGCCTTCAGGAGACATCTGGGATGGAGGGGAAAATCTGGGAGGCCCTGGTGTATTTACAGAAAAGGTTATCTAGGAGGACTTGGTAACTCACTGTGAGGCTGTGTGCCATTCACTAGCTCTGGACAGAGGGTCCTCAGGAAGAAATGCCACTGAGCACTGGCACATGGTGTGGTCGCCTCTGCATGACTGGCTGTGGACAATCCAGTGACAAGGAGGAATGGCAGGATCACAGGTGCCCGTGCTTCACCGTTGGGAACCAGAAGAAGGGAAGCACCAGAGCCCCTCTCTCCTCCTTGCCCCATAACTAAACCCTTCGGTGCCCGTGCCCTTTTTCCCTCATTGATGTAGCCATTCTTCTCGGCCAGGCCTCCGTCTTGGATACTGACCTTCAAGCTTCCTCCACCTGGGGTCACCCAGGTCATGGCTTCCCTTGCTTATTGCTTTTCTGGTATCATCTCTTCCTCGCCTGTCTCTACCAGCTCAGGACAGACCCTCGTCACCCTGAACTTTGGATATTACACCAACCTCTTATTCTATGTCACCCTAACTGGTCCAGCACCAACTGGAGGTGGCATAGGGTGCTGTATGCTATAGGCTGTTTTCCACAAGACCACCCTCACTTCAGATGCCAACTATAAATCTCATGGGTCCCCACATCACCCACATTTCTAGCCAAGTGGCTATAAATTCCAGGCTTCCTGCAATGGCCACACGTTAGAACCTCAGACCTATGGGAGATAATAAGAGAATACTGAAGATCAAGGATTGATGAATTAGAAGCAATTTGAGGAGACAACACACCCATGGAAATAGATATAGTCACTTATGAAATAAGAGAAAACATCCTGTTTATGCCATTGGTTAAAAGCATGCTACCCAAAACAAGGGAGTTTGAAAGCTTCCTAGAGTGATGCCTTGAAGTCAGCAGATAAAAGGTTGTGTGTTAGTTTTGTTTTGATTTTAGAAGTAAATATTCTTATTCTCCACTAACATCAATGTTTCTGGGAACTTCATTGCAAAACTATTGACAATGTCTTCTCTCCCTGAATTTATAATCCTCATTGATCACTTTCTTTTTTGGTCAGTATATACAGATTCAAAAGGAAACTTTACAGCAGTCTGCATTATATTCCAAACCAGTTTTTCACCTTTTTGATCTGACTGGAAAATATATAGATACCAAAATCACTGTCAGCAGAGGCTGTCCACTAAGTGCAAGGATTAGTTCTATGTCTGAGAGTATCCCCAAGTCCAGTGAGTCCATCAAGACCTTACATTGTCTAAGGCAGACAATGAAAATTAGTTTAGGAACATTTTAAGTTCTGAAAGAATCACTTGAACATGTAATATAAGGGTTAGCAGGATGCCTGGGTGGGTCAGTCAATTGAGCATCCAACTTTTGATTTCAGCTCAGATCATGAACTCACAGCTCATGGGATGGAGTCCTGCATTGGGCTCTGCACTGACAGCGCAGAGCTTGTTGGGATTTTCTCTCTCTCTCTCTCTCTCTCTCTCTCTCTCTCTCTCTCTCTCTCTTTCTCTCTCTCTCTCTCACACACACACACACACACACACTCAAAATAAATAAATAAGCATTAAAATCAAAAGCAACAACAACAAAAAATTAGGGTTAGCAAACTTTACTGTAAAGGGCCAAATAATAAATATTCAAATTACAGTGTTGTGGCCCATATGGCTTAGTCCCAACTACTCAGCTCTGCTGCAGGAACACAAAGGCAGCCATAGACCATAGGTAAAACAACTGAGCATGACCTTGTTAAAAAAGACAAACCAAAACCAAAAACCTTTACTTTTGGGCTCCGAAATTAGAATTTCATATAATTCTCAACTGTTGTGAAATATTATTCTTCTTTTCATATTTTCCAACCATCTGAAAATGTAAAAAAAAATATTCTTGTGAGCTGTGTCAAACAGTCAGCCCATTTGGCTTGTGGGCCATGGTTTTCTAACTCCTCATATGTTGTAATATAGTATATTAAATTTTTTTGCTATAGCTCCTATGTTAGCTGTAAAAATAAAAGACTATTTAAGTACGTTATATAATAAAAGAGAAGTATGTCTATGTACAAAAGTAACTTTTGTAAGTAGAAATGAAGGTAAGATTTAGAATCCTGACACTAGCAAGGGCCCAAAGTAGTTACTTCAATCAGTCTCCTATCTCCTGACAAATACACTTATTTGGGGATTACATTTTCTTGTTCTGGAGATCATTGTCTTGGCAGCTCACCTGGGAGAGAAGAAAGCATTCTTTAGGTTCCAGAAGAAGGAAATATTTTGTGGCGCAATGTGCCTCTCTTGGCCCTGATCTTGCTTAAAAAAATAAAATATACACTTTGATCTCCAGCAGGGTTATGAGTGGTCCAAACTAATGTCATTCCCTTCAGTTGGATATTTTGTAAAAATAAATACATTGCTTTCTTTCTTTCTTATAAAATCTATATTTTATGAGTAAGTACTCAGCATGGTAACCTTCTTTTGACTTTTTATATATTTTGTCACTTGCAATCTATATTATTTATTTGGCAAATTCTGTCTGATATCGCCATGTAATAATGAAGGTAACACAAATGCACATGCCTAATACAGGTTGGGCATTAAGCAAATGCTCAACTAATGTCTCTTAATTTCTATCCTGACAACCGCATATCCCCAGTATCCAATAATGTGTCCTTTGCATACCTTAATGAATTTCTAATGTTGATGTCAATGATAAAACCATTCCTTATTCTGTGTGTGTGTGTGTGTGTGTGTGTGTGTGTGTGTGAGAGAGAGAGAGAGAGAGAGAGAGAGAGAGAGAGAGAGAGAGAGAGATTAGGGTAAAGGATAACATAAAATAGTCTCGTGAAACAGTGACTTTTCCTTTTGATTCCCATTATTGTCCAATTGAGAACAATCCTTAAAAGGAATTTGACGTTGTTTTAAGGTTAGTTTAGCTTTTTTTCTTCCTTTCTCGAGTCCCAATCTCACAGCCTGTATGTAATAATCATAAAACAGTTTATTCTGATCCTTGACAACATTATACTGTATTACAATGAAGTAACTCATAGAGGACTTGAAAAAAACATAACATAAAATGGGCTTTCCATATCTATAGAAAAGTTTTTTGAGTTGAGGTTTGCTTCACAGGTTTTCTATTAGTGTTTCTGCATTTCTGCACTGCCTTTTGCTTTTATTCTACAAATAGGACAGAGTTCAGAGGAGGTCATAGTCTTATTTTCTTCTGAAGCATTTGCCCAGTCTAAATATATTTCCAGATTAGGGTAGGTCAAGAATCCCACACAATATCTAGATTTGATAAACTAAGGTTCAAGACAAAAAAGAAACTAATAACATCTGAAAATCAAGCTTTGGTCAGGCAAACCTTTCTTTAAAAAGGAAAAGAAAATGATTCTCTGCTCTACATTTTTTTTCTTGGCTACATAGTTATCATGCTCAAATATAAGAGAGACACAGAGTAAAAGTTAATGCAGCCTTATTAGGAGATACTAGAAATGAAAAGAAATATGCCTTTTTAGTATACTATAAATGCAAATGTTGTGAAATATTTAAGAGTTGGAGGAAATTGCAAAATTTATCCTGCCATCTTTTAGGGAATAAATATGGGTAAATTAAGAAAACCAATTAAGATATAAAAACAGCAGGCTTGATGGTTTAAAAGCAAGAGATAGCAGATCAGAAGTTTCAGGAAGAGACAGAAAGATCTCTTAGCTTGCAGCAAAGAATAGCATATGAAGTTTGTCAGCCTTGGCAGAAACTAATAGGAGGTGAAAGCGTAAAAAATGAAATGATCAGAGAAAATGAATATGGACCTTCAGAGTAGGAAGATTGGGAAAGTTTTCCTATAGTTAATGGAAAGCCATGAAGAGAAATGGACAAAGAACAAAAGGTGTGTTAAGTATAATTTTTTGGCAAATGTCAAAAATCAAATAAAGTAGAAATTTCCAAGTGTTACCACTAAGAGTGGTAACAAATGACAAAAATTTGTAATTTTTTAGGAAAAAAAAACACTTAAGCAATAATATTATATTCTGAATCTTCTCCATTAAACATATATGTAAATATATAACCCAGATCACCACCTTTATTTGTAGGCTTATGGATGATTGTGCAAACTAGATCGATCCTATTTGAAAAACCTTTGTTAGAACTTACATTGGTATTTGTACATTCCCTGTGGTAGACTAAAGAGAGCCATGGATTCTTTGATATTGCTCTCATTGAGAAATGGGAGGGTCTATGTCCCCTGCCTTTGAATCTGGGTAGTTTCCATGACTGCTTCACTAAGAAAATATAGAAGTGATACTGTGCCAGTTGCTGGGTCTAGTCCTTAAGTAACTACTTACTTTTTCTCAAAACACTCTATCTTAGAGTTCTAAGCCACCAAGTAAGAAGAGATGAAGAGAATACTTAGACACGCCTTGAGACTACTTGGAGAGGGAGAGAGGCTCAGATCAGCCCATTCTTTCAGCCATCCTTACTCTGGTGCTAACCATGTAAGTGAAGCCATTAAGTACCCACCAGATCAACTAGCTGTCAGCTCAGTGTCACCTGAGCCCTTTACAATTTCCTGAGCCACAGAGCGATAAAGTAAAATCACTGTTGTTTGAAGTCAAGCTTTGAGACTGTTTCTTACAAAGCAATAGCAACTGGAACCAAACTGGTTCCTGGAAATCGGAGTACCCACCGTAACAAATACCTAAAACATGTGGAATGGAGGCTAGAGATAAGAGGTTCCCCTTTATGGAGTGGCCAAATGTTTGTCAACACTGTTGGCTGTAACATCATTGGACATATAGAGGAGACTTAATGAACTCCTAGATTTCACTGGATAGATTTTTCAGAACAGAACATAGGAATTGCTGACTGACTTTTTCTACCTGCCTAGGATAAACTATGAGGTGAGACTTGAAAGAACTATAGCGTTATTGAGCACAATCTAGAGGAAATATAAAGTAACTAGGAGTTTAAGGGCTCAATATATGAATGTTTCCCATTTCTGTTCTCTACCAGAAAATAGACTCTCAAAGTCAGAAATGACTCTAGAGCAAACATCAAATCCAGTGTGCTACTAGCTTAGGATGGCCTAATGATAAAAGTTTACAAGACATGACTATATGGTGTGAGTTTTTTTGTTTTGTTTTGTTGTTGTTTTGTTTTGTTTTGTTTTGTTTTCTTCCCAACCTCAGAAACATTTAAGGGAATGCCTAATATGACTTCTAATATTTTTAAGTCTGTGCCTTGTACTTAAGTAATAAAGTTTCTAAGAATGTTAAAAGTGTCTCAACAGTAGCCTCAATGGGGCCCAAATAGAGAAGAGCCTATGTTAATGAGATTTGCATTGGTAGATTTTATCTAATGAGTGAATTATGGTATGATCCCCAGAAACGTTGCCAATTTTTAAAGTAATTATCTAGCATGGGCTGAAAAGTACAGAGATAGTACAGAATGAAAGGAGATTTGGGGGCTCCTAATTTGCTACATCCAAAGAAGCTTAAGAAACTACTTAGCTGCAAAGATGGGATATTTTTGATAGAAAGTAAAGGATGGTTCATAGTAAAGAGTCAAGAGCCATTGTGAGTCATTTCCAGGGAATGAGACTGAGCACTAATCAGTGAACTGACAGTATGTGCCTAGTTAGGTTTCAGAAATTCTATGAACCAATGCCTTTATTGTATGTCCTTAATTCTTCCTGTATTCAGTGAGGGTCTACTGTAGTTATTCTATGTCTCATTACATGCTATATGTATCCAGGGTTAGAACTTTCCTTGTAGATCACAGGACTTGGAGTACTGCACCTGTGTTGCCAGGAAGTTCTAACAACCCCATCAAGAAGCTCATTTGTAGGAGAATGAAGACCTCCAGCCTAGCTCTCAGCTGACAGCCAATACTAGCTTTCCAGACATGTGCATGAACCATTTGAAAATAGATAAACTGCCTAGCTGAGGTCATGTAAAGCACAGATGAGCCTTCCTGACTGAAACTGCCCAAATTGAAAATTCATAAATAAAACAAAGTATTGCCATCATATTAAGTCACTAAGTTTGCCATGTAACAATAAGTAACCTGTGCAGTTTTATAAGGTAGAGGATAGAGTGAATCTACTGTCTCTAGAATTATAAGCAGGCAGGGCAAGAAAAGTTACAAAAACAGAGAAAGCTCCTCATAAACAATACAAACATGCAGTTTAGGAAATAAAGCAAACAGATGAGGCATTGATATCAATGAAGACTATATGATAGTTACCCATGAATATAAGATAAAACAGATATAAGATGATTCAGAAGTTTCATAATGTTAATTACAGATAAAATGTATTACTATGAAAAGTTGAAACCACTACATTGTTTTCATATTTTCTTGAAGAACTGAGTATCTATAAACAATAGATACTATCAGTATTGGATGCAGTAGTGTAGAGAAGCCTCTGAATTGAAAATGCATATTTCTTACCAAAATAAAGAGGAAAAAAAGAATTTCCAAGAAGGAAAGACATTATAAGAAATCCTGGTGTCAAAAGCCATTGGTTGTAGGTGGAGAAGATCACTCTTGTCTTGAAGAATACTATTTCCTTAGATGATAAGAAATGATCTAGGAGTAGAGATTATATTAAAGCTGCTAGTAACCAAGCTGGAAGCTTTTGAAATTCATGAAAAATGACAGTGGATTGGGTCTGTGGATAATTTAAAATGTACTGCACCTGGGAGTTTAAAGAATAGACTTACTTTATACACAATATATTTTCTGCCATTATTTTCTTTAGGAGTATGTCATTTGGAGGATTCAGAAAATATCAGAAAACAAAAGAAACTACAAATTTAACTATATTTACTTAAAAACCTTGAATCTTTTAAACAAAAAAGCTTCTCATGAATAATTACAACTGTAGCATTTCAGGGAAGAATGCACGGCTGTTGATATCTCATTCTTCCAGGGAGCAGAAGTGCCCCTTTCACTAAGAGCCTTGGTACTCTCTCTAGCACTAAGGTTCATTCTGTTGGGCAACTGGATTTAATTTTATTGCATAATCTAAAGTATATTTGAAGGAAGTGTTGAGGCACATACTTTAGATAAGAAAAGCACTTGAATACAATCAAGTCCAAGGCAGAAAGTAACTATAAATGATATATGGTGGCAATAGTCACTTCAAACTCATCGGGCTCTTTTAGGAATAACTGGCCATTCAAATAACTCCTCACTGCAATCCTTGCCATGTACATTTTTTTTAGCTTAAAAATAGATGAAATGAAAAGGCACTCAGTTAATTTGCAACATAAGATTCAATTACTGAAAATAAAATGAATTAGGTTACCACTTATGAAACTACTCAATGTCTTGACTTAAACTAAACTAGAACAATCTAGGTGCTCATGTTTTTATTATGAATTTTAAAAATATCTTCAATAACACATTA
Organism: Cryptoprocta ferox; assembly: GCA_028646485.1. Taxonomy (NCBI): domain Eukaryota; kingdom Metazoa; phylum Chordata; class Mammalia; order Carnivora; family Eupleridae; genus Cryptoprocta; species Cryptoprocta ferox. The sequence continues at coordinate 56,561,220 of CM053566.1, read as the reverse complement.
GAGGTAAGATAATAATGGTGTGTGAGTAAGTGTGAAGGAAAAGTTCTTTATCTGCTATCCATTGTCATACTCGAATGCTCCATTCAGTCAAATTCACAGTGTACTGTGTCTCAAATATTCCCACAATCCTTCCCCAATAGCTGTGTAACACCTGAAATTCCCTCTTCATTGCTCTCTGTACCCTTGTACGCTTGTACAAAACATAGCAAGTATCACTCAGACCGAGAAGCCTGTTCTGGCCACTGTCCTTGTGGATTTTTTTTTTCTCTTCTAAAAACCTAAAACACTATTATCCATATCATGCTTGCATAATAATTATTTATTGCCTTGTATATTTATTTGATGGTTTTGAATATGCATCATCCTCCCAAGTACATACAATCAACAAATATTTCTGATATGACTAAATGCCAAAGTAGAAATGTACTATGATTAATTAGAAATTATTTATTGAAAATCTACTATATGAAATTATTAGGTAGAACTTGTTTTCTTGCCAGAATTTTCTCCAGTATCAATAAATGGATGGTTTTTCAGTTGTATAAATTTTCTTCACAGCCTAAGGGATACTAGATATAGTCCTTTTCTCTGAAGATCATCAGTTTGAGAGGTACAAATATTATTTTATTGGTGTTTTAATTTCCCTTCCTTTGATTATTGAGTGGATAAACAATTTTTAATGTATTTATCAATCTTCTCCATTCTACTCTACAAAGGGAATAGACATTACATCTTATGACTACAATAGAGAGAAAACACACCATCCTCCTTTTCTGTTTTTACCCCCGTACCCTAGGTCAAGAAAGATGCTTCCTTAATTCTCACTACTTTTATGACTGCAAGTTTCCCAAGTTACTCTAAGAGTTCATCAACTTTGACTGTCCTCTGGGTCCTCTGGGTGCTCTTAATTTGAAGTGTACATTGTGGATGATTTTACCAGCTTTTGGAAAATAGGAATGCTTCAAAGTTAAAGTCAAATGAATATGCAAAATTTCACATAGAAGAATAATTAAGTCAGTACTAGATAGCTTAAAAACAACCTCCAATGTGAGGTTGCAGAGGAAAATCAATATGCAAGGAAGAGAAGTAAACATCTAAAAACAAGTTATAGTTTGAACATCTAGAAAGAAGCTTAGAATTTGAATTTAGCACTGGTAGATTTTGATTCTAGGCTTCCTCTTGTGTTAAATAGTGGCCATATTAGTGTCTGCCCAAGTTTCCTCACAAGGTTTATTGCAAGGATCCAATGAGAAAACATATGGGAACATAAAGCTTAAGAAGTCCAAAATTTAAAAATATATTAAATATGATAAATGCTTAAGTATTGAATGATTAAGGCAAAATCATGAAAGTGTAATTTGGAAGGAAAAGTGACATAAAAATCTTTCCCCTAACTTTATATCTTCTCTAGATTAAGAAGCAGACCACATGAGTTAAAAAATAAAGTTGGTAACTTTAACTGCCACATTTACTCTTGGTTGTTCTAATGAAACAGAATCTCCCATGTCTCTTAATGGAAGATGGCTAAATTCAATGGGATATTTGATACTTTTCTATAAAAGTTGTATCCATTACAATTTTTGCATTCTATACCAAGGTTGTTAGTTTCATTTCAGAAATATAAAAAAGAGGATGTGATTTGTTGTGTACTTGGCAAAGCTGGCTTGTGATTTATCTCTAGGTGCTGTTGTGTTGGAAGTGAGCCATAAGGGCTTCCATGGAGCAGAATTACCTCAAGTAAAGTCTATTGCCATTTAGCCTTTAGGGATCAGGAGAAGGTTTGGCATTCCTCTGCTCCAGAGTCTGCTCTAGAGTCTGAACTAACAATATATTTGCCATTTAGTCCTGACCCAAGGTGCTATTTGCATACAGCAAATCTTCAATTGCTCTTGAAGGGGGAAATGTAATCTAGTGTTGTTCTCTATTGCATCTAATGCAATGGTGTTTAGCTGCCTTTAAGAGGAGTGCATACGAGAGACTCATGAATACTGAAAACAAACTGAGGGCGGAAGGGGGAGGGGGAAAGGGGAAGCTGGGTGATGGTCATGGTGGAGGTCACTTGTGGGGAAGAGCACTGGGTGTTATATGGAAACCAACCTGACAATAAACTATAAAGTTAAAAAATAAAAATAAAAAATAAAAAGTCATACCTGCAAAAAAAAATAAAAAAATAAAAGAGGAGTGCATAGTGAGGGATTTGTAATTGCTCGGCTTGGAAAAGGAAAGGAACTCAAAAGACAGATCAAGAAAGTACTGGCTACCTACTAGATGTATGTTATACCATTCATATCTGCCTGAAAATAAAGGAAAAACAATCATAATGGGGCTTTCTTAAAGAGTTAGTTATCTTTAAGAATTTAAGGTGCTGGCATCTACTTCATGTTCCATAAGGAAAATATAGTTACAAAGAACCACAAAAATGATCATGCTTGCCAAAGGAGGCACTGAAGAGAATATATCCAGGCTAGAGTCAACCTTATTAAATTGGTTTTTGAATATGTTTCATTAGAAAATGTTTCTTCAGGTTTCAAAAGAAAATTGAGCAGAAGGAAGTCAAATAGGAATGAGGGGGGAAATTCCAGTACTTAAAGTAAAAAGAGGCCCTAATAAAGATGAAAAATGCTACCAAAAACCAAGATCAATCACCTAAATTCTGGAGTAGAAATATTTCAAGTCTGTATAGAAAACTCTCGGCTTCACCTGGGAGGCAGGTTCAATTGTGTTGGGGAGTTATTGGGTAGAAAATAAAAGGAAACATATAAGAGAATAGCTTGGAATTGAGGCTCATCACTGTTAAGGCACAGGAGAGCAGTTCCTCGGTGAGAAGTCTGCCCCTCTCACTCGGTTCTTTCCTGAGGCTCTCAGAGTGAAAACTGCTGAGCTGTCAAACCGAATTCTGTCCTTTTTGGACTATTCGGTGCCAATACTAGGCTTAGTTTTCCTTTTTTGCCCTGGAAACAGATTATTCATTAGGCAGATTGCTTTAATTAGTACTGGTGGAGATACTTAGTGAACAAGGCAGCAAAAACAGCCAGGGTCTTTATCCATTAGGGGGCTCAGCAGAACATCTGGCTCCAGGTAGTTCAGCAAAATTTTGCCTTGGTTTAGTTTATGTTTGAATGATATACAGACACAACTGTCTTCAAATTTTTTGGAATTGTTGCCTATAATATGGAATTATTTATTATTCTCCCTAGTTTTCAGTTATTTTTCAGCATTTTCTGGTAAAAACCTGAAAGAGTTTATTTGTTTCAGACACAGCAAGTTAAGAAAGAAATTAGGTAAGTTCCAACTTTCACATTGAGTCAGAGGAGAAATTAGTTTATATTGAGTGTGAGGCAGTGGTGTGCTAGAGCTAATAACTCTTACCAGCTGGTGAGAAATGATTGTGCACAAGTCTTCCAAGTCTCCAACATGATGTCATGTTGGTAGCTTGAAGTCAGCCACAGTGGGAGTGTTTAAACTGAGGAAATCGTGAAATGCTACAAATCAGTGTTTTTCCCCAAGAGACAGAGAGCCAGTTATTAAGTGTTTACTAGGACACAACAGATGATAGGTAATGCCAGCTAGAAGAGATCAGAAAAATCAATCACTAAAACCTGCAGTAAAATTAAGTTTGCTGATGGAAAGACAGCTGAGGCCACTAAATAATTTGAAGAATGTATAATACAGGAGACTATTCTTTAAACATCACTAAGTATGTAAATATATAAATTCAAGCAAAATAGTGGCTAATAACATAATTATAAGAAAAAAGAGCAGTGGTTATCTTCATATAACAGTTTGCAAAACATAGGCAATGGTATCATCTTAATTAGTATAACAGTAGAACTTATTATATTGAAATTCATTATTTTCAATATTTTATAGGTGAGAAAATGAAGACTTAATGAGGTTAAATGTTGCCGAAGTTCTGATAGCTGGTATATGACAAAAACAAGATAGCGTTTTTTGGTTGGTTTTTGTGCTATAATTCAAATGTTGTCCTGGAAGGTGGCTGTTATTATTTAATACTATTCTTGACTCATTTTATTTTCTTAGATATGTATGAGATGAGCCACAGCCCCAAGCTCATTCCTCTTCTACTGCACATGCTCAGCTTCATTGAGGTTCCGCACTAGTTGTCCACCAGATGTTCAATGTTATCTCCCTACTGAAGGTTGTGACAAAACCCCAGAGAGTAAAACGACGGCAATCTGTCAACCAGTCATCATTATATATATTTTTTTTCATTTCCATTATTCTCCACCTTATGTCACTGTTTTTAGTGTGTGAATTGCTCATTGTTTATTTCTGCTTATTTCTTTGATCACTATTTTTAATTTTAATGACACTCAATTGCTGAGAATACTCTTCAGAGAAAAGCTGTACTTCAGTAAAGAGAAAGACAACAAAGACATACACATTACTCTTAAGAAATCCAGAGGTTTAGGATGTTTTGCCATCAACAGCAGGAGGTGTGATGGATGCACTGTTTTACATTTCAATCCCATTAGATTGTTGCTGAAAATTATGATGGAGTGGTTATTTATCCACTAAAACTCACAATTCAATTGAAGAAGGTTGGATTTGAATCATCCTGCAAGCAACCAGAATTTTAGTTGAGTATTTAGAATTGTAAGATGTTGAAGTATGACTTCATTTTTCATTCTCTTCTACTTGCCTCCTCTTTCTAAATCTAATTCAGTAAATCAAAAACTTTATTAACCAAAATTAAATAGCAGTAAATATGTTAAGTGCAGGATGTGCAAACATGAACATATCAACAAAGATCCTGTTCTAAAGGAGTTTATGGCTATGTTCCAATTACAAGTGAAACTATTTATAATAAAATGTGATAATAAATACATTAGTATAGGTACTAAATGACTATGGGATTACAGAAGAGGGAGTGATTAATTTTCAGCAGGAACTTAGAAAATCTTCACAGAGCTAATGATATTTTATCTGGACTTTGAATTATGAAAGCAATTTTTCTATATACATGAATTAAGAAGGGTGTTCTGCGTACTAAGTAAAACATGGGTAGAAGTCACAGAGGAAATGAATGTTGGTGTGATGAAATAGTATGCATTGGATGTGGTACAGTGGTAGGAGATAAGGATTCAAAATTTAGCAAAAGATAAATTGTGAAGAACTTTGAACACTGGGCTAAGTTTTTAGAAAGTTATCTAATAGGTGTTGCTGGCCCCACTGGAAATTTTTAATCATTCTTCTTATTTATATATGAGCCCACAAAAGATTGGACTTTAATCTCATTCTGAGTCATACTCTGAATATTAAGTAAAAACAGAACATATCCTGGTTGAGTATCCCTTGAATAAAAATTGTCTATTCAATTAATTTATACCACAAATATTTTTCAGTACTTCCTTTGTACCTCAGATTCTTATAGGTATTGAAGTATAGTGGGGAATGATAGTACAGACAACATTTGTGACATGACCAGATTATTTTTTTGCAACATTTAGAAAACTTTATTCTGAGTCTTCATCTAAGTGTACAGAATAATTTTGGCTTAAATATTCAGGATTTATGAAGAGTTTGAGAATTAAAAAAATGATCTTTATGACTGCCTGTTCCATTCTATTTGGTATTTATGGAATGAACTTCCTATTGCTGAGTCCACAAGGAGTATGACAATTTACACAATCCATTGTAAAAGTATTGACCATTACCAAAATATTAGCACATATAACTGACCATTTATGACATTATTTTTAGAAACCAGGCCCTATACTTGTTAGTAATTTAGGTGATACGAGTCCGTAAGTCTGTTGCCTCTACTTTGTATATCAGAAACCCAAGGTTATAAGTGATTAAGTCATTTGGCCTACTTGTCGTTGGTAGTTTCTGCAGGTAAATTCAAACTCAAATTTATCAATTTGACCCTGGACCAAATCCCAACATTTCATGTATATATTTATTTGTACCTATTTATTTGTATGTTGCATAGGGAGCTAAAGAAGTCATCAAGTGGGATAGGTATAGGTCTTTCCATTTGTATCTACCCAAGCACTCATAATCAAAAAAATTATTAAATCTACATTAAATACCTACTAATCCACATCAAAAACCTAGAGATTAGATGGAATCTAAGCGATGCCATATTTTATATTTTATTCTTTCTTTAGGAGATGATAGATAACTTTTGCCAAACCAATGAAGTCTATTACATAAAACCAAGTCACCATCTTCTTTTTAATAAGAAAAGTATGTCTCTAAAGATTTTAAAATTTTACCCATTTGGTGAAACCTAAGTAATTCCTGTCTGATTAGTGTTCAGAAATTAAACTTACTCTCCAGTTAAGTGAGAATTTTGCTAATAAGTACTGTTTCTCTTAAGAGCAAAGATACTGATTTCATTAAATTGAAAACAAAATATACCTAATTGTATGATAAGGGATGCATCTTCTTAGAAAATATGAAAAATACATGAAAATCCAACACCATTGTTTTGATTCTAGAAAGTAGAGTTTTACATAAACATTTGTTTTCTTTTTCAATTAAAAAAAAGACTTACCACTATTTATGTACAGTCAGAATATATGGATGGATAGATGGAAAGATATTGAAAAGATGAAATTCTATCAAACTATTTGGGCATAGTTATAACAAACTTTTTTCAACAATTTGCATCTTGTATTATAAATATTGGACTTTTCACAGGGCATTAACTGAAATCTTATTCATAATTGTCTTATCTGTCTCGGTTCTTTAAGGCTCTGTAAACATTAGAGCGATTTTGCTATTGCTACTTAGTATAGGAACTTGAAAATGGCATTTTGAATGTACAGGCAAAATGAGTTTGCCAAGGAAATTCTTCTTACCCATTCACTGCAGACAAGGTTTTTCTTGTATGGGCATTGCAGCATTAAAAATGGGAAGTGTAAATTTAGACTTTCTGCATTATGATTTATGATCATTATAAATAAGGACACTAGAAACCCTGGAAATCAAAATAAAAATATCCCCACTGAGCCCATTAAACCAGTTCTCTTTGTTGGCGTTTTCTTGATTTCTCATTATTTGCTCATCTGAGATTATATGTGATAGATCTTCCCAACCAGCAGCTGACCTCTTAAGAGGTGATAAAATAAACTGCCAAAAGACAAGCTAAATGTGTAGTTTTTTTAAGGTACCAGGTTTCTCTCTTTAAAAAGTATTAAAATGTGAACAATACAAAGAATCATTGAATTCCCACCCATAGAGATGGAGACCTGACACTGGATCTTGATTAGCTGCTAGTAGGTCTTCAGTGAAAGTTGCTTCCTTTTATCCCCAGAGATATTCTTAACCATGAAAATCAGGTTACTTTAGTTCCATTTTATGATCATCTTAGGAGAGGACACAATGTGTTAGTCTCATTGCTGGACTCTTCAGATTCATTCGCATGCATTAACCTTCATGGTATTTGTTGAGTTATTTGACTCTTTGTGTATCATGAATAATTTCATTAAACATTAAGAATTTACTCACACTGTATCTTTGTGTATTTTTAAATATTTACAATTTGTAATACCGAATAAATATGTAATAGGTGGGGCAGGGTTTCTAGGCTTTAATATTGCTTAAACCTGTCATGTACTATAACCTTTTGGGGCTTATATAATATTCAGCTCCTTAATTCAGTGTCAGAGCTGTTATCATATGTTGATGGGAAAATAACAGCCATGTTGGGGCTCTCCAGTCACTAATAATTCCTATTTTGATTTGATTAGCATATAAATGTTCCTAGATTTATGCAGTGTCAGGGGAAAATGTATTAAAAATACTCTCAGGGTTCTCTCTTTCTCTCATTTTAATCAGGCAAGAGAGAAGGAATCTTGTCATGCATGAAGCCTAACTTGCCTTTCTTTAAATCCTTGACATACAGAAGTTTCCAGAAAAAAATTGGTAAAAGATGACATCAAAGGAGACTTTAATTCATAGGTTATAAGCAGGAATCATTACTGAAATAAACCTTTTCTTCAATTTACCTTTCCCAGGATCCATAGTGTAGTGGAGGAGTAAGTAGATAAAGATTCTGCTCATAGAGACATTTCAAATAAACTCTAGCCAGATCACCCAACAAATGGTAAAGCATCTCCTTAGAGTAATCCTAAATAATGAGAGCCCAGTCAACAAAAGTTACAGAATAGGCCTCTGTACATTTTTCTTTCTCTAATATACTGAAAAGATCAAATGTATTATTTTATCTTTGTTGCCACATTATGAGTGCTCCTAAAGTACGTGACCAAAAGGAATTTTGTGATGCCAGAAAAAAATGTGACTACAGTCATAAACACACAATCTCTTAAAAATCTTGGCATTCATTATATTAGAAGAAAGTAAAAATGGAAAGGAGGAGGCAGTGAAGGCAGTGATAAAAGGAACCATAGATGAGCATCAAAGCTCTATTAGATTAAAACTATCAGGCAGAGCTAAAGCATCTCTGTCCTGTTGTGCTAATATTAGCTCTCAGCACTGAGCCTTCCATGAAAGGAATTTTCAAAAGAAGAATTTAACCAAACACATGAATTGTGAATAATTAACTATAAATTAATATCTGCCTAGCGGTGAATTGATCATTTTTCAATAAATAACACTGGATCAAAAAAATCCAATTTATATGAAAAATGAAAGGCAAAAATAATCAGGAATAAAAGATATAGACATATATACTTTAAAAACTGATTTTAAAACTGTATTTAGAAAAAAGAACAATGAAATGATTCTATCATTCTTATACAATTAAATTTTTATGACTATTTTTTAAATGTTTATTTATATTTGGGAGAGATTAAGAGAGAGAGCCTAATTGACCGAGCACAAGCAGGGGAAGAACAGAGAGAGAGGGAGACACAGAATCTGAAGCAGGCTCTAGGCTGCAAGTTGTCAGTACAGAGCCTGACATGGGGCTCGAACCATTGAACTGTGAGATCATGACCTGAGCCAAAGTCAGATGCTTAACCAACTGAGCCACCCAGGCACCCTGAATTAAATTTTTTAAATTTCTAATCAGCTTTATAATTCATGTGTCTTTTTATTGTTGATCATTTTTTTAAATGTTCATGTTCTTAACATCTAAGATTAAATTTTGAGTATCCAAGAATTTTTATCTCAAACGATCTCATTTTGAGCTTAATGTTTCTCAACATTATTCAGTGCACATTTAAGACAATATTTGGACACATATCTGCATATATCTGACAGATATGTTCTACCTTCATATAAAATTATCTTGTTTCTTTTCTTCTTGCTATGTAGAGCACATGTTCTTTTAAAATCTTAAATTTTTGCCATTAGAACTTCATTATCCTCATAGGCTACTCCCAATTTATTCTTCTTGCCAGTATCATTTAAAAATGGGGTCTTCCAGGGGTACCTGAGTGACTCAGTTGGCTAAGTGTCCTACTTCAGCTCAGGTCATGATCTCACCATTTGTGAGTTCAAGCCCTACATCAGGCCCTTTTCCTGACAGCTTGGATCCAGGAGCCTGCTTTGGGTTCTGAAAACTACCAAAAAATGCATCAAGATCAGAGTAGCCTAATTGACAGAGCCTCCAAGTGATATATGATAATAATAAAAAAACACCTACAGCCGTGTAACACTTTAAAACTTCAAGCTCAAAGAAGAGAATAAAACTAGATCAGAGTAAATATATATATATACACACTAGATCAGAGTGTATATATATATATATATATATATATATTTATACAACATATATTATATATATTGTATAAAAGTATACAATATATAAAATGTAGATATAAAATATGGATACTGTGTGTGTGTGTGTATATATATATATATATATATGTATGTATAGTTGAAATATTAAAAGAAAAACTTTAAACCTAGACACTCACATGCCCCTAAGTTATTTGATCAAGTGTAAGGATAAAATAAAGCTACTTAAAAGAAGATAAAAATTGACAAATTTTCCCTGTCCCCAGCTCTCTAAGAACTACTAATGTCAGATTTCAGAAAGGTAAAAGTAAAAGGGAAAAACAAGCTACAGAAAGCAATGGCTAAAAGTTTATAATAACTTATTTTAATAACTTATTTTTAATAAAAATAAATTTTGTGGTTAATTTTTTCATAAAAATCTGCAACTAAAATTCCACATGATATTAACATGAGATTAGAATGAGAAAAAAGGGCAGGTTGAGATATACTTGGACTGTTGCCGTGTACAATAAATAATAACATTAATGAAACATTTAAATAGCACTTAGGAAGAAAAATAGTGTTATGTACCTGTACCATTGTATGTGTAAAATTCTGTTTCCAATAGTGGTAGGGTAGGTACTTTAGACCAGTGTTTTCACTATGGACTATAAAACCTTGACAAAGATTTTTTTTAAATATACATTTAAAGGCACAGGGAAACTATCAAAATAATGAAAAATTACAGGGCCAAGATCTAGGAGACAAAGAAAATCTGGCCAGGCTAAACGAGTGTTTGCAGCTACTACTGCACCCCCGCCCCACCCCAAAGCTACTACTTCTTAAGGTATTGACCAAACATAGGAAACTGAAAGGCCTAAAAACCAAACAGAACTTTGATGAGTTAAAGGAGCTGGAGTCCAAAGCTAGAGTTTCGGGCCTCACACTGTGGAGTGATGAAGCTGTGGGTCTATGTGGTAAAAGTGAACACAGAACAGAGATAATCTCTTTTAGGAAATGAAATTCAGATTAGAAAAATATCTCTGATTTAATTCAGGTTAACCAGCATTGCTAGATATCTTCAAGATAAAAAAATAAAATGTAAGTGTTCTTTAGATGTATAGAGGAAAGATATTATCATCTTACTCCTGAAATTATCTCATTTTTCCCCATAAATAATATCTGTCAGTCAGAAATATTCAAGTGTTTGAGGAGATGAAATAATATTATTGAAACTCAGAAGAAAGAACAGACAATAGGAAGAAATTCAGTCACTTAAATAATGGAATTATTAGATATGACTTTGATTATGCCTACTATATGCAAGAAATAAAAGCATAGACAGTTTCAGAGATATTAAGACTACAAAAAGGATCAAATTGGATATCCTAGAATTGAAAAAAAATACACAAGTAACTAAAATTAGAAACTAGGGGTGTCTGGATGGTTTAGTTGGTTGAATGTTCAACTCTTGGTTTTGGCTCTGGTCATGGGATCGAGCCCTGCATCGGGCTCCAAGCTGAGCATGGAGCCTGATTTAGATTCTCTCTCTCTCTCTCTCTCTCTCTCTCTGTCTGTCTCTGTCTCTCTCTCTCTCTCTCTCTCTCTGTCTCTCTCTCTCTTTCTCTCTCTTTCTCTCTCTCACCCCTTTCCGCACTCAAGCTCTCTTTCTCTATATATAAAAAATTTAAAAAATAAAAAATAAATAAAAATTGAACTAAGTGATAGGATAAGTGAGAAATAAGATGCAACAAAAGAGAGAATCAGTGAAGTGGAATTTGGTGGAATATAGATGATACATACATATCCAAAATAAAGCACAGAGATCAAATAAATAAATAAATAAATAAATAAATACATTGTAATAGTGCATAAGATATACACTGTAAACGTATAATATATACTCAATTTCAGTATGAGAATAAAAAGAGAGAGAGCCGAAGCAATATTTGAAGACAAAATGTCTGAGTATTTTCAAAAACGAAAACAACTTCAAACCATGAATTAAGTACGTACTACAAACCCCAAGAGGAAAAAATAAACATGCACAATAAAATAGCCAGAATCCAAAAGCAAAAGAAAATATTAAACATAAATGGAGAGTCAACCATCACAATTACAGCAGTAAGACTTACAGCTGACTTTGTGAAAGAAACAATAAAAAAAGATATTAGAATGATAAAATATAAAAGTGAGAAACATATTAACATCAAAGATACAATAGCAAAATTTAAGCTGTTGTGAAAATTAAATGTTTATTTTAGAAAAAAAAGAGAAGGATCTAAAATCAGTAGCCTATACTTCCACCTTAAGAGACTAGGAAAAGTAAGACAAGATAAACAAGGGAAGCAGAAAGAAGGGGATCACACAAAAAGAAACAGAAACCAATAAAATAGAAAGGAGAAAATAAATAAAGAAAATCTTTGACACCCCAAAACTTGCTTTTGTAAGATCATCAAAATTAAGAAATCTGTTGCCAGGTTGGTCAAGATAAAATGAGAGGAGAGCTGGATTACCAATATCAGGAAAGAAAGAAGGAACAGTTTTGAAAAATATTCAAAACTAAGTTAAATGATCCAGATGGATTCAGTGATTAGTTCTTTCAAATATTTGGGGGTGAAAGAGTACCATTTATAAACAATCTCTTCCAGAAAAAAAGAGAGAGAGCCTCTACTTAGGTGAAAGATGAATGAGTACCCAAAATTTGGTACATCCATTTAATAGAATACTACTCATCAATAAAACAGAACAAATTATTGATTCACACAAAACAGACGAATCATAAATGTACTTTTCTAAGTGAATGAAGCCAGACTCAAAAGATTATATATTATGTGATACAATTTATATGACATTCTGAAAATGGGAAAAGTTTAGGAACGGATGACAGACCAGTGGTTGTCAGGTTGGACTACAAAAGTATTGACTATAAAGAAGTCATAAAGGGTATTTGTGGTGATGGGATAGCTTTGTTTCATACTGTCATAGTGGCTACATGACTGTGCATTTGTCAAAACTCTTTGAATTATTTATCACAAACAGTGAAATTTACTGTATTCGAATAAAAAAAAGTCACCAGATTGTTGGGGATTCTTAAAGTGTAGACTATGACAAATGACTCTAACTGAATTATAAATATATGACATGGGGGGAAAACAGCTGAACTAAATCAGTTTGGCAAACAGTGTTTTCAGTGGATACTGTAATACTAAATGAAAAAATAACCATGCATATACACTCACTCCAGTTGGTAAATTTGTTTTCACAGAGGAATAGGTTAGTAATTCTGACATTATTTTACCTGTTTGCTAGGGTTAAACAAATAAAAGATTTGTTGACAGCAGGAGCCAGTTTTCTCACTGTCAGAATACATGTTATAAATAAGCAAGGACAGAAGACAATAATGAATCCTGCATTCCTGGATTAGGGTGTAGATATCTAGATTGGTAAGCATACAGATGTCCTATCTTTGCCCACTGAAAGAGACCAAAGCAGTTATACCCAAGTAGCAAAAGTACATCCAGTGCTCAGATCTTGGTTTCAAAATGCCATTCTCCAGATAAAGGAACCAAAAATGTTTAATTCTAGAGCTTAGGCAGAGAAAATATCATATAATTCTGCAGCATCAAGTAGTTCCAGAAGTGTAAATATAAAAGGAAAAGTTGTATCAAAAGGACATGGGATTCAATCTGAAAGAACTTCCAATGGCTAAAGCAACAATAATTTGAATAATATAAATACACAAAGTATTGGATTATAACTGAAATATACATGCATATATATATTTATATAAATTGATGATTGAATAATAGTTGAATAATTAAATAAATGTTAAATAATAATTATGTGGCAGTCTTCTTTCCAGAATAATTTCAATAAATAAATGTAGAAGGAATGAGAAAAATAGAAAATATCATTAGAACATCACAGTAATAATTACTTGAGGCAAGATCCACTGATGAAAGCAAAAATTAGTAAATGAAACCTGAAGGGGAGATAGGATATTTGCATATCCTTGGAGTAATGTTCCATAATATGTATTAATAACTGAGGTAGTTTACCTATGTGCACAAATTATTTTTACTCCTTCCTCAAGGAGGTGGAGGTTAATTTTTCTCTTTTATGGTGAACTGGACTTAGTGTCTCACTTGCAAAGAATAGAGTATGAAAAGAAAAATTACTAACATTACAATGGAGCAATCTAGCAGATACCACCACAGCCAGGGACCAAGATTAACATCACCAGGAATAAGCCATTTTGATATGTATTTCCTCATATGATGCAATTAAAAGATTTCTTCACCTCTTGGATGTATTTCACAAAAATATACAGCCCTAGTCTACTCAAGAGAAAATATCAGACAAAACCAAATGGAAGGACATTCTACAAAATAACATGACCAGTAAGTACTCTTCAAAAGTATTCAAGTTCGTGACAAACAAGGAAATACAAAGAAACTCACTGATTCAAGGAGATAGAAGAGACATGACAATTAAATGCTATGTTGTATTCTAAACTGGATCCTACAACTAAAAAGGATATTAGTGGAAAAACTGATGAAATATACATAAAGCTGCTGTTTCCTGACATACATTCTCCTCTTGATCCTTAATAATACAATATTCAAGTTTTATTCACTTTACATTGTTAACCAGATGAAGATTACATTTCCCAATATCTTTGCAGTTTTAGCTGACCATGTGACTGTGTGTGGTTTCAACGAGGTTTGAGAAGTAGTGTATGTAACTTCAAGGAGCTTCCTCAAAGTGAAGAGGCATGCTCTTCCACTTCCTCCCACAATGTCACCTGGAACAGGACGCTTCCAAGACCATGAAGTTGGAGCCAAATCAAAGGAATGGCTGAGTAGAGAAGTGGAAAGTTCCTGAATTCTTTCCACCACATGGAACTCAAATTCCCCAGCAGCTTTTTTTTTAAGATATCTCTCTTGTTTAAGCCATTATTTTATGTCTTTTTTCTTGATTCCAGAAGTAACCCTAAATGTTACTTTATAATTGTTTCATGTTTTCTTTTTCTTTTTCCTCCTTAACAATACTGTAAGCTCAAGTGACTATTCTACTCCCTGAGAAGGAAACAACTCAGTAGCCAATCCATAGTAATAATTAATAAAAACTCATTAGATTGATTGACTGATCACCATTCTACTCCCAAAATACCTAAGGACAAGACTCCAAACCATGTCAGAGTTACAAAATAACCCTACAGGCAAGTTTGTAAATCATTTAAGGTTTACATTTCTTTGTGAAGCTTCACTGCACTGCCCTTTAGTGCAAGTATGACTCCCCCTGCTCCTCAAGGTATTTCAAATCCTTAGCATAGCAAATATTTAACTTTATAATGAGTTCACTGTTAAGAACTGAAATGGCTATTTGTGTCTCTGTTCATATATTGATACTGCGGCATTTATTGATTTGTATGCTCTGCTTATCACTATGACATTAATCCTTATTAACAGTAATGCAGCTTACCATAAGTCTAATTAAGATTCACCAGGATAAAAATGAGATTGGGACAATTCTTATTTTTGCTTAAACCAGATTGTCCATTCCCATTTGTTGGACATTCCCTATTCATCTGTTGGAACTGTTGCTTTTCATTAACTACACAAAGTAATATGTCGTTTTAAGAGAATGGTGCCTGAGAAAATCAGATGGTGTTTTAAAAATTCATTTATGAGAATAGAGAAAAATGAGCATATGAAGAGAATCAAATAGTATTATTAATGTTATTAATAACAATAACTACCTTTGAGAATTTTTCTCCGTATCTGGGAATTATATTAGCTCTAAATCTAACTGCTTGGTACTAAATGGAAACAACTGTCACTTTTACATCTGGGTTGGTGGGGTTGGGGGAGATTTTACAGTGATGTGTATCTCTTAGTTACAGGATGTGATTTTTTACATGATAATGGAAATAGAAATAGCCTTAGGCTTGCAATTTACATTTGATCAGTTTACCAGATGTGGGTTCCTTCTCATTAACCAGTAGTGATGGAGTCTTTTTTTTTTTTTAATGTTTATTGATTGATTTTGAGAGAGAGAGAGAGAGAGAGAGAGAGAAAATTCCAAGCAGGCTCTGAGCTTTCTGTGTAGAGTCTAACGTGGGGTTCTATCTCAAGAATCATGGGATCATGACCTGAGGTGAGATCAAGAGTCAGACACTTAACCCACTGAGCCACCCAGGCGACCCCAGTAGTGATGGAGTCTTGAAATGATTTATTTTCCCCTGAATTTAAACTTCCAAATGTATAATATATGCTACAAAATATAACATCACACAGCAAGAGTACTTGTGGAGAAGAACATCAGGTCTCTTCTTTGCCTCTCAAGGTTATTCCATTTAAATCAGTTCTACTCATGTAAGATTTGTACAGAGAATTTCAGAGAGAAAAGTTGAACTATCCCCAAACTAAACTATGCCTTCTGAATATTAGGACACCACTATCATTGTATTTGATCATCAACAATAATGAGAAAATTCTTATGCATAAAGGTGCTAAACAATGCTGAATTCTCAAGCAAGAGTTTTATCTCAAGATAAATTGCATTTATGAAGCAATATGCAGATTCTTCTGAAAATATCTCGAATAACCACCCAACTTTCTTTTTAATTAATTTTTTTTTTTTGCTCTAAGTGAGTTCCCCATCTATTTCTAAAATTGTTCTAAGGGGACACCTGGGTGGCTCAGTCAGTTAAGCATCTGATTCTTTGTTTTGGCTCAGGTCATAATCTCACAATTCATGGGTTTGAGCTCTATGTTAGGCTTTGTCTGCATTGACAAAGACAGCAGATCCTCTGTCTCCCTCTCTCTCTCTGCTTCTCTTGAGCTTGCATGCTCTCTCTGTCTTTCAAAAATAAACATTAAGGGCACCTGAGTGGCTCAGTCAGTTGAGCGTCTGACTTCGGCTCAGGTCATGATCTCACAGTTGGTGGGTTCGAGCCCCACGTCAGGTTCTGTGCTGAATGCTTGCTCAGAGCCTGGAGCCTGCTTCAGATTCTGTGTCTCCTTCTCTCTCTGACCCTCCCTGCTCATGCTCTGTCTCACTCTATCACTCAAAAAATAAATAAATGTAAAAAAAATTTTTTAAAAATAAACATTAAAAAAATTTAAATTATTCTACTAGCTTTTTAATGTTAATACATAAACACAATATCAAATTCAAACAATGAAAACAGTTGTACAGTATAAAGAAGGTTAAGTCTTTTATCATTTTCCTGTGTCATCTAGTTCAACTTCTAGGAGTTAACCATGGTTACCACTTTTCCATGTGTATGATCATAGACAATTTGTGCATATAAATGTGTATATATTTATATACATAAAAAGACATATCTATACATATACACATACTTATATGTATACAAATGCTGGTGTATACAGTTATATATACTGTCTGGAACTTTGATTTATTATATTGAGGAGTAAATCATATTGATCTTTTTATATAATTATAAGTGAAGATGCTTCATTGTTAGTAAATACATAGAATTCCATTATGTGAATGTAATATTTATGTGATTTTAATCATTTGCTATGAACAACAGTGTCCAAAGGACATCTTATATAAATTACATTTTATTATAAATTTTATGTTTTATGAATTATATTTTATAACAAGATATCTGTAGGATAATTTAATAGAATTACATTTGCTAGGTCAAGAGCATACATGTTTTTCTTCTTTAAAATTTGGTTGAATATTATCACATTGCACTGTATAAAGAATGTACCTGTTTTTACTCTACCAACAGTTTATAAGAATACTGATTGTCTGAAAATCTCACCAACACTGAGTAATAAAGCATTTTGTTGTTTTCAGTTGGGTAGGTTATGAATAGTATATCATTTTTTTTTCTTTTCCTTAGTTGTTGTTGTTGTTGTTGTTGTTGTTGTTTTAATTCTCAAGTTAGTTAACATATAGTATAGTCTTGGCTTCAGGAGTCAGTGATTCGTCTCTTACTTGTGACACCCAGTGCTCATCCTTAAAAGTGCCCGCCTTA
>CM053566.1:56511803-56543443 GCA_028646485.1 Cryptoprocta ferox | reverse complement strand
CCTTAATGCCTTCACCCATTTAACTCACCCCTCCATCAACCCTCAGTTTGTTCTCTGTACTTAAGAGTCTTTTATGGTTTTCCTCCCTCTCTGTTTTTATCTTATTTTTTCTTCTGGAGGGTATAATGCCAAGCAAAATTAGTCAGAGAATATCTGGAATTTAAGAAACTTAAGAAATAAAGATAGGGCAAGGGAGGTATATCATTGTTTTAATGTGAATTTTAACTGTTTCATTTGCTCGTTTCTTACTGGTTTGTTGGACTTTTGCTTAGTGATTTTTAAGAAACACTTTAGTGCTCACTTTGGTAGCACATATACTAAAGAAAAATTACTTTATATATTAAAATTTCTTTACCTGTTAAGAAAATTAATCCTTTTTTGCAATGAATTGCAAGTATTTTTATAATTTGTTTTATTTTTTACTTTATATATGGCTTTTCACAAAATTTAGATTTTTACATAACTGAATTTCATCAATATTTTCTTTTATGGCTTCTGGAGAGATAGTACTTTATGTTTCTTTATTTTTTACATTTAAATTTTTAATCATTTGGGCTTTATTTTGGTATGAACATGAAACAGAAATCAAGTTTATTATTTTTTCAGATGACTAGTCAGTTGTCTCTGAAACGTATATTGAATAATCTATTTCTAGTAATTTGGAATGCCATTTTAGCATACACCAAATGTAAAAGCTAGTACTTAAGAACATTTGCTATGGGATAGGGCACCTGAGTGAGTCAGTTGGTTGAGCATCTGATTCTTGATTTCGGCTCAGGTCATGGTCCCAGGGTCATGGGGTTGAGCCCCTCATTGTGCTCTGTGCTGAGCATGGAGCCTACTTAAGGTTTGTTCTCTCTCTCTCTCTCTCTGTCTCTCTCCCTCTTTCCTTCTGCTCCCCCCTCTCAAAAATACATAAAACATTTTTAAAAAAGAACATTTTCTGTGGGCCAGTCCTACCCTTAACACTTTTCATATAATAGCTCACTTCTTTCTCAAAATCATTCCATCCTTAATTTCTGTGTATGTTGTAATATGCTGGAGGTGGTTTGTACTGGTCCCCAAGAGAAAATTGTTAAATTTCTAAGATTTATAAAGCCAATTCTTCAAGTCATTGTTAAAAATTAAATTATATCTTATATCAGCATAAAATTTAATAAGCAATAAAACAAAAGGTAAGTAAAAACAAAAGTAATAAATATTAAAACTAATATTTCTAACTATTCTATTATTAATTATGCTCTTGAAGTTATTTACACCTATAGAAGAGTATGATAGAAATACTATGTAATGATGTGCTACTATGCATCTCTTTCCAGTTCTGTGTTTGGTAACATCATATTTATAGGCTGGAATTAGCCATAGTGGGAATTTTTTCATTACATAAATTGGCAAATGATAAAAATTAAGACATTTTTCTCCTCTGTGAACCTGTTGTTAAACATTACCAGCACACATTTGTAATTATTTATACAGGAATGATTATGTCCTTGTAACTATGATTATGCTATGAATATGTATATTTATATACTTGTATATAAGTGTACGTGTATATGTATTGTGTGTGTATGATAGTCTATATATTTCCAAGTATTCTCATTTCTTTCTTTGTCTGCCTATTCTGCTAATACCAAACAGTTTTAATTATAAGATGTTTCAAAATTATATGAGAGAGTCACAAGTCATTATTCTCTACTATCAAATTTACCTGGCTATTAATGCTTTCAAATTTTCTGCATTATTTTTTCTCTTACTTTCATCTGGTTTTCCTGATAGTTACTGTGCTATTTTTTTTAAATTGGGATTAAGTTAAATTTATAGATTACTTAGGGAGATTGCCGTGTTCAGGAAACTCTGACTATACTTACCAAGAACACAATATCTGTTTACATTCATTGATATCTTTTTTTTGCTTTCCTCCGAAGCTTCTCTGAGTCTTTGCTTTTCTTCTGCACTCTTTTTTAATCATGTTGGTGTTATTTCTTCCTTAAAGATTTGGTTAAATTCTTCTTTTGAAACTTGAGTCTATTTTTCTTGTTTGTTTTGCTTTGTTTTCAAGCATAGGAGTTGGTAATGGGGATAGTCAATCACTTGCCTATTTTCTCCTTTACTTCTATGGCGATTGATATGTTTAGATTCTATTTTTTGGGTTCAGCTTTAATAATTTTATATTTGTCCTGAAAATAATCCATTTTATTCACATTCTCACATAGATTTGAGCAAAGTAGTCTATTGAGCAGCCAGTCAGTACCCTGCTTGTATCCCTCAGCCCTTCTCTAGTCATCATTTGCATCTCTTTGCAGGAAGCTTTGTTTAGGCTGTGGAAGGCAGCCTAGAAATGCCTAAGAATTAATTAATAACAGCTGGGAGCACCATTCAAACAATGATTGACAGAAGTCAGTGTGTATATGTTCTAGTTCCCTCACCCCATGTGTGAGGTAAATATGAAGCTTGTGCTTTAAACTATTTCCTAGATTAAGCTCTAGTTACTACCCCATGGTGATAGCTCTCTTGATGACAGTTCTTTATAGACTGTTTTGTTTTCTCTTTGCTTTTTCTCTGTGCTACCAATACTGTGAGCCTCCCCAATAAACTACTTGCACCAAAAATCCTTGTCTGAGAATCTGCTTCTGTGCAAACTCAAATTAACATACGAATTAATTTCTCATCTTTGTATCTATATCTCTGATTATTTCCTTAAATTTATGTTTATTTCATTAATGCATCAGCTTTCTGTCTCTCTGATCTTTACTATTCTATTAAAACATTTTATAGTAATGTTCTCCACGGAGGGAACTCCCTCCCTCAGAAAGCTTTGAAAATGTGTAGGACTTCTTGATTGTCATAATAACCAAGCGGAGTGATACTTACTTAAGGTCTGTAATGCTAAATGTTCTTCATTTGGCATCACACACTTTCATAAAACAAATGAACTACTGCCCAAAACACCAATAGCAACCATGTTGAGAGATCTATATTATTAGAAGAACCAAAGCGCTATTGATTTTCTGTTTTCTAATTCAGTAATTGTGGTGTTAATATATGATTATTTCTTTTTTCTGTTTACATGAGATTTATTTTTTCTATTTGTAATATAAATTCATAAGACTTTATATAATAAATACTTCACTCAATTTTTATTTTTATTTGTGTACAGTTGACACAAATGTCACATTAGTTTCAGGTATACAGCATAGTGATTCAACAAGTTTATATGCTATGCTATCCTAGGCTCACCACAAGTGTAGTTACCATCTGTCACCATACAGATTACACTATTACAGTCTCGTTGACTATATTGTTTATGCTGTGGCTTTTCCTCCTATGACTTATTCATTTCATAACTAGAAGTCTGTGTCTCCTACTTCCCTTCACCCATTTTGCCTATTCTCCTACCCCCTTCTACTTTGTCGACCATCAGTTTGTTCTTTGTATTTATAGATCTTATTCTGTTTTTGTTTGTTTATTCTTTGTTTTTCTAGATTAAATATATGAGTCAAATTATATGGTATTTGTCAATCCCAGACTTATTTCACTTAACATAATACCCTCTAGGTCCATGCATGTTGTCACAAATGGCACAACCTCATCTTTTTTGTGACTGTATAATATTCCTTTCTGTGTATGAATATGTGTGTGTGTGTGTGTGTGTGTGTGTGTGTGTGTGTGTGTATCCATTCATATATGGATGGACACAGATTGCTTCCATATCTTGGCTATTGTAAATAATGCTGCAATAAACATATGGATGCATATATCTTTTTGAATTAATGTTTTCATTTTTCTTTGGTAAATGTCCAATACTAAAACTATTAGATTATATGGTATTTATATGTTTAATATAATTTATATGTTTAATATTTGAGGAACTTCCATACTGTTTTCCACAATGGCTATACCAATTGACATTCCCACCAACACTGTACAAATGTTTCTTTTTCTCCACTTCTTCACCAACACTCTTTACTTCTTTTCTTTTTGAGTCTAGCTGTTCTGACAGGTGTAAGATGATACCTCATTGTGATTTTGGTTTGCATTTCCTTGATAATTAGTGATGTTGAGAATCTTTCTATGTGTCTATTTGCCATCTGTATGTCATTGGGAAAATGTTATTCAGGTCCTCTGCCCATTTTTTAATCACAATGGTTTTTGTTTGTTTGTTTGTTTGTTTTTGGTGTTGAGTTGTGTAAGCTTGTTATATATTTTGGATATAAACTCCTTATAGGATGTATCATTTCCAAACATCTTCTATTCAGTAGTCTGAACTTTTTTTGTTTTGTTTTGTTTTGTTAATGGTTTCCCTTAATGTGCAAAAGCTTTTTATTTTGATGTAGTCCAAATAGTTTATTTTTGCTTTGTTTCCCGTGCCTTAGGAGACATATCTAGAAAAATATTACTATGTTCCATGTCAGAGAAATTACTGCCTGTGTTCCCTTATAGAATTGTTATAGTTTCAGGTCTCACTTTTAGGTCTTTAATCCATTATGAGTTTATTTTTGTGTATGGTATTATAAAATATCCAGTTTTATTCTTTTATATGTCACATTTCCAGAAACATTTATTGAAGACTGTCTTTTCTCCATTGCATATTCTGTTTTAAAATTATTTAAATATATTTTTTTAAATATTTATTTATTTTTGAGAGAAAGTGAGCAAAAGTCAGGGAGGAAAACAGAGAGAGGGAGACACAGAATCTGAAGCAGGAGTCAAAGTCCAGCACAGGGCTCAAACCCACAGACCACTAGATCATAACCTGAACCAAAGTCGGATGCTTAACCAACTAAGCCACCCAGGCATCCCATGCTTGGTATTTTTATAGTGATTGCATTGAATCTGTAGATTGCATTGGGTAGTATGGACATTTTAACAATATTAATTCTATCAATCCATGAGCATGGAATATCTTTTCATTTGTTTTTGTCATCTTCAGTTTCTTTCATCAGTGTTTTTTTTTTTTTTTAATTTTCAGAATGCAGGTCTTTCACCTCTTTGGTTAAATTTATTCCTATATTTTATTCTTTCTGGTGAAATTATAAGTTGGATTTCTTTCTTAATTTCTCTTTCAGCTATTTTTTTATTTGTATATAGAAATGCTACTGGTTTCTGGGTATTAATTTTGTATCCTGCAACTTTACTGACTTCATTTATTACTTAATCGTACATTTATTATTAATTGATTTATTACTTAATTCATTCATTTAGAGTTTTTTTTAGTGGAGTCTTTAGGATTGTCTATGTATAGTATCATGTCATCTGCAGATAGTGACATTTTAACTTGTCTTTTTACCAATATGGCGGCCTCTTATTTCTTTTTCCTTTCTGATTATTGTAGCTAGGACTTCCAGTACTATGTTAAATATAAGGGGCAAGAGTGGTATCTTGTCTTGTCTTGTTTCCTTGTCCTTGTCTTGTTTCAGGTATTAGAGGAAAGCTTACTTTTTCATCATTGAGTGTGATGTTAGCTGTAGGTTTTTCATATTGCCCTTATTATGTTGGGGTATGTTACCTCTAAACCCACTTTGTTAAGAGTTTTTTTTTCTTATTGTAAATGGATGTGAATTTTGTTAAATGTTTTTTTCTGTATCTATTGAGATGATGGAGGATTTTTAGCCTTCATTTTTTTTTATCCTTCTTTGATGTAGTGTCACATTGATTGATTTACAAATATTGAACCATTCTTACATCCCGGAAATAAATCTCACTTGATTGAGGTGAATGATCATTTTATTGTATTGAATGCAGTTTGCTAATATTTTGTTGTGGAGTTTTGTATTTATGTTCATCAGTGATATTGACCTTTAGTTTGTTTTTTTTCCTATGGTGCCTTTGTCTGATTTTAGTTATCAGGGTAATGCTGGCCTCATAGAATGAATTTGGAAGCTTTCCTTCCTCTTCTATGTTTTGGAATAGTTTGGGGGAGAATTGGTATTCATTCTTCTTTAAATGTTTGGTAGACACCTGTGAATCCATCTGGTCCTAGGCTATATTTTTTGGTAGTTTTTCTTTTACCAATTCTACTAGTTACTAGTAATTGGTCTGTTCAGATTTTATACTTATTCTCCATTCAGTGTAGGAAGATTGTGTATTTTTAGGAATTTACACATTTATTCTGGGTTGTCCAATTTGCTGGAATATAGTTTTTGTAGTATTCTCTTACAGTTCTTTGTATTTCTGTGGTATCAGTTGTTGCTTTTCTCTCATTTTTTATTTTATTTTTAAGGTTCTTTCTCTTTTTTATTGATGAATCTGGTTAAGAGTTTATAAATTCTGTTGACCATTTCAAATAATCAGCTCTTGTTTTCAATGATTATTTTTTTTTAGTCTTTATGTCATTTATTTCTACTCTGATCTTTATTATTCCCTTTCTCCCACTCATCTTTGGTTTTGTCTGTTCTTTTAGTTCATTTAGGTGTAAGATTAGATTGTTTACTCAAACCTTTTCTTGAGGTAGGCATGAGTCACTATATATTTCCTTTTTAAACTGTTTTTACTGTATCCCCCATATTTTGGACCATTGTGTTTACATTTTCATTTGTCTCCATCTATTTTTTTTATTTCTTTGATTGCTTCATTGGCCCATTGATTGTTTAGTTTCATGTTATTTAGCCTCCATATATTTATGTTTTTCCAATTTATTTCTTGTGACTTATGTCGTTTCATAACATTGTTGTTGGAAAAGATGCATAGTATAATTCAATCTTATTAAATTAATAAGACTTGTTTTGTGGCCTAAAATGTGACTATTCTGGAGAATGTTCCTTGTGCATTTGAAAAGAATGTGTATTCTGTTGTATTTGGGTGGAATGTTAGGTCCATCTGGTTTAATGTGTCATTCAAAGACATAGTCTCCTTATTGATTTTCTACCTGGATGACCTATCTATGGATGCAAGTAGGTTAACACCCCACTTTAAATCAATTTTTCTTAAAATATTTATGACCATATATATTGTTAGCTGTATCCTATAGGTTTATTTTTTCTTATTTTTTAGCTTTTATGAGATTCATTTTTGATTTCTTAACTACCCTCAAGAATTTTTAGATATCTTTTTAACACATTTTTATATGCTCTAGATTTTTTGTTGTTATTTTTGTTGTTGTTATTCCTGTTTGTTATTAACTTCTGGCTTTATTTCTGTTTTTTAAAACTTCCAAACTTTTCTTTGTTGTTTAATATGGGTCAGTTTCACTATTCTGTCAATACTTGTATTTTCTGATTTTAAAGAAATGTTAGCCAAGATCATTAATTACATCTACCATATTAATATGTTATTTTGATCTTATATATATTATTTTGATATTGTTTTATTCCTTATCTGTTGAGAATAAAGAGGGGTGAATGAAAGCCATCTAATATGTTTTTCCCTATCAATATATTGCTTTATGAATTTTGATACTGTCATTTCTTATATAGATAATCATAATTGATTAATCTTACTTGTGTACTGTATTCTTTGTCATTCTAAAGCATATTCCATCTTTTTATTAACATTTTATTTTTACCTGAATTCTGTTTTTCTGATAGAATGATTTTGTTCACTACTTTCATTTTCATTTGTGAGTAGGCTTTTGCCCCTGCTTTTGTCTTTTAACACTTCCAAAGTCCTGAGGTTTGAAGAATCTCTTGAATTCACAACTTACAAGAATTATACTCTATGACCAAATCTGAAAATTTTTTTTACAGTAAACCTTAGAACATTTATATTTATTGATACAGCATGGATGTCTAGTCTCAATTTTTTTAATTTTTTCATTCTACTTTTATCAGTTATTTGGTGTGCAAATGTGCTGTCTTTTTTTAAATTTTTATTTTAATGTTTATTATTTTTGAGACAGAGAGAGACTGAGAGTAAGCAGGGGAGGGGCAGAGAGAGAGGGAGACACAGAATCTGAAGCAGGTTCCAGGCTCTGAGCTGCCAACACAGAGCTCGACACAGGCCTCAAACCCACAGACCACAAGATCATGTCCTGAGCTGAATTTGGCCACTTAACCAACTGAGTCACCCAGGAGCCCCTGCTGTGTCTTTTTAGTATGTTCTCTGTTTGCTTTATATTGTTGAGTGTGTTTGTGTTTATTCTGATAAATTTTAATGTTTGAATTTTGATCTTCTATTCCTACTTTCTGCTCCATCACCCAGTTCTATTTGATTATAGCATTTCACAATATAGTATTGTGGTTTTCTTTATATCTTCCAATATATCTATTTATAATTTTCATGTTTCGACCATCACATTTCATATGTGATGAAGCATTCCCCACTTTTTGAAAGTTTGCATTGTACCACTTCACATTTATGAAAGATCTATATGGTACCTGTTTTCACTAATCAAATAAATCCTAAAAAGATATCTGTTTTTATGAAACAAGGAAAAAAGCAAAAAAAAAAAAAAAGTGTTCAGCATTCATTTTGCAGCAAGCTGTTATAGAGGGAGTTCACATTCTAAACAGAAAGAGTGGGCACACCCAACACCCAAGAACTATACTCAGCATCTCAGCATCAGGACACCAAAGCTTTGAATTATGTCTGTGAACATCTGTGTTTTATCTTGATTGATTTGGTTCATTCATAGGCAAAATGGGTCCTAAGATATCAGAAAAGCCTCAGAGGATTATTTTTTGGGTCTGGGAATGATCATATAATTTTTTTTTTTTTAAAGAGAGACTGAGAGACATAATCCCAAGCAGGTTCAGTGCAAGGCCCAGTGTGGGGCTATAACTCACAAACCATGAGATCATGACCTGAGCTGACTGAGATCAAGAATTGGACACTGAGCCACGAAGGCACCCCATTTTCCATATAATTTAATGGTAATTGTTTCTTTGCATTATGCCATTTTGGCTTACAAAAGATTTCATAGGAATACTCTACTGTCAGATAGTGAGAGAAATTTGTTCTAACTTTCTGTTTTTTAATCTTCTCTTCCTACTCATTTTTTAAATTTAAACACTATTGATAATAAAATTGTACATTATATTGTGCAGCCATCATGTCCACTTTAGTGCTAATCTTAGTTTCACATTAATTAGAGTTCAAAACTCAGCACCATTCCTTTTGCCATTGTTTCTATTATTACTTTGGCTGATTCATTGTGATTCTCTGGTATTTTCTTTCACACTGTTTTCCAGAGTGGCTGCACCAGTTTGCATTCCCACCAACTAGTGCAAGAGGGTTCCCATTTCTCCACACCCTCGCTAACATCTATAGTCTCCTGATTTGTTCATATTAGCCACACAGACTGATGTGAGGTGGTATCTCAGTGTGGCTTTGATTTGTATCTCCCTGATGATAAGTGGCATTGAGTATTGTTTCATGTGTCTGTTGGCCATCTGGATGTCTTCTTTGAAAAAGTGTCTATTCATGTCTTCTGCCCATTTCTTTACTGGATTATTTGTTTTACGGGTGTGGAGTTTGGTGAGTTCCTTATAGATTTTGGATACTAGCCCTTTATCCGATATGTCATTTGCAAATATCTTTTCCCATTCTGTTGGTTGCCTTTTAGTTTTGTTGATAGTTTCCTTTGCAGTGCAGAAGGTTTTTATCTTGATGAGGTCCCAATAGTTTAGTTTTGCTTTTATTCCCTTGCCTTTGAAGATGTGTCGAGTAAGAAATTGCTGCAGCTGAGGACAGAGAGGTTGTTTCCTGGTTTCTACTCTAGGGTTTTGATGGTTTCCTGTCTGACATTCAGGCCCTTCATCCATTTTGAGTTTATTTTTGTGTATAGTGTAAGAAAGTGGTATAGTTTCATTCTTCTGCATGTTGTTGTCCAGTTCTCCCAGCATCATTTATTGAAGAGACTTTTTTTTTCCATTTGATTATCTTTCCTACTTTGTCAAAGATTAGTTGGCCATACACTTGTGGGTCCAATTCTGGGTTCTCTATTCTATTCCATAGGTCTATATGTCTGTTTTTGTCCCAATATCATACTGTCTTAATGAGTACAGCTTTGTAGTAGAGGCTAAAGTCTGGGATTGTGATGCCTCCTGCTTTGGTTTTCTTCTTCAATATTACTTTGGCTATTCAGGGTCTTTTGTGGTTCCATATAAATTTTAGAATTGTTTGTTCTAGCTTTGAGAAGAATGCTGTTGCAATTTTTTTAATGTTTATTTATTTTTGAGAGACAGAGACAGAGCATGAGAGGGGGAGGGGCAGAAAGAGAGGGAGACACAGAATCTGAAGCAGACTGCGGACTCCAAGCTGTCAGCATAGAGCCTGATGTGGGGCTTGAACCCACGAACTACGAAATCATGACCTGAGCTGAAGTTTGAAGCTTAACCGACTGAGCCACCCAGGCGCCCCATGGTGCAATTTTTATTGGGATTGCATTGAATGTGTATATTGCTTTGGGTAGTATTGACATTTTAATGATATTTATTCTTCCAATCCATGAGCATGGAATGTTTTTCCATTTCTTTGTGTTTTCTTCAATTTTTTTCATAAGCTTTCTATAGTTTTCATCATACACATCTTTTATATCTTTGGTTAGGTTTATTCCTAGATATATTATGGTTCTTGATGCAATTGTAAATGGGATCAATTTCTTTATTTCTCTTTCTGTTGCTTCATTATTGGTGCATAAAAATGCAACTGATTTCTGTACATTGATTTTGTACCCTGCAACTTTGCTGAATTCATGTTCAGCAAACATCAGTTCTAGCAGCCTTTTGGTGGAGTCTGTCAGGTTTTCCATGTAGAGTATCATGTTGTCTGTGAAAAGTGAAAGTTTGACTTCATCTTTGCCAATTCTGATGCCTTTATTTCATTTTGTTGTCTGATTGCTGATGCTTGGAATTATAACACTTTGTTAAACAACAGTAGTAAGAGTGGACATCCCTTTCATGTTCCTGATCTCAGGGGGAAAGCTCTCAATTTTCCCCCATTGAGGATGATATTAGCTTTGGGCTTTTCATAAATGGCTTTTATGATGTTTAGTACATTCCTACATCCCGACTTTCTCGAGGGTTTTTATTAAGAAAGGATACTGTATTTTGTCAAGTGCTTTTTCTGCATCAATTGGTAGGATCATGTGGTTCTTATTGTTTCTTTTATTAATGTGATATATCACATTGGTTAATTTGCGATTATTGAACCAGGCCTGCAGCCTAGGAATAAACCCCACTTGATCATGATGAATGATTCTTTTTATATGCTGTTTAATTTGATTTGCTAGTATCCTGTTGAGAATTTTTGCAACCATGTTCTTCAGGGATATTGGCCTGTAGTTCCTTTTTTTTTTTTGGGGGGGGGTCTCTCTGGTTTGGGAATCAGAGTAATGCTGGCTTTATAGAATGAGTATGGAAGTTTTCCTTCCATTTCTATTTTTTGGAGCAGCTTGAGAAGGATAGATATTAACTCTGCTTAAAATGTCTGTTAGAATTCCCCAGGGAAGCCATCTGGTCTAGGACTCTTATTTGTTGGGAGATATTTGATAACTGATTCAATTTCTTCACTAGTTATGGGTCTGTTCAAATTTTCTATTTCTTCCTGTTTGACTTTTGGTAGTATGTGGTTGCTTAGGAATGTGTCCATTTTCTTCCAGGTTGTCCAGTTTCTTGGCATATAATTTTTCATAGTATTCCCTGATAATTGCCTGTATTTCTGAGGGATTGGTTGTAAGAAATCCATTTTCATTTGTGATTTTATCTATTTGGGTGCTCTTTCTTTTCTTTTTGAGAAGCCTGTCTAGAGGTTTTTCAATTTTGTTTATTTTTTCAAAAAACCAACTCTTGGTTTCATTGATCTGTTCAACTTTTTTTTTTTTATTCTATATTGTTTATTTCTGCTTTCATCTTTATTATTTCTCTTCTTCTGCTGGGTGTAGGGTTTCTTTGCTGTTCTGCTTCTAGTACCTTTAGGTGTGCTGTTAGATTTTGTATTTGGGATTTTTCTTGTTTCTTGAGATAGGCCTGAATTGCAATGTATTTTCCTCTTAGGACTACCTTTGCTGCATCCCAAAGAGTTTGGATTGTTGTGTTTTCATTTTCATTTGTTTCCATATATTTTTTAATTTCTTCTTTAATTTCCTGGTTGACTCATTCATTCTTTCGTAGGATGTTCTTTAACCTCCAGGCATTTGGAGGTTTTCCAGACTTTTTCCTGTGGTTGATTGCAAGTTTCATAGCATAGTGATCTGAAAGTGTGCATGGTATGATCTCAATTCTTTTATATTTATTGAGGGCTATTTTGTGACCTACTATGTGATCTGTCTTGGAGAATGTTCCATGTGCACCTGAGAAGAAAGTATATTCTGCTACTTTAGGATGAAAAGTTCTAAATATATCTGTCAAGTCCATCTGTTCCAGTATATCATTCAGGGCCACTGTTTATTTACTGATTTTCTGTCTAGATGATTTATCCATTGCTGTAAGTGGAGTATTAAAGTCCCATGCAGTTACCACATTCTTATCAATAAGTTTGCTTATGTTTGTGATTAATTGTTTTATATATTTGGGTGCTTCCAAATTTGGTGCATAGACATTTATAATTGTTAGCTCTTCCTGATGGATAGACTCCATAATTATTATATAATGCCCTTTTTCATCTCTTGTTACAGCCTTTAATTTAATGTCTAGTTTGTCTGATGTAAGTATAGCTACTCCAGCTTTCTTTTGAGTTCCAGTCACATGATAGTTCTCCATCCCCTCACTTTCAATCTGAAGGTGTCCTCAGGTCTAAAATGAGTCTCTTGTAGATAGCAAATAGATGGGTCTTGTTTTTTTATCCATTCTGATACCCTATGTCATTTGATTGGAGCATTTAGTCCAATTAGTCCATATTCAGTGTTATTATTGAAAGATATGGGTTTAAAGTCAATGTGTTATCTATAGGTTTTATGCTTGTAGTGATGTCTCTGGTACTTTGTTGTCCTTGCAACTTTTCACTCAGGGTCCACTTTAGGATCTCTTGTAGGGCTAGTTTAATGGTGATGAATTCCTTCAATTTTTGTTTGTTTGGGAAAACCTTTATCTCTCCTTCTATTCTGAATGTCAGGCTTGCTGGATAAAGGATTCTTGGCTGCATATTTTTCCTGTTCATCACATTGAAGATTTCTTGCCATTCCTTTATGGCCTGCCAAGTTTCAGGAGTAGCAGTAGGTCTGCTACTACCCTTATGTGTCTACCTTTGTATGTTAAGGCCCATTTATTCCTAGCTGCTTTCAGAATTCTCTCTTTGTGCTTGTAATTTGCCAGTTTTACTATAATATATAGTACAGAAGATCGATTTAAGTTATGTCTGAAGGGAGTTCTCTGTGCCTCTTGGTTTTCAATGTCTGTTTCCTGCCCCAGATTGGGGAAGTTCTCAGCTATTATTTGTTCAAGTACACCTTCACCCCCTTTCTCTCTCTCTTCTTCTGGAATTCCTATGATATGGATATTGTTCCATTTGATTGAATCACTTAGTTCTCTAATTCTCCCCTCATGATCTCGGATTTTTTTTAATCTCTCTTTTTCTCAGCTTCCTCTTTTTCCATAATTTTATCTTCTAATTCACCTATTTTCCCCTCTGCCTCTTCAATCTGTACTGTGGCCACCTCCATTTTATTTTGCACCTCATTTATAGCATTTTTAAATTCATTGTGACTATTTTTTAGTTCCTTGATCTCTAGCAATAGATTCTCTGCTGTTTTCTATGCATTTTTTAAGCCCAGCCATTAATCTTATGACTATTATTCTAAATTCTTGTTCAGTTATATTACTTATATCTGTTTTGATCAATTCTGTAGCTTTCATTCTCCCTGGAATTTCTTTTGAGTAGAATTTTTCTGTTTTGTCATTTTGGCTTGTTTTCTGTCCCTTATGTGTTTTAAAAGCTTGTCATGTGCTCTGCACCTGTGAGCACTGCTATATTAAAGGGGGAGGGGAGTCATACACTGTCTAGGGCCTGGCCCTTCAGGAGGTGTTTTTTAGAGAGTGTTACTTGTTCTCTGTTGTTGTGACTTTGGTTATTTTATTTTCCTACTCATAGTGATGTTTTGGACCCTCCACCAGGTGTGCTTTGATTTTTTTCCTTGAAGTAGTCCTGGAAAGGAAAACATACAAACAAACAGAAAACACAAATACACAAGTAAAAAAAAGAAAAGGAAAGAAAAAACAAACCAAAATAAAAAAAAACCCAGAAACACCAAATACAAGTAAAGAACAGGGTGGGGGTAGTGCTGATGGAAAACCACATACAAAGAGAGAAATGACAGGGTTGGGGAAAAGGAAAAAATAAACACTGACCAGGCAGAGAGACTAAATGGCTTAATCCAGAGAGAGAGAAAGCAAAATGAAGAAGGAGGTGGGGGAAAAAGAAAAGAAGATAAAGTTGTCCAGACAGAGAACTATACAGCTTAATTATTCCAGAGAGAGAGAAAAGGGAAAGTAAAGAAGAAGGTGTAGAACATGTATCAATAGAATGGATTAAATATGTCTGCTTAAACAAAGCAACAACCAGAGGAAACCAGACTAGAGGAGGGAAGAGATAAATAGGAGAAAAGGAAGGAAGAGTATATCTATATAACAAGAATTGTCTGAGAATTAAACCAGGCAACGCAGCAGCCCAGGCCTGGAGGAGGGGGCCGTCTGGTTCCTCAGAGTCTATCCCACTCCAGTAGATAAGCAGTTACTAGGCACAGAGGGGCATGGTTTGGTGTGTGCAGTTCCCACAAGGTCCTATTCCTGAGGCCCCGCCTTGGTGGCAGTGGGGAAAAAATGGCGACACCCCCAGTCTCTCCTCCAGTGGACCCAGTCTCCCACATCACTGTTTGAGCCATCCTCACTGTGCCACAGGCACAGACAAGGCGGTCTGTCTTGCTCCACTGACTCCAGTGGAGTCTGGCGCTTGGCTGGGATTCAAACTCCCCCTCTGTGCCCCCTGGTCCTGGGGAAGTGCCGATAGGTGGTCCCGAGACATGCTTTATTCTGTCTCGCAGCATTCTGGGGAGGGGATTGCTTGCTCCTACTGCTGACTGTGCCCCTGACCTAGCCACCAAGCCCTAGCTGGCTTCCCAGGTGTGGGAACAGGGCAGCCAGCCCCAGTCTGGAGAAAGCCCCACACAGTTAGAGATTGGATCTTTCTCCATCCTGGTTCAAGGTTTTTCTCTTGTCCATATACAGTTTTATGCTTCCCAGCTGCTCTTTCTCTTCCCTTTGTCTCTCCACAGAAGGGGATCCCTCCCCTCCATGCCTACAGGACCAATTTTATCTCTCCCAGTTTGCAATCATGCGCTTATCGCCCATCAGGTTGTCCAGGTGTATCCCTGGTAGCGACTCAGTCTCTTTTCCTCCCAGACTCTTGGGGTTCAAAGTCCTTTGGCTTTAACCCTTCTTTCTTTGAGAGACTGGGAAGTTTGGATCCCCCTATTTCTCTGCTGTGTTGGCCCCCTCGTGTTGTTATGTACTTCCTATTCAATCACATTAGGGGGCCTGTAATGTCAGGGTTTTTTTTTTTTTCCTGCTACTGATGATATTTAAATTGATTACTTTTTAAAAGTGACATCTGTCAGAGATCCCCAGAGTGATTATACCATTGTTCTTTGTAATTTAAAAGGAATCTGTGGAGTTATATTTTGAGACTGTGTTAATGTGCTCAGTGCTTTTCCCAAATAATCAATGGTTTTTAGTGTCTATTAATATGTCAGGCCTGAAATAATTAATTTTATGGGTGGAGGGAGGGTAAGTGTTGCACAGTGATTTTTCTAATTTTGTCATTTGTTTTACATTTGTTAACTGTCAATCTGTTGACAGTCAGAGCTCTCCTCCTTCATTTTTCTTTATTTTTAATCTCTTTTTCTCTTTGATAGCATTTGGACTCACATAGATGGGTTTTATACTTATTTAGTGCATTGTGAACATTACCATCATTATTATTTTTAATGCATCAAATTGTCACAGATGCAGAAAGTGTTTACCTCTTTTGCGAAGTCTCCATTAGTTTCTGAGCACATAGTTGCTTTCTGACACATGTCCAGCCTTTACATATAAGCAGACATTTCTCCAAGAAGCCCTAGTTTCCTAGTGAAGGCTAGTCTTGAGAAATGAGTAATTGGCTGCTCAGTTTGCTCATGATAGACTTTTTCCAGAATAAAGACAGGCATTTTTAAGATCATTAGTTCATATTGATATCTCCATGTAAATCTTTAAGTACATATTTTGTCTGTCATTTGTCTTTTGACTTCACTCACATTGTTCTATGTCTGTGCAAACTATTTTTACTGATTTGAAATTAAATTCAGGATTTTTAAAATTCAATTTGGAACTTTCGTTAGAAGTCCTTTTATTTATTTATTTTTTGGGTCTGTATTTATAACTTTTATTTTCTTTAAGTTTTTATTTAAATTCTAGTTAGTTAACATACAGCCTAATATTAGTTTCAGGTGTACAATATAGTGATTCAACACTTCCATACAACACCTGGTGCTCATTACAATAGGTGCATTTTTTGGTCAACATCACCTGTTTAACCAATCCTCCCACCAACCAATCTTCTGGTAACCATCAGTTTGTTCTCTATAGTTAAAAGTCTGTTTCTTGGTTGGTCTGTCTGTCTCTTTTTTTTTTCTTTTGCTTATTTGCTTTGTTTCTTAAATTCCACATATAAGTGAAATCATATGGTATTTGTCTTTCTCTGACTGACTTATTTCACTTAGCATAATATTCTCTAGCTCCATCCATATCATTGCAAATGGAAAGATTTCATTCTTTTTATGGTTGGGTAGTATTCCATTGTGTGTGTGTGTGTGTGTGTGTGTGTGTGTGTGTGTGTGTACGTGTGTGTGTGTGTATTAAATTACTAAAGAAGATGTGGAATATATATGTATCAGTGGATGGGTAATTGAACTGTTTCCATAACTTGGCTATTACATCTAATGCTGCTGTAAACATACGGGGCATGTATCCCTTTAAATTAGTATTTTTTTATTCTTTGGGTATCACTCTTATTTTTGATATTAGTTGTACATCCATGTGGAGTATATTCTTGTGTATAGTGTGCAGTAAGAATCTTATTTTAATATTTTAATGGCTATTTAATTATTCTAGTAGTACTACTTAATATGACTGTGTTTCTTCCAGTTACTTGAAACCCCATCTTCACTGTATACCAAGAATTTATGTGTATTTATATCTACCTGTGGATTCTTGATTCTGGTCTATTGACCTGTCTGTCTATCCACATGTCAGGAATACATTGGTTTAATTATAGGGAATTTTTAGTATTTTAATATATAACAAGACAATTCCTTATTTATTGTTCTTCTTTTTCAGGGTTTTCCTAGGTATTATTTCAGGTTTATATTTTGATATAATCTTTAGAATCAATTTATCTAACTTTAAAAAGGGGGCCGATATTTTTGTTAAATTTGTATTAAGTTTAGATATTACCTGGAGACAATCAAAATGTATCTGAGAAAAAGAACGTGTCTTTTTTCTATTTAGGTCTGTGTTTCCATCTTTCACTAAAGTTTCAAAGTTTTCTTCAAAAAGGTCTTACTTTTTTATTTGTTTTTAGTATTCCCTAAGTTTTGTTTACTGTTGTCACTATAAATGGAATCTTCTCTTTCATCATATAATTTAGTTAATTATAATTCTTCCATATGAAGGTTATTTATTTTGTGGGTTAATTTTATATCTTTCTATCATACATAATTCACTTATTATTTACATACTTTATCATTTATTTTCTTAGATTTTCTAGATAAACTATTACATTATCTCCACACAGAGTTATTACTTCTGTGATGTTATGGTGTGGTGATAAAACTTTATCACCTGACTGTCAGGAAAATTAAACAAACATTGAATCCTTATTTGCAGGGTTTGTCGAATTCATGATATAAATTCAACTACAGTGGATTTCCTGCCACCATGCATTTAAAAATAGGCTCAGACAATTCTTGAAAATTTAATCATTGACTGACTCTAGACAACCAGTATGACCAGGTATGGATGGGCTCTGACACACCAATTGGTTATATTTCTTCTCTCCCAGTTCACTACCTTGTAATTGTTTTTATTTTATCTGTATCTTTAAGTAATCCATCTAACAAAAAGGTATTAGGAAGATTTTCCTGACCACCAAAATAACTTATTGGATACTTATTTTCATTTCTTTAGTACTCTGTGTACTCATTATACCTATCATAGTTATCATAGCTCTTATTACCCAGACTATTATGTTTCTTCCCTCACTAAGATATAATCTACTTAAAGGGAGGGGTCATCTCTTTGCCCACTTGTATATCTGGTATATGGCATAGTACTTTGCACACTCTAGGTACTCAGTAACTTTTAAATGAATGAATGAATGAATGTTATATATGAAAAGTATTTTATACACTACAAGAGAGAATATAAATCAATATTATTATTACCACCTGCAAGTTAAATATGAGGATAATAGGATATTTGACCCCTCCTCCCAAATATAAGAGCCCTTCTCTTGACCCATACAACTAAAGATAACAAAAACTAGGTTCTTGTTAAATAATGTGAAGTACTAGAATCTAATCTCAGCTTTACTATTCACTTATTATTTGATACTTAATATCTTAATTCTCATCTGTAAAATGGGCATATTATATCTTTCTTTACAATGTTACCGTAAGGATTAAAAATATATGTGAGTATGTCTGCATATGCATGTAGTTGGTATATTTTTCTCTTTAGATTACTTGAAATATGCTTATATAGGCATCCATCAAATTGCTTTCATTGTTTTACTATGCGAAATTAATTTAGAAGAATAAATAAGTTTTCTTCATATATGGGTGATGATTTTATACCCTATGAATATTTGTGGCTTGAGGCACTGTTCATAAAACAGAAATATATAGCACCAGACATGTATGCTGCCAAATGAGTCAGGTTTTATCCTTAAGATTAGAAGGGGAGGAAAATTTTGTGAGAAAGCTGAATTGTCCATGTTATTTATTGATAAACATGCTACTCTCTCATATGCACCAACTGGTCTAGATATTGGGTTTATTTTTATAAATGAACTTGATAAATAATTGAACATGAAACTGCCCCTGCTATTCTGTCCTTGGACTCCTGGGGCATTAAGAATTCATGTCACTCCTGACCTGCAAGCTTCTACTCCTATTCCAGCAGCCCTGTGTGACATCTGAGGAGACTTGTCGCTCAAGCTGAATTGTATAGTGCTTTTCTGATGTGCAGAATGTTGACCCATGGGAAGCCTCTGGACTCATTTTCATTAGTGATATAAACACATCTGGAGAGTAGGATAGGAGGTGGGCAGCTGATTATTTACCTCTCAGCATGGCAAAACCACCCTTATTGTCACTGTCCACTGGCCTAGAAGAAGTCAGCCTCCTGAGTCTGTTGTTTGTTTCGCATTTTGATAGGATGATTCATGCTGGCATCGGGTTTTTGGCAATTGTAAGTTAAGGGCCAGATCTCCACTGATTAATCAGGCAAGACAGAACCCCAACAACAGAGGTGGGGTTTTTTGTTTGTTTGTTTAAGTCTTTATTTGTACCTCTCTTGAGTTGTGTGCAGAGTAAGAATGTGAACTAGCTTTTAATAGCATTGAGTACACCTCTTGTTGAGTAAGTTATGAGATTCTTTGTTACTTAATTATTTAGTATCTATGAGCCAGCTATTAACATATTGGAAATTGAAAACCTGTTCTTTCCTTGTTCATGTTCAGGGATCATTATCCCTTGTCTTAGAGTCAGGCTTTAAAGCTCAGCTTGACTATAACACACTAATATTTGCATTGCATGGTTATAACCTACTATAGTTTGAATAAAACCCATAATGCTAGGTATATTGTAATCTATAGTTAAAAAGGCATAGTTTTGGAAGAGTGAGATCAGTCAGGATGATATTCCATAATGGAAAATGTTACCCTGGAGAGTATAAAGGCCAGAAACACAAAGCAGCATCACTTCCAGACAGAATACTTTGGATAGATTCACACTATTTGCCAAGGGGTAAAGCTAAACTCTCTTCTCTTACATTTCAGAAAAGTAGTCAGTTTTCTCTCTGTAGTTTCTGTTGTTCATCCCTGTCTTTCACCCATAAAGAATTTTTCCAGTAAATACATTTTTTCAAAAATCCAAAATAACACAATGGGACAAAATTGTTTAAAGTCCATTGGAACACCAGTAATATTAATTGCCAAATTTTTTCTGGGATTGTTAGAGACCAGGCTTCAGCCTTGGGCAGGGCTGTTTAGCCAATGAGTCAAGAAACAGCAGGGGCTCAGCCGTTCAATTCTTCTTCCGGTCCTGCAGAGATGATCACTGGCCATGGGCCTCCTGCTGACCTCTGCTGATGTCTGCCTACACATATCTCTCTCTCTCTCTCTCTCTCTCTCTCTCTCTCTCTCTCTTTCTCCCCAATTTTATTTTTAACCTAAAAGAGAAATTTTATTCTTGCTCTCACTATTTTGATCCAGCTGGGTTTTCACTTTCTGGAGATGACAGATTCCCCAGATTCAATCCACAATGATTTTAATAGAAATGGGGAGAGTGCAAAGAATCTGAAATTGTAATGGCATTTCAGTAGATTCGAGTGTACCAATTAGGAACATACACAGAGCAACACTGCTATAAAGGAAGATAACATGTTTTTTGTATGTTTCTTACAATACTTAATTCAGTCAAGGTGCTATAAATTATTTATATTTGTATCACATTTAATACTCACAAAACCCCAGTGAGTTGAGTACTATTAAGTGCATTTATCAGATGAAAAAAAAAGTACAGTTAAAGAACTTTAAGTACTTGCCCAAGGTTATACAGTTAGTGCACAACAGAGCTGGGATGAAAACCTTTGTCCCTCTGATTCAAAATCTCCTGTGTCATGCTGCCTCCCCAGGTAAGATGTTGCCAAGGTTCTTGCCAATGAATCCGGCAACCTCTCACTCTGGCATTCTCCCTCTCACCTCTCTACATCCTTCTGACACTCCATAAGCACTAAATACCCATATATTTTTGGGCTTTGACCCAAATAATGTGGGTGAGACTAATGAAAATTGAAGATACATTATCTGCTCTCCATGATTATGGATTTTATTGTCAAAGATAGGTGTCACATATAACAATATATACAAAGAATAAATGATAATAAATATGATTGTGACTTGAGAGTAACTTGTTTTTGAGATAAATAGTTCCCTGTTTTGGTTTTTGTTTATTTGTTTTTGTTTTCTGCATTTTACATTTTGTTTGTTTTGTTTTGTTTTTGCTTAAAATTGATGTTGATATTATGGATATTTCCTATTTAGCAATAATTGTGTATGTCAAGGTCAAACATACAGGTTTTTAATTCTGGTTTTACCAGTAAAAATCTCTAACATATTGTGTCTACTTACCTTTATGCAATACGTTACTTCTGAGGGAATCCTTTGGGGGAAAAAAGGAAATTTGAGCAGCATTTCACAATTAAAATCTTAATATTTCAGAGATAAACATTTTTATGTTAAGGAAAAACTCATCACCGTGGTGTACTGAGTTGATAAACATAGGCCCTCTCTGACTGAAAATACAGGAAATGAGTCACAGGCAACAAAAACAATCTCTACCAAAAAACAGAGTTGATGGCAGAGTCTGTACAGCAACATGGAGTTTTGGAACTCTAAGAACACAAAGTAATACAATGATCTGAAAGATACTATGAAATAACTATGAATGAAATACACATTTAGAGCTGAGCTCTAAAGGAGGAAAAATACAAAGATGCTAAAATTGAAGAGAGCAGAAATCAAGATCAAAGCATTAAGGAGAAGGTGACACCCCTAACATTTGCAACAAACTCCAGGGCTTGGAAGGTACAGATTAGGATTCTAACATTTTCCAACAACGGACAGGAGATAGGAGCTTGAACCAGAGCAGAGTGATTCAATTAGAACTAAATCTGTTGTGTGACTCTCAGGGCTCCAAATTCTCCCCATCATTTTGGGAAAATACTTTGTAGACACTGCACTGGACTATTGAGATCCTCCTATGAATCAAAGATTTATTTCCCCAGCTACATAAAATAACCATCACTTATAAGACGCTTTTGGGGATTGTCTCTGGTGGAGAGAGACACTTCTCTTAATCTCATGCCCCTTTCCTTGGATTGTCCATATCCAATGGCAGGGCACAATGTCATAGAGGCCTGGATTCTCAACTGAATGCAGGACAAATCTATGGAGTCTCCCACCTCCAGGACTTATACAGGAGCAACCAAGTCTCCTGAAGGGAATGCATAGCTTGACTCCTCCCTCTGCCCAATCCTGCACTCTTCTCTTCCCTTCAAGTGGTGCTGATTCTGGAACTTCTTAATAAACCTTTTCTCAGGGAGTATCACCTACAGAATACTTCTAATACAGAACTCTACACAAGGATATTTACATAGATATAAGCAGATTTGCATTTCATTATTTATTAGGCATTGAATGTTAAGGAAGGAGACAGAGGGGAAAAAAGGATAAGTAATTGAAACTCAATTCTTTTGATTTGAGTTTATGCTGCCTGTACAATGAGTAAACCAAAACCAGTAATTTCATCTTTTTTTATGTTTATTTATTTATTTTGAGAGAGAGAGAGAATGGGGGAGGGGCAAAGAGAGACAGGAGAGAGAGAATCCCAACCTGTCAGTGCAGAGCCCAATGTAGGGCTCGATCCCACAAATCATGAGATCATGACCTGAGCTGAAATCAAGAGTTGGATGCTTACCCAGCTGAGCCACCCAGGCACACTGCCAGTAAATTAATCTTAAAATCTTAAAATAAATCTTGGACCCAAGTTGATACAGCTAAGGACTTCTGTGTCAAGAAACTTTCATATACTATGGCATTCGGGATTTTTAAAGAATAAACAACAGCTCCCAAAAAAAGGCACACAATTGAAAATTCAGTATCACATGAAAAAAATAAAGAAAACACCAACAATGTTGAATTTCAAGTGACTCATATTCCCAGAAATGAGTAATTGTCAAGGAATATTTCCACCTTTTTGGTATTCTAAGAAATAGGTAACTACAAAAGACTATCCTGCTCTTACATATTAAGAGAAGACCTATTCTTCCTCTCAACCCAAGAAAAGGCTCTCTTTCTTTGAGAAGTTTCTCATTAATGAATATTCTCTCTATTGTAATTGCCTGAATAAAAAAAGATCTTCTTCATTGTCTGTTGCAGTTTGTCTTGGTTTGGTGCCATGATTCAGGTAGGCTTGGGCCTTGGCTTTGTATCACTACTCAGTCCGGGTAATGAGGCATCTTGGAGTCCCTTTGCTTTGTCCCTGACTGGTGATCTGGGGCTCCACTGTGAACCCAGCTTTTTATCCCATGTTCCTGGCTTTTCTTCATTTACTTCATGACAAAGAATTGATTTTGATTCCTTCTGATTACTTGATTTCTGGCACCAGCATCTTTTGTCTTCATTATCTGATCATTTGGCAATATTTACAAATAGATTGATAGTTTATAAAGATGTTATATCTGTTGGGAGAAAGAGAATCTGGTTTGTTAGTCTTTTTCTGTTTGTTTGTTTATTTTGAGCTCAAATAAATTAAGAATTTTATGCCCACCAGGAAATGTGTATCTGGATGGATAAGTTTATATTCATGGGTTTATACCTGACCCATGGCTAAATTTTAGAATCGAAGTTACGGACTTTCTGTACCTCTGTCTGTTTATAAGTCTATAACTCAAAAAGATCTTTACCTCTCATTGTGTGAATGTATAATATTTGACTACACCTCTAAAAGTATTCCCCAAATTAATTATACAATCTTTTTTTAATTATACAATCTTTTAAAGGAGTTCTATTCTAATTAGTATAGAAATAATTATTTTTAATTGAATATTCCTCAAATTTCCAGAAAAATAAAGATATGAAACATCCAATATTTTCAATGTGAAAAATAAAAATTATTCATTATAACTAAGAAATATTTTAAGAATTCAAGTTTATATTACTTAGGTGAATCATTGGCAAATGAGACTAGTTTAATATAAGCATAATAACAGCTGTATCTTCTATGATTTATCAGGGTAAAGTGTAATTACAAGATTTATTTTTTACTTTGGTTTATCATCTCTAAACTTATGTAGGTTTACTGATTGAATAAACTAGCATTACTTTTATTAAATGTTTAAGATTAAAAATATATAAATTTGTGAAACCAAATAAAATCATTATTCTGATGTATTTTATTTCAATTTTAAATTTTTTAATGTCTATTTGTATTGGGGAGGGGGAGAGGCAGAGAAAGATGCAGACCAAATCTGAAGTAGGCTCCAGGCTCTGAGAGGTCAGCACAGAGACTGACACGGGGCTCAAACTCAGGAACAGTGAGATCATGACCTGAGCCAAAGTTGACGCTTAAGCAACTGGAGCTACCCAAGCACCCCATGACATATTTTATTTCAAAGCAGTTGTGTTTTGTAATATGTCAGTTTCAAGATAATTTTGAAGATCTTTTGGTAACTGAAAAACTTGAACTAATACTAAATTGAGTTAGTAATTTAATATTCAGTTTATACCTATAAGTAAGATAGAATACTGAAACATTAATTGCTAATTATAATTTTAAGTTTATATATTTTTGCTTCATTTTTATTTGTGAAGAATGGCTACATATACTTAGGTCTCGTAATGCATATGCTCATTTTGTCACTTTGAAAAGTTGTATTATAAGGGATGTATATAGACATGGAAAGTTACATGGTTTGTGACAAGACAGTTTTATGTATTGCGGTCAAAGCTGGTCATGGTTTGATGGGTTTATTTATAAGACTTTCAAAAAAGAGCATTAGTATCAAAAATTAT
Organism: Cryptoprocta ferox; assembly: GCA_028646485.1. Taxonomy (NCBI): domain Eukaryota; kingdom Metazoa; phylum Chordata; class Mammalia; order Carnivora; family Eupleridae; genus Cryptoprocta; species Cryptoprocta ferox. The sequence goes on along the minus strand of CM053566.1, from coordinate 56,518,681 downwards.
ACTAATGCAAAACTAAATTTGCTTTTCTCTATGTTAGAATGAATACATAATTTTGGACGATTGGTCTGTCCTTAGAAGAGGCTATTAAAGATATACTTTACCTTCTGTGTCATGTACCTAGATTACAGAAATTCTGTGTCTTACCAGGATAACTTTCTATGCTCTATATTTATTTTATTAAGTCCTTTGTTATTTAAGTAAATGGAAGTTTCTCACTTAGGAGGGACTATGGTTCTTTAAAAATCGTATTACCTTTTATAGGGGTACCTGGGTAGCTCAGTTGGTTAAGCGTCGGACTTCAGTTCAGGTCATGATCTCCCAGTTTTTGAGTTTGAGCCCCCGTGTCGGGCTCTGTGCTGACAGCTCAGAGTCTGGAGCCTGCTTCAGATTCCGTGTCTCCGTGTCTCCCTCTCTCTCTGCCCCTCACCCACTTGTGCTTTGTCTCTCTCTCTCCCAAAAATAAATAAACATTAAAAAATACATAATAAAATAAAATAAATTAAAATCGTATTACCTTTTTAAAAAATATTTTATTGTCAATTTGGTTAAATGGGCAGTAAAGTATTAGTGCATCGCAGTTCTTAACCTGTAATTAATGAAGTGTTTAAATCTCCTGACAACTTTTGATATTTTGCCTTCTCCAAGTAAAATCCTAAATGATATCTTTTGCATTTAAAACTGCCCTTTAGATATCCCGAAGGGTTCCTGGAAAATCTCAAAAAAATTTTTTTTATCTTATAAAAAGAAATGCTAAAAATAATTAAGTTTATTTGATATGTTACTATTGATGAATTGTATGGGAGAGTATGCAAATCAAAAGACATGCTTACCCTTTACATGGGTAAAATGATATTCATATTAATAGTTCATAAATTATAGATTGTATGGGAAGTTTCTAGGGATTTTTAAGTGTGCGTATTGGCCATGATATGTTTCTGTTTATCAGTAGTGGTGCTGTTTTGCCTGATATTAGGTAACAGTGGTATAAGTTATCAGTTATAATTTCCATTGATTTTTAAAATGCTTTTAGTCACATCTTCATTTCTTTAATATGAATCTAGCATTTTATTGGTAATTCATTTTCAATTGAGGATTCATATCAGCTACCTATTTTTATTTTTAACATATATTTAGGACCTACTGCACTACTGCAGACTCCAACTTGATATTCTTGATATATTCTAGATATATTCTTACTGTATGCATGATATATACATGGCATACTATGTCTTTAGATTATTTTATATTTAAATGTTATTTTCTCTGTAAAAATTGTTTATTCTTTTTATAAATTTAAATATATTCACTGTTTTGTGAAAATAAGATTAATCATTATATTTATAGACATTTTATCTACTTTGGGGGGTATCATTTTATTTTCTTGTTTTGAATGCCACAGAAACAACCCAATTTCCTTGTCAGTTGCATTATTTTTATAATGAAAAAATAAATAATCAGTGAAATTGAGAATCATAAGACAGATTTGGTAATAGCTAAATATTTACCTAAATGCAACAGAAAGGGAAATTAGTGAAACATTTAGAGAATGGTGAAGCCTACACCATCAGTACCCCTTTACATATCCTTCACAAACACTATTCATTTATGTGGATTATTTTTTTTTAATTGCAATTTCCTGTGGCTCTTTGCCTGAGGGGATTCCTGGCTCATACAGTGTACCTAGATCACATACAGTAAATGCTTCAAGTGTCAAGGGACTAATGTCCTTGTGAGTAGGTTCAATAAGTATTATATGGGGGTTGGTAGATAAATGCCCCTTATTTTGAGTCATGTTCCATGATGCCTCCTTAGTGGTCCACAGCCATATTGAGCTCTAGTTGTTTACAGTGGTAATCTGCTTATGATTTCAGTATTGGCTTCCTCCCTGTAATAGTGATGATTGCCATAACAAAGTAACAGAGACTAGATGGTTTAAACTACAGAAATTTATTTTCTCACAGTTCTGGAAGCTAGAAGTCCAAGATCCAGGTGTTGGTGGGTTTTTTTTTTTTTTTTTTAGCATGATCTTCCCACTGTGTATGTTTGTTATGTGCTAAATTGGGTCCCCCAAAATTCATATGTTGAAGTTCTAACCCCCAGCACCTCAGAATGTGGCTGTATTTAGGAGATAGAGCCTTTAGAAAGATGATGTAGTTAAAATGTGATCATTAGAGTAGAGTAGTCAAATATAACTTGACTGGTATCTTTATAAAAGAGGAAATTTAAAGACAAGACACCAGGCATCCATACACACAGAAGTAAGACTATGTGAGGACACAATAAGGAGGCCATCTGCAAGCCAAGAAGAGAGATTTCTGGATAGACCAAAGCTGCCAACACATTGGTCTTGAACTTCTAGCCTCCAAAACTGTGAGAAAATAATTTTGTCTTGTTTAAACCACCCAGTGTGTGGTATTTTGTTATGACAGTTCTAGTAAAAATAATAATAATAATAATAATAATAATAATACATTGTCACTGTTCTAATTTCTCCTTCTTATAAGGATATCAGTCCCTGTTACATTACAGCCATACATCTTATTTTACCTTAATTACCTCTTAAAAGGCTGTAACTCTAGATACATTCACATTCTGAGGTGCTGGTTTGGGGACTTCTACATATACTTTTTTTTTTTTTTTTTTTTTTTTGGTTGGGTGGACACAGCTCAATCCATAATACTTCCCTTTCTAATCTCATGCTCTCCTCACTCTTATTCATGTTTCCCTTGGATCATTCTCTAATAAACTAGTTGCAATTTATTTACCATTTGTCTCTGACTCTACTTTTGAGAATCTCAAATTAAGTAGTTAGAAGACCTGGAGAAGAAAAGGAGGAAGTTGAATACATGTTCTAAAATACTCAGAGAAGAGGAAGCTAGAGAGAATGAAGGAGAGGTGTTTGAAATTATAGTGATTTACAACTTAAAAAAAAATTAAAGAACAACATGGGTTTTCAGGTTAAATATTATACTCAATTCTGAGTAAGATAAACAAAAACAATTCCTGGGCCACTTGGGTGGCTCAGTCAGTTAAGCATCTGACTCTTGATTTCAGCTCAGGTCATGGTCTCAGAGTTAGGGAGTTCAAGCCCCATGTTGGACTCTGCACTGACAGTTTGGAACCTGCTTGGTATTCCCTTTCTCCTTCCCTCTCTGTGTGTCTGCTCTGCTTGTGTGAGTGCTCATGTGTGCTCTCTCTCTAAGCAAATAAATAAACATTTAAAAAATAAATATTAAAAAATAATAATTCCTGTGTAAATACATCTTATTAATTAGGGTGGATTAAATTGCTGTATAAATAAATCCTAAAATATAATGGCTCAAACTATTGAAACTTATTTCTCCCTCACAAAATCATCCAGGACAAGTGCTCAGGTTTTTGAGTGGCTCTCTGCTATATGGCAACTTATAGACTTTTAATCCTGCCATTTTGTAGCTTTGCCTTTGTACAGACTTACCACCATCCTTAGCTAGGCAGCAGAGTAAGAAATTTCTTGAAGACATACCTACTTTCTTTCTTTTCTTCTCCTTCTTCCTTCTCCTTCTTCTCCTTCTTCTCTTCTTTCTCCTTCTCCTTCTCCTCCTTCTTCTCCTCCTCCTTCTTCTTCTTCCCCTTCTTCTTCTTCCCCCCCTTCTTCTTCCTTCTTTTTCCTTCTTACTCCGCCTCCTCCGCTGCCGCCACCTCCTCCTCCTCCTCCTTCAAATAACCACAAAGTCTAGTTAACATCTGTCTTTATACATAGTTACAACTTTTTTTCTTGTAATGAGGACTTTTAAGATCTACTCTCTTAGCAACTTTCAAATATGCAATACAGTATCATTAACTATAGTCACCTATCTGTACATTACCATATCTGCTTTCTTAAAGCTGTTCTGTTGTAGAGAAATTTGTCTCTTGGCCACACTTAAATGGAAGGAAGGTTGGGAAGTATGAGCTATCCATGTGCCTGGCTATCGTATTATTGCTGTAAAGCAGGAAACAATAGATTTGGGTGGATATCAATGTTTTTTGGTTTTGGTTTTGGTTTTGGATTTTTGCTTCATGCACCATAGTGGCATAAAGTTGCAGAGTAAAAATTTAAAAGGCAAAAACAAAACAAGGAACAAAAAAGAAAAGAAATCCTGAGAATCTATCCTGTAGTAGAGACAGAAAGAGATTATTAACCAAGGGACAGCAATTAAATGATAAGATAAGTTGTGTTAGAATCAATCTGTGAATTGTGAATGATTCTCTCACTTCTGAATTCTATGCCTAAATAATCATACTAAGAATTTTTTCCTGCTATACTGATGGATATATGTTATATTACGTGAAAATATTTGGACTTTATCAAATAGTTTCCTGTGTCTCATGAAGCAATCTTATAGTCATTTGCCTTAAACCTTTTAATGTTTTGGATTATATCAATATATTTTCTCATGTTAAATAATTTTCCCTTCAATTTAGTTCCTCTGATACCTTTTAAATATATAGTAAACCTAGAAATCCAAAAATAGAAAGTATTTTTTTGTATTTTTGGTATATGTGAACATATTTAGAAATAATTCCTGCTCTTATTGTTCCACAAGGAACACCGGAATATATTAAAAATGAAAATAATGAAAATAGCAATCAGAAAGAGATAGTAATTAAGCAAATTTTAAATGCCTTTCTTTAATAAAATTCTATTAAATCCTCTGAAGACAAAAAGAAAATAAAAACTAAATGTCAGAATTTCTAGAAAATAATAGCAATAATATAGTCATATTAAAATCTATGAGATATTGTTAAAGTAATGCTTAGCAGAAAATTCCTAGCATTAAATTTCTGTATGAATGAGTAAAAAAATAATTATACAACTCAAAAATCTGTAAAAGAACAAAATAGTGAAGAGAAAGGAAGCAGAAGGAATATATTAATAAAAACAAAAGTGATATTATGACTAGAAATACAAAGCTTAAATTTAATAACTTCACAAAAGGATGACTTTTAAAAATCAACCAAATACAAAAATCTAGTTTAAATAATGACAAAAGAAGAGAATATACAAATTAAAAAGAAAAACTTTTAATAAACTACTAAAGGAGAACTCTTCGTAAAAAAAATTATCACTGATGCTTTGTACAATTCTACCTATATCTTTGAAAATCTAGATGAAGTGGATTACTTTCTAGGCAAATATAATTTTCAAAAACTAACCCCAGTGGAGATAATCTAAATTGCCAAAAAAAAAAAAAAGAAAAACAGAAAAAAATTTGAGGAAGAATGCTATAAAAGACATCTCCACAAATAAATTCAATAAACAGTTTCTATAAATATTAGATAATACAGAGAGGAGAAACAGAATAAAAACTTCAAAATTCTTATATAATTATACTTTGAATACAAAAACATAATTGATAATGAATACAAAGCTAATGATAAATCTAAAATATTAATATTGTTGTAAAAATATTTTAAAAATTCTGCTGCAGCTACTCAGCTCTGACCTTATAGCAGGAGAGTAGCCATAGATATATAAACGAATGGGTACAGCTATTGGAAACACAACTTTATTTATAAAAATAGCAGTCATGCAGGATTGGCCTGAGGGCTGCAGTTTGCTGATTTCTGTACTAAGTAGAAAAAGCCAGATTCAAAAGACCACTTGCTATATGATTTCATGTATGAGATGCCCAGAAAAGGCACATCTGGGAATGGGGATTGACTATGAAAGGCATTTAAGGGATTCTTTGAGGGTGATGAAAATGTTCTAAACTTGGATTTTGGTGATGGTTACATAACTCTGCAAATTTGCTAAAAATCTTTGAGTTGTAAAGTTAAGATTAATCAATTTTATGATGTACAAATTATATAAGAAAGTATTAGCATTAGTTAAATATGTGTAGTAGATCTATGATTGAAATATCATTTGTGGACTTTTCTATATTCTTAAAAGATTTCATAATTAAAATGTGAAACAGTAATTATGTTAGGTTCCAAACCCACAGACTAAGCAGAATTAAAATAAGACCCAGAGAAGTTATTTTTCTCATTCAGAATTATATAGCCAATCAATATAGAGTCAAGACTCAGATTCAGGCCTTCTTTCACACTGGATTTTATTGCTTTATTAATATTGAGAGGGAAAAAATCAAGGAGACATAAACAAAACAAAAGCAGAGTATTCTGTTCATTTTTCTCCATTTCTTTTACTAATTTCTCTATGTTGATCCATTCTATTAAAAACTAGCTCACAGAAACAATAGTAAACTCCTAGGAGTTTAGAGGGGTAAATTTAAACACTAGATATATAAATGTTGCATTTTTCTGGCATTTTATGAAAATTCTTTGTTAATCTAGTAAAGCTTTGGAAAGACATCAGTGTAATAGCCTTCTGAATTTTTTTTAAATCATCTTTCTTCGTATACTTAGTGACATGTTAGGTATTAATTCAATGAATCAGTTTCACAGAAGTTAGTAGCCTTTATTAAAAAAACATGTAATCTATAAATATATAGAAATTATTTTTGGAAAATTTGTCAGCATGTTATGAGATGGTAATGTTTTTTTTGTTTCTGTATGTTGTTCTTTCATCTTTTCAATACCTATTCATCCTCCCACCACCTAAAAAAAAAAGCACTTTAATTCATCCCTGTTTATGTTTTAAAAGTTTTAGAATTATTTAAATGTTGGAATATGCCAGAACACTCAAACAAAATTTTTTTTAACTTTATAGTTTATTGTCAGGTTGGTTTCCATATAACACCCAGTGCTCTTCCCCACAAGTGACCTCCACCAAGACCATCACCCCCCATTACCTTTCCCCCTTCCCCTTCCCCCCTCAGTTTGTTTTCAGGATTCAAGAGTCTCTCGTGTTTTGTCTCCCTCCCTCTCCCTAACTCTTTTTCCTCCTTCCC
>CM053566.1:56355648-56511303 GCA_028646485.1 Cryptoprocta ferox | reverse complement strand
TCCGCCATCTTGTCCTCTATCTCAAACAAAATTTTGATGGAAAGTTCAGTACCCATGATAGTTATTATTATTCATATTGATTGCATTCCATTTATATGTTTGCCTTTGACATTTCTTTAAATTGGGAGAAGTCATTAGTGTGATTTCTTTCTGCGTTGATTTATATAGCTTGTTTCCTTGCTTGGTTCTAGGATACTGACTTCATTTCTCATGAAGGATACTATAGACCACTAAGTTTAGTAGTCTGTATCCAAAAAGTTTTGTGCCCAAATCATTTATTTTTATTTTGTGAGAGATTTGTTTGCCAAATATTCATGGATTAGTCTTTAAAAAGGAAAGAGAAAGGTTTAGCAAAAACATGAATCCATTCTGCAGACATCACCAATTGTTTCTCCCTCTGAGTAAACTCAGAGCGATACAATGGGAACGAGATTTGGGGCATATTTGGAACAATTTCCCACTCTGTACTTTTCATCCCTCTCTATTAGAAAGTAAAAGTATAAAATGAAATGAAACAAAACAAAAACATTAAAATCAAATAACTGCAAATCATGAGAATGTGTGCAGGTGGTCAAGAGGAAGTATTTAAAATTTTATAGAAGATACCCAGCTTATTTAGTGCCAAGCTGAGTTAATTGCAATAAAATGCTGTTACTCATGCTATTCTATTAGCCTGGATTTGAAGTTATTACTGCAGGAGATTAGGTCAGAGTGTACTATAAAGCCAGCCAAATTTCATCTAACTTGTTTATTTTTACTTCTCTCTTTAAACTATGTATATACATGTATATAAAATAGCTGACTGCATATGAGATTTACATTGGTTTTAAATTACTCTTATTTGCTAACAGTGTTTAGTAGCCTGGATAACAGAAATTTTGTGATTTAGCCCTCTGTCCTAGTAATACTTCATTAAAGATAGAGGACATTCTTTTGAATCCCCAATATAAAACAGGGACAGTGACTTTGGTCCCTTTTTACATGGTAAATAAGTTTTAAAATAGTGGGTCAGCTTAACTCACAGTGGCTTTTAAAAGAAAAGCAAAACCAACACATAAACGTTTGTTTCCTACTGAATTTTAACTTATCATTTAATTATCTGTGGGAAAAGGAAAAATGTGAATTTTGTGCATCCTATGAAGTTGTTTCCTGAATGAATTTAAAAGGGTATTCAGTGTAAGTTTACAAAGTTGGGAGATACTTTTCCCCCAAATTAGATAATTTTTTACCCCTTTAGGTAATGTTTAAGTCAGGGGAAGGGGCTCTGATAAAAAGAGTAGGGAAGGTGGTACATAATGATGCTATCCACATAAAAACCAACCATTTGTGTCTCATGATATATGCCTCATTAATTGTTTTCCACCCAAGAAGTGTACTGCCCAATTTCATTACCTATATATATTTTTCAACAGTCTTCATTCTGGTATTACCCAACTTTTTACCAACTGTTTTATTTTGTTTTACTATATTCCAGGCACTATTTGAAGCCTTTAAAGTATATTAATTCATTTAATTCTCCCAAGACTCTAGAAGACATATACTATTTTATTCTCATTTTATAGGTGGGGAAATTGAGGCATACGGAAGGTAAGTGACTTACCCAAGATCATCCCAATCTTAAGAAAGAGATATAGGATAAACAATTTTTTATTTAAGCCTAATAGTTTTTTTCGAGAGAGAGAGAAAGAGAGAGAGAGAGAGAGAAGGGGAAGGAGAGAGAGAGTCCCAAGCAAGCTCTACCGTTCAGTGTGCAGCCTGATGTGGGGCTCAATTCCACAAACCACAAGCTCATGACCTGAGCTGAAATCAAAGGCTGGATGCTTAACTGACTGAGCCACCCAGGTGCCCACATTTATGTCTACCTTTAAAAGAAGTTGAAACTTTGTTATAATAAGGAATATTTGAAAGTAATACATTATCACCTCTGAAGGCAACCTCCAAAGAGGCATTCCAACTATCTTTGGAACAAAGTAGGATACTGAGAAGTGTATATCCTCTCAGGTTCACTTTTTTCCCCGCTAAGAACAACACTCCTGTGATTTCTAAGGCCTCATTTGCTTTTCAAAAACAAAAACAGCATTGCCTTTGTCATCTCTCTGATGCTTGTACAAGTGATTCTTTCTCTGGTAAAGTCTCCTTCAGCAGACTGCCTCTTCATCCTCCAGTCCTCACACACATACAGATACACACAAACATGCACACACTCCCCTCTGGTCCATCTCTCTGTGTCAAAGTATGGGAATAACTGTGTCAGGTTCTCTTGCAAACTCATATGCTTTGGAAGACTTTTGTAAAGAATCCTACCTCCAATCAGCAGATCCTAACCTTGCATTTTGTCCCTGAAGTTTTATAAAGCCCATGAGTACATTGACAGGGACTTTCTCTAACTTAGGTCTGAGGGCTGTGCTGCCCCTGCTATCCATGTCAGTGGGTCAGATGGTCAGCATGTCCAAGTCCAGATTCTTTGACCTCTTGCTAATCAGAAAGGAAGCCTGGATAATGAGAGCAGATTAATGCAGATCTGGAGATAAGCTTGCATGAGCACAGAGCTTTACACTCTGGTCAAAAAACAATAAGACTCTTTCATGGGTGTTGGGGTCACTGCTTACTGTTGATCTCAGTAGTCCTCAGCTTCCAGCTCTAACCCGTCATGTTATATAAATGCCATTATTCATTATAAAATTACCCAGCCCTTTTACAGCACAACTCTGCAGCATTTGACTCTGTGACCTACTCTTAAAGTGACTCTTAGGGGTTGACTCCATGCTGTGTGCAGAGAACATTTTTTTTCTATTTATTTGTTAAACTTACTTCAGTCATTAACCTCTTGCTGTAACACTTTGATCTCCCCCTTCCTCTGGTTTCATCATCTGAGTGAGAAATAATTGACCTGTTGTCTAGAACCATCCTAATAGGAAACCCCACAGTGAAGCCTTCTTGGATGCAATCTCCCTAGTTAGGCATAAGCTCTCCTGACCACAACTTGCCTTTATGTTCTTTTCTCTTGGGGCCAATTCAAGTGTCCTAAGCTGTCCAGCTCCTTGGCAAGTCATTCTGCAGTTTTCTCTAGGGATGGAAATGATCACACATCTGGGGATCTGGGTCATATTCTCTGCTCTTAGCTGAGTTTTCTGACCAAAACAAAAGACAGTATTTTCAAAGAGGAAGTTAAACAAAGTCTCTTTTGTCAACCAAAATCCGTAGCTGAAATGGAGGCATCAAAGAATGGAGAGTATACTGGATCCAGAGCAAGTGGAGCACAGCCATGTCCATCTGCACATGAGTTAATGGCAGGAGGCCAGGCCACGGGGGTGAATCACTGGGTGCCAGTTCTTCCCCACTTAACCTGAAAGATATAAGGAAGTCCTTTGAAAGTGTCCATTCAGGGCATTTAGTGAAAGCACAATAGCCTTTTCAAACCTTTGGATGATCACCGTGCCACATTCTACTAGTGGGAAAGGGGTGGGGGGGAGAACATTCCCTTGGCACTAATGAGTGGTTGATAAATACCTGTGGGATAAATATTTTTATTCTGAATATATTTGAATCTTTCCAGAAATTTTGAATCTTTCTAGGCTTTAGGTATGTCACTTCTCAAATTAAAACTTAGGACCAGTGATTCTTAAAGTCTGGAGCCTAGAAAACATCAGCATCACATGGAAACTTGTTAGAAATACTCACTCTTTGGTCCTGCCCCCACACATATTGAAGCAGAAACTTTAAGGATGCTTATTTCTTGCCATATTTTGGAATCTCTTTTCCTACTAAAAAATGACTAGGTCCCATCACCTTATGTCAGCCCACTGTGTCTACATATCACCACAGCTACTTTCAAAATAACTCCCTGATTATCTGTGGTTTCATAAAGCCTTTGAATATTGCTCAAGCCAAATCAAAACCTTAAGATTACCAGCATTTTCAGAGGAATCATGGTATGACAATAAAGTTTGAGATGGATATGTGTGGGTGTGTGAGTGGGTAGTATGTCAGTGTGTCTGTGATATGGTATAGCTGAAAATATTATTACACATGATATATAGAATATATAATTGTCTACTCTGTTTTCTTATGAGCTCAGCCCTTAACTGATTTGGATTTTAAAAAATTACTTTTTCATCTCTACATATTCTTGAGTTAGCCTTGATAATTACCAGGTATTAGGCTCCAAGGCTTACAGAGATACTCCTCTCTTTCTCTGGGGTTCTATAAACCATCTGGCATCACTGAACTAGAAAGCCAGGATCTCAAAACTACTTTTAAGGGCACTTTGGGGTAGATGATGCAGTTGAGCTACTTGTAAGCCATGAAATGATCCCATCCTTCTTGACTTGGGACAGGTTTTATGAGCCTATTCCCATTTAGATTGTTGGTTGATAATGCCATTAAAGAACATGGGAAATTGGGGATTGAAGAAGTCTGGAAAACAACTTGCATATTTTTTTTTACAATTTTCATAACCTAGTCATTGTTAATTCTGGCTTAGTAAGAAGGACTGACTAGCCATTTAACACTTAACATTTTGAATATACAATACTTTTGCCACACACACAAAACAAAACAATAATAACAAAAAATTATTTAAAAAGAACTTAGTATTTCTCACACATTATTTCTGCTTGCTTCTCACTTTTTATCTCCTCTTACACATTACACATTTCTCTTGAAGGCCCCTGAATTTCTAGGTTTCCCTCCTCTTAATGTGGTGCATGGCCAGGTCCCCTCTACATCCACCTCTTTCTGATAAATTCCATACCCTAGATTCTCCTTTTTTCTCCCTCCCTGCTTGCTTTCTATCAGAAGGGTTATTTTTCTCCATTCTTCAGTGATAGTTTTGTTAAACTCTAATAAGGTAATTTTCCTAATTTTATTAATGTCTTCATTTACGTAGGACATATTGAACTCCACTTTGGGTAGTGTATTTTTCTCAGTGATGAGGATACTCAGAGAATTGGGGCATTGTAAGAGTAACTGTGAGGACAAGTCTACTTTACACAAAGTGGTCAGGAAGGGCCTTTTCTCTAGAATGATATTTGAGATGAGACCTAACCATTGAGAAGGATTCAGCCAAGTGGTCATCTTGGGGAGAGAACTCCAGAGGAAAAAAAATAGCAAGGTCAAAGCTGCTGAGGCAGGAGCAAGTATCTCTTGTTAAAAGAATAGCCATAAAGCCTGTGAGAGGCTAGAGAATAGTGAGTAGGTAGAGATGAGGAGAAGAGTTAAGGTTCAGGCTGCAGGTCAAGGTAAGTAATTTGGATGTTATTCTGAGTACTTGGGAGAACTGCAGAGGGTTTTCAGCTGGTGGCATGATTTGATTTAAAGGTTCACTCTGTTTATCAGTGAAGGAAGATGGCAAAAGGGTAATTGAGGAAAAATGTGAGAACAGTTAGGAGCATAATGCAAAAATAAGGGAAGACCCAATGATGGCTTGGCTAGTTTGATGGCAATGGAAATAGAAGGGGCCAGATTCAGCACATATTTTGGTGACAGGTTTTCTAGACCCTGCTGATGGGTTAGATGCACTACAAGAAAGCAAGTGAGTTATATCCCAGTGGAATTAGCCATTTAAAGGAAGGCTCTTTAAACCTGGATTGACTTAACTCAGATGAATGCATTGCTAATGCTGCAACTCTATTTAGAAAGGCATATGAGGGCAGGTGTCTTTTATAATCCCTCAAATAACACTCATACGTGGATCAAGTACACTATTTAATGCTCAGTAACTCATTTAACTAAATCCAGCCCTTTCCTCATCTGCATGACAAACAAAGGCTAATTATGCTTGCTAAATGACTGCAATTTACTGAGAAATAAATAACAAAACAAAAGCCAAGTTACAAAAAAAACTGAGAGTAGATATAAAAAAAAAAGAAAATAAAAGAACACCACGTTGACACATCCTGATTTAGGCCTTATAGGTTTCATATTCCTTGGTCACCATGGTCTGCTCACAGCCTGTAGTCTGGAGGCAGCTTGCCCACGAAGGAAGCAAGCCCTGTTAACTTCGGTTGACCTTCCTATCACTTTTGAAACAACCATAGTAACAGCAGCAATTGCAGTAGCAGCAGCCATAAAATCCCCTGGCCTGACTCTCCCTCCCTTTTATTTTCCTCCCCCCCAATGGCAGTGAACACCAAGGACAAATCTGTCATTAACTATTTGCAAATGATCAGTTACCCACTGCAGCTGTTTGCTCACCAGCTAGCCATGCCAAGCACAGCTGCTCAGATGTGCCAGCCCAGTTTGGCTGGGCCACTCACCACCCACCCCAAATTGTCCCCCAAACTGCCTCAAGGAACAACGGGGCAGGCTGAACCCTAAATTGGCAGGAAGAACTGTGGTTTTCCACTCTCAGAGAATCTCAATGTTTCCACTTTCCTGGGCCTTCGTGGACCACTTAGTGAAACTGGCTGAGAGGCACTTGACCAGTAGTCTCACCTCCTGTGGAGGCTGCTGGTCTGAAGACTGAGAAGTGGTAAAGTGGTAACTCTTCAGAGGTTACTGGCCAGTTCTTAAAAAAGGTAGCCTAACTGCTGCCTGGGTCCTCTGGCTGCTTTTTTATTTTATTTTTTTAAGAAAGCAGCTTTGTGCTTTCGCTTATTAATTTTCACCAGCTTCTAAAGGTCAACGACCTGGCAAGTAGAGATGCACAAATAACAGGTGCAGAGACTCTGCCGTCTGTCTCCATGGGACATCGCTCTGTCACTTTTATTTACTGAATCAATCCACCAGTGTCCAGCAGGAGAACAACAGCTAAATGGCCATTAATTGTGGGCTGATGTGCAGATGAAACAAATCTCCAAAGGGACTGTAAACCTTTGTTCCTTCACCTCCTCCTGCTCTTGCTATGGGATTAGCAGTAAATCATTCAGCAGCCTCATCTCCTTATTATAAATATACCATTAGGGGCATCCCAGGTGAGCTAGTGTTAACCTCTCTCTCTCTATCTCCTTCCCTCTTCTTAGCTCCCTCCCTCTTCCTCCTCCTTCCTTCCCCCTTTTCCTTTCTTTGTCTTAATCTTTTTCATTTCTCCTTTTTCAATCTTTCTGTCTCTATTTTTCTTTCTCTCACACAAATATGCTCATCCCCAAACATAATGGACTTTATTAAAGTTATCTCATTGCCCCAGAGAGCACGATTTTCTGCTCATGCCAATATCCATCTTTGCCCTTTTCCAACATGTGTATAGGTAGGCACAGAGTATGAATACAGCTGGGATGCCTATGTAATAATAATAATAAAAAAAGAGAAAGTTCTCTACAAAAGGAGTTTTTCCTTTTCTCCCTGCTTCTGTCATTATTTCTTAGCAAAGCTCTTTAACTCCTCCGAGTCCAAAAGGAGCTTAATTAAAGTGTAAAAGAGAATTTGAAAGTAAGCAATAGACAAAGAAGGAATACAATGGATTTGAGCTCTATTGAAGAGTCTGGGGAATGCACTGCAAGATTTTTATTATCTCTAGGTCATGCATAGCACTGATGTGGCCTCTGGTGGTCAGCCATTGGTGCAGTTTGCTTTGAGAGGAATTAAGGAGGCAACCCCAAACTCCAAAATGAATCCCTAAACTGGTCTCTGTAATCACAAATCCATAGTATATTTTGGTCCATTTTACATCTTTGTATTAAGCACAGTGTTTTTAATGTGTTCTTTAAAAATGTTTGTTTTATGTTAATCAGTCATCTATACCTTAACATAAATATTTCTTTCTGCAGTCATAGTCAGGTTTAGAGAGCAGCAAAGTGCTTATAGAATGGATGGGAGCAGAGTGGATGGGCCCAGAGAACACCTATCCTCAACAGAATAATAGTGTAGAAAGCGGGGAGGATGAGGAGGGCAAACGGCACAAAGTTTCCATACTTGATACCAGGGCTAAGTAAGAACGCTGGGAGTAAATCCCAAGAAAGCCAGTCTTCAGACTTGGAGAAGGGGTTATAAATCACACTTGCTTAGTGATTGCTGCTACTAATAAAGTCCAGTTATTGATGGACAGAAGTGCATGCCCGGTGACTTATTCATGACACACATTTTTATAAATGCATAGCATAGCATCTTGCCTGGGACACAGGAGAAAGCAAAAGAAAGTGCATAAGTATATACTGAGGGCTGGAGATATTCACAGATGAATTCTCTGGTTATCCAAAATTCCAAAGCAACTGAAGAATAACCAGATTTTTAAAATTTACATTGAAACTATATATTTTATTATGCCTCTCATAATATTTTTAAAATTTGGAGTAGAAGCAGTATAGTTTCAAGGATATTGTCTCCAAATCTAGACATCCCAGGTTTATATTGCACATCTTCCATACATTCATTGTAGGACCCTGGGTATTTTTACCTTTCATTAATTAATCAAGAAATACTAAGAATATAAAACTTCTGGCGCCAAAACAGTGAGTAGAAATTGACAGTGACTCTGCCTCCATAAAACTAATAGCCTAAATGTAAAATCCTGAGTCTATGAAGTACTAAGAGGTACAAGATGTCATGAGACAGTATAATTTGTCTTTGACCTAGTAGAGAGGGATGAATGGTTAGCAATATTTCTTATCTCTGGGCTGTGGGGAATAAATGAGTTACAGATGTGACCAGAAATTTCATCCCATTGTCTTTAGGGTGACCAGATAGGATCAGGCTGGATGAAGAACCAGAGAAAATTAGCCCTACTATGAGCAGTCCTCTCATTTTACTTTAATGTTTTTGTCTGTTTGTGTGTCCTTATCATTTTCTAGTTATAGTATGGTGTGAAATGTTTGGAAACAATAGAAATCTAAGTAATGACTAAGCATTGAGTAGCTGAGGTGAGGGACTGAGGGTAGCTTCTAAGCAGAGCATGTTGCTGGTCCGGGAGCCAAGTGATTAGGGCCTCTCTAAGGACAGTGGAAAGCCAGCATGACAGAAATGCAAAGTAAAGGGTAACAAGGAGTGGAAGGAAGGTGCGAAGAGGTGGAGGCCTAGGGATGCAAGTCCTTGTGGAAGCCAAACTGAAGAAATCAGCCTCAGTGCCAAGGTAAGCATTTCATACAAGGGCATCTGGTAAAGACTTACTGAACTTTTTTTTCCATAGCCTTATAACCACTGGACATTGTGGGACATTATCTGAGTTCCAGTGCCAGCTAAGCTAGAAGTAGCTTTGTGCACTTTGGTCAACTTGATAATGTCTTTGTTCCTCAGTTTTCTCATCTCAAAAATCCAAAATTTTAAATCCATTTTCTCTAAATGTAACTCTACAATTCTTATTATCAAGGTTACTGATAGAGATTCTAAACGTGCAGAAGATTTGTCTGGTAGATAATCCCTGAATCTATCACAAAATTTTGCTTTTTAATTGTTTTTCATTTTTGTTTTCTACATACAATAAATAATTGTATCTCTTGACTTAATAAAACAACAGTAAAGTAGAATCTGTAGTCATAAAATGTAATTATTGATGAGCATACACAAATGTCTAGGTTTCAGTAGAGACTTTATCCCTAAATAAGCAAATTCATACAAGTTATCAAACCTCTTAAAATACAGAAATAAAATGAGAAATTCCATATGGAGCATCTCTTTTCAAGTGTTTAAAAAAAAAACTCAATTAAAGCAATCACAGAATTATAGGCAGACAAAGAAACTGGGGCCACTCAAGGTCCTAGAAGGAAAATTCCAGCCTGGGTTTCATGAACACCAGCCAGCTCTTTGAGCTTTTGTATGTGTGGAGTAGACCTGGGTGCTGATCAGTGACGATTTATGTCTGATCTCCAGTTGGATATGTATGAATTGAAGATATTTCTAGTGTTCAGAATTACAGGAAACTCTTGGCTAGATCAAACCATTGGGAATTAAAAAAAACTTTTTTAATGTTTATTTATTTTTGAGAGAGAGAGAAAGAGAGCAGGAGTGGGGAAGGGGCAGAGAGAGAGGGAGATACAGAATCCAAAGCAGGCTCCAGGCTCCAAGCTATCAACCTGGAGCCCGATGTGGGGCTCGAACCCATGAACCATGAGATCATGATCTGAGCTGACGTTGGAGGCTTAACCAACTGAGCCACCCAGGCACCACACCATTGGGAATTTTTAAAAATCAGATGTGGAGAAGAGATAACACATTGGAAAAACTTTCTGTAAATCATGTGGTCATTCTGAAATGAAGCCATCTCAATTACTGTGTAGGTTTCATCCAAAGGCCCCCCTCAATATTTTTGGTAATAATGCAATTTTATTTTCATGTTACAGAAAGAACAAAAAGTCATGCTAGTGGTTTTATTAGGAAAGAAAATTTGTTTGTTTCCCTCTTACTCCATGCTGGAAATAGCTATAGTTAACTGGAAACCTACCTACCTCATTAACTTGTTTAATACTTTATTTGTCAAACAAAATTTGAGTGCTTCTCATTTGCCATGTGTTTGATGCTGACAGACAAGGTAGAAAAAGTTTCTGCCCTCATGAAGTTTACAATCTATCTGAGTACCTGAGTTGGAAACTAGTGCATGTCAGAGCATATAAAAGGGAATCCTAGCCTGCTCTCAGAAGCCAGGAAAAACTCTGAGAAACAATATTTGACAATAGATCTTAGTAAAAGTCCATGAACAATGCCTAAGAACTTAGAAAAAGTTTCAACTTCCTGTCAATTGTGGAGAGCCAATATCCATCTTGAACTTTTTTCTTCATTTCAAGAACATCATCCAATACGCAAGCTTTACTAAGCTTTGACAGTGAGAACTTTACTTGCAGCACTTTTTAAAAATCTCCTGGGTATCTCCACATATATTTCAGCCTCAGCACCATTAAGAGATTGGACTTGAATATTCTTTAAACCTTTGATCATTTCAAGAAGGTAGAACAGGATAGGAGGAGTCTTTCATGCTGGAAATTCTTATGTCATTGTCCAATGTAATACATAACACACCTGTCATCTTCACACGAAAAAGCTTGGTTGCCTTTTAAAAATTCAGCCCTAAGGGTCTCTCCTGTGATATGTGACCTAGAAGACAGATAACTAGGAGAATTCTTTGAGTGAAGGAATCCTGGATTTTATTGCTTTCGGATGTAACCACCTCCAGAGATGTGGAAGAAGTTGCTATTTAATTAGAGAGATTAAACCAGGAATGTACTTTTCTCCTAACAAAAGAAAAAGATGAGGGACTCAGGGGACTTCTGGGTGTCTATACCTTGCCCAGAAGGCAGGATTTGCCTCTTTAAAATGACTTACCCATCTCTCTGGATCTGGGCTTTCTATATTCACCTTGTTTTATTCATACTTATTAATAACTCTCCAGTGTCCAGGAAACAGTGGGCACATTTACTTATCTGTCCTCAGTGATGTGGTTCTGCTTATAACAGAAGGCCTATAGATGGCTTAGATGGCTTAACAGAACAACCATGACAGAAGTACCTGTTTATATAAACCAGAATAGAAAAAAAAGAGACTATTTTGTGGGATTTGAAGAGTTTGAAGAAGGATTTATATTTGAGAAATATATTTTCCCTTGACACCTGTTTTTTTTTTTATCATTGGAGAAAGAAACAGTGTACAGATTTAAGATACATAGAGGGCCATTGGTAAGAATGAAACATAAAAGGTTTACTTAGCAGTAGCCATGTCAAGGGGTTTGCAGTGTACTCAGAAGACCAGAGAGACCCCTTCACGCTTTTAAACAAGAGATTGCTGTATTCCAGCTTTTGTTTTCATAAAATAACAATGACAAGATTTGAGGCAGAATCCAATACAATGAATCTGAGCATACTTCCATATTGTTAGTATATAAATGAGATCCTTATGCTGATTGGAATTTCATTTATAACCCAGATGGCCTGGAGAGAACTCAAATGACAGCAAATATACTATAATGGCCACCATCTTGCTACATTACACAGATTTAACCCCTGTTCACTGTGACCACTGCAGTTCTGAATCATGTGCAAACAAATCTACACTGCATTTCAACTAAAAATCTAATTTGAACGGTATCCAAGCCCTCTCACCAGGAAACCTTGTCTTAGTCCTTTAACCTCAGTTATGGTCCATGCCCTTATTGTATCAATGGCCCAGTTCTAATGAAATTTTTGCCGTCATTTTAATTCACATGTACTTTCAAACTCCCATGCCTTTTCTCACAGTGTTCCTTTTACTCAGAATTCCTTTTTTTTTTTTCTCTTCTGTTATCAAACTCCAAGTTATCTTTAGGATTCAGTTCAAACACTGCTTCTATTTTAGAGAATACCTCTGGCTCTTAATTAGGCTTACTACTGCTTCCATAAAACCATGTTTGTGCCTAATGTTAGAATTTCATTCACTTAACAAATATTTTTTGAGCAAGCATTACATGTCAGGTACACGATTATCACCACTTGGGATACCTGGTGAGCATATAATGCTCCATTCAATGTTCTTAATATATTACTTCCTCACTAGACTACGTATATCTTGATGATGGACCCTATTCAAATCATCTCTATGTCCCAAGGACCTAGCATGTTACTGTTATTTAAGTCCCCAGTAGTTACCTGATTTATGAATTGATTGAATAAGTACAGTAAAACCTTGGATTGCGAGTAACTTCCGTGAGTGTTCCACAAGATGAGCAAACATTTCGAATAAATTTTAACTTGATAAACGAGCGATGTCTTTCAGTACAAGTAGTACGTGATGCCAAATGTCACATGATCACAATTCAGCCAATGGTACCTCTCTCTCTCTCTCTCTCCCCCTCTGCAGAATTGTAGGTGATAATCTCCCATGCTCAGATGCTCAGTCTCAGGCCACAGTGTCTGGCAGAAATCAGTGATTTTTCAGAATGTTGGAAGGTGCCCACAACTCACAGTAGGGTATGTTTCAAACCACATATGGACAGTCCTTTGCTTTTCCATACAAGAATAAGCTTAGGAATACTTTGCTTCATTCTAGGGCAGGCTGCCTATAGATGTAGACCCTTTGCTCTGCTGCCTTATTGCCAATTACATTAAATAGAGTATATGACAAGAGTTTATTAGTACTGTACTATAATCAACATCTGTGCAAGCATATACAATGGTCCTCATGCAGAAAAAGGTTGAAAAGAAAGGCAGTAAGAAGAAGGAGATGATTATGGTGGAAGTTAAAAGGAAATCATCGAGGGACACCTGGGTGGCTCAGTCAGTTAAGCATCCTACCTTGGCTCAGGTCGTGATCTCGCTGTTCCCACGTTTGAGCCCCATGTTGGGCCCTGTACTGACAGTTCAAAGCCTGGAGTCTGTTTTCATATTCTGTGTCTACCTCTCTCTCTGACCCTCCCCTGTTTGCTCTCTCTCTGTATCTCTCTCGCTCTTTTTCTAAAATAAGCATTAAAACTATTAAAAAAAATCATTGAGAAGTACCAACAAGGTATGCAAGTGGCTGAAATTGCAAGATTTTGTAAGAAGTCTACATCAATCATTTTCACAATATTAAAGAAGAAGGAAGAAATAAGGCGGCTAGATGCAGCAAAAGGAGTCATAAGAATATCAAAGCAATGGCCACGTGTTCTGGAAGATGTAGTAGGTTTCTTCTAGTTTGGATAAATGAGAAGCAATTAGCAGGTGATACTGTGACCGAGAACTTTATCTGCGAGTTGCCTTATACACCGACCTCCTAAGTAAAACGCCAGGTACATCAAAAGAAAATGAAGAAGCCTTGAAGGCAAGCAGGGAATGGCTTGATAACTTTAAGAAGAAAAGTGTCAACCATAGTGTTGTGAGCCACAGAGAGGCTGCGGGTTTGGATGCTAAGGCAGGTGAGGTTTTCGCTACCAAGTTCCAGAAGCTCATGGTTTCCAAATGTTACCTGCCAGAGCAAGTTTTTAACTGCAATGAGACAGGGCTTTTTGGAAAAAGATGCCTAAAGAGGACCTACATTATAGAAGAAGAGAATGCAGTACCCAGCCACAAGCCCATGAAAGATCACTCATCCTCTTGTTTTGTGCTAATGCAAGCAGGGATTTCAAAGTCAAGCCCCTGCTCGTGTATCATTCCAAGAATCCATGAACTTTCCAGAAATGCAAGGTGCAGAAAAACCTATTAAACGTTGTGTGGAGGTCCAACAGCAAGGCTTGGGTCACTCATATCTTGTTCATTGAGTGGATCAACAAAGTATTCAGTCCTGCAGTGAAGAAATACCTTTTAGAAAGAATCTGCCACTCAAAGCTTTGTTGGTTATGGATAATGCTCCTCTTCATCCTCCAGGCTTTGAGACCAACTTACTGGAGGAGTTCGAGTTTGTTAAGGTCAAGTTCCTTCCTCCCAATACCACTCCAATCCTCCAGCCCATGGATCAGCAGGTCATTTCAAACCTTAAAAAGCTTTCCATCAAAGCACTATTTCAGTGATGCTTCGAGGTGACTGAAGGACAAACCTTACCCTCTGAGAGTTTTGGAAAAATCATTTCCACATTGTGAACTGCCTCAAGATCATCAATTAAGCCTGGTATAAGGTCACAAAGAGAACCCTCAATTCTGCTTGGAGAAAACTGGCCTGATTGCATTCTTGGAAATGACTTAGAGGAGCTTGTTCATGAACAGGAGCCACCAGTTATTGATGAACTTGTGTCCTTGGGGAAGACCATGGGACTGGAGGTGAATAAGGACGACATTCAAGAGCTGGTGGAGGAACATGGCCAGAAACTGAACACCATGAACTGATGGATCTACATTGAGAGCAACAGCAAGAGGTTATGGAGGAGATCTGGTCTCCAGAGGAGGAGGAGAAAAAGGCAGAGGAATCCCTCGCTTCAAATGAGATTAGGGAGGTGTGTAAAATTTAGACAACAGTGCAACATTTTGTAGAAAAGCACCACCTGAATAAGGCTGTAGCAGTGTAAGCAATGAATCTTTTTAATGACAATGCAATGTCACATTTCTGCAAAATCCCCAAAAGGACATAAAAGAGGGAGTGTCATTGGGTAGGTTCTTTGTTAAAGTTGCATGAAAAGAAAACTAGTCCATGCAACCAATAAATAGTAGTGATTCCTTTAGTGATAGAGAAAGTCATCCTACACAATAACCCTTCTATCTCTTGTCTTCCTCACACTGGCCACAACAGTTTTCAAAGGTAGGTGCAGGTTAATTTGTTTATTTTCTTTATATTTTGTATTTTCTTTATTATTTTGTATTATATTCCAGTATTGTAATCATTTTATATATTCATAAATGAATTATATATTCATAATGAATTCATTCCTAAATGAATTATATATTCATTTTTTGGGTTGTGGAACGAATCATCTGAGTTTCTATTATTTCTTATGGGGAAATTGTCTTTGTTATACAAGTGCTTTGGATTACAAGCATGTTTCTACAATGAATTATGCTCACAAACCAAGGTTCTAGTGTATATTTTTATGGACTCCTGATTCTGAACACATTAATATCATCTGTATCTCTTGGTATCAAACTACTGTCCTCTTATGTAGTTTATGTTTGTAAAATCATTTCTTCATTAAACAAGTTTTAAATTCATAATCCAGATATTTCCATTTGTCTCTTATTTCTTCATAAAATCTTGCTTGTTCCTGCTTGTTCCTTGTCTTCTAGGCAATTTCCTTAGGAATAAGGAAATGAAGTAGAAATAAGGGGTGAAAGAAGGACTTTTGAAGGTTACATATTTCCATTGTACTGTGGGGCTACAAGGAGTGGTGAATCATACATAGGGCATTCATATCTCAGGTTAGACTAGTTGGGGTTTATAGAATTGGGGGATTTTGTTTTGAAGAGATTTTGCAGGTTTCTTAACTCCACATTATACCAGAGACTGCTATTTGTCCCTAATAAGGCTTTCATGCTCTGTGTGAGTGCTTCCAATGAGGGAGATGTCTAAGATATTTTAAGGCATTATAATGTCTTTAAAGTTGTTTTTGTTGTTCCTGTTATTGATTATAACTTCCTGGTGCTGGGAAGTCATTAGAATAAGTAATAATTAATATGTAACAAGTTGCAGAATCTTTTAGGAAAATCTGACCTCTTACCTTAGAAAAAGATTATTGAGATAAACTTCAAAGTCAGTGTGTCAGTGTCCAAGCTGAGCACCTACCCTATTTTTGCTTCTATGTGACCCAAATTAAGGGGCAAAAGCTAACAGTCCTTAAAGCAATTAGGGACTCTCTTTGCAAGTTTTGCTATGTTGAACCACTAGAGGCTCTTACTCACCCTTCTGGTAATTAACTTGCCTGTTTTACCTTGGTTGTTGACAGGTTTTACTTTCCTAGTTTGTGTGAGTTCATCAACACTTACAGAATGGCTGCTGTGACAGAACTCTGTTCTAGACTCAATGGAAATAATAGCCAACAATGGCCATGGAGGTCACAGCTATTTTTTTCCAGGGGCTTGCATTAAAGAGAAAGAAAGGAAGAATATAGAATACAACATTCAATTCTCATTCTTATCTTCTTTCAATCTTTGTGAAACATCCTACTGAGGTCAACAACATATTATTTATGGAAATCTCTGGGGCTTAGTTTACAGATAGTTTAATTAAATATTCTTTAAGATACAATCATACTATTATTTCCCATATACATGCATGTATGACTGAATGTTCTAGCCGTAGAGAGAAAGCCAAGTATCTGACTATGTTGACTTCAGACCCTGAATTTGTCACTTAGCAGGGATCATATCTGGCTATATCAGAATCCTTAAGCAGGTGGCCACAGATCCATATTACACTCCAGTTGGTTTTGTGCTTTAGCCCTCCCCACAATTATAAGCAAATTAATGTGAATGCTAAAATTTTGAGAGTGAGGATGTTCATGGCTTTCATCAGAAAATAAAAGCTAGGTAATGATTGCTGCACAGAGCCATGACAATGGAAGGGGAACATGAACAGCACCTTCTCTTTTTCCAATAATTGCTTATTCAGGAAAGTCATTTTCTCCTTATTTTGGCTTTATCTTTTTGCTCTGTACCTAAAATGCAGAAGAGTAGAATAAAACAAAATGAATATATAACATAACAACAACAACAGGAACAACAACAAACTTTTTGTAGAGTTACCTATTGAGATATCTATTGAGAATGTTGGGGGGAAAAGCAGAATTATTAAAACATAGTAAGGATTTATAAAACATAAATATTCACATTTTTAAAATATAAATAAATATTCAGTTGAAGTTAAGTTCAAGATCACTATATATTCAGTATTGATCAGATAGTGTCCTATCATTATTATTTATCAGATGAATATAAATATAGATCTTTAAATGAAACAAAAGAAAAATAATATGAAGTTGTTGTTAAAGACAGTGACCAAATAGGTCAACTATCAGAGCTTTGCTTGATAGATTTTTTTTTCCATGTTTCATTATTTCTGGGGCCTGTCAGTTTCTCTGGGGAGAGAAACAGTGCGCTGTTATGAGTTTTCCTGAGGAGGGGGGAAAAAGCAGTTAAAAGGCTTTTGAGTTCAACAAATGTGTCCTGAGAGCCAAATGGAACAGGGGTGAAATCCTAGCTAAAACCCGTGGGGAATAATTTGTTGTTAGCAGCATCTGGAAAGGAAGTGTGGCAACGGCTGCAGAGTTTTGTTTATAGAACAAATGGAAGAAAAGGGGCTTTAAAAAGGTAGATTTGATGACAGGAAGGGGGGAGGGCCAAAGTGATGGAGGCCTCTAATGAGTCTGGGGATTTAGGAAGGAGATTTAATAGACTGAATAGCAGGTCACCACTAAAGAAGTGAAAACCTGAGCAAGAGACATCAGTAAGAACACACTGTTAGTGCACGGGCTTCAAACCTAAAAGGAAACTCAAATTAAATAGTTTATTATTCCTCTGGCTGCTCCTACCACTAGTAATGTGTTTTCCCTCAAGAATGAAGTGTTTTGAAAATCTATATTAATCATGGAGACCAGTGTTTGCACTTATCTATGGGCGGCCTATTGTCAAAGCCACATCAATACTCCCTGCTTCTCTAGAGTGAACCGGAGGCTGCGGCCAAGGTGCTAGACCCTGTGGCAGGGGGCCTGTGGATCTCCACTGCGCAGGGTCGCCTGGGCTCATTCTGAGATAGAGCCCGCTATTCTCTCCTAGATGACACATTCAGCTGGCAGAGCACCCTGCCTTGGACTCTTCATTGTAGGAACAATATTTCAGTTACAGGAATAGGGGAACATAAAAGCAACAGTACTGAGGCAGAGAGTGTTCTATTCCAAATGGTCTGTGGCCATGATCCTACTCTAGCCTTTTCATCTTAAATCCCTCCACTTCTCTTCCACAAACTTTCAGAGTCTGGGCAGGTGAAGAAGGCAAGAGTCTGTGGTTATAGTGTGCTTCCACTGTCCCCATGGCCATATCTCATGGGTGCACTCAAGGCCAAGGCCTTCCCAGGCTGCTTGGGGCTTGATGCATGGCTTCTTAGTTCAGTTCTATAAGGAGAATAATTTTGTCCCAGTCTGAAAGGCTCTCACTTACTTTCCAACCTGTGTGGTAAGTAGTGGTAAAGAGTGTGGGAAATTAGAATAGAGTCAAAGTTAACTGTTGGATTCTTATACCTCCCCCCCATTTCATCTCTCCCTGACTCTGGAGCATTTGGGCAGCCCTCTACTTTAGGTCCATCTAATACTCACTGATAAAGGACTCTCTAGAATGCTTTACCTAAACAGAAACTAGGCTGGTGCTAGCCCTCCTATGAATATTTGAATATTGCAGGAGGTTCGGCCCAATGACACTATCATTTATTGGGAGAATAGTGTTCACTGCCTGCATGGACTCTGGGGTCTAAGGACCTGGCTTTGAATGTGGATCCCCCACTTGCTGGCTATGAGACTAGGCAAATCAACCTCCCAGTCCCTGAGTTCTTCTATCTGTAAAATGGGTTGTTGCAGAGGATAAATGAGCTAATATATGTACAGTGTTAAGACTAGAGTCGGAGTCATAAGTCTCACTACATGTGTGCTAAATATTACTGTTTTTTTATCAAAGCATTGTTGTTACTATTATTATATCCCTGATGTTGTACAGAGTGTTCATATATGCTGCTTATTTTATCTGAACAACATCATGTGGCATGTATTTCAATTATCATCCAGTTTATACATTAGTAAGAGAGAGAGCCAGTGTTTGAACTTGGGTCTGTTCCCAGATCCTGTACTTTCCTCACTATGCAAGTATTTCAAAGACGTTAAGTTAATTAAAATTTCTATTATGATGGCAGATGACAGAAGATATTTTAGATATCTAATAAGATTGTAGATAACTAATAATATCTTTTACTTTTAATGTATTTCTTTTATTTATTTACTTTGGTGCTAAGTGTTATACAAAACCATCAGTATTTCTTTTTACTATTAAAAAAAAATTCTCTAGGGGCACCTGGGTGGCTCAGTGGGTTAAGCGTCTGATTTTGGCTCATGTCATGATCTTATGGCTCATGAGTTTGAGCCTCACATTGAGCTCTGTACTGACAGCTCAGAGCCTAGAGCCTGCTTCAGACCTTGTGTCTCCCTCCCTCCATGCACCTCTCCCACTTCCGCACTCTCTCTCTCTCTCTCTCTCTCTCTCTCTCTCTCTCAAAAATAAACATTAATTTGTTTAATCCTGTAAGGCATCTTTGATTATTAGTGTCTAAGATTTAATGAGGTGTTTTTTTAACTTATATACACTTACATAACCAAATAAGTGATAAACGTAGAATTTACAGCCCTATTCAGAGCCCAAATTCTTACCAAAGTGTGTCTGCTGTAGAAAATGACAACTTCTGTGTGTCCAAAAGATAATGATCAAACAGGATGAAATATTTAAAAAATTTTTTTTCTTTATTTATTTTTGAGAGAGTGATACACAGAGCACCAACAGGGAAGGGGCAGAGAGAGGGAGACACAGAATCTGAAGCAAGCTCCAGGCTCTGAGCTGTCTGCACAGAGCCCGATGTGGGGCTCAAAGCCATGAACCATAAGATCATGACTTGAGCTGAAGTTGGATGCTTAACCAACTTAGCTACCACAGTGCCCTAAACAGGATGCAATATTAAATGGTAATTGGAATTTCTGATAACTAAAGAAACCAGAAGTTCTTGGGCAATGGCATTCAATAAAACCATTTGATGAAATTTTAGTGCTGAATAAAAATGTAGCATGAGAGGTTCAGATCCATGCCTTTTTCCTAATCTTCTGGAGCACCATTATCATCATTACAGTCATAGTCATCTTAACAATAACCTAATGAGCATTACTTCTTTATATTTTTAAATAGCTTCATGTAAAATATCTAATTTCTCCTTGACTACATGTCTTTGAAATTAGCATTATTCTCATTTGAGACTTCAGAAAACTGAGAAACAAAGTGCAAAGGATTTATCAAAGCTAATGAAGATATGACCCAAACCTCTTGATATGTCACTCTAGTCTCTTAACATTTATGCTGGTCTACTTCTAAGAAATATACCAGAAAAAATATTAAGAAAAGAAAATGGGCATTTTACTCCCTTGCTCTTCCACCAGTAACTCCCAGTTAGTGGCTTAGATTAACAGTGTAAGAGGGTGTAAGAGGCAAACCATGTGGCAGAAAAATAAAACAATAAAAATCTCTTAATTATTCACATTTTTAATGTTTATGCTTTCATTCAGCAAATATAGTTTGGGCATTTGCTCTGTACTAGCCAGAGTTTGGTTGCAGAAATGAATTAATGTGATGGTCAAGGCCTCTGATCTCAAGGATTGAGAATGGCATCTAGGGAGCCTTTAGAGAGGAGAGAGTATTAGATCTAGGAATGGGCAATTTCTTATAATTCATCAGGCAAAAAGGGATTTAAGGAAATGTAAGTGTCACTGCATGTGCAAGAAAGGCCCAGGTGCATGACCATTACCCAGATCATCTGTCCTGATCAGAAAGAAATCAGCGAAATTAGTATTTGGAACCACATTACCACAGCCAGTCCTATTTGGTTAGTCTAAATTTAATAAACTGACTTGAGAATAGTACAGCCCTGCATGTCAAGATAATATCCAGTTCTGTATTCCTGACTTGCCACTAGGGCTGTGTGGCCTTAAGATAGTCACATTACATCTTAAGCCCTCTGTTTCCTCATCTGCAAAACAAGAGGGTTGGTTTAAGTTCTATAAATTCTTTTAACATCAGTGTAATCCTCCAAATGATGACAGAAGCATTTGTTCCCCCACCGGATTCTGTGGATGACTATATGATCATTGGACCCAGGTGTTTTTGTAATTATGATAAATTGAACAAGTACTAAATGCTCAGTGGCCTTCAAAATTCAGCTTATCACCTGTGTGGTAGGCTGCCCTTCTAATAGTGGTGGAAGAAACCACCCACCCACTGACCCACTTCTACCTTAGATATTTCGAACACAGAATTTTGTGAAATTTTAGTAGGTCAATAATTTTTTCAGAAGAGAAATACACACACACACACACACACTTACATACATACATACATACATACATATACATACACACATATGTACATATATATATGTTTATATATATATCATATGTATAGACATATAATTAATTGAGTTACACATCTTGATATCCTGTGGAGCAATGAATTACTCTAGGGTAAAGAGAATCATGGCACAAAACTAACTTGAGATTTGCCAAGTCCCTAAGGTAAGAGAGCCTCCCATGCCAAGTAAAGAAGGCAAAGAGCCTCTGATGGTCAGGACAAATGAGAAACCAAGAAAAAGTGTATTAGAAGAATCGATGGTTGGAAATCAAGATACGTTGACATATTCCCAAAAGAAGACAACGTCTAAAACAGTAGATGTTTTGGGGGTAATTAGCTGATTAAGTTTATGGTAATGCAGTGTCATTTTCCAGGTTCTATTTGCCTTTGTCCTAACCACAGTGGAAAAATAAACAGGGAAGCTTGTTCCTTTATTTGGCAATTAGTTATTGAAGATTTAATCTACACCAGTCATGTCTTTTTCCATTGCCACATCCTTGTCATTTGACATTATCAAGAAATAACAATAGAACCTCTAGGGAATGCTGGGGATATTAGTTACTTTAGGATGATACTAAATTACAGAAAGCCAAGAAGAGAAAAGAAGTTTACCTTGAACTGAATAACCTGACATCTCACTCCTATTCTTCCTTTCCCTTCCCCTCCATACCATTGCCACCAGTACTGTTATCATTATCTTGGTGAGAACACTGGAAAAGATATATCAACAGAGAGAATGATTATAAACAAACAAATATGCATTGCTCTCTGGGGATTTGGCCTCCACTGTGTATTCAAGAGAACACCCCATTTTTGGTTAAGCTAGGTATATCTACATTTCAAAACCTAGATCTAAGCAAGCTTAAAGTCTATACTTTAATTCTAGCCAAAATGAAATCAGCATTTGAATTATACAACTGCAACTGATGTGAGGTACATGCAGTCCATACTTTTGGCCGAAAAAAAAAAATCCAGAAAAAAAAAAAAAAGAAAAAAAGACAAAGGACATTTACTACTGTGTCATCTGTGTCATTTACATTAGACTAGCCAAGGCTACTCAGCAGCCTTTTTAGAAGAAAGTACCCAGGTACTATATCCCAATGAGTAGATATGGTAGACTTTCAGGGAGGGTGGCTCTTGACTAGGACTTTGAAGAATGAATAAGAATTGAGAAGTAGAGAGAAGAGGATGGAAAATTCTAAGGAGGTGGAACACCAAGAGAAAGGCACAGAATGGTCACAACCCTGGCAATTTCTAGGACACACAAAAGAGTTTAGTTTGGCTAGAGCAAAGGGTTTATGGAGGTCAAGGTAAGCACAAAGATAATAGAAGCCCATAGCATTTTTGAGCCAGAGGTAACAAGACAGTTAAAGTTCCCTGTCAAGGAAGATTAATATGGGAGCAAAACATAAAATGAATAGAATTGGACAGTGATTGGACAGACATAAGTTTACCAGTCAGGAAACCACTAAAAGGACACAAGTGAAAAAGAGGTAATGAATGTTACTCGAGCAGTTAAAATGAAAACAGATAATGAATGGAAGATGTTTTAGGATGGCTGAAAATATTGAACTGGAAACAAAGCCCATGTTATAGATAAGGAGAAAGAAAAAAATCAAAGTGATACAAAGATGAGAGTTTAAATCTGAGATCCTGGAAGGAGTATTGGGGCCGTACCTATAAAAGGAATGTACAGGCAAGAAAGAGTTTGCAGTTAAAATTATATATCACTCTTAAATGTATTGAATTGAAAAAGCCTGCAAAGTATTCTAGATAAAGAATTCTTATGGAATATTAGAAATGTAGAAATGTAGTTCAAGAGATAACTTAGGGTTGTAGCATTTCCCAAGGAGGTGATTTCAAATTTATAAGAATGGATTATATTTTTTGTATAGTTAGTGCAGAAGGACAAAAAATGGAGCAGGGACAGATCTTTAGGAAATGTGTATATTAAAGCATAGGAAGAAACAGAGAAGGAAAGGGGGAGTAGAAACAAAAAGTCTAATATCAGAGAAAGAAATTTAAAAAATATAAATTGATAGGTGTTTAATGGCATAGGAAAACTGAGAATGATGACAAATTAGAGAAAAGAAAAAATACTCAAATACACATAAGGGTATTGTATGCTTCAAACAACAACAACAACAACAACAACAACAACAACAACGTGTGTCTTGAATAGTGGGGGAGGAGGGTCCAGACTGTACGAGATTAAGAAATCTGTGGTCAGTAATCAGTGTAATGCATGATTTGATCAGTCCTATATCTGCAGAGGGGCTAACAGTCTGGATATGAGGAATCTCCCAGCACCAGTAATCTGTGTCTCTTCACTTTGTGCATTTGATTTGAATTGAGTTCAGGTCCATATTCTTCTAAAGTAATGAAAAATAGCAGTATAGAACTGATTCCTAAAATACTTCAAAATCTTACCAGAAATGATATGGATTATAGAATGAAATATGCCACAGGCTGTATCTGTAGGTTACCAACATAGAGGTAATTACCCCTATTAGTCAGAACTCTGGATTCTAACTATATAAAACAATAAATTTAGTAAGTATTATTGAGATAAAACAAGTTGATTTATTAAAGACTTTCTGTTTTAAAAAATATATTGTACTTTTTCTTGCATACCTTATTGATTATTTCAACAGCTGGATTCAAACAAATTCCCGCATCAGTAGGACATTGATTGCAGAGCAAGGGTGATGAGGATACTGATGGTGATGGTGATAATTGCTACAATTTCAGGGGCGCCTACCATGTTTCAGGTGGTTGATGAGATTATTTATGCATGTTATTCTCATCTCCTACTTGGGGAGGAAGAAGGATGCTATGCTTTTTCCAGAAAGCTTGTATTTGGTGGGACCATCTCCCTCTGAGCTCATTAGTCTTCAACAAGCATGACATAGTAATACTATTTAGCACTTCCCATCTTCAAAGTACTTGGCAAATATTAGCTAATTAGTTCTTCAAACACTCATGAGAGTTTTCTAAGTATGTATTATTGTTCTTATTACCTTATCACAAATGGAGGCCAGCCATCTACATGGCTTTTCCAAGGAAGTAGAAGGTGTCATTGGTAAAGCCAAGAATCTAACATAGAAATATTTGTTCTGATGCTTCCTTCTGACCCCAGGACTATGTGTCTCATTTTCTGTGCAAAATATCTACTAATATGATGTAACTAGTCATATGAATTTAAAAATATATATATCTGAAATATAAAAAACAAAATTTTTATTTATTTCATAGCCTCTAATTTATTTCATTTATTTACAAGGCTCTCCTCTCTCTCCTCAGCATCTAACACACAAAGTGGAAATTATATGTTATTTGATTACTTTAGTTCTAACTTTCGCTGATGGTTTAGGCATGACTAGGTTTTCATACAGAAAAATAATCTCATCAGAGACCATGAAGTCTATCTTCTTACTTTCATCTCCTTACTGACTAGGTCTTCTCTCTAGCACTCTTTACTTCAGTTTTGATTCAGTGAAGGATTTGATGAAGGAAAAGTTTATACTGAAGGATACTATGTCTCCCAATCAGGCTTATTAAGCCTGATTCACTTTTGACTCTAAGAGAGCATATATACGTTTTATATAACTTTCAAGCTGCTTCTGTGTCATATCTGATCAAAATTAACTTTCTTCATAATTTTTTTCTAAATTTGCTTTGAAATTTACATTCCCATTGTAATTTCTTAAGCTTCATTCCCAGTTTATTTTTGTTTCTCTCCATTTGCTATCAACCTAAAATAAAATTGCTTATATTATTAACATGTCAGCTTTTCTTCTCAATTTTCCTCTATCAGTGTTGCCAGCTTTCTCCAGGTTGCCTGGGCCCAAACCTTGGATCTAGTACTTCCTGTATGTTTCCTTGAACACCCACAAAAAAGAAAAATACAACATCAAATATTCTCATTATACCATTGGTTATGTACTATTGCTACCCACCCAATAGAAACCTATCATAATAGGTTCCTAGTTTGCATTCACAGTGTTTTACCATAGATCAAATCTTATCTATAATCTAACTGGAAGAATCTCGTATTATTCTAGCAGATACCAGAAGAGGTAAGTCAGAATAGTATAGGAACTGACTAACTTCCTATGGAAGCTAAGAAAATCTTCATGGATTATATCACCTGGCATCTGAAAGGTCCTCAGCTTCCAACATCACTTCCATGTTGGGAGCTTTGCCCTTTAACATTCTGGGGGTAGAATCCAGCCACACAGAATTCTAACAGTCAGCTATAAAATAAAAATAAAAAACGAGACCAAGCAACAACAAATAAAACATAAACCAGGCCATTTACCACTACCACCATCACCAACAAAATTTTGGAGTCAGAAACATGAAAGCTTCTGTTCCAGAAAATTCCTTAGGGTATATTAGCAGGACCCAGCTCCTGAGAAAGAGAATTCTTCAGAGTTAAGGAGCAATCACAGGGAAGCATCCAGTTCTTGTATATATGAGTGGGTGTCTGTTTCCACCCTACTTATTATTTTCAATGTTTTTACCAGCTGGCTGCCGTTGTTTTGTTTATATATTTTTTTTTCATTTGTTTGGGGCTTGTGGTCTTTGTTTAAACTGTACTTCAACTATTGTTTTGTATATTTTTCCCTAAAGAATCTGATTTCATTGTGAGGCCTTGGTTGACCAGTCTGCCTAAGGTAACTGAGTCCTAGTTGACTAAAAACTCCTTTGGGGTTGAGGATTAGTGCTTGTAACATCCAATTCACATCTCTGCAGAAATAAAGAAAGTGTCCAAGACTAGGCAATCTGTGTGCTCACACTAGAACATTATTTCCTTTTTCTTTTATTTCTGTATCTCTTTTGTGGAGAAACAATACCAAGCAGAAAGTGGCAGTTATCTGGGCAATCTGATTCTATTGGTTGCTTTCTTGTTAATCAGGTGGTTGTGTGTGTTTTCATAAGCCTTTAGTCTACTGCCTGCTCTCTTATATAGTTCTGTACTACTTTATTCGTCTGATATCAGCCATTAGAGTATATGTTCTTCAAGGAATGAGAAGCTAGTACAGAATTTAGCATAACATTCACACTAAATGGACCCAGACAATATTATAGATTAGCAATAAATTCTTATGAAATGAATACATGATATTGTAGAGAAATATATTATGTAAGCCTCAATTTTTGCCTTTTCCTATCTCCAGGAGTCATAATAAAGGTAATTTACAGAACAAGTTCTTATATTTAGGGAATATTTTAGAAAAAGAGAATGTGTAGATAAACTAGAAAATACTAATTAAACCTTGAAAATATGTTGATTATGTACAGTGGAATATATACCTAAGCAGTTAATAATTTAAAGTGTAGGAAAGGTCACTGTGAGTGTTTTAAAGAAAAAAAATATGAGAGGATGATAATAGAACATATGATCTGGGAAATTTAAATAAAAATCTATTTCTTCTTACTTCTTCCTGATTATTTCATTTCTCACAATATCCTGTATTAACTCATATTGATCAGTTCAATATTTTTACAAATATCCTATTGTATTGCTATTGCATGTAGATATGTGTGTTTCTAAATAGGTTGTAAATTATATTCATTCCTTTAGTACTAACCTAGAAGCAAAAAAGGCACTGTTATTGTAGGTTATTATTCCTGCCCAAGAGATGACAGGAGAGGCAGAAACTATTTGGAGCTCCGTCTGAATTGCAGTTTTAAGCACATCTGATGTAGTACATGTCTGGAGGTGGCATTTCTAACCTTTTTATCAACTGGGTTCTATGGATCAGAATAAATGATAACAATAGCTCACCGCCTTCTGCTGGACAGATTTGCTACTTGAAAAACGATCAGGGCCCTATTAAGAGAAGCCACACCACCCTAATGGGGAGCAGATCACAGGCCAGGTCTCTCTGCGGCTGTATCTCTCTGTGTGAGAGGACATGACCTTGCCTGTCTTTTTCCCTGGAATCAGTTGAATGATAGACTTCTTTTCTTTCTCTGAATTGTTATAGCAAGAGGAGAGGAAGGATTGCAGATTTTTTTCCTTTTTCTTCAGAAAAGAGACATGGCCCATTTTAACATCCCCATTATCTATGTGTCTGTCCACCAAAGCTCTATTTGAAAAGGCCCTATGGTTTCACAATGATGACAAGCCCTTTCTAATGCCACTCTCACTGTCCACAGTATACCTGGGGCTCCATTTTCATACTTGGAATGGCAATACATTTAGTAACTGCCCCCGAACTTTCTTTACACCGACCCACCCCTCAGATTTTGCTCTGGTCTTCCCTTTCATGAATCATATCCTGTTCCTCCTTTTATGCCCACATATTGCAGTTCTTCTTCCAGACATAATTCAAATTCTGCATTCTCTCTCAAGCTATCCTTACCCATTCTGACTCACAACACTATCTCTTTCTTTCTTATTATTCTCAAGACCCAATAGAGACACTGACACTTACTATACTATGTTCATTTATTTATGGTGCAAGAATGGTAGAACCTGATCTTGTTATATTATGATTTTTTTCATTTGTCTTCCATACCCTTTTTCATCTCCTCCGTAATTGTCCAATTTTATGTGTTTCATCTATAACCAAAAAATGTACACATCCGTTAAGTTTTTAGAGTGCTATTTGTTTTTTTTTTTTAGAAAACATATCTATGAATGATATTGTGCTATATTTCTTATATTATTTATTACCTATTGACGTACATTAAATCAGGAATATAAAATAGACAGTTAAAGATAGATGGGTGCATGTGGATAGGTAGATAAATAGATCAATATCAAGAGACAGCATGAGAGAGAAACAGAGATAAATAGATGGATGGATAGCTAGTAGACAGCAGACAGATGTCACAGACTCGTTGCAAAGCTCCAGTGAAACAAAGTGGAAACAAAAAGCAATCAAAACCAAACTGTCGTTAACTATCTAGTCCTCATTTTAAATTTCAAACAAACAAGCAAATGGAGAAGACTTGGCCAGGAAAGGTCAAGTGTTTCCAAGAAAGTTACATGATTCAAAAAAGAATGAATGAATTAAGTTTTTAGTTTCACTCTTACTTAGAGACAAGAGCCATCAGACCATCTCAGGGAGAATTCTTACCTATTTTTTTGGAAAACCTGGTGTGTGTTTCTGCTCTCGCTCTAAGTGTGAGTGTAGAATTTTTACACCCGACTCTTCTCCATTCCAGGCTGAAAGAAATGTGCAAATTCTGAGAGGTTCAGAAGTAAGACTGCTCTGAATATGTAAATTATTTTCAAATAGAGTGAGGAGAGGGTTACCTGTTTATGTGCCCTAAGTACTTCTGCCTTTGTGGGCCTCTTCCTCCATTTTATAAAAAACAAAACAAAACAAAAACAATCTACCAACAATGTACATTATATTTATTGATTCTGTTGGTGTAAGATGAATATAGTAATCTAGGATAGATTCATTTATTATTTATTATTGTTATAATCATTTTTCTTTTGATCTAAAATAAATAGCAATTATACATTTTCCTGGCTCTTAAAAGTGTCATGTACCTTAGGCACTGTGCCTACTATACCCAATAAACCAGCTCTTAGTGAGAGAAGAGTGTTATCTATCACTCCAACGACGTCAACAATTCACAGTATCATTTTATAGTTTGTAAAATATTTAGGCATTACCTTATTTGGCACTTCTAAAACTCTATGTAATTGGTATTAATGGTTTTAGAAATACTGACATTAAAATTCTGCCTGTGTAGTACTGTCGCAACTAGAAATCAGCAGCTTGATGGTACAAAAACTCATTCTTGTCTTAGTTCGTAAAGGGCCAGTGCATTCTTTTTCCCCTGTTGAAGGATCAATGTTAGATGCAGAGTTGCTTCTGTTTTATCCTTGGTCATCTCATCCTGTCACATTATGGACAAATCAATTCTCCCTTTTGATGTGAAACACAGGCTTTTTCTCCTGCCTCATATATGCTTGATCAGACATAAAAATATGCACATATATTGAATATATGAAAATAAACAAAAAGAGTACTCTTTATGAACCTAACGTTTCATTTTTAACAACCAGCACCCACCCCTCCCCCTCCAAAAAATATGGGAGCAAAAATTGTAACTTTCCTTAAGGGATTTTTTTTTAATTGGATGCACCTCAAAGCTACAAATAGTTTTAGGATTGGCCTACTAATGTTAAAATATTTGTATTTTATGATTACAAAAAATATTTGTAAAATATCTGAACTCTGTAAGCTTTGTTCCTAAGAGAAATATAGGTAACACAAGTTTGAATATTTTTAAAAGGGCATATAAAAGTGAAGCTCTCCCTGCTGTCCGAGGGTAGTTCCCTTATTTTCGCAGAGGGAACTACATGTAGTAAAGTCTCTAGCCTTCTGTAATGCACAACACCATTTATCTGTCACGCTCTTTCATTTGAAAATAATGAGAAGCCAAGATTTTGAAAAACTAAATCTATTAAGAATATTTATGCAGGAAAGCTATCACTAAACACCTTCATTCACTCATGTAATGAGATTGGCATCACGATAAAATTCTTGTCTTGTAAGATAATGGTCTTATGGCTTCTTCTGGCTCTTAAACCAAAGATAATTGGGTTAATCTCTGCGGGAAGTCCATCTGTTTCCAGTAAACCATTTTAATTGTGGATGACTTTATTTCAGAAATGTGGAAAAGGTCTTGCCACCCGCTTCCTCATCTTGGGAAATACGAGAATGGATATCAAAATTCAAAATGTAGGTGTGTAGAAAATAGAACTGCCACAGTGGATTTGCCAGCCTGAAAATAGTGTGATACTGGCAATATCTTATATTTGTTGAATGCATTTTCATTAAGGACTTAAAAATTAGGTTTTTGGCATGAATACTTGTGCAGATAAGGACAGAGAAATGTATACACATTGCAGAGGTAACATGGTATTATACACAGGCAATGTTTTAAAACTAAGACCATATGTTGTGTTTACAAACCTTCAATATGGTGCGTTGCATGCCACATTTGGTCATATATTACAGTATATTGTGGTATGTTCTAAGTGTTTCACATGTGAGATTCCAGTTGTCCAACTCTATTTTATAAGCTCACCAAAGGTAGAGACTAGGTATAAGCCTTGTTCTTAGCCCACAGTTGCTAGGCATATATTAAATGCTTAATACATTTTTAAATATTTATTTCTGAACAGTGGATTCATTCATAATTGAGTTAGATAAGAACTAATTCTTTTTTTGATGCAATGAAATTACATGGTGAGTAAGAAAATATTTGCCTTATTTTATGTATTATTTTCATATATGCCAAAACATTGGTGAATGGAAAAAGATATATAGATAAATGTTTTTCCCTTCCAGACTTAGATCTAAGCTGGTGGATTTAAATCTCAACTCTGCTAATTACTAGTGGCAATAACATGACAACATTGTCATTAGTACTAAAAGAGTTCCCCGCAAGCAGTAAGCAATGTGTGTGTGTTACGCATTGCCATAGCCATTGTTAACACTTACAGTTACGGCTATTGAGAGCACTGTGCCTTGTGCACAAATTTCTCATTCTGGACAAGTTGCTGGAAATGCCCTTTCTGTTCATAGCTTTTGCCTGTGAGATCAAGAAGTAGACTCTGCCTCCAATAAAGGAGTTCTATGTCTCACTTTTTAGAGTTAGAAAAACATTTTTGTTTTATATTTCTTCTTTTACATTTTGAAAAGTAAGATCCAATAAAAGTGAACTGCTTGCTCTCATACCAACAAGAGCTAGGGCTTCCACAGAAAGAAGAGGGAGCACATGGTAAAATTTTTACCTTCACTCACTTAATATATTTTCATGACCTTCTACCATATGGCAGACACTACACTGGAAGCAATATCAGAGATGTTTCTGCCATTTTTGACACTTACAGTCTAGGGGATGAACCAGTCAGTGTCCATTGGTACTGGTACTGGTAACACACCTGTGAAAATACAATTACAGCTGTGACCAGGACTACAAAGGGAAATGACATGGTGCTCAAAGAGCACGCGTCTGGAATTGGGTACTCGGGAAAGGCTTCTTTGAGGTAGTACTAAGGGAACTGGGATTTGTGCTGGCTACATAGAGCCAGTGGTGTTCAAAAAAGAGCTCTTTGAAATGTTAAAGAAACAGGGAGCATTATGTCGGAAGCTTCTTTCGTGGAAAGGAGCAAGGCGTATTTGACAGACCAGAAGCAATCCATAGAGTCTTTAGTATACAGATGGAGGGTGACTGTGGAGATGCACAGAGCCCAGTCCATCCAGGGTTTGAGGCTAGGACAAGGCTTATTATCTTTATCCTAAAAGTTTTATAAGACCTCTGGGGGTTTTGTTGTTGTTGTTAATGAATCAATCAATTAATAAACTTATATTATTACAAAGTATATATAACATAAAATGTTCCATTTTAACTACTTTTAAGTGTGCATTCCAGTAACATAGTGAGTGCACTTACAATGTTGTACCATCAACACTACCCATTTCTAGAACTTTTTTCATTATCCCAAGCAGAAACTCTGCATCCATTAAACAGTAACCCTTCTTTCTCTCTTTCCTTCATATCCTGATAGCCTCCATTCTACTTTCTGTCTTTATTAAATTGCCTACCTTAGAGTCCTCATATAAGTGGATCATACAATGTTTTTCCTTTTATGTCTGATTTATTTCACTTAGCATGTATTCAGGGTTCATTTATGTTGTCCATCAAGTGTTTTAAACAGAGAGGGAATAGAGTCAAGTTTTTTTCTGAATTTTCCTCCAGAGATAAGATAGAGAATATAGGAGATAGATATAGGCAGACCTTCTAGTAGGGTGTTATGATTCTCCTGATGAGAGATGATGTAGTCTAGATGAAGGTAGAGCAGTGGAGGGAGAGAAAAATTTGGTAAGATTGAGGAGATATTTAAGAAGGAACTGTTGCCTTCAATGAGTTTATTATTTAGTTGAGGGACATGAAACAAATATAAAACAAAAAATGCTAGTTTAGTATAAGTATAGGGCTATGTTCCAAAGCACAAAAACAGATACTGATTTGATAGAATTGTGACAGATGATTGGCTAAGCAAAACATCATTCAGATGGAAAACCAGGCATAAAGTATATGGCAGAAAACAAGATAAGGCAACATGATCAAATGTTAAACCCTGGGATTCAGAGAAGCCTTATAATAACTATAGAAATTGTGATCAGGTAAAAATGAGTAAAATGAGTAGGCAGGGAAAGCTTCATGAAGGAGGCAGGACTGAGCTGATCTCATTTGACAGGTAATATTTGGTTATAAGAAGGAAAAGGAAGAACTTACCCCAGGAAAGACAGAGTCAGTGTTAAGAAAATGCCAACTTAGTCCAAGGCCACAATAAAACTTAAGAAATGGATGAGAAATTTTTCAAAGAAAGGAAACAGTGTTTTCACACATATTTAGCAAATAGTAAATAATGCAAAAGTAGAATATCAATTTAGCGAACAATATCCTTCTTTTGACTTCTTCTCGGCATGTCCTAAAATGGTTGAGTTAGATACTCTTTCACCTTGAAATGACTCTGTGGGGATCAGTGGAACTCTTTTCATTTAGAGCAGCATCCCCACCTCAATATGAAGATGAGTTCCTATTTTCTAAGTTTAATAATGTATTTGAAAGTCTAGAACAAGTAGCCAGAAAAGAAATGTTTTCTATAACATGCTGGAAAACTCAGATCTGACTGTCAAGGAGCTGAATCTACTATACACTGCCAGGAAAATTGCATTAAGTATATGGAGCAACTAATATCAATAGGTGAAGGAGATAAGTAATGAGGCAGAAAAAGAACAAGAAGACTGGATGTACAAAGCAATCTGTGGTAAGGCAAGATATTGATTTGAAATTACAGTTGATTACACTGGTAGGGGGCAAAGAAGGCAGTATTTTCTCAGATGTGAACAAGTGACATTTCAGAACTCTTTTTGTGTGTTTGAACTCAGACCTCTCATTGGGCCCAGTGTGGGTAGAGAGAGAGGAGACATAATTTCACAAGGTCAGCTCCCTTTGTTTAGAAAAATGCATTTCCTAGATAGACTCTCCATTTGAGGTTTGAATAGTAACAGATATAAATTATCAAACAGTCATAATTTTCCTTTAGCTTTAACTACAAGTTTCCCCAGAACTTTATTTGGCTTCACTTTTATATAGTC
Source organism: Cryptoprocta ferox (assembly GCA_028646485.1). Classification (NCBI taxonomy): domain Eukaryota; kingdom Metazoa; phylum Chordata; class Mammalia; order Carnivora; family Eupleridae; genus Cryptoprocta; species Cryptoprocta ferox. The sequence continues at coordinate 56,477,778 of CM053566.1, read as the reverse complement.
TTTGCTAATTAATCAGTTTGAAATTCTTTCCTTGGTATATGTTAGTATAAGCAAAACATTGGATCAGGCAAATCACTAGGGCCAAGTTCAGAGAACTGAACACAGAATACAGTATTATAAGTCAAATAAATGGTAAGAAACAAGTGATATGAGACTTAAAAAATCACTGTGGACAAATGGGATCAGAGGTGTTATGGAGCAGGTGGACCGTGACCAAAGCTTGGAAGGGTTAGTAACACTCTATAAGGCACAAGGGAAAGAATGTGCTTCAAGGGGCAAGCATGTGAGCAAGCAAAGGTGAACCTCAGTGTTTCTAATGGACAGTAGGAGTGAGGGTGTATTGGAACCACACAATTCTTGGTTGGAAGATTAGAATGAATCTCCATAAGAGGAGTCTTGGTTGGAAGATTAGAATGAATCTCCATAAGAGGAGGATCAACTCTCAGGCTACAAAGAGAGTGTGACTTTAGCATATATACTTAAATGGGGCCTCAGTGATTTTTGAGAAAGCTAGAGATTATTAAAGGATGTTTTAATAAGTTTGGCTAATGTTTTAATAACTTTGGCTAATGGCTAGGTTGGAAGAGAAGTCGAAGTAAAAGGGACAAGGTTAGAGATATTAGCATTGGTTTAGGAGCAAAGGAGTGATGACTTCATTTATGGTAGGCCAAGCAAAGTTAGATGAAGGAGCAGAGACTGGCCAGCCTTCCCTTCCCTGGTGGGCTCAGATAAGATGGGCTCAGTAGCCTGTGGGAGACCAGCTAAGGAGGTTAGAATTTCAAGTAAAAGCTTGAAAGGACTAGTATAGGTTAAATAACCAGAAAACAAGCAAACCAAAAATGCCCCCTGCATGGGCAGAACTTCTGGCACTACATAATTTAATGGTTCTCCTGGATTTGTACAAAGATGAAGCCTGGAGACAAAGGTAACAGAAAGTAGGAAGGCCAAGGGTGAAGTTAGCAGGCCTAGGACCATTCAGTGGTGGCAGGAGACAGTAGAGTTGTGGTTAGATCAAGGACAACAGTCACATTAGTTCCCCAGTGCTTAATTTGTGATAGTGGAGGTCGGTTTCTCAAGGGGCCCCTGACACCTCACCAGCTCCTTTCCACGAAGTTGTCTTTCATTATTTAAGCACCTATCCAATTAAGGGGGGTAATTTCACAGAGATAGATGTTGCTAAGTTTTGGGGGAATGAAATTCTTTCCAGGGAGATAGTGCTGGCTGTCAGCAGGCATGGACATTCAGGGAAACTATTCTAACCCTTCCTTGCCTTTTAGAACCACCTTAGGTGCTTTTAAAAAGATGATAGGAGGGTGCACCATGAGCTGATTAATTTGGAATCTTTGGGTTGGATAGTAGCATTATTATGATTTTTTTAATTGCCCAGGTGATTCAGAGGGACTTCTAAAGAGTCTAGACTGATGTTTGTTTCAGCATGAATGACTCACATCAGACTCACCTTGGGCAGATTCTTCATGGTCTCCTGCGATGGTGTCAGTCATCTCCATTTCTGTAAAGCACTGCAGTTGTGAGAGCTAGTAGCTTAGATGGATGCCCTTAAATATCACCAATTGATAGATTCTAAATAAGGTCTGGGGCAGGGCTTAAAATGAGATGTGTCTCTGAGTATTTACTTCAGAATTCTGAAACAGCAAAGACAGCTTTAAAATTATTCTCTGAAAATGTAGAATGATATCACTGGGTCCTGAGGTTACATCCTGAGTAGAGGCTGGTTGCTTTAGCTGCAGAAGAGCTTTCCCTAAATCTGCCACATCTTTTAAATAAATGATGAATGGAATCCTTGCAGTCTTGAATATATTAGTAAACTTAATCCTAAAAGTTGTACCTGACAGCATTGTCACATGTAGACATTTACTGGACATCTTCTCCATGTAACGCCCTAACAGTTCATGTGTAGGAAACACAACCATGCGCTAAGGGATATTAGAGTCATCTTAGGTAGGAAAGTGAAATGCAGAAAATGTAAAACTGAAAATTTTCTAGCTTTATATTTCAGCATTTCAGATTTAAACTAAGGTCAAGGATTTGCTTTATTCAGTTATTCTCTTCCATTTTATATCAGCTACATTTGCCATATCACTTCATCTAACATTCTCTGCAAATGTTGCAGGAATTTTTACCACAATACTTGGGATTCATTGTTTCGCCACTTCGAAGAATGAAGAGGTGGACACAAAATGAGCAGAGGCAAAAGTTTATTAGAGTATAAGATTAGAAAGGAAGAATAGTAGGAAACTCTCTTTACTGAGAAGGGGCACTCAAAAGTGAATGCCCGAGGACTATAGGTGAGGTTCCTTGTTTTATAAGGTTCTGGTCAGCCTTCCCTGCTTCCCTTCCTCCTTGTTCCTTCTCAGGCTCTACCCTTATTGGCTGGATAACTCTAGGTGCTGGGTTGTCCATTTCTGATTGGCTCACAGGAGGAGTGGTCTATGGCCATGCCTAGGTCTTTTATCAAATGCCTGGAGGCAAACCTGAGGGGGAGTAGCTGGGGTCTGTTTCATTCTTAAGAGGACCTCATGCCTGAGGGGGTTTGCTGTGGTCATACACTCCCAGCATTGTTCCAAAATAGGTGTTTTTCTCCACCCAGGGAAGTCAGGTCCTAATCTTTCCCTGTCTTCCTACTGAATCCTGTGTTCTCCTATCATACAAATATAACCTTTCCATAGGTAGGACAACATAACACATGACCTATCTGAATAATCGTAGTTTTTTTTTAATGTTTATTTATTTTTGAGAGAGAGAGAGAGAGAGAGAGAGAGAGAGAGACAGAATCCAAAGCAGATTCCAGGCTCTGAGCTGTCAGCACAGAGCCCAACACGGGGCTTGAACTCACAAACTGCAAGATCATGACCTGAGCCAAAGTCAGATGATTAACTGACTGAGGCACCCAGGTGCCCTTGAATAATCATAGTTTTAAAAATGTATGGTTTTCATTCTAAATAAAGAGGCCATAATCTAATGATTATGGCTAGTAGATAGCAGTCTCTGGGTATTCCTGCCTTTATTATAGTCAAAACATTGACCCAAGAAGAGTTCCATAATTCATTCCTTGCATCACTTTAAAATGTGTTGGCTTTATCATATTTACATCATACATGTAATTTTCCTGCCAAGGAATCAAGGTTTTTATTCTTTCTTTTTGTTTTTTACCCACTATTTACATTCCAGGAATAAAACCCACTGCTTTATTGTTTTCTGTTGTCATTTTCTTTGCATATACTTTTTGGCACTGTTCAATCACCTTTATTTCCCCACACAATTAATAAACAGTCTCCTACACTCATGAAGCCACTTAATCAGAAATTTTGTATTTACTGCCCACTGCAATCTAAATCATTATCATTATCATTAACCAACTGCTCTTCCAAAGCATGAACCAGTCCAGTGCATACATTGAGCAGGGAAAATAGTTTCTAGCAGTGGGCAGTAGATGGTGGCCAAAAGAGTTCAGTATAAAGGAGGACAAGATGGTTGGATACCAGACTAAGAGCCAAGCAAGAGTTGGTATCTGCCTTTTGATTTGTGGCCCCAAAGAGTTGATACAAATCTAAGGATAATGTTTATACAGAACTTGGTTTACCTGTTTACCAGAAAACACTGCAATAATTTCAAGTTGATTTATATAATCTAGGATGATTGCATAGCCCTGTCAACAAATTTACCTATCAGATAAATTTCCTATCCTGGGAATTAATGGGATGTAACTCCCTTTGCTCATCATGAAATTTATTTATATTGTTATTATAAGTTATTATATTATACATGTGTATTTTGTTGTTTGTTATTTTTTGTTTTTATGTTTGATTTAGTATTACTTCAGTTACTAATATTAATCTCTCTCACTTAGATAACTGACAGGAAGACATCTGCATAAGTATTAGGCAAGACAAAAAAGTACTATAAACCTGTCTATTCTTCTCCCTCCATTCCCTCTCTCTCTCCTTCTCCATCTCCCTCTCTTTCTTGCTCTCTTCTGTGTGTGTCCCTCTCTCTCTCTTCCTCTCCCTTTCCTCATCTTCCCTCCCTTTAATTCCATAGCTTCCTGAAGAAGAAATACACACACCAACACACTTTTTTTTTTTTTTACAGGAAGGAACTTATCTTTAATATAAATCTTTGTATAGGGTTTTGTTTTTGTTTTTGCATAAGACATCCTCATCCAATTCAATAGGGACCTATAGAGACTCATGCTAAGCACTTAACCAAGTGAGGAGAGTAGTCATATCAACAGGAACTGAATGCCACAGAAAATAAGTAGTTTTATGGCTTACCCTTTCCATATAACTTACATATCTGACATCTCATGCACATCTTTTACTATATTTTTCATATTGGCATTGGTGCTGAGAAAATGGTGCTGTGTAATGGAAAGATTATTGCTTAGGAATCAAAGACCAGAAAGTTTCAAAGACCAGAAAGTTACCAATATGGTTTAGGGCAAGTCATGATTTCTGTGGTTCTCAGCAGCCATGTATGTCAAGTTCTACTTACTTGTCTAGCTCATGGAGTTGTGGGTGAAGACCCAAAAACAAAAAGTATTAGAGACACTTCAAATTATTTTCAAAAGAGATAGGTTATAAGTAAATACACAAATGTATATTCAATATTTTTAAATAAAAATGTATAAAGGATGACTATTAATAAAGATACATTTTTGCAGTGAACAGATGAACAATCTCAACCTCCATCCCATGTGTCTTCACTCATATACAAAATTGTTTTACTACACCTTAAAATTGCGACCATGCCCAGCATGGCAAATATATTTTCTATCTTATTGCTCTTTGATTTATTGCCAGTAGCTTCTGGGAGTGCTGACTGAAAGATTCAGATACCAAGTGTAAGCTTACCTAGAAGGTGATCTGTGAGGTGGGTGAGAGGCATGAAGAAGTGTTGAGCATGTGTCTGGTCCAAGGCATAAGCAATGAAATCAGTATCACAATGAAAAGCCCACATTTTGAATATTTGCCCTAGTTTTTCTTTTCTATTATATAATCCGTTTCAAAGAGAATACCAGAAGGCTATTTTGATTATCTATCGAGCAGCTGGGTAACCTGAGGAATGGGATGAATAACTGGCTAATACCCCCTCATCACAATTCAGATTCCAGCTTGCTAAAGAAAAATGAAGAGGGATGCAAGTCATGCAGTTGGGCATTAAACACATAAGTATTGAACACTCTCTGTATGCATAGTCCTCGGACAAGATACCAGGGAAGGTACTGTAATGACTCTACATAGGGAGGATAAACTCAACCCATTTATTATCCAGACGTCTTCAGACACACACTAAGAGATTATGAAAATGTTTATAACTTGTATAATGAGGCTCCCTGAGTGGAGAAGAACAGACTGCCCAATCTGGTATGAAATAGCTTCAGTGGGCAAGGAAGTAAGGCTGGCTAGGGGTTTGTATTATGATGAAGTGGTGGGCTCCAAGTGATAGTTCCTGGGTATGAGCAGGACTTTAATAATTTGAGTTTTCCTATTTGCACAAAAGGAGGGATCACCTGGCTTTTCTTATCTGTGTGTTCTGATGTAGGGTAGAATAAGGGCGAAAGAGGAGTGAGGTTTAAAAGCTGCCAGGAACCAAAGATAAATAAATTGAGTCAAACTTTATTACAGAGGTTTAAATTTTATGACCAAAAAGTCTTACAATCTAATTGTCACTGTCAGCCACAGTCAAAAATTTAAAATAACAAAAGTAAAAAGTGCAGTTAATATAGGGCGCCTGGGTCGCTCAGTCGGTTAGGTGTCCTACTTCGGGTAACGTCATGATCTCATGGTTTGTGGGTTCGAGCCCCACGTCGAGCTCTATGCTGACAGCTCAGAGCCTGGAGCCTGCTTCAGATTCTGTGTCTTCCTCTCCTTTCCCCTCCCCCATTGATGCTCTGTCTGTCTCTCTCTCTCTCTTAAAAACAAGTAAACATTAAAAAAATTTGTTTAATTAAAAAAATGCAGTTAACATTAACTGGTCATAACTTGATTAATTATCAAAATACGTTTCAGATAATAGGCAATCTAGGGACTTTAAAGATGGCCAAGGTGTGAACTAGAGCAGTCAGGATATGTTCTAGAAAGTAAGAAATTAGACTAGGTTTGAAATACAGAATTTGAGTAGGCTAAGAGGATAGGGGAAGATTGTTAAAGTAAAAACCTTCTTGGTCTCTAATGGAACATCCATTTTGTCCATATCTTTTTTTTGTTTTGTTTTGTTTTTGTTTTTTGTTTTTTGTTTTTTTTTTTTTTTGTTAATCTAAGGGTATACACACAGAAAAATAATCAGCTTTGGACAAAGTTTATGATAGAATATATGGCCTACTGTGTATGGAATGCTCAGACGGAGACAAAGAAAAATATATTTTAACTTTTGAATTGAGTAGTTATTATTTATATTATTGCTTCCCTTTCTTCTTCTTCATTTATTTTCCCTTTGCACATTTGGTTGGTGATTCTTGCAGATAGGTGGGAAGGTAGGTAGGCATAGATGTCCAAACCATAAAGCAGCTTTCCCTGGGGTCAAAGCAAATCACTGCATAAATCAACATACATGTGAATTTCACAGTCTCTCAGCCTCAGGAGGATTTTTGAAAACTGACATACTGTAGCTTTTCAAGTCGCCTTTGTATCATTTGCAGGGTATTCTCAGCATTATTCCCTCACTACTTCCTACAGAAATGTTAGAAAACTTCAGACAGCAGCTTTTGCCTTTGAAACTTTTGGATATTTTTCCACCCACAGCTTTGTTTTTGAACCTCGACTGGCACAAGCAGCCTTATAAACTGGATTGCCAGAGCCCAGGGATAGTGCACCCCCAGTCGGCCAAATATAAAGGAGATTTTGCTGAAGAAATCTCCTGGTAGGCTCCCCCTACCCTAAAATGAGGATTTGGAAAGACTCAAAAGTCTTCTCTCTTCTCTCAAAAACTGGGCCCACAGGGCCTTGAACAATTTGTAAAACACAACAAAAGGAATCAAGATAAAAAAATCTATATACCCTCCGGCAGGGTTTTATGCATTCATACACAATTTCAGTGGGCATTCTAGAACTCCATGGAGGGAGTTGAGCTGTGAGGAGATGCTTTCCTTGTTGTTTTTTGTTTTGTTTTGTTTTGTTTTGTTTTTGAGAGAGAAGCAGTTTCATTAAGTGTTAAATTGAAAAAAAAGTGGATTAAAAAAATCGTAGTTTAGTTTTATTTTACCTTAGATCATCAGTGGGACAGTGAGGCAGAAGTGGTAATGGTATTCAGGGAACTAATGGGATTCAATGAGATAATTAGCTTAGTACTCTATTGATGGGAAAGTGCTTCATTTCCTAAGTGAGAGTTTTTTACTCTCCACCATCAACAACACTTCCACTTTGTTCCCCTCACCTGGAAGTTTGGCTCTAAGCCTGCTAAAGGTCATTCAACACATATTAATTGGCACTTACAATTTGCTATTGTATTTTCTAAGAATATAAATTGAATTTTAAAAAGAGTTTTTGTTTGTTTTGTTTGTGTCTTTAGGAAGCTTCTAATCTGGTGTGGAAAATGGATATAGGAACAGATAATTGTAAATAGTTTGATGAATACAATAAGAAATCTGGGTTGGTGTGCACGTGGGAAAATGAAAGGAGTCTACTAAGAAAGAAAATTTTCAAAAATGGTACGTCATACACATAGGCCAGGCAGGGAGATTCTTGCCGAAGAACTCAAAAGCAATGAATGCTATTGCTCCATATGCTTTACTGTCAAGGGCCAAATACACACACACACACACACACACACACAACTTTAAAGGAATGGGCAAATAATTATGAAAGTAATCATGTTAGAAAATAATCTATTTCTACAGCATTTTACTCTTTTAAATTCTCTCTCAAAGACACACTGTGACATTGTAGTTATTGATATTTTTGATTCATAAAGAAATAACTTAATTGGACACAATCACAAATTACATTAAGAATAGAGCATTCTAATTTCCAGTTTTCTGACTTATAGTAAATGTTCTTTTTAACAACTTTTGCTTCAGTGGGGAAAAGATTTTGTTGGAATAGAGACAATATCAGGGCCAAGATAGAAAGCCAGGGTCTGCTTAAAGAGATGTAAGTTTGGGTAATTTGATTAATTGGGGTGTTTAGAACAAACAATGGCCTAATCTTGACATCCTAGTGATAAGAACATCAGAAATGGTTTCTGATCAAATGACAAAATATGCAAAGCACAATTGATGATGAAATAATAGAGTATAAAATAATAATATGCTATAAATCAAATTATGGAATCATAAGTCTGAAGGATACTTAAGGAGATCCAGTAGAGATGGAGAGACTTAAAATGAATCAGAAATGGGAAAGATTTTAAAGGAAGAAGAAATGAGCAAAGGGATTAATGGTATGAAGTCGGAATATGATTTTTTTTCTTCAGAAGTAACAGGATGGAAAGGGGCAAGAATAACACATATGCTGAGATTTCTAAGTGGACAGGATAGAGATAAAGGAAGTTCATGTTTGGTGGTATAAATAGCCTCAGCAAGTTTAGAAGTTCAGACATATTTTAAAAGTAAATGTAAAATATTTAGGTTTAAAACTGAGAAGATTGGAGAAGGTTTGGGATATGCAAAATGAGAAATGGGGCAAAAAGAGATGAAAAAATGAGGAGTGGATGAAGATCCAACTCAGATTAGATGGCAGTTATAAATAATGGAACCAGTTAGTGTACTAAATGTCTACAATTATACCAAACGAGAGGCAGAATATATGAGAACAGGAGATAAATGTCCTGGTTTGGAACACTGTTTTAGACTAATGTGAAAAATATTGGGTGGTGGTGATAAAGGATGATAGTGAAACGAATGGATTTCTGAGACAGCAAATCTCAGCTTTAACATGAAATAAATTAAATAGCTGTGATGGGGATAAAATTGAGAGTTTTTTTTCAAGGGTAAAGACAGTAAAAGTTCAGGGGTACCTGGTTGGCTCAGTCTCTCGGTCAGAGTCTTGATTTTGGGTCAGGTGATGACCTCACAGTTCGTATGTTTGATCCCCTCGACAGGCTCCATGCTAAAAGTGCAGAGTCTGCTTGGGATTTTTTCTTTCTGCCTCTCTCTCTGCCCCTCCTCCGCTCTTACTCTCTCTCACAATAAATAAATAAATAAAGTCTAGAAAAATCAATTTTAAAAAAGACAATAGAAGTTTAGGGATGGAAGTAATGTATGTATATTATAAGAACTTTAACATTTGTAATAAAGACAGTAAGTAATATAGTCTACACACAAAATATCAGTAAAACATAGGGGGCAAAGTATCTTAGAAATGTGAGGAAAATTAATACACCCCTAAAGACCAAAGAGACAACATAAGTATAGAAATATAGAATTTTAATTGCATGTGCACTTGATTATTAGATGTAACTACTTGGTAGTCAAGAGATAAATGGAGATGTATTATTGTGTGCATATGAAAGATTTAAAATCATGTACATGGTCAAATTGGGAATTTCAATACATTCTTGAAAGTGGATAACTGACAGTCTAATTCTCTGATTATGATGTTGCACAGATAGAAATGAACAAGATGGTAATCACCAAATGACTTTAGCCACTTTTACTTCAAAATAACCTGGCGGTTTTAAATCAAAATGTAGAGACATTGTTAAAGATTTAATTGAGGAAATATGTAAACTTTTAATAAAAAAAAATTAGAAAATAAATAGAAAATAAGTAAGCTGTATGTTGTTTGTAATAGAATAACAATATTAACCAAAATAAGACTATTAATGATAATATTAAAAATTAATTGACCAATAAAGTAAAAAGTATATTTGATAAAACTACTTTGTCAAAATAATTTAAGTAGATATCTGAATATGTAGTGTATATATATATATATATGTATCTACCTATCCTAGCCAAAAAGTCATTTGAATTACAAAAGATTACATGTGGTTTATATTAATAAATTTGAAACGTAGGTGATTTTTCTGTAAAAACTAAAAATCAACTGCCTCAAGAAGAGGTAAAAATCCTAAACAGATTTTAAAGAATATAAAAATGTTTTATTAAATATTTGGCATTTTAATTATACCTAACCCAGGAAGATTTAGAGGGAGTTCTAATTCACTAACATATTTTCTAAATCATTCAAATTATTCAAGGGCATTGAAAAAAAATACAAAGATATTATCAATTCATTTCAGATAGTTTAAGGTTAATTTTTATATATTTATATAAATAATATATATTATATAATATTTTATCATATTATATAATTACATAGATAATATAATTATGAACATATACATAATATATATTATAATATAATTTATAATTATATTATATGCTGTAGTATATAATGTATTTAAAATACACTTAATACCTTGGAAATGTGGGTTTAGGTCTAGACCACAATAAAGCAAATATTACAGTAAAGTGATCAATTGAATTTTTTGGTTTTCCAGTCCATAGAAAAGTTATGCTTGTACTATATTGTAAGTGTGCAATAGCGTTATGTCTAAAAACAACGTACATACCTTAATTTAAAAATACTTCAATTGCTGGGGCTCCTGGGTGGCTCAGTCAGTTAAATGTCTCACCCTTGATTTTCAGCTCAGGTCATGACCTGGTGGTTTGTAAGATTGAGCCCCATGTTGGGCTCTGTACTGACAGCATGGAGACTTTTTGGGATTCTCTCCTTCCTTCTCTCTCTGCCCTTCTCCTGCTCATTCTCTCTCTCTCTCTCTCTCTCTCTCTCTCTCTCTCTCTTTCTCTCTCTGTCTCTCTCTCAAAAAAAATAAATAAACAAAAAAATACTTTTGCTAAAAAATGCTAACCATCATCAGAGCTTTCACCAAGTTGTAATCCTTCTGCTGGTGAAGGGTCTTGCCTCAATGTTGATGGCTGATCACTGAACAAGGTGGTGGTTGCTAAAGGTTGGGTGGTTGTAGCAATTTCTTAAAATAAGACAAGAGTGAAATCTCCTGCATCAATTGACTCTTTCTTTCACAAATGATTTCTCTGTAGCATGTGATGCTGATGATAACCACAGTACAACTTCCTTCAGAATTGGAGTCAATCTTCTCAAACTCTGCTGCTGCTTTATCAACTGCATTTATGTAATATTCTAAATCCTTTGTACTCATTTCAACAATCTTTAAGACATCTTCATTGGGAATAGATTCCATCTCAAGAAACCACTTTCATTGCTCATCCATAAGAAGTAATTCCTATTCCATTCAAATTTTGTCATGAGATTGCAGCAATTCAGTTACATCCTCAGGCTCTACTTCTAATTCTAGCTCTCTTTCTCTTTCCACTGTATCTGCAGTTACTTCCTCTGCTGAAGTCTTAAACCCCTCAAAGTCATTTATGAGGACTGGAATCAACTTCTTCCAAACTCCTATTTATGTTTATATTTTCACCTCTTCCTATGTATCATGGATATTTTGAATGCCATCTATAAAGTTTTTTTAATTTACATTTCCCAGGTTGATCAGAGGAATCACTGTCTATGGCAGCTTTAGCCTTATGAAATGTATTTCTTATATAGTAAAACTTGAAAGTCAAAATTACCCTTTGATCCATGGGGTGAAGTATGGATATTGTGTTAGCAGGCATAAAATAGTTAATTTTGTTGTACATCTCCATTAGGACTCTTGTGTGACCAGACGCATTGTCACTGAAAAGTAAGACTTTGAAGGGATTTTTTTTTTCTGAGCAGTAGGTCTCTGTAGTGGACTTAAAATATACCTATTATAACATGGTTTTATGTTTAAACAGTTGCGTTGTCATCCAGGCTTTGTTGTTCCATTTGTAGATCATAGAGTAAGTACATATTTGTTTAATCTTTATTTTTGAGACAGAGAGAGAGAGAGAGAGAGAGAGCGAGCAAGCACATAAGCAGGGGAGGGGCAAGGAGAGATAGGGAGAAACAGAGTCAGAAGCAGGCTCTAGGCTCTGAGCTATCAGCATAGAGCCTGATGCAGGGCCCAATCCCATGAATGAGTACATTTAGAATAATTCTTATGAGCCTTAGGATTTTTTTAATGATAAATGAACATTGTCTTCAACTTAAAACTTACCTCTGCATTAGCCCTTAACAAGAGAGTCATCCTGTCCTTTGAAGTTTTGAAGCCAGGGATTGACTTCTGTTCTTCAGCTATGAAAATCCTAGATGGCATCTTCTTCCAATATAAAGCTGTTTAATTTACATTGAAAATCTGTTGCTTAATATAGCCCACTTTCATCAATTATCTTTTTTCTAAACTTTTTGAGTATGGTTGAAAACAATGGTACATTATTTTATTAATTACTTTAACTAGATCTTTTATTTAACTTGCTGTAACTTCTACATCAGCACTTCCTACTTCCCCTTGTACTTTTTTGTTATGAAGCTGGCTTCTTTCCTTAAACCTCAGGAACCAATATCTACTAGCTTCAACCTTTTCTTCTGCATATTCTTCACCTCTCTCAGCCTTCAAAGAATTGGAGAGAGTTGGGGTCTTGCTCTGGATTAGGCTTTGGCTTAAGGGAATGTTGTGGCTGGTTTTACCTTCTGTTCAAACCACTAAAACTTTCTCCATGTTAGCAATAAGGAGATTTTACTTTCTTATCAATGGTGTGCTCACTGAAATAGCACTTTATTTAATTTTTTAAAGTTTAAATCCAAGTTAGTTAACATATAGTGTAATAATTATTTCAGGACTAGAATTTAGTGATTCATCACTTATGTGTAACACCCAGCGTTCATCCCAACAAGTGCCCTCCTTAATGCCCATCACTCAATAGCCCATCCCCTCACCTACTACCCTTCCAGCAACCCTCAGTTTTTTCTCTGTATTTAAGAGTCTCTTATAGTTTGCCTCCCTCTCTGTTTGTATGTTATTTTTCCTTCCCTTCTCCTGTGTTCATCTATTTCTTAAATTCCACATATGAGTGAAATCATTGATATTTATCTTTCTCTGACTGACTTATTTCACTTAGCTTAATACACTCTAGTTCCATCCACGTTGTTTAAAATGGCAAGATTTCATTCTTTTTGAATGCCATGTACAAGTAATATTCACTCGTCAGTCGATGGACATTTGAGCTCTTTCCATGATTTGGCTATTATAGATAGTGCTGCTATAAACATTGGGGTGCATATGCCCCTTCAAATTAGCATTTTTGTATCCTTTAGATAAATGACTAGTAGTGCAATTGCTGGGTCGTAGGGTAGTTCCATTTTAATTTTTTAAGTAACCTCCATACTGTTTTCCAGAGTGGCTGCATCAGTTTGCAGTCCCACCAGTAGTGCAAAAGAGATCCTCTTTCTCTGCATCCTTGCCAATATCTGTTGTTGCCTGAGTTGTTAATGTTAGCCCTTCTGACAGGTGTGAGGTGGTATCTCATTTTGGTTTTGATTTGTATTTCTCTGATAATGAGTGTTGTTGAACTTCTTTTCATGTGTCTATTAGCCATCTGGATGTCTTCTTTGGAAAATTGTCTATTCAAGTCTTTTGCCCATTTCTTTACTGGGTTATTTGTTTTTTGAGTGTTGAGTTTGATAATTTCTTTATAGATTTTGGATACAAACCCTTTATCTGATATGTCATTTCCAAATATCTTCTCCCATTTTCTCAGTTGCCTTTTACTCTTGGTGATTGTTTCCTTCAATGTTCAGAAGCTTGTTATCTTAATGAGGTCCCAATAGTTCATTTTTGCTTTTGTTTCCCTTGCCTCAGAAGGCATGTCAAGTAAGAAATTGCTGTGACCAAGAACTAATTCAGGAACTAATTCAGAGAGTTAGAGTGAACTTTCCCATCACTTTTAGTATGTAAAATATGAAACTAGAGCTTCTTTGATATGGTTTAGAATCTGCTTTTGTCTCCAGTATGCTCAGTCCTATGGTGGGCATGGGGTGAAGGCTGCAGGCTTTATTCTTCCACAGTTGTCATGATTGGCTCAGCTGGACATTTTCCTCCTTCTGATGACATCTGTCAGAATGTTGCCCAACAGACATCAGCAGCACATTTGCACTGATACAGGCTAGTATGTTTAGGATACTAGCTGATCTGAGGCAGAATCAAAAGCAAAGTATAAAAGACAAGTTGCAAGGAGATCCCTGTCAGAGTAAGATGGAAGAAAGTTGGCTGGTGGTCATTTTACCACTGTGGTCCCATGATATCCAGAGATTTCAGAAATGAGGAAGTGTGTGGAAACACACTGTGAATACAGTGTGTTACTCCTTAGATGAGAATATAGTGGGGTGGCAAAATAAACATATGAATCAGGAATTAGAAACTTTTATTGATGGGGCACTTGGGTGGTCAGTTAAGCATCTGACTCTTGATTTTGGCTCAGGTCATACAGTTAGTAAGTTCGAGCCCTCACTGGACTCTGTGCTGACAGCGCAGAGCCTGAATGGGATTTTCTCTCCCTCTCTCTCTGCCCTTTCACCTGCTTGCACTCTCTCTCAAACAAAGAAACAAACATTAAAAAAAAGAAACTTTTATTGGTTCACTAAAAATATATTTATTAAACACCCACTCTACCTTTTATTTTTTGCTGTTAATTCATGAACTACACATTTCTTGTCCTTTTGGAGGTGAAAACTGTTAAAGGGAAATAGACTATAAGCAAACAATTAAAAAAAATACCTAGTAAATTTTTGTTCTATTATTGGCTACTGTACTAAAGGTTGGCTAATACTTGGACACTTTAAGTCATGAGATTCCTGAGAGGTCCTTCAAACTTTTCAAACATATTTTCTTATACAGAATGAAAATAATAATATTAGCTGTGTGAGCACTATTATGGTCCTGATAAGATGTATGAAAACATATTTAGAGCAAGTAGCATCTCTATTAATGAAAGTGATTATTATTAGTGGTGTTATTTTCCAGATAATCAAGATAAATGAACCTGGAGATAATAAATCATTATTTGAAGGCCTTGTGGTGATATTATTTTTAATTTTTTTTTTGTTTAGGGAATAAACTAATTACTATTAACTTTGTAATATCACTATGGAGTCATTAGAATGTAATTATAAGGATAAAGTAAACTTTGCTGGGCAAGCTGTCTGTATCTGTTTAACAAATATTGAAAGAAATATATTGTTTTATTTTGGTTCACTAGCAATTTTTGTAATTACTATTTTTCTTTTGCTTTAAATTTTGGCCATTCAACAGGTAATTAATTGTTCCCATGAAGAGAAGATGCGATTAGGGGCTAGAGGATGAGGGTAGAATTCAGACTAATTGTCATCTAATGTGTCCATGTAGTTCTAAAAGAATTGAAAACAGTTTTAAGAAACCCTTATTCATGTCATCTAGCACTAATTGGTAGTAAAACAATCCACATATGGAAATGAAATTAGAAACCCAGGGGGAAAAAATCAAAGCTAAAATGAAAGCAGATTGCATAGCAAACATTACTTACATTATGATATCAAATAAAGGAAAACAGTACAAGGAATGAAGCCACATGAGCAAAAAGAAATTTGAGTTCTATTTGCATGTCCAAACTCCTTTTACTTAGATATAAATCTGAAGGCCTAACATTTGACCCTGCTGAATTTGCTCAGTTCCCCTTCCCCATTAGTTTAATTGAATATATCTTAAAAGCACACATAATTTTTTTGCAAGTAGTTTGATGAAAATAATTGTCTCATTGTATAATTCTTTGAATATCTTAATAGCATCCTCAGATGAGAAATCAGATATTATAATGAGACCAAAAGGCAGAACAAGGAGGATGTAGTGTTTGTTGTCCAATGGGATATTTAAGATAGATGTTGGGGTAAATTTTAAGCCATGACATTCTAGAATTTGAAGAAACTGTCTGTGAAGCTGTATCCTTAAAAACTAACTCATTTTTGTCTCTACACAGTATAATAAATCTTGCCTGGTGACAAAGTGGGATGTGCACTTCTTTTACCTCACCACTTGAGGATAAGGGCATATTCCTAAACATCTGAGATAATAACATCTCAAATGTACATATTATTTTGTGGAACAGAACTCTCTTTCATGCATTTTTAAAAATTATTTTAACTCTAAAACAAAACTATGAAATGCACAAATTTAATTTCCATAAACAAAATCAGAAAAATATCAGATACTGCACTAACATTATTGCTTTCCCTACACTTGAAGTTTTGTCCATAAACTGATTTACTCTTTAAACTATTTTCCCCGATCCTTTTATAATCTTCACTGTTTTACAAAAAATGTCTGTTATTAATCCCAGTTAATTAAAGACATTTTTCTATTAATATTTCCCATTCTATTTTAAAATAAATATATTTTTCTCTATTACAAAGGAAGATATGCAGATTAATAAAGCCTTAGAAATATGGAAAGAATGTAATGAAAAAGAAAATCCTACCACTCCCATCCACAGCTTACCACAGGGGGAAAATTACATTTTAAAGCCTTCTTTTTTTAAGGGGGAGAATTACATTTTAAAGCCTTTTCTTTTTTTAAGTTCATTTTGTGTGTGTGTGTATGTGTGCATAAGAAAGAGAGTGTGTGTGTTGTGGGGGGAAGGGCAGAGAGAGAGGCAGAGAGAGAGAATCCCAAGCAGGTTCCGCACTGTGAGTGCAGAGACTCTTGTGGGGCTCAAACTCACAAACCATGAGATCATGACCTGAGCCGAAATCAGACAAATAGCCAACCGAGCCACCCAGGAGCCCCAAGAGAATTACATTTTAAAGTACCGGTGCATTTACTCTAGAAATTTCCCTGTGCATGTTAGAACACTGGTGTATGTAATGTTGGACATATGAAGTACTTAAAAAATAATATTTATTTGTCTTATAAAAGTTGTCCAATTTTTAGATTTACAAGTATAGCATGAAAAAAATAGGCTGAAAGAAGCTATTAAATATTTTTATTTCCAACCAAAATTTTACTTCTATACTGAAGAATATAAGCCTAAATCTAACGGGACGTTTGAAAATGGTGTCTATTATGTGTAAGGGGTAACGCTGTGTTTCTTTACAACATGACTTTCTACATATTTGAGTCCATAATATTTATTCCTCTGAAGCCTTGGTTACAAAACTATGTACTGTCCTGCCTAGATTGCTGCAGCTAGCTCACAGGGACACCTCAGTTATTTTAAATATTTGAGGGAAACATAACAACATCTACTAAACACTGTCAGGTCAAGGTGGTTCACAGTTTCAGATCAGGGTAGTTTTCATAGCTTCAACATTAGATCACATACATATCTGTATAAAACTGGATTTTTCAGGAGATGCTGTGATAAAAAGTAAATATTGCATTGTAATTATGATTACACTGTATATAAGAGTGGTGATACATCCAATCTAATTCCAGTGTTTGAAAAGTTGCACAGTACCCAACAGGTGAAAATGTACCATTAATAAATAATGGTGGTTATTTATAATAATATATTATATTATATATATTATATAATAGTGAAATAAAAATATCATTATTTTTTAATTTCTTCATATTATTTTTTCATATTCATATTCATATTATTTTTTCAGACATATCTAAGTTTTAAAACATACTTAAAATACTTAAGTTATTTTAATCCAACTTCTTAATAAAAGGAACTATTAGGTATTTATTTTGATAGGGGTATTGTAAAAAATTACTTAGGTAATAGGGTGTCATTTCTGGGAAAGTTTGGGAAATTCTGGCTTAAAGCTTGTATTCTAGTAATGCTTTTCAAAATTTTTAAAAATGTTTATATATATTTTTGAGGGAGAGAGAGAGAGAGCATGAGTGGGGGAGCAGCAGAGAGAGTGGGAGACACAGAATCTGAAGCAGGCTCCAGGCTCTGAGCTATCAGCACAGAGCCCAATGCGGGCTCAAACTCATTAGCCATGAAATCATAGCCTTTGCTGAAGTAGGATGTTAAACTGACTGAGCCACCCTAGGCTCCCCTATTTTTCACAATTATTAATGAATGATAATTATTTAAATATTTACACATTTAATATTTATTTTTAAACCCTTTACTCATGCCAGTTAATTCATCTGGGTATAAAATTTTTGAATTGTAAACTTTCCCTCTCATAACACTCTAGATTCATTTTCTCTATTTTAAAACACTGAGTGAAGGGGTACATTCATAAGTCAAAAATATACTTAATTAAAAATATTGTTTAATGTAAGTGAAACAAATATTGAACAAATTTGAATAAAAAATTATTGAAAGGATAGAGACTATAAACTATCTCAATTAATTTAATTAATAAAGGTTTATTTACAAGAACAGCATTTATAAACCTTTAATCTATGAATCCTCTGAAATAGTGTATACTTTTGTATGATATACATTTTTTTTCTTTAAAAGAGCCACAGTGTTCATTAGTTTTCATTAGATCCATCTTTAATTCTGCTTTCTTCTACTAATTTTCCCCCCACAAGTTGTATAATTTTACAGCTGCTAAATCATCAGTTATACATTTTATTTTATTTTCAAACTCATTATATTTTTATTTTCAAACTCTACTTTAGTTTTTTATTTCATTTATTACAAACATGTGAATGCTCATTTTCTCCCTGACAGTAAATAGGGAGGAAGAAACATCACAAGATAATTTTTCTGTTAAATTTAAACATTATATCTCTTCTTGTGTGGCAAGGTAAGCAGCAGTCCTGGACAATGAATGATTTTGACTCAATTATTCTGTAGATATGACCATAAACAAGAAGCTTGAAGTAAAATCATGGGGATAAAGAATCCTGTAGGCGTAGCTTGTTATAGGAAAAGCAATTTGCTATTCTCTGCCTTGATCTTTAAAACTAGTTGCCATTCTGAATAAGTTCTGGACACATTGTGGTTCTGGCATTGCCTATGCTGCTAAAACTCAGCATGCTGGATTCATTGATACTCATTTAAATTACTCATTTGGGCTCCCAAGGGCCTGTACTTCAGTTTCATTTTGACTTTCAAGCATCAGTGAACCAAAAATAAAAAGCAAAGAACAGCCAAAACCATAGCATCTCATTTCATTTTGAGATTGAATTTGGGAATTTGCAAGAGAAATGATCCTGACACAGAAGAATGCCCAGTATTGTCAGGGAATTCCTGTAAAAGCCAAGAACCTTTTCAGGTCTTGAGCCTGATGATTTGGTTGATAACATAGTAAAGAAACCAGGTAAATATCAGGTGATTATCACCTGGTTTGGGGTTTTGCTGCAAACATTTTGCAGAGCTCTAACTGTGATGTGCATTAGTCACGCTACTGAAGCAGAAAATCAATAAAACGAGGTTCCAAAAATAAAATATTCTTTTGGAATGTTGCTCTGAACTAATTAGCAATGAGTCATTTAAAAGGACTTACCTGTCATTAGGTGGCGGGGTTGAGAGGGAGGTATTTACCAAAACCAGTTTCCTGACAAAACACTTTTTGAGATTGAGGGGGAAAAAAGATTAAAAACTTTGATTCACAAAGTGACTTTTATTTTGACAATAAATAACACAGAAGTCACATTGCGAAATGAGAAACTTAATCATTTTTCTGTCATGTTATTTGTCAAAATATAGAGAGGAAAAAATGATAACTCATAAATGAAAGGTAACTTTATTTCTTTTTGCTATTTGAAAGTTATAAGAAATAAAAAAAAGCTTCATCTGTTGATGATTTGGGATCACATACAGACAGGATGAAAACAGATCATAGTTGCTTCTGTTTGAATTTTGTTTGAAGTTAAACTTTTTAATATGCTAAGCTCTACAAGTAGATAAAAATCATTTTTTAATCAAACAATTCTTGTATACTGCATTTTAAAAGTAAAATTTAGCATTGTAAATATATAATCTTCACTTGGAGTAAGATTTCTCCCCCTCTCTTTAAATTATGTTATATATAAATATAAAATTAGTATTAATACATAATAAATATAAACTATATATAAATATAAAGTTATATTAAATAAAGTATATTAAATTTATATACAGTTAATGAATTTAACATTAAATCACAGCTTTAAATAATTTTTAGATCAGTTAGACTTGCTTCACCTGATTTTTTTCCATGTCAGGAAATTGTCTTTCAAATGTAAAATTTCCATAAGTCTTAGAACTAGTTTAAAGGGATCCAACATATTCACTTCTAAACATTACCACTGATAAAAGGCACAATGGTCCAGATTCGCAAAAATTCAGATTATTTTATTTAAACGGACTTGAAGTTGAAATGCACTTTATATTCAAATAACAGTAGTGCTTCTAATATTTTGAGAATATACAGCTTCTCAAAGTGAAAATGACAACAATCAGCAAGCAAACTGAGAAACTACAATTACTCAAGAAAGTATATATATACCTGTTGTCTAATTCTAATTATAGTTGTTCTATCCCTCTTTATTCCCCACCGGGTCATATTTCAAATTGATGAAAATATAAACAGCTTAACATGAATCCCTCTGTCCATCTACTCTTCTGCCATTTCCTCTCTCTCTCTCTCTCTCTCATTTTCCCCTGTTCCATTGTTGAACAGGGGAAACATTCTTATATTTCTCCAGAGAGAGTCTTCTGTTCTGATTCCTTATTCCAGATACTTGGAGCCTAAACTTGTTGACTGTAACACCACCACATCTCCATCATCAGACTCAGTATCATGCATCCATACCCTACATGTGTCTATGCACATCTGCTGAATCATGTCTGCATTACAGAATCACTCATCCCCTGTCTCAGATGAAGAGAGGCAAAGGAAGGAATTAAGCAAATCCAGGAAAGTCATCCATAGGAAGACCTGGGCAGAGGGAAATTTAGAGGAGATTGAAAGAGGGAAAATTGTATTAAGAGTTGAGGGCAGGTGGGCAATGCAGCACAGTGTGATGGGGGTGGGGAAAGACAGTAGAGAAAACCATAAATTCTAAAGATATTTTGATAAAACAGCTGTGGCTTCAAACTTAGAAATCATCAGGGGCACTTATCAGGCCTGAACATCAGAGGAAGCATTTTTATTGTCTTCTTGAGAATTATCTAATTCAGAGAATAAGTAGGACAATAGACCATGTTAAAGACATCCACTTGTTAGTTTACAATAATTAAAAAAAAAAGAACAAAGGTGCTATTAAAAGATTGATGGGCCAACAGGAGAATGGTCAACTTTGGAGCCATATATTTTTAAAAATACTTCTTATATACAAAAACCCCACAATAAGAAGGACCACCAACCTGTTTGGATGCATTTAGTGGAATCAGTTTTGCTAATCAGCTTCTATTAGGATGAAAAAGAATTTTTTTAGAAATTTCTTTTTAAAAACAATAATTGTAAAAGAACTCCAAGCCTGAGAAATGACAAATTAAGAAGTTATTATCCAATTTAGTTTAACAAAATGTAGCAAAGAATCAGAGAGTGTGGAAGGGGAAAGCAGAAAATAATGTTGTTATAAGCAAGGGGAGACTGAATATCTGAAGCATAAATTGTATCAGATGAAGGGTCCCAAAATGAACTGATGAAAAAGAGAAACTATATGAAATGTATTTGATTTTTAATTCATCATCTGATATTGGATTTTATAAAAGTTTGCTTGCAAATTAGTTTAAAGCTTTTCAGGATTTAAAAAAAATCACTTCAACCAAGAATTGACTGAGAAAGAAAAGAGAGACTAATGCCAAATGGTAATATATGCATTTGGGAAAGGTGTGAATGTTAAATCCTGCCTTATTTAATATTTTCATGAATTAGAAATACATGAGATTGTGGATCATATTAAATTGAGTTGATTCTAATCCCACAGAGACTAGATAAATCTTCTCTGCTTGCACATCTAAACTTTTCTCTCAGCTTTCCTTCTTGTATCTGTGATTTCATTCTAACTGGCTATGCTTTGAATAGAGGACAGGCAATGCTACATGGAAGAAGGAACTCAGGAAACTATGATCAGCACACATGAACTGCTTTGGGGACTCATTTCCTTATTAGTTGGTAATCTAATCAGCAATTTAGGTTTTCAGTATCAATATTTTCTTGTATAAGATGGAATGAGCAATATCTTTCTTACAAAGATATTTTGTTTTGAGGGTAAAATAAAAGGAATACCCAGGCTTATTTTTTTTAATTGTATCAAAAATAGTGAGTACTAGTGTTCCACAAATATTTGCCTTTCTCTCCCCCACCCCTTTTTAAAGTATGTGGCCCAACATCATCATTTTTCAGGTAGGGAAACCACAGCTCAGAGAAATAAAGACAACTGTTTGAATAAGCATGCATAGTTGGTTACGGAGGCAAGTATACAGGATAGAAAATACCTAATTCACAGGTCAGCAGTCTTTCCACCTTACTATTCAATCTTTTGATTTTGTTTCTTTACTCTTTCCCTAAACTTTTATCCTCCAAAATGCTCATGATGGTAAAAACAGTGTGCTTTTTTCAACTTAGTCACTTTTAAGATCTATAGGCAAAAGGCTTTACACTCTAGATTTTTACTTCACCTGCCCACACGGTTTTATCTATCTGAATGTCCTAACTTAGGTCAAAATCACTGTTAGAAAATATCTAAAATATTTTTCCTCCAAAGACTTGATTGTCTCCCAAAAGCTTCTATCATTTTGAATATTAACTTTATTTTACATTGCCTAGAGGCAAATCCTTAGAGTTATTTGTGAAATCCTCTCTTTATTTTTCAACACATTTTTATGAAAAATTCCATGCTATTGTTTTGTTTAATATATTTTTCCATTCATTACATTTCCATAACCACCACTGAATTCTAATCTCATCACACATTCACTTGTGTAGTAGAAATATTTTGATACATTTTAATGGGTATGGTTTTCAATGTCAATAATTTCTTTTCATATACAGTTTTCTCTCCTAATACCTCCATCTTTTAAAACAAATGTTATTATCCATGACTGTGAGAAAGACAGGCCACCACAGAACATCACACAAATAAATGACCAAGAAAGTTAATTTCTGTCTGCTGAGCTTTAAAACCCAAATTTCAAAGACAAATAATAAATTTTAAAGAATATTTGCAAAGCAAGTTTGTTTTATTTTGTTTTCTGCCCCTGAGGAAATACACTTGCTTTGCTGGAATAGATCAGAAGACATGACTCAAATTTAAGAGAAAAAGGGTTCTGTTTTCAGCATTCTGGTGTCAGCTTTTAACAGACTGCAGATGACAACTATAAACTGAATAACATGCAAAAAGAATTACCTGAAGGCTCTGGAAAATGAGCAAAAACAGACTAATTTGGGTGATAATCTAAAGTTAGCAGAAGAGGAGAGCACAGAATAAGTTTTTCATTGCCACAGCTTTAATGTTGAGGGCAGACCTCAGACATGGAGTAATATGGCCCAGGGTGGCTAAAATTCTCAAAGGAAACCTGCTGTCTTTATGGTCTGAAGACATAGAGGACAGGTTCAGGGTCAGGGTTAACATAGCTGTCAGAACATTAAGGATGGGGAATATCTTGAAGGAAGTAAACAGAAAAGCAGAGCTCCAAAGTCTGTGAAAAAACTCTGTCCAAATATATGGCTAATCTCTATATCGTGAATGAGCTAAGAAAATTCAAAGAAACTTTTAGGTAATAGAATTTAGTATTTGAGTTGCCCACTCTAGGTGAGGCAGATACTGCTATTTTAGCTAACAAAGTTAATTGCTTGAAAAAAATGTTTAAATAATGTCTGTTTTTGAAAGATTAGAGCAGCATACAGAGTCTCTACAACTTAGTAGTCACAATATCCATAATATAATCTAAAATCACTTAAAATATAAAGCATAGGAAAATATAACTCATTCTCAATTATATAAACAATTAACAGTGGGCAATTGTGAGATAATGATAGAATTATCAGACAAGGAAGCAGTTATGATAAAAATGCTAAATAAGATCAAAGAAAATACATTTGTCATAAATGAAACATAGAATAAATATGTCAAACAGATATAAATAATTTTTAAAAGAAAAAATATGAAATTAAATGACCCCTAGATAGGCTCAATAATACAGTGGAGTTGGGAGAGGAAAGAGTCAGTGATCCTGAAGAAAAAAAAAATTATCACCTCTGAATAAAATTAGTGAAGAAAATCTGAAAACAAATGAATAAGACCCTCAGAATCCTGTGAGAAAAATACCTCACATAATTTAAGCTGTAGTTGCAGAAACAAAGGAAAGGGAAATAGGGCAGAAAAAGTATTTGAAGAAATAATTGCTGAAAAAAATTGGTAGTTGTGGTAGATGTACATTTATAGATTTAAAAAGATCATTGAAAGCTAAACCAGATAAATAAGAATAAAATCATGCCTAGGTACAACGTAGTCAAATGGTTGTAAACCTATGATAAACATAAAATATTGAAATAACCTGGGAAGAAAATGACATATTACATACAAGGAACAAGAATTAAAATGACTATAGATTTCTCGTCAGAAACTAGAAACTAGGGAGCCCAGGAAGACAGTTTAACATTAATTTTAAAGTTCTGAAAGGAAAAAAAAACTGTTAACCATGAATTCTATATTCAGACGTATAGATTAGAAACAAACGAAATGTTATCAGGTAAAAAAAAAACAACAGACAATTTGGTAATAGCAGACTGACCTAGAAGAAGTGCTAAAGAAGAAAAAAAAATTCCTTAGGGTAAAAGGGAAATGATACTGAGGGAAACTTGGATCTTCAGGGTAAAATAAGAATTATTTTATATATAACAACTGAATATATAAAAATTTATATATATGAATATACAAATGAAAATAATATTAATTTCTATAAAATGCAAATGACTGAAGAAAAAGTACTGTCTAATCCTATTTATGGTGATATATAGAAATAATGCATGTGACAAAAAATAGCATACACAATGCTAAATGGGTATTAAATTGATCTATATGGATAAAAGTTTCTGTTTTAAGTAAAGTAGTAAAAAATACTAACTCTCAGTTTGTGAAATGTTGAGGATGTATATTTTATCACTAGAACAACCACTAAAAATGTAATGAAAACATGAGAACTAAAAAGGCAAACCTAAAAAGGTTGCAATAAGATGGAATTCTAAAAGCTATTCAAACAATGTAAAAAGGTAGGAATGAACAAACAAAGCCAACAAACAGAAAAAAAACAATAGGCTTCAATCCAATCATAGTAATAATTACAGTAAATAGTATGGATTAAACACTCCAACTAAAAGGTAGGATTTCTCAATATGGAGGAAAAAAGGCAACATCTAGCCATAAAGGTTCAGTTAGGAGAGATGAATGGAGTTGGTGAGGGAGTGATTGTTGCATAGAGAATGGGCAGGGCCTGTCACAAAGAAAGCCTGAATACTCTGGCATTGCTCAGGTAAGAAAATTCACTGAAGGTCACCCTACACACTGGTTAGCTTTTAACTCATTATATTTCTCTTGTATTTTGAAATATAATATAAAGAAATACAGCCCCATGTGAGTTGGTTGAGATAAATATCTACAAATACAGACTAGAATGGTAATTAAGAATTGAACTCTGGAATTTGACATTTTAATCTTCCCCAATTTTGCTTTCCTCTACAAAATTAGGACAATAGCAATATATTTTAGAAAGCTGTGATAAAAGTTTAAGTAAATAAAATGTTTCTAAATACTTTCAAAAGTGCCAGTAAATTAAAACTTTCAATAAATATTTATCATCATCATCATCATCATCATCACCATCATCATCATCACATTCATCAATACCATCAACAGTATCCTTTGGGACCATGATCGATGTCACAGGAAGCTTCTGTTTACTTTGAAAGTTGCAAGTTCAGTGTTCATTAGTATGAGTTTTTCTTCTTGATTTCTATAAGAATATCCTCTTCTCTTTCAAGAAACCCCCATTTTGTGGAACAAGTTTGAATGGACTTTGGTTTCTTGAGATCACATGATGCCTACGTAAAAATCCCATTTGCTATGCAATATGTATCCCTAAGTAAAATCAGCAGGTAGTTTGCTTTTGTTTTCTGCACATGTCATAATCATTCTGTTGTAATCCTATGCTGACTCCCTCCTTCTAATGAGCTACTGCTTCTTCACTTTGTCAGTACAAAATCTACCTGTGCTTGCTTCAAAGGCTAACTGAAATGAATTTATTAATCCCCATATGAACTGATCTACTCTGATAAATCAACCCATTTTCTGAAATAGTTTGCAACTAAATATACCTACAACCATAATCTAGTCATTGCACATGTTCTTTCTTCTAGTTGTTTTTTTTAGCTGTTGTCCCTTTGTCACACCATATACCTCAACAATAATGAAAGTCCACTGAAGGTCATAATTAAATCTTTGAATTATCTCTCATCATTTACACTGCATCAAATAGGTCCTGGTTATCCAATAGTTACTAACGAGTTATGTAGGCATTGTGTCTTACCTCTGGAAGGTCTCAATACAATATAAGATGCATTGATCAACCAGATAGAGCAGAAGCAGAGAGAAAAAAAAATTAGTCAGGGATATACAAACTTCAAAGGGAATGACTATCCTGTTATCTATTCCCTTGCCTTTGTAAAGATAATTACTTAAATGTCTCCAAAAGATGATTAAAATCAGTACCTTTCCCATAGGTATCTGTACCTATTCTTCTTGCTTTTTTTTTTTGTTGTTGTTTTTTAATAGATAAAAATGTAAGATGTTTGTTGGAAAGGAATCTTTGGGATTTATTTGCTTATTATTTTGAAGCATAAATTTAAAAGATCACTTTAGTTGGACTCAAAAGCCCAGGATTTTGCATCATCTTACTTGTCCACTGAATTATTATATAAACTTAAACAATTCAATTAACTGGACAGGGCCTCAGTTTCTACATCTGGGAAGAAAGAGAAATTATAAAATCCGGCTGGACACATACTGTGCACTTGTAATAAGTGCTCTGGAAAATGCAGTTAGATTCTGAGAGAAGTTCCTTTACAGTTATATAAAGATATCTAATACTTTCTTATAATTTGGTAAAGGAAGCATGATACTTCTGCTATCAAATATTTTAAATAACTTTAGTGTCTTAATTAGGAAGCTTTTTTTCTGTATCTAAGAGAGCTCGAATCAGTTCATTTGGAAAAAATATAAATAACAAATGTTTGCACTTACATGACACAATCTGACAAGTGCACATTATTTTGCGAGCTAATTAAGGAAGACAACAAACGACACTTATTTAAAACAGGAAATGAAAATAAGAAATTGATTCCAGAATTGACAAATTACGTTTTTTCACTCCACCTTTAAAAGCCATTGACTTTTAAAATGCTGCCTTTCAATACCATGATTATCCTACCATCAGCGAAATCCAGGGAGTGTTCTTTCAGGAGTTTCACAGAGAAGGCTTACCAGAGGTCATCCATGTCTTGTCATTGTGGACTGATTTTTTAGAAATAACATATCTTTGTGACAGCTGATAAATATAAGGTCTATAGACTAGTTTTCAAGTACATAAGAAGGTTAAATGACCCACACAAAAATTTCAAACTCATGACATTAGCCTTTCTGGGACAACACTTTAATCAAGGTAAAATAAGCCAAAGGCACTGTAGTATTTATATATGCATGATGCTTTGTACATAGATGTAGATATGTATCTACTTATGTGAGTATACAAAAGTGTCCTGTCTATACATATTAGAGATGGCTTTTTGAAGAGAAACACTATCCTAATAGATCACCAAATGCAAAGCATTACTGCTTTCTATACACATCAATTCACTGAAAGAGGAGAGTTGGCATATACAAAAAAGGTAATGTATCAGTTTTACTTAAAAGCAAGATTTTAATTAAATTATTCTATATCTACCCAACATATCTCAAATAATCTAACATATGTAACATTCGCCACAACGGATGAGACTCATTCAATAAACTTTAATATCCTTGCAAATTAGAGACCAATGATTATTACACACCAGGGCTTCATTTTGTTGTTTATTTGTTTGCTTCTACTTTCTTCCCCTACTATTACAATTCAGTTTTGTGTATTCACTAGTTTACCTAATGGCCATTCATAATGCTGTAATTTATCATTGATTCAAACATTTTAGAATTAATTTTTGTTGAGTGTGCGGGCCAAAAATATTAGGTATATCCTCAACTATTCTTTCTCTTGAAGAACACTTCTAAACATGAACAGATGCTTTCAGGTATATCTTGTTAACTTCACCAACATCTTTTTACCTCTACTTCCAACACCCCTTGTTTAAGATATCAACAGTGTTCCTTGGAATTTGATAATATTTGGTCTCCTTGGTTGTAATCAGTCTCCTCCTTCACAATTTCTTCATGCCTCAGTCAGAGTTATCCTTTAAAAATTTATATTAAGTATGCCTTTTCCCGGTTGATAACCTCTAATAGCTTCCCATCACCATAGAATAAAATCCAAAATCCTCTCTGCAGGCACCATGAGCTAGTTCATGGCTAGTGTTTTGTACTACTTTCTCCTTTTTTCATTCTTATCCAGCCACAATGTCCTTATCTATCTAAGTATAAGCATATGCCTAATTTTGGGTCTTTACATTCTTTGTTGTCTATCTCTCTCTCTTATTCTTACTATATTTCATTCAGGTATTTGTTCATCTATTACCTTATCAGGAAGGCCTTATGTCACATCATATTTAAATAGTTTCTCCATTTCTTTCCATCTGTTTTACTTGCTTTTTTCTTCTTCATAGCAATGTTCACAGCCTGAAATAATATTTGATTTTTGGCTTGGTCATTTATTTGATTGCCAGTAAGCTCTATAAGGTCAGGGAATGTTATGTTTTTTTTGTCCCTCTATACTCAGCTTCTAATCAGTAGGTATGCAATACCTACAAATAGGCAATACCTATACCTATATACTTAACCAACCAATTGAGCCACCCAGGCACCCCTTATTTACTTTTATATGAGCTTTCTCAAACTCTTACCAATCTTGATACATCATAGTCATAATTTCATCCATTTTCTCAAATACATTTTGTTTTATCTAAAGGGAAGAGGGGCACCTGGGTGGCTCAGTTAGTTGGTTGAGTGTCTGAATTCAGCTTAGGTTATGATCTCACAATTCATGGGTTCAAGCCCCATGTCAGGCTCTGTGCTGACAGTTCAGAGCCTGGAGCAAATTTTGGATTCTGTGTCTCCCTCTCTCTCTGCCCCTCCCCCACTTGCACATTGTCGCTCTCTCTTTCTCTCTCAAAAAAAAAAAATTAAAAAAATTAAGGGAAGAAAAATGTTCTATGTTTTTTTAAATCTTTTATTGAAGACTTTAACATGTGCTTCAGATTTGGCATTAATCATATGCATATTTTTTATGTTCCTGGGACTTAACCTCTATTTCAGAGAATTTTCATTTTTGCGTACCCTTTTTCACATTCAATCTGATAAAGATGATGTGGTATTTCTCTTTATTAGAAAGTTCTCCTGAACAACTGTCTTCACTGGATATTTCATATGTGCCTCTGCCTGATCTGAGTATGAGACCTTTTATTTCTAAATATGATGACATTTAAGTCACTCTTTTCTTATCAACATTCCATGACATTTTCTTGCATCAACAGTTTTTCAATTAAAAATGGCATTTGATTAATTGTGTCTGGTGCAGCTACTCTTAATTTCCTTAAAACAAAATAAAAGAAAAATTATGAAAAGCCAGTTAGGGGAAAAAATGTAAAAGTTCGGCTCAGGTCATGATCTCACAGTTCGTGGGTTTGAGACCCGCGTCAGACTGCCATGAAACATGGAAGTTAGATTAGAATATGATCCTCTGTCATTTCAGTACAACCACAGTAGATGAATATTTGTTAGTACTTGAGAGTCTAGTACACAACTGTACATATCAACAATTGCACAAGGCATGAATTTAAAAAGAGACCAAACTAGAATCAAATTATCAATAATTCATCAGAGGCTGAAGGGGGAACCTTTACTTCTGCTTCTCCTGTCAACAAGGAGACAACGACCCCATACTTCTATGAGAGCAGTGTCAGAGATATTCACCTAAAACCAGAGTCTTTGGATATTATACAAAAATGTCCAGATTTCAACAAAAAATAATTACTCACCATACAAAGAACAAGGGAAATCTCAAACTGATGGGGAATTTAAAAAAACAATCAATAAAGTCCCATAACAAGATAACAGAGATGTTAACATATCAGAAAAAGATTTTAAAGTGGTAATGATAAAAATACTTCAACAAGAAATTATGAACATGCTTGGAAAAACTTAAAAAAAATAAAAGCCTCAGCATGAAATAGAAGATCTGTTAAAAAAAAAAAAAAACCCATGGGAATTTTAAGCTGAATAAAATATAATAGTTGAAATAAAAAACTCAGTGTATGATCTCAGCAGGAGAATGGAGGCTACAGAAAGGAAAGAAAGAATGAAAGAAGTAAAAAAAAAAAAAACACAACAGAAATTGCCCAGTCTAAATAAGAGAAAGAAAATAAACAATAAAAACATAGATTGAGTCTCATGGACATGTGGGATTATTACAAAATATATAATATTCATGTTATCAGAGTTTCACAAAATGAGAAGAGAGTAATGCTGAAAACTGCAAGGAAAAAATAATGCCTGAAACTTCCCATGTTTGGAAAAAGATATAAGCCTATAAATTTCTAAATTTTCTTCAAATTTTGTTCTAAAAATTGTTCAAGTTACCCACAGGAAGGCAGGAAAAATAAAATCAGGAAAACAAAAAAAAAAAAAGGGGGGGAAATAACAGAAAACAAAACAAAATGGCAAAAGTAAGTCCAAAAGTACCAATAATTATATTAAATGCAAATGGTCTAAATACACCAATTAAAAGACAGAGATTGGCAGAGTTGATTAATAAAGAAGACTTGATTATATGTGAGTTAGAAGAAACTCACTTCAAATATAAGAATATATGCAGATTGAGGGTAAAAGAATGGAAAAAGATTTATTATGCAAACATTCACCAAAAGAAAGTAAGAGTGGCTTTATTGTCATCTACTAAGGTAGATAAATTTACCAGAGAAGGAGAGAAATATTATATAATGATAAAAGTGTCAATCTAAGATGAAGATATAGCTATCCTAAATGTATATATGTTACCAGACAGAGAACTGGTTCTGAACTTGGTTTGGCTGCTTGCTGCTAGAAAATAAGTACTTGAAAGATAAGGAAAGGTTGCTTTATTCAGGAATATGGCAACCTGGGTAGATGATAGACTAATGTCCCAAACACCATCTTCCCAGCCCAAGCAAAGCCAAGGGTTTAAAAGGGGAAAGACTGGGAAATTATAGGGGCTAGAAGAAGCTGATACTGACACCATTAATCCTATGTCCAGATGACCCTGAACAGACTTACTGGCATCAGTGACAGCTGTTTTCAAATGGTTCAGGACTTATCTTCTGGGAGAGTCTGGTGCCTCACTCCTCAAAGCTAGTGGTCTGCAAAATCTCAAAGAAAGGAAGTTCTGCTCCAAACCAAGTGGCTGAGGTCAGCAAGCAAGGAGTTGGGAGGAATTTAACCCTTAAGACTGGTTAGAATGCTGTTACATAAACACCACAAAGAAGAAATAGCAATTCTGAATGTGTACATACCAATCAACATAGCTGCAATATATATATAACTAAAACTGATAGAATTAAAAGGAAAAATAAGAAAGCTCATAATTATATACATATACATATATATGTAATATTACATTTATATCAGAATATATATTTGTATATATATAATATCAACATCCCTTAACAATTCAACAACAGCTCTAGAAAATCAGCAAAAATATAGGAGAAAACAACATCAATTCATAATAGTATATTGGCATTTGTAGACTATCCCACCAAACAAATTCAGAATATAAATTCTTTTGAGGTACCCACACAACATAGATCATGATAGACTATATCATAGACAACAAAGTAAAGCTCAACAAATTTTAAAAGTCAATTTTGAATATATTTAAAGAAAAAAATGTTTGAGTAAATGGATAAGTCCATCATGTTTTTAAATGAAACAATTAAATTGTATAAAGAGCAGATTTCTTCCCAGTTATTTAAAAGTGAATGAAATTTTCACCAAAGTCAAATATATTGTTTGCTTATTTTACTTTTTAAGAACTTGAATGTACAACTCCACATTTCATCTGAAAGTAAGTATGGTAGTCATTCATAGTATTTATAAAAAACATGGACTTTCTGTGAAAGCAGTTAGATTCTAAATCTGACACTGCAACTTATTTCTGGTTATTTTGGAGACATTAAGCCTTTCTGAATTTATTCAATATAATTTATGTAATCGAATTATCATATATATTTTATAGTGCCATAGTGATAGTTAAAATGTAAAGAAAGCATTTAGCACAATGCCGGCATATAGTTGGTACTCAAAAAATGGTACAGTTTAAGATACCGTATGTTTTCACTCATAAGTGTAACAGGAGAAACTTAACAGAGGACCATAGGAGAGGGGAAGAGGGAAAAATAGTTGGGGAGAGGGAGAGAGGTAAACCATGAGAGACTCTTGAATACTGAGAACAAACTGAGGCCTGATGGGAGAGGGGGTGTGGGGAAGGGGGGTGATGGGCATGGAGGAGGGGACTTGTCGGGATGAGCACTGGGTGTTACATGGAAACCAACTTGAAAATAAACTATAAAAGAAAAAAAAGTACACTTATCATGGTGAAAAAAAATTTTTTAAAGAAATGAGTTGTCCTTTGTATATCTGAGCTTAGATGATTTTGTTGATGTCATAATTGTGATGTTAATAAAAACTCAGAAAATCTTGGGAAAAATGGTACAGTTTAAGACTTTTTTCAAAGCTGGATAACAGCAACTGGATTTTCAAAGATTTTTTAAAATAAAGTCTTGCCCTTACGGGGCCCCTGGGTGGTTCAGTCGGTTAAGCGTCCGACTTCGGCTCAGGTCATGATCTCACAGTTCGTGGGTTTGAGACCCGCGTCAGGCTCTGTGCTGACAGCTCAGAGCCTGGAGCCTGTCTTCAGATTCTGTGTCTCCCTCTTTCTCTGACCCTCCCCTGCTCATGCTGTCTCTCTCTCTCAAAAATAAATAAAACATTAAAAAAAATAAATCCTTGCCCTTAGGATGAAGACTGAAATTTATATTTAGCTCAGACACACTCCTAATTTTTGGAAATGCATGTTATGGGCTTAATTCATGATAATACCCCCTAATTCTGCCTTCTACATATATTAATAAAACCTTTATTCTTATATAAATACTTCAAGATATAGTTGTTTTATTGAAATTATAAGACATGTATGAAATAACATATTAAACAAATTAGGGAAGCTTAGATATAGCTAGTTATGGGCAGTGTGAGCAGGAACTTAGGAGTCTCTATTCTTAGTCTGATATTTTCTAAAAATTCTTAACTGTTCCTCAAATGAAAACAAGATATTTATATATATATATATATATATATATATATATACACACACACACACACATACATACACAAGATATATATATATATATATATATATACACAAGATATATATAAATATATATAACAAGATATATATAAATATATATATATTAAGAAAATATATATATAAAGAAAAAAATATTATTTCTTCAAACTTAAAGAAAAATGTTTATATGTATGTTTATCTCCTTCTAGGCCTATTCATTCATTCTTTGAATAGTGGACTCCTTCCACTCCTGCCTGGTTGCTAATGTAGAAATATGTATAAGTAGTAGGGGCACCTGGTGGCTCAGTTCATTGAGCATCTGACTCTTGATTTCCACTCGGGTCATCATCTCAGGATTGTGGGATCGAGCCCCATATTGGGCTCCACACCCAGTATGGAGCCTGTTTGGGATTCTCTCTCTCCTCCTTCCTCTTCCCCTCCCTGGCTACCACTCTCTCTCTCTCTCTCTCTCTCTCTCTCTCTCTCTCTGTCTCTCTCAAAAAATTTTTTTTGAAACAAGCAAACTTATAGGTGATAATTTTGAACCACAACACTTCTATTTGTTTATTAAGGAGACATCAATTTATGTACAAGCAATTGCCACCTCTGCCACAATTGGAAAGAAAGTTATTTGTATTTCCTGTAAAATCAAACATCCCATTTAAGAGAGCTTGTCTTAAAATACATAAAAGATTATAAGGAAAATTTCTAAAGTTTTAATAACTGATAAGATACTACGAACAGATAAGATTAACTACAGAGATGCCAAATGGTATAGTTCAGTAATGGGAGTCAGAAAATGAAGACAAAGAGGATGAGAGAATTCCTCCACCCCAACCCTGTCCCCATCACCAAATCCTTATTTTCTGTGGAAATGAATGAAAATATTAAAAACATATCTGGCTATATTCAATACAATAATCAGGATTCATGAAGCCTAGGGACTGTTGGTGGTTATGGAAAAGCTGTTTTATAATGTGCCTTGTAATGGGTTTTAATTTTATTCTTTTTCACTTTCTTTTTGATTCTGTAAATTGTTTCTCTATGATCCTGCCACCCGGTAGGAAACATTGGACTGAGGGTGCCCTGAGAAGACTCAGCTCAATTGCTGCATCCTTGGGTTTGTGAGTCTTGCTATGGCTCCTTTCTGTGACACATTTAACATCTCTGTCCCTTTCCTCATCTTCCTTAACATGGACCCAATTAGGGAAATTTTTTACTTAATACAAAAGGATTGGGCTTATTCTGCAGCCTGGATTCTGTCTAAATGCTGGTGGCATTTCCTTAGCATATCCAACCAGTCCAAAAAAAAAAAAAATAGAACTTTTTTTTCTCACATAGGTGCTAGGATAATTAATTAATGTTTCTGAAGCACCTCGGATCCTTGGATGAAAGGGCCCTGAAGAATTCTCTCATTTGAATTGCATCATCTAATCCTGTGGTGAAACAGGGAGACAAAAATAGCCCTTTCAAGGATAGCTTTAACTCTGTAAGGGCAGTATAGTCTGATCAGTGTCTGGAAAAAGGAATTTACTAAGCATTTTCAGGGAAAAATTGCGTGCAAAATTTTGGATTGTGCAATTTTCTTTCACAGGAGAATTTCCTGTTTCTGTGTGCTTCCTTTCATTTGTGGAATGCTTCCTTTCTATTTCTTCTCTAAATATAAACACCAAGGACATACTCTTATTTACATTTCTTTCAAAAATTTGATAGCATAAAACTTTAGCCATTCGAATATTAGTATAAAAATTATTAAAGTTTAAACTGACACTCTTAGATCAAGTAGTAATTCATACCATAAAACTCCATACCCCAAAGGAAATAACCAGATAAATGGGGAAATAAGGAAGATTTTGGTTGGTTAAGGTAACCTTTCTGCCCTCTCTAAATTCAGAATACATCATTTTCCAGTACAGACAAACCAAATAAGACAGATTTAGTGGCAGAAAAAGATAATTGGAGCTTATTTTTTTTCTCCATTAAAACAAGTTTTGACTAATTTAAGCCATTCTTTATTTCAAATCATAATAGATTTAGATTGGGCTACTATATTCACTCACAGAAATTCGTGAAGGTGGGGCACCTGGGTGGCTCAGTTGGTTAAGCATCTGACTTCAGCTCAAGTCATGATCTCATGGTTCGTGGGTTTGAGCCCTGCGTCACGCTCTGTGCTGACAGTGAGCTCAGAGTCTGGAGACTGTCTTCAGATCTGAAGACAGTCTCCAGACTCTGTGTCTCCTCTCTCTCTCTCTGACCCTCCCCTGCTCACGCTCTCTCTCTCTCTCTCTCTCTCTCTCTCTCAAAAAAATAAATTTAAAAAAAAAACATTAAAAAAAGAAATTCGTGAAGGTAAACATAATAGGCAGAAATTTTGCAATAATAATAAAAATCAAACTAGTATTTATAAGCTAATTCTATGTCGGGAATGGTTCTATGTTCTCTATCAATATTTTCTTGTTTAATTCTTATACTTACCTGAGAGGTAGGTGCTATTATTTGTGTTGCTTTACAGATGAAGAATTAAGGCACAGAAAATGCAGTGACTTGCCAGAGATGAGAGACTGGAATAATGGCGGTTAGATTTAAATTCAGGCCATTTGATTTCAGAGTCCCCATAAGATCCTATAAGATGCTGACTATGAAGCATCATGAAGGTCCTTTTGATAACTAAGCTCTGAATGTGAAGAATTATATGCACTTTGTAAAGAGATGGCTCTTGAGAAGCACAGAGTTAAACAAAACATGGAAAAAGTAAATGTATTATTTTGCTCCCTGTAGTCAGTGGTATACCTGTCTGCATTTGAAAAATAGTAGCCCCATGAAGTAGAAGTGTGGCTTTCTGCCAAATGAGAACTTTAGGGCTAACAGCAGGACAGACTGTGAGCCTGCAGACAAAAGAGGACTGTTCATGCTTGTTCTGTATTTGGGCCTGTTCCATCTTAGCCAGACACAATTGTGTCCTTGGACACAAATAGAGATTTGAAGAACTCGCAGTTGGCGTTTTGTTATTGAGTGTCTAGAGAAGTTTAGTTATCTCTCCACAAGGAATCCTAGGGCTGGACTCGTGACCTTGTCACAAAGACTAAGCCTTGTGTTTCCACTGAAAGAAAATAAACAGATGTGTCTCCCCTGGTTAAATGGGGTGTAAAACAGCACTTAGGCTTGTCACTGTTCTTCCCAGTATTCATCAGAATCTCACTACTAAATAGTGTGCTCCCAACACAAGCAGCTGCCATCAAGGTAGGAGGTGACAGGCTCTTGGATGGCAAGGCGTGTTTTTAGATGTGGAGTAGTCAAGGCTCTGACATGAGTAACCTGTGGGGGAATTTAGCCATGGCAACTTTATTTTCGGGGTAATGAGTCAAAGGGAAGGGCCCACCTATGTCAGCTGGCATCCAAGAAGGAGAGACTCACAGCCAGAATATGCCAAAATAAATATGCTCTTAAAGGATGTGGGGAATTTGATTGTCTTCCTCACATATCTAATCATAGCTTGCTCGAGAAACACTGGGTACATAAATAGCAAGACCACCAATGTAATTATCAGAAGGATGGGATATTTGACCTCATATAGTTTCACCCCTTTGGCTGTATTCCCATACATTTTAGAATAGATTGGGGAAGGTTATACACTAACCCAGCTTTGGACAGAAACCTCACTGTGCCTAAGGAGACAGTGCCCTTATACCTGAAAGGCACTAACAGACTCAGAGAGGAGGGATAATGCTTTCATTTCAGTCTCATGAGTTTTGGGTTATGTTGGCCAACACAAAATAAAGTCCAGAATATAATCAGTGACAGCAAATTCTTTTGAAAATTCTTTGGTTTCCGTGCCTTGAATTAAATATTCTGAATATTTCTATTGATTGAATTTGCCAGAAAATTTAGATTTCTGTTGCGGTATGTGCCACATAGTGATAGGAGTAAAATGCTAACTAATGATAGCATTTATCCAGTAGTTAAAATGTCAAAGTTGAAATTCTTAGATTTTCTGTAGATATCCCACCCATGTTCAAAGTTTTGCCAATAACAGAGCAATCCTTCAAAATCTCTATTCTGAGGCATGATAGAAGTATAGAAGAAGAGAAAAGATAGATAATATGGCACTGAAATGTAGGAACTTAGAATGTAGCCATGGAGAAAATACTCAATTACATAAAAAAATAAGAAAGAAAGGAAAAGAAAAGGAAACAATATAAATAATATTGACTTTAGGCCATAGAGCTTAGCAGTTCAGAATTTGGACCCTAAAGCAGTATTAACCACATAATAATAAAAGCTTGCCAGTTACTAGTCAAACATCTTTCTATAAATTACTTTGAGCCCTGGGTTTTTCATCTCAACTATAGAGTGAAGAAAACAGCATCAATACCATGGGGTTATTGTGAATATTAAATGGAACAATGTAGCAAAGTGTTTAACCAAGCATCTGGTACATAGAACATATTCAAATATGTTAGACGTTATTGGCATTAACAGTATTGTTATTTGTTAACACACAATGTGTTACAGATATTGTGATACTGTAATACTAAGGGCAAAAATATGGTTGCAAAACCTACTGATTTTATCTATATTTAAATTTTCTCAGTGTTTATTTTTGAGAGAGAGAGAGAGACAGAGACAAGAGACAGAGTCAGAAACAGAGAGCGAGCAGGAAAGGGGCGGAGACAGAAGGAGGCACAGAATCCGAAGCAGGCTCCAGGCTCAGAGTTGTCAGCCCAGAGATGACATGGGCTTGAACCCACAAACTGTGAGATCATCGCCTGAGCCAAAGTCGGATACTTAATTGACTGAGCTGTCTTAAGCTCATCAGATGGAGATGATAATAACAAATCATCTTGATAATTCTTTCTACCTCAATCTGCATACTTAATTCTAAGTTTTTCAATTCCTGTTCATCTATCTTTATGTTTTAGACAATGATTCAAAAAATAGATACCCATAGACCTACCATACACCAGGTGGTAAAATGTGGAAATTCCCCCCTGTTATAGCTTATGTCTAATACCTATTTTTTCTATAGTGAATATGTGTTAACATGTATTATTTCTACTATGGGAAAACAAAACAAAATACTCTTGAAATGTTTTCCTCCTCCCCCAAATTATTACCAATGCTTTCGTTCATGGTTTTTGTTTGTTTGTTTATCATTTTCAGCCACATTATTATAGTAGCTCCTTTGGTGATGATCTTCCATGTAGTGATTTCCTTGAGTACTTCCAATTGCCACTCTATACCTCAATGATTCTGGAGAACATAGGCCATGAACTACTCTCTTTGTATAACCTTTCGCATAATTCTAGCATAGGATATTTTATCTGTTTCTATTTCTGTGTCTGTCTCTTCTCTTCCACTGAAATAAATCAAAGAGTGCAATGCATTTTCTCACCAAGTTTCAATATTTTCCCAAAAGACTATAGGTATTAGGGCATATGTAAATCCAAAGCCTTATGTGTAAATTTAATTTCATTTTTGAAGTTCACATTTTTTTAAGTTGAAAATCCCCACCCAATAGAAGCTGGATGGTAATAATTTACTTTTTCTATGTTTAAATTCATTTGAAAATAAAATGAAATGAAATAATTCAAAAGAAATATATCCTGTTAATGTTGAAGAAGGAAATAAGCAAGATTTCACTACCTTTTTCCTTATATAAACTGCCTGTTGTACTCCAGAATGTCAGCGCCTGGCATGCCTTCCTGCCAAAATGCAGAACAGATGTAGGAGGGCACCTTGGGAACCATACATTATAAAGTGTGGCTGAAGAACTATTTTCACACCTCTCCCAGCCCTGTCTTCACCTGTTTATGCAGGAAACAGACCTGTGGATTTTAGTTCCTCTGGTTCCATGCCAGTGGATTCCCAGCGGCTCCAGACAACTGCTTTCTCATTTGAAGTTCTGTTCTTATTCTCCCAGTTTTTGGCTGACGGTTGCTCAGTTTTGGCTGCTGGCAGGATGTCAGAGGCCGCTTTGCTACAGGTTGCTTCAATTTAAGAAATTGGAAAAAGAACAGATTTCTAGGAATGAGAATCAGAAATAAGGATGACATTATTTTAAAGAAGGAGGAGATTTCTACATAGGCACCTTTGGGAAGACAACCAGACTTTCGGTTTTCCCCTATTCTCACATTTTGCCATGAGCCTATGAACATGAGGAGGGGAAGCTTAGACCTGTAAACTCTAGGCATATGTCCATACCCATCAATTAACAAAACCACACCGTGTAACAGCATCTAAACAATGTCCTGTAACTAATGATTTTTCTGTTATGCATTCAGCAAAGTAATCAGATGCCCCAACAACCTTAGTCAAATGTGTTAAGTTATAATATTAGTTGTGTTGAAGTCTAATTAAAAAAGAATTAGCCATAAACCTATATGAGTCAGAAAACTCACACTTTGATGCTTTATGGATTAGAATGAATAGAGGCCAACAATCAGATGTAAAAAAAAAAAAATTATAGGTAGGGGCACCTGGGTACCTCAGTCAGTTAAGCATCTGACTCAGTTTCAGCTTAGGTCATGATCTTACATTCATTGGATTGAACCCTGAGTCAGGCTCTGCACTCACAGTGTAGAGCCTGCTTGGGATTCTCTCTCTCCCTCTCTCTGCCCCTCCCCTGCTCATTCTCTCTCTCAAAATAAATAAATACACATTTTTTAAATGTAGGCTAAAATTCAGTATTTCTATTCCCCCCATCTTCTTGGCATCAGGAACATTGCAGCTGCTTTCCCTGGGGTGTGACAATTAGTGCCATAAGGGCTCTGCTTAATCTCACTTTTGGAATTTTATTCCAGAGAGGCTCACACAGGTAATGTGAATTCAGTTGGAAAAATGTCCACATTCACTTTACAGACTCTCTTTGGATGAAAGGGATCTGAATGATGAAACATCTGTGTTTCCTTTTTCTCTTTCCATCCCAGTGGAGTTAGAATATCTCTGAGGAAACAAACAAACAAACAAACAAAATGCTGCTGGATATTTATAAAGAAGACACTGGGTGTGACTCTGCACTGTGTCAATCTATCCTATATGCACATGTCCAAGTTTTAAGGGACATGTTATGAAGGGGTTTGAAAGAGAGGACAAGATGTCTTATGAAAGACTTGATTTTTTTTAAGTTTATTTTTTTTTTTGAGAGAGAGAAAGAGAGAGTACACATGTGCACTTAAGTCCATGTGAGCAAGGGAGAGGCCAAGAGAGAGGGAGAGAGAGAATCCCAAGCAGGGTTCAAGCTGTTAGCATGGAACCCGATGCATGGTTTGACCTCACTAATCGTGAGATCATGACCTGAGCTAAAACCAAGAATCTGAGGCTTAACCGACTGAGCCACCCAGGTGCCTCTTGATTTTCTTTTTTCAAATGTTCATGTACAGAGACTGAGTTGATGAAGTGTCAGAAATTTACAAGGACAATATTAGAGATTTTCTAGGATTGAAGGTTAATTTTATAAGCCATCCTGATAATGTTTCTTTGCCCTTCTTCCCTTTATCACATGAACATCTGACTTAGGGAAAGTGGTTTGAGAAGTTATACTGATATTGGCACTTCTGACACTGGGAACTATCCCCCCAACATTAGGTTTAAAACTTTTCTATATTCCCTAAATCTTGGAGGTAACTTCTCATCAAAATAAAATATTTAATATTATGTGGCCATGGATATATCTTAAAATGTGGGTGTGTTAGGAACCTAGCTGTCCTTCAAATGTGAGTGTTTTCCGAACATGCTGAGTGTCTAGGGGTAGAGTGTTTCACTAGTCACTGAAAATATACTAGTCTGGACCAAAGATTAACAAGCATTTTTTTCTGTAAGGAGAATATAAATGTACTTTACATAAGTCATGGATAGGTTTACTGGTGTTTATTTAAATTCTGTAATCCTAAAAGGCACTGTCATTATAGGTTCTCCTCTGTTAAGTAGTTCCCTTTCCTGGTAAGTATCCCTCACTAGGAGAGGAGGGTACATTTTTGCTGACAAGAGTAGGAGGAAAAGTTCTAGAAGAGAGGTATGGAAAATCAAGGACTTCTGAAACTTAAGGTGATGATTAAATAGACTTGAAAGTACCACAATATGAAAAGTTTGTATAATTGTTAAATTCTCTGTTTTATGCATTCCAGATTGGGGCCTGTGAGCCTCAGAATTTGATGATTGTGTTAAGAAAAACATGTGTGACAATTCTTGGAAATACATTGGCTTTCTGTTTTCATTATGGGCAAATATGGAGCTCCTTTTAGGCTAAAAATCAAACTTATAACTCCAAGCAAATATTGTGGCCAGGCACATTTATTTTTGATAAAAATGAATGTCAATTTAATTGCAAATGAGGCACTCTCCTTAGACTCGTGGCAAATTGCAATCCTGGCCCTCAGTGCTGAAAGTTTGGGTTTCTGTGCTGGATTTTCCTGACCTGGTTTAGAAAATAATGTTCTGAGTTTCACCCAGCAATATTTAAAAAGGCATCCTGTGCAGATGGTTTTATGGAGATGTGAATGAAAATGAGTTGAAGACGTCTCAAAGCAGCTGTAGTCTCTCATTCAGAGCAACCAAAGACATCAGAGACGCTGCATGAAAACAGAGGACTTGGCCATTTTCCTTATCAGGGAGCTAAGTTTCCTATCAATGAAAAGAGCTTCTTTCTTTTAATGTGATCAAGATGGGTCCCTTAGGGTCAAAGATGAAGTACGTTAGTGGAGAGATTAAAACCTACCTTCTGCCCATCTATATTTAATCTGACCACAAAAGATTAAGAAGATTTTTAGACTCTAGTGAGCTGACTCATTCTTATTCTCTCTCTCTCTCTCCCCATGAACACTGAATTTATCATTTAAATGTTAAAAAGGGAAACCAGATGCTATAGTTATTAACTTTTGGAATCAACTATAATCTTCCTATTAAATTCTTCCATCCAGGTACGGGCAATTATTTGCTTGATCTAAAGGTGCAGAAAATGCAGGCACACAGGGTTTCAGAAAGTCCAGTTTAATACGACAGGTGGGTAACTAATAATGTGGAAAATTACCTGCAGATTGAGGATATTGGGAATGACTAATGGCCAAAACTAAGCGAGTAAATTAGTTGCAAAATGATACCATTTGCAATAGTTGTGTGAACGGGGGACGGGAAAGCACAGTGGCATGTGGCAGTGAGCAGAACTA
The DNA here is from genome assembly GCA_028646485.1 of Cryptoprocta ferox. Taxonomy (NCBI): domain Eukaryota; kingdom Metazoa; phylum Chordata; class Mammalia; order Carnivora; family Eupleridae; genus Cryptoprocta; species Cryptoprocta ferox. The sequence continues at coordinate 56,435,298 of CM053566.1, read as the reverse complement.
AGCAGAGTTTGAATGTATCCCAGACTCAGAAAAGCATGCCATCAACTTATGGCTTCCCCAAACCCCCACCCCTGCCCTGTGCATGCCTCGGGCCTTCATTTATTTATTTATTTTTGCTCATCTGTGCCGTGAATGTAAGGTTTAATAGCACTGGCTCTGGAGTCTAGTTAACTTTGTGAAGTCTAACACAAGGCCAAAGCCAAGGTCAAAACCATCAGTTACAAAACTTGAATTTGTCTTACAAAACCACTAGATTTCAGACACTCAAATGTGGTCAATATTTGTAGAAAAAAAATGGAGTGGGCTTTGAAAAAAAAATTTTTTAATTAAGTTTGTTACTAGCTGGTAATATGTTGGTATTATCCTCCTAGACAAGGTTGTTGAGCCAATATAACATGAAAAACTTGTTAAAAGATATTTTGTAATGATAAGTAGTCTGAACACAAGCAGTCTCTTAAAGTTGATATAGTTGTTTTATGTGTTGGTGTTTCTCTTTTCCTTAAAGAATTATAAATGAATCGATAGTGTGTCTTAAATTCTATGATGACTTAAGATAGATAAGACACTTATCTTATTGATATTAGATCCATTTTAAAATAGACTTGCAATGCTATCTATTTTTCCTTCTCCCATAACCTCTTTAAGATATCTTGCACTAGCAGTTCTAAGCTGGTAACTACGAACATCGCAGTTCATTGCCTAAAGTTGTCTCAATGACAACAAGATGATAATTGGGGCAACTTTAATCAATAAAATGGCAATATTACTATTTTTTCTATAAACTGTATGAATATAAGAAGTTCTCAGATCTAATGTTCTTGCTACTGAAGTGGTGATAATCTGGAAAAGAGGCTAATGGACTATTTAATCCATCTTCTCTACCAAACATGTAGTAAAAGCTTACCTTGTCCTGTCCTATGGTGGTAGGGGAGGGTACTGCATTTAAGTGTTTAAGAGAAGTACAAAGCAAGATTATCTGTCCTTCTAATACTCATAAAACTAAGATGCTTAAATGTGTAAACAGTGTGTCATTGAGTACTACGTTGTGTAATATATTACCCTACGTCACATTTAAACTCTTTTTCCATAGCTAAGTAAAAATATGAAACACATAATTACCTTCCTTATTCCCTCACTATCAAAAAATATGTTTTAGTTATTTATGTGTACCAACCTTACATTCAAGGCACAGAATACATGTACATGTATTTTGACTGTTTAACTAACCAGTTTAAAACTTTCTTGTGTTGACTTTACTAGTAGACACTATCTTCCCTGTCCAGGTCAATTGATCTGTGTCTATCCAATAAAAGAGTCACATAATTCCCTGAGTGTTTTGATGACCAAATCATTCATGGACTTTTGTAAAGTAGCATGAAAGACCTAACATCACAACTCTAAGAACCAGGGGTTAATCTCCTTTTCACTTTTTCTTTTACCACGGTTAGTGATACTGATGGGCAAAGAAGAAGAGCTATTTTTGGTGCTAAAATGTGCTCTTTCATATATTTAGGATTGTAACAAAAGTAATAGTCCTCGAGGACCAGAGCCTGAGAGGACAAAAACTGCTAGTTCTGCTGTAAGTTGGGCATGGACATCTCATTTTGGTAGGGCATTTTAAGTGTCACAATAACGATTATAAGCAGCAAAACTGAAACTTCATTAGCAGTTACCAAATCGAATATAGTGCCTTTAATGTACTTACTAGTCCACCTATTTGTTGTGACATCACCTTTTCCCTGTGTAGTGTATATACAATGGTGACGCATAATATACAGATGAGAAAGATGCAAGAATGATAATTCACATTTGGAAATACTTCTAATTTGTTAGAGGACTTTGACATCTATTATCTAACTTATCCCATTTTTTCATTTCCAATGTTCCAATATTCAAAGCAGTCCCTTCCCTTGCCTTTTTCCTTGTTTTAGTTAGTAATGCTTAAATCCTGGAAGCCATGTTGGTTAGCTCTCAAGTTCTATTTTTTCTACCTATACAATGTTTCTTATACCTGGAATTCTGTTTCTATTTTTACTGCTATTATTCCTTTTATTACTATAAAAATTTCCTGAATCTTCTCCCATTACTATTTACCCATTTAACAACAAAAAATATCTTAAGAGGATAGAACTTATTTTCAGCAGGGTGATTGTCCTACTCAAAAACAGTACACCTTCATTGCCTATAAAATAAAGTTCATATTACTAGTCAATCACTCAAAGTAGATGGAGTCAACTTTTCAGGAATTATGCCTCCATCATTCTCTACCTGTATCATCTGATTCAGGGTTGAAACTGAATTTTAAGGTATATATACTCTTTTCTACCTTTCTTTACTCCTTTTTGGTCTGTCTCCAACATCTATGTTATGGGGCTTATTTATAATTTCCAAAGAACTAGTGAGTGACATTAAAAATGCTCTCTTTCTCTACCTGACATTGGCAGGTCTAAACATGTACATGAATCATTCCTCAGACTCCTAATAAGGGTCAGGAGGTGAGTTAAACTTACTGCCACTCTTGTAATTTTGATTGGTATTGTAAGCCAAATAGAAATAAAGGAAATATAATCAGTTGCAATGGCATATACTCTGCAAATGGGACACAGAGCAGCATTCTGCCTCTTTCCTAGCCTTTTACCTTCGTTTCTTCACACAGAGGACACAGTGTTCTACACAGTAAACCAATGGATAATATTATAACAAGCAATCAGTTTTAGCTAGGTAAAGAAAAGTTTTATTTATTTTGACAAATGTGAGATTTCAAGATGAATGGGGTTTACTGGTTCTACTACAGGAGACCTGACATGATGACCCAGGGACCCTTAGAAAATTAAATAAAAAGAGAGGGAAGGCTATCCAAGGAAGGATGAAGGCCTGGGGCACTTATGGGAAGAAAACTCAAGTGAAAGAAGAGGAGGCTGATGGGAATAGTAGATTTTTTTTCAACATAATCTCCACTTTAAGAGATCTCTGCAGTAATTATGTTTTAAATGGTGTTTCCAAGTCTTGACTCTGTGGGCCTGTTGTGGCCACGTTATATACACAAGATGAACTCCTGCATAAAATTTGCCTCACTGTCGAGACTGATAATACCACACATGCACAGGTACAAACACATCCCAACAAAGTATGAAAAGGTTTATTTCCCACATAATGAGGTTTGTGGGGAGAACAAAATGGCTCTCAACAAGAGATGAAAATTGAGAGATCAAAAAAAATGGTTTTAGGTTTTTGTGTTGTTTAGGAAAAGTAAGCTGGGATAAAGGTTTATGTGAATGTGCAGAGGATTGAATGATTTTAACTTCCCACCTGTGCCAAAGAAGAGAGTGCCTAGACTTCTACATCAGCTTGCCCAAATGTGATACATAAGGGGAAAAGGAAGAGTGAAGCATAACTGTCAGCAGGCAAACATCGCAAAAATGGAGCCAGACTCTTTATTACAGAAACATAACTGCCTGGCAGTGGAATATCAAAGGTGGGAGGCTGGTGGTGAAAGTGGTCCACCCCAAACGGGAGAAACATTTTATCATGGATGTTGTTTCAAATTGCTGGTGGATGCTGGTGATAAAAAGCATATCAATTTTTAATCATGCTTTTATTATTTAAAAAAAATTTTTGAGAGAGTACTCCCTTATTGTCTGCACAGTGTGAGCTCCTACAGCATTCTCTCCCCACTACCTCAGTATACCAGTTGTAGCTAGAGGAACACAAAATCTCTGTGTCTTTCATTCTACAAAAACAGCGTCCCATTATGTCTAAGGTTGAGACACTCAAAACTGATCCCTGAGGTGGTTTGAGTTTGTATATGGTGTTGGCATAGGATTGTGGTAAATTTCCAAAATAGACATTGCAGACTGTGCAAAAGCATTCATTTTCCATTCACTCTGAAGTAACACCCTTCATTTCTGCAGTCTGACAGAAATTTGTTTTTATCATATAGAAACTGTCATACCTTGTATTATAGTTATTTTGTGATTTTAATTTTTTTTGTAAACTTTTTTATTTGGAGGTAATTATACATTTCTAGAAGAGTGCAGAAGCAGTATATGCAGTTCTTATATAACCCTCACCTTATGTCCCCTAATGTCAAATATTGACATTACCGTGGTATTTTATCAAAACTAGGAAACCATTATTGATATATTAAGCTTCAGACTTATTTGATTTTACCAGTTTTTTTCTTCACTTTTGCCTTTTAAAAAATATTTTCTTGCAGCCTACAGTCCAGAATACCACATTGCATTTATTTGTCGTGTCTCCTTAGTTTCCTCTGGTCTGTGACAGTTTCTCAATCTTTCCTTGTTTTCTGTGACCTTGATCATTTGAAGAGAACTCGTCAGGTATTTTATAGAATGTCTTTCAATTTCAGTTTGTCTGATACAGTTCCCATGGTTAGGGCCGAGTTACGGAGGTTTGGGAGGAATTTCACTTTGTCTGATTCAGTTCTCATGGTTAGGCTTGAGTCACGGAGCTTTGGGAAGAATATGATAGAGGTGAAGTGTCTTCTTCATCATGTCCTATCAGGGGATACTGTTCTGTTATTTGTTGTAGTATCTCTTCTGCTAGACTGTACAAAAGCTCTTTGAGGTAAGGAAGAATGTCTTTTGCATTTTTTTATTATTCCATGCTGGTTAATAAAATGTTTTCTAGATAGTAGGTACTAAACATATATTTACTGAATTAATTAAAAATGAATAAATTCTTACGATAGTCTCTATTTGGAGGGAAGAGTAGGGAATGTAATATTTTAAATTAGAGTCAAGAAAAAGTAGGCTCAAGTCAAAGTTGGTAATTAATCCAGTTAGGACAAGAAAACAGGTTTTTATGACTTTCATATTTATGCCAAAATTAATGAATCAAACTGCTTTCTATCGGTATGTGGTATGCCTAGATTCTCAAATCCCAGAATTTGCTCTTAGAAAGAAATTGATCTGGGATGCCTGGGAGGCTCAGTCAGTTAAGCATCTGACTCTTGACTTTGCCTCAGGTCATTATCCCATAGTTCATGAGTTCTAGCCCCATGTCAGGCTCTGTGCTGACAGTGCAGAGCCTGCTTGGGATTCTCTGTCTCCCTCTCTCTGCCCCCCCCCCCTTGCTCTCATTCTCAAAATAAATAAGTAAATATTTTTTTAAAAAAAGAAAGGAAATGATCCATTTTCTGTTTAGGGAAATCTCAAAAATTCAAGGAAGCTAATCTTTAGGACAATTTGAAAAGTTAGGAAACTATTATGTTGGCTGATATGGTATACTGCTCAGATACACCCAGTTAAAATTGGCTTCGGGATATAACATTAAGTGGAGGTTTCAAAATTTCTATTTTTCCAGGAGGAATAGATATTTGTCCAGGAGGAGTAATATTTGTGACCCTTGAATCTTTTTACTTTTTCCCACTTCTGCATTATAGTTAGCTGCTTCCTCTGCCTACATATTGTTTGCCCAGAGTCAGGATTAAGATACATCTGGTCTCCTAAGGGATTCTAAATTTGGGGGTTCAGTATTTACTTTTCTAGTCCTTAGCACACCAGTGTTCCCTGCCAACAAGACTTTTATGTATGGTTATTCTTTGAATCCATCTGATAGGATCCAGTAAACGAAAATAAAAGCTTCTCTTTCAAGAAGCAGACACATGGACAAGGAATGCTGCCGTGAACATGCATTTCTTGAAACACTTGCTGTAATTCCCCCAAGTCCTATAACCTTTCCTGACATCAGTGAAAATTATTAGTTTTGTTCTCTCCTGTCATGTATCATGGTTACCTCTAATTGAAATGGAGGTGTTCCGAATAGCACAATAAGTTAAGAATCTTGCCAAGTGCCTCATTTGGATAATTTATAGTAGGATTCCAGGATGATGAGTTCAGAGCCCATGAGTCCCCAGAGTCCTTAATCTTTGATCATATTTTGTGGTGGGACAATGCTTGATGAGAGTGGAGTTTGAAGATAACTGCTCCCTGCAAATGTATTTATCAAATACCAATGTTCCCAGCAAAGTGATTTGAGATGGGGATTACCTATCACTGGAAATGAACCACAAGGAGTATCTTAATTTGAAGAAAGTATGGGCTTGATATTTTTTAATAAATTCCTGATATTGAATACAACATACCACAGCTCTCAAGTTTAAATGACTTTTTTCATCAGAGACGTTGTAGAAAGTGGAAAAAGAGCTAAGAAAGAAATGAAGGAATTAACATCTTTGGAAAAGATTCTGCTGAAAAGTGGCAATGATAAAGGTTTAAAAAAAATGTCATTCTGGATCATGTTGGGGCACATTCCAGTCCACTGCTCAACATGCTTCTCTGGGAGTCTTCAAAATGTGGCACACCAAGCCTAGGAAATTTGCTACATGATCCATTAGAGCATAGAAATAAATTATTAAAACTTACTAATTCATTTTTTTCTCACTTCATTTTTGGGAGATCTGTTTTATAATGTGTATAATTTTTTTACACTAAGGTTTGTTGAAATAGGTAAATATCAATAGATAGATTGATAGATAAATCTAAATCTATCTACTGGGAGTGCATGTTGCAGTTTTTAAAAATTGTGATAGATATGTGATAAGGTAATTTGGTGAACACTGGAAGACTATACCAGTATCATTTGTGAGCATGTGAGACTGTTCTTTATAATGGGAATATCTTTGTAAATATTCATGTTTTCTTTCATTTATCTATGGATACTTACCATACATAGATATACCTGAAATTTTTCTAAATCTGTGTTTTGATCATATATTACTTCTTGGACTGAGTTTTATGTGCTCATTAGACCCTGAAAAGTAGTATTTCCATCATCTACTATATTTTTATTTCAAGATTTAGTGCCTAAGAGTGCTTCTTCCCATTTTAGTAGTCTGGTTTGATTGAAATGTCCAAGCTTCTTTCTTCTGTTCCTTTTATAATTTGATGAATGATGAGCATAAACCTTTTTTAAGATAATTATTTCTCATATTATCAGGGATTCTCCATTTGATATTTGACACTTAACCTTGTTTGAACTTCCTTGAGGTATATTGACTAGAATGTTTTACAGTATTAGATATAGACATATATAAAGCATTGGTTTGACAATGTATATCACTGTGAGTGTTTAGATAGTATGACATTTATTTATTCATTCATTTAACATATTTATTGAGTGTCCAGTAGATGCTGTAAATGTGCTAAGACATTATTATTGACTTCATACAAGATATAGGTTGATAAGGGAGAAATATGCCTGTCCTTTCATCAACTGTGATAAAAGCTATGAAGCAGAGATACAAAGAGGAAAGCCTGATTTAGTTTAGAGGTCAAGAAAGGTTTCTAATGGAAGTTTTTATAACCAAATGATGAAGACGATGGTGCTCAAATGATGATAAACAGTGATGCTGTCAGGGCGCCTGGGTGGCTCAGTCAGTTAAGCATCCAACATTGGCTCAGGTCATGATTTCACAGTTCATGGATTCAACCCCCGCATCAGCTCTGTCCTGACACCTCAGAGCCTGGAGCCTGCTTCAGATTCTGTGTCTCCCTCTCTCTCTGCCTTTCCCCTGCTTGCTCTCTGTTTGTCTCTCAAAATAAATAAACATTAAAAAGTTTAAAATATATTAAAAAAGCACAATGATCCTGAATGTAATGATAATGTATATTTTTATTCAGTGCTTATGAGTATCAAGCACTCTTCTGAGAACTTTCTGTGAATTCATCCATTTAATTCTCATAATAACCCTAAGAACTAGTTAGTATTATTATTCTCATATTTCAAGTGAGGAGATTAAAAAACAAAATGTAATAATTTGTAGTTGTACAGCTATCAAATGGTGAAACTGAAATTTGTATATTGTCTACCTGATTCCACACCAACTTTTTAATGACCATAATGGCTGTACTGCCAAATAGATATAAAGGATGATAGAAATAAGGCTGAGGAAAGATGTTGCAAGCACCGGGAACAGCATGTAAAAATAGTCAAATCATGAAGAAAATAGCATGTGTTGTTATTAAAACATAAAAGAAGAATACAGCAGCTGAAATATGGAGAAAATTTACGTGAGGCAAGAGAGGGCTTCAGGGAATAATCTGAACTGACAGTAGTACATAGGAAGGGTTTGATTTATATTATGAAGATGATGAAAAGCCATTTAAGGGTTTTAAGTTTATGTGGTATATGAGTGTGTTTGTGTGTGGGGGAGGGAATGCATATTATTTGTGCATGTGAAGGGAGCTGGTGCTTAAAATATTATTCTGATCTCTATCTTGGAAATGGATGGCCAGGGGCCAAAAGTGAAGGTGAAATAATGTCAACCAGGAGGTTGCAGTAGTCTTAGAAATACACTTTGGTGAGTTGGAATAGGGTGTGATAATGGAGATAAAGAGAATCTGTTTAGCAATGTTTTTCAGGACTTAAAATAAACTGGATCAGTGATGTACTAGATGTGAGGAAAGAGGAAAATGAAGATGGAGAAGAAAACCTTACATTTTTTTTTCTTTGTGTAATCGAACAGACCATATTTCCATTACCAAGTTCAAAACCACTGAAAGAATAATAAGCTAAGGGCAATCATGAGTGACAAAAGGATACTAAACTGAGCCTTGCATAATGTGTAATACCAACTTCCTGGTAAGAAAGTAGAGAAGAATTCTGTAAGAAGAGTTACGGTGCAGTAATAAGGAAGAATGAAAAAAAAAACAACAACAGTGTACTCAATAGAGGTTAAGGGAAAAGTTTAAGAAGAAGGGAGAGGTAAATAGTCAATCAATTGAATGTTTCTCCGAAGTCAAAAAAAGATGACAAATAGACTTGATATGGTGTCATAGACATCCACATACAACTTTCAGTCTTACTAATATGTTGAGTGTTCTAAATTTGATTCAGGGACTAACAGGTATGCAATTTATATTCTGAAGCTTTTAGTTTATTTCCTTTTAAAATAAGAAAAAACTAAGAGGAAAAGATAATTAAAATATGTGATCTCTGAAGTTCTTCCTAGTGTGAAAATTCTGTGATAACAATTAAACTGATTAACATAGAGAAAAAAGAAAGTATAAATATCAAGAGAATATTGGTACTCACTGAAATGATTTCTTTGAAACAGCACCTACTCTAGTAGTAATGATTCTTTAATAACAACCCTGATTACATCTAAGCCCGTAAGATAAAAGTGGTTGAGTGCTCCTTTTGGAAAACTATGAAATGAATAAACTGCAGATATTTGCAGACAGCCTTCCCTTCAATGATTAAGAAGAAAACAGTCCTGGAAAAGGAAGCCCATCTATTCTCATTGGAATCACCTGAAAAATTGCCCTATAAGTAGATCCTCTAGTAGTAACACAGCTATTTGGGAAGTTTTGTGGAAATAGCAATTATGGGGATGGGAGAAGAGGACTAAGAAAATAATGATATTGTAGATTGTGGTAAATATTAGTTTGTTACCAAAGTAATCTGCAATCTCAGACATATGTACATGAGTGTAGTGTGAAAATTTGCAGAATTAGCAGCTTTGAAGAAGGCTATCAATGAGATACATTAATTTTGTTTATAAGTTACATACTGTATTAGAAGATAAAGGGCAATATAATAAGAGACTCACGCAATGTAGAGTAGTATTGAGCCACATTAAACCATGGTGAACGTCACTTTCTTGACCTGTACAAAAAGGATATTTATAGACATGTAATGAAATTATAAATACATATTAAGTATTCATTTATACAGATTATTTCAATACATATTTTATCTCACTTTTTTTTGCTGGGCACTAGGATCTTCACTCTAGAACTTGCATCTCATTTGAGAAAACAGACAGCCCAAAGTTAGGGTAGTCTTACATAGGGGCACTTATTTGGAGAAATCAGAAATGTCTTCTCAGATGAGATAAAATGTAAGCTAGATCTCAAAAATGAATAGTCAAGAAATGGTATGTGTGGGGAGATAGAAATAATCCAAGTTTTGGACAAAAACAATCCAAAGAACTAGAAGGGAGGAAAAGCGTATTGTGTATGTGGTAATTCACGTAGGACAGTTTGGATGGAGAATTGAGTGAGGGAGGTTGTAGGGGTAAGAGCAAAGAGAAAATTGGAGATTCATTCTCATGGGACTAGTGTGTCATGCTAATAGTAGGTTTGGGCAGAGGTTGTCTTAATTAAGTTTGAGTTGTCACTTTATGGAGTTTGTATAAAGTCATTGTATGGAACATAAAATGAAGGGGATCATATGGCAATACAGGTGAATGAATTAGAGGTTTGACTGTAGAGACAGAGAGAGTTTAGACAGCTCTAAAGAGGTGTGAGAAACAAGATTGTGTGATTGGCAGGCAATGGGGATAACGATGTCATCAGGGTTTTTTCAGGGATACCTGAAAGGATAAAGGGCCATTCACTGGGATAGTGTCTTGGTCTTCTCGGGGTGCTATAACAAAGTACCATAGACTAGGTAGCTTATAAACAATAGCAATTTATTTCTTATAATTCTAGAGGCTGGAATTCAAGATCAGTGTGCTATAGTATGGTCAAGTTCTGGAGAGGGCCCTCTTACAGGTTGTAGATTGCCAACTTCTCATTTTCTCACATGATGGAGAGCAGAGACTGTGGAAGCTAACTCTCTTGTGATTCTTGTAGTAATCCTATTATGAGGGCTCCACCCTCATGATCCCATCTAATCCTAATCACCTCCCAAAGGCACCACATTCTAATATCATCACCTTAGGAGATAGGGTTTGAATAATTGAATTTTGAGAGGACATAAACATTCAATAGATAACATATGGGGAAGAAAGGAGGAGAATATAGTGCTTTCCAGTAAGCCCAAGTAGAATTTGAAGTACCATGTAATACTCATGTGGGTAGATTTAGCTGGAAGTTGGATATATATGTGACTGGATTTCAGAAGAGATATTTAGGTAATAATAAAGGTAATGTTTAACTCAGTAGGAGTAGAATTGAGGTTATCTAGGAAAACCATCTAGAGTGAGAGGAGGGGAGGAAAAACTCTGAAGGATATAACATACAAACAAGCAAATTAATAGAGAAAATAGAGGAAACTGAGAAGTAGAAGCCAGAGAGATAGAAGGAAAGAAAATCAGAAGTTTGGAGACATAGATGCCAAAGGGAAGAAAAACGCTTCAAGAAAAAGGGAGTTGTCAATAGTTTCAAATGCTTGAAAGAATACAATAAAAATAAATCTACTGGATTTACTGAATATGAAACCACTGAAAGATTTTGTGAAAGCAGTTTTTGTGGGGTCATTCAGTTAAATGTCATGTGTCTTTGCTTTGAGCTCTGAGTGGGATATTAGGCAAAAAGGAAGGGCATCTGTGTCAAGAAACTTGTCTGTGTTAGGTTATCTGGCTCATTTCAATGCTGACATTAGGAACGTATAGATAAGAAGCTAAAAATAACAAAGTATGGAGGATTGAAGAAGGATTATCTGAAGAGTTAATTTCTTCTGGAGGAAGTTTCTCTTCTCTCTGCAGAAAAGACATACATATTTGGATATGTTATACCTAATAACTGACTAGCTTAAATATTAAAGCAGTATTACTAAATGCTTGGTTTGGTTTAGATAGTGACCATTTCTTTGAAATGTCTCAAAACACAGTTCCATAGGAGACACAGCTTGAGGCCTTTGTAAAGGCCAAAAGGAAGGTACACACACACACACACACACACACACACACACACACACAGAAGATTAAATAGTACTCATATAAACAAATACACAATAGACCCATAATCCTATACATTTCTGAGCAGAGGTATAAGTGATAAGCATATGAACAGGTTGATCAAATTTCCAAAGACAGTACATGGCTGCCCCTAACTTCAAGACAACCATTCTATTCAGTGTAAAAAATCCATTAACCTGGGTGTCTGTCAACTTATACACAATAGACAAAGAATTCTAACAAACGTGGACTTTTCACTTGTAGTTGATGGGGTTGTTGTCCTGTAGACTCCGATGAAAAGATTCATTTTATAAAACCAAGACTTCTTCCCAACCCCCAATAAATAAATCCCCACATTTTAATTCTTCTCATGTTGAAACTTTCATAAAGGATCAATTTATCAGCTTCCCAAGTAAGGGTAGTGGAAGCCATAGGGAAAGAGAATGTCTTTTGTTTCTTGGCATAAGTACCCTTTTGAATTCACAACAGTGTGTGAGCATGCTTACAGCGTTTTCAATATAACATTAGAGTGTGAAAAAGAAAAGGCAGCGATCACCCTGAGAGAAATGCTATTGAGAATAACTGGAAAAAAGTCATCTTCTTCATGGTAAGATTCACAAAGTAATTCCATGGCAGAAAAGTCAAGGTAAATATTTACTCCACCTTTCTTAGAGCCTGCAGGAGGCTAAAACCTTTAGTGTTTCTATTTTAATATTTATCTCATGCTTTCGTAAATTAGTTTCATGACCATCATTTCCCAAAGGGTCACTATTTGAGGAAATTGCTGCATGGGGACCATTCTCTGATGCTGATACAGAATAAAACTTTTTTTTTTTTCAGTAAGGACAAAAATATCCCCATCGGCCCTTTGGTATAGAAGAAATCCAGTGTTTCTGTATATATCTTGGTTCCTCCCCCAGAGGTTGGGCCACCCATATCACATGGGGAAAATACATACTATTTAGCTATTTTGTTTGTGAAGGAATTCGAAGGTAACCCTGAGAGGAAAATTTCAGAATTCATGACGATGGCTAAACCACCACATAAGTAAACTTGAATATTGCAAATTATTGTGATTTTTCAGGATCAAATGACCCAAAACTCCTGTGCATATTTGATTTCTCCTTCATGCATGGATAAAAGAAACTGTGATTTAAGAAAATTTTTTTGCTTTTTATCTCTTCTGCCACCATGTTCAGCTCCATGAACTTTATCTGAATCTAATATAATAGAAGCTGGACATAAGTATTTAGTCATTGTGCATTTTCAGTTTATTCAAGGGTCCAAACTTATCAATCATTTATCAAGCTAGAATTCAAATAATGAGCTTATTTTGTATTAAATCAAGTATCTCTGTGGTGTAATGTGGGGGGTGGGTGTATGTAGAAGATACTTTGCACCTTAACTAAAATTCTTAAATCTATGCAGTTAGATGTTAGCATATTTTGGAAAGAAAGAAAGAAATAGAGCAGGAAAGGGGAGTAAGGATGTTATAGCTTCTTCTTTGCTAGGAATCGGGGGAGATAGTGGAGAAAAGGATTCACAGAGAGAGGTATAGAAAGTTACAAAAAGATTTAAGAATAAATTTTGATACATTGTTTATCTGGATTAAGTTGGTTACATCATAGTTTTAAGGAGAAAGTTTAAGATTACAGGTTAGATAAGATTCATAATTTGAATTGTGCCTTCACCTCTTAATTTAGTATAATCTTGAACAAGTTACTTTTTCTCAAAGAACTGTAGTTTCCTTATCAATACAATTGAAATGATAATATCTTCCTTATTGAGTTGCTAAGAAGGTCAAATAAAATAAAGCCTGTGAAAATCCTTTTTAAATTATAAGAAGTTATACAAATATTAGTAACATTATGCATTGAAAATTCTCCAAATGGATAAAATATTAAAGATTCTTCCCACATTTTATTTATAAAAGAGATATATAAATGGCTCAATGCCCAGCTACCTTAACTGGCAGAAAGTCTAGTGTCTCCCTATTTACTATCAGTAACAATCAAGGGGGACACACAGTCCTAAGAGGAGGCTGTGTTTGGTTTTCACTTTAAAATTGGGAGAGAGCTAGTCTGTGTACTACTGTCAGAATTCATTGCTGTGACATGGTATTGTTGTTAAAAAATGGATCATACGCAATCCACCAGCTTATGCTGGGTCATTGCACATACTCCAATCAGGCTGCCATGGCTTTGCAGAGAGGACAATCCTACTCATGCTAAACTCAATCAAGTGCTCTGCATTGGCTGCAGCTCTTAGAAAGTTCTAATATTTTCTTTACATTGTTTCTATTTCTATTTCTATATCCGCTAGGGCACAAGCAGGCTCTTGGAACTCCATTCACTTCAGCACCACTATCAACCACATCAGGGACCCATTAATAGTCAGCCTTTTCCCTGGCAATCAATTCATGTTCTCAAGAAGAGCAAGATTTCCTTCTAAAGTTCTTGTGCTATGTATGTACTTCCTTGTCATTCTGTGGGAGGCTAAATGAATTTGAATTTGGATCAATTTACTTTTTTATAAACGTCTTCTAAAATTATTCCAATAAATTCCATACCTATGTTTGAGGAAAAGCCACTTTCATCCATCTCCAGAAGATTTTCTGCCACCTCCTTCATTCAAGAAGAGAAAACAAAGACAAAACAAAACTCTTAAATTTAGTGTTACCCCTCTAGTAGGCTACATAGTTAACAGTGTTTGCTATAGATCAATAATTTTGAAGACCCCATGTATTAATTGAGCAATGCAAGATGCTATAACAAACCCCAGAATTTCAGCAGCTTAACACAATAGATGCTTCTTTATTTCTCATGTAACTGTCCAAGCTGGCTCCAGCATCCAGTTGGCGTGTGTTTTCTGCTGGTGAATTAGAGCAATGAAAATATATTGGCTATTTAACTTGTTTCAGAAATTACATCACCTATGTTCACATTTTATTGATAAAAAGCAGTCAACCCCTCTTCAATTTATGAGGTAAGAGTAAAGGGACTGGGGAATGTAGTCCTTGGCTAGATTATTGCTAACTGGTAACAACAGAGTAACATACGAGGGAAGAATGAGAGCAAAGTATTTCTGCCACATTGTATTTATGCTACCACCCTCTAAGCTCTTTAAATTCTGTTCCAGTATAAAGCCAGCAACTCCTCTGTTGATGTTCCAAGAGTCAAACCCCTGATACCAAATTTGGCTGATAGAAATTAACTACTAATAATGTAGCTTGAAGGCGACCCAGCCCCATGTAAGATTTTAAGAGAATACGGCATTTGAATCTTGAATTATAGGCTGCATAACTGATGAAGTAAGGTGTAACTAAAAGGCTGAAAGAGAGAAATTGAACAAAACTGATGTCCACCAACAATTCAATTGTTCCAATTTTATGAGAAAAACAATGAAAGGTATCACAACTATTTTCAATGAATTTATTTAAGCTAGCACTATTTATTGAGATAACTAAAGTTATCTACATAAACTACTTAAAGATAAACTAGAGTTTAAGTGTTTTAGACTTTAGATAATCATTGTATTCACTATAAATATTAGCTGTGCACCTAAATTTCAAAATCCACTATCATGTTTTCCCTTAACTCACTTTGTAATAGAAAGGCAGGAAGTGTATAGACTCTAACAGGATTCAAAGGAGTGCAGATAATAAACAAAGGACATTTTTGCCTTCTGATGCTTACATTGCAATTTTCATTTTATTAAATAGCTGAGATATGAGTCTTCTAAACTCACCTGATACCACTTGACCTTTTTTCCTATATGCATTCATCAGTCTTTCCAGGCTTCTGGGTGCTGTGCTATTTCCTCTGTTGGGCCTTCTCAACCCCTACCTCTTGGCATAGCTGACTCTTCTCATCCTTCATGTACGATCTAAAGTAACGTTCCCCCAATCCCACTATTTCTCTAGAATTTTCCATCAGTGGAATTCTATTTGTTCTTCTTTTTATTTATATAAACATCTGAAATGATTACAAAATCATAAATCTCTGGCTAAATATTCACATATTCAGTTGTTCTAGAAATGTTGCTTTCTGCTTTCTTTTCCTAAAACCGAACTGAATTTCATGTTAAGAAAGTCCTAGGTCACATTTCATGAGGTGACAGAAACTTTATCTCAGTACATTAAGGACATCCCAACGCTTCCCTCTGCCACCAGATTCTGAATTGCCACTAAATTTTAGGGGTTCACCTAATGCCCCTTAATAGGCAGTAGGGTGTATTATGTGTGTATGGGAAGGGAATCCTGTGACATGTTCTTTTCTGCGAGACTAAATGAACTTTGAGCTTTAAGACCTCATCCATAGTCTTGTATCCAGTTTTGTATTCTTTCTATTAAAAGAGAAACCCCCAGTTGTGTAAGCTTTAAGCCCCACAAAACCTAAATCTGTTCCTGATAATACCTTTAGGAAGCCCATAGAACTAAATGCTGTATTTTCAGTAGTTAATCTTTCCATGCAAGTATCATTTTCACTTGAGGAGCCTCAGATTAAGAGGAATAGGGACAAATTGCTTGCTCTGATATCTCTGTCACTGGAGGAATGTTTGATGCTTCTACCACATTTATGCCCCCCAAAAGAAGCCTAGGTGGCCACAGTGGCCGTGTTTAAAAGACTGACAGATTCTCACACAAAGGTGAAATACAGTATTGTTTTGTTAATTCCAAAAGAAGGAATTAGAAGAACAAGGAATAAAGCAGGTTTATTGGGGACCAAATATATGCCAAGCACTTTACACTTTCTCATTAGTTTTATGGACAGAGGAATACATAATAGATATGATTCACATCTCGTTACAGAATAGAAAACCTCAGAAGGAGTGAATTTCCTTCCCAAGGTCACTTATCTAGTAAGTGGCCAAATAGATACGCTTACTTCCTTATGGCTCCCAGTTCTTTGCAGGTATAATAAATACACTGTGGAATATGTCTCTTAGTATGATATGCTTAAGACCAGCACTGCTATGTAATATGAATGTTATATGCATGCTTTTAATAATAAAATAATTATATTCCTTAAATGTATATGAATTGTGTATTCTACACATATTTTTAAGATATCCTATATATTTTGACCACAGCAACCAAAGAAACAGACAAATGAAAGAGAAACACAAAGAAGTAGGTATATGCACACAAACCACCTTTTGTATGAGAGGCATAGCACGCAACCCCGTATCCTGCATTGAGACCTGTATCTATCAGAGAAGCATTCCAAAGATGATAGATGAAATCAAACTGGATTGGAGATTGTGGATGGGGACGGCAGGGGTGGGAATCTCATGGCTAGAGAAGAAAAAGCTGCTTTGGAAAGAGGGATAGAGGGAGCAATATAAAAAAAAAACCTCACAATGGAAGGAATCAAAATAAAATAAAACAAAGCTCTTCCATTATTTTCAGTCCCATAAGGAGCATGCAAAACAACAACTCGCTGTCAGAATGAAACTCTGAGTGTTCCCATCAGAACTAAGTTACATTAAACAGGAGCAGCTCTCATGGTATTATCTGCTGTCATTTCTTGGTAAATCCGTGTCATTAGCATTGATTTCTCAAGGAGAGATTAAAAGAGGTTTAGTTAGGAGAGTAAGGCAGGAGTGGATATTATCCAAGCCAATGCAGCTCTGGGTCTCAAAGATGACATTTTCCTCTCTGCTTCATTAACTTGCAGAGCTTGTTGAGCTTTGGCTGTTTCTAATTAATTCTTTTACTGGCTTTTTTGAATGTGTATCATTGCTGGCAAACCATATAAAATGAAGAAATCTCTCTAAGGTTTTACCCTTTTAATTATTATTTTTATTGCTTAAATGAAGCTCCAGAATTGCAAATGTTGACATTTTGGTTTATTCTAGTCATTAGAGTTTTCAAAGGGGGGGGAAAAGAAAAAAAAAAAAGAAAGAAAGAGGAGGAGGAAAATGGTAAGGTGGAGAGGTGGTGTTGAGCCAAGAAAATGAGAGGAGGTTGGGTCTCAATTGTGGAGATAAACACCAGAAGGGAAAAACAAACAGGTTTCTCGAAAGTGACCTCTATGATGGTTTTGCCCTTTCACAAAAGAGCAGGAAATGAAATATCGTTAGAGGTAATTCCTAGTGGTCTCTCACACCAGCCGATACTCAGATTACACAGTGCTTGGTGCTGCACGTGCCCTTTGCTTTTATTTAAGCAAGTAGTTCCTAGCAAGTGTGGTACACAGTTTGTGTGCATGTGTGTGTTTGTTTCCTTTTGGATATTAGAAATACGAATAACTTTGGGAAAAATAAATTTCAATCACAACAAATTAGTTAACAAGGAAATTTGTTTTGGTGATTCAAAGATCAGTCCCTTAGAACAGCCAGCTCTGGCAGGCCTAATAAGTCCGTTTCAACCAATATTAATTGAATACCTGTGTAAAAAATTCTATGTTGACCATGTGTATATATGCTGGAGAATATTTATGGGTAGAATATTATAAAGAAATTCTGGAGAAATCTACCTCTTAGTATTTTACATGGAGTCATAAGACACATTCAAATAAAAACATAACACATGCTATTACCAATAGTTTCCTTCCTATACATTGAAAGGAAGTTTGATTTACAAGTCCATTTTTGAAGTTGGGAGGCATTTTTCCTGTGGAATTGTGTTTTAGACAGGGTATTTTAGTTCCCAAGCCACTCACAAAAGCCTATTTAAGTCATAATGTAGCTGAACTACAGTAATGTCCTAATAACACTATGGAAACTAAATACAAAGCGAAGCAATGTTTCTGTGGGGTAATGCATTCAGAATTTAAATTTGCATCTCCAAGAATGGGTCTCTGCCTGCTGTTGTGGGTAGGAAGTTATCTTAACTCCAAGTCCTTAGGGCCCCTTTCATTTCTACTCAGAGCGTCAGCAGGGCAGGGCCTGTAGATGTGTAGAAGTAGGTACTGAGGCACAGTAGGGAAGTATCAGAGCATAATGGTGATGAATTTTGAGAAATTGAGGTTTCTGGTCTGTATGAAATCACTGGGGACATGGTTTGGCCTGGCCAGTCCCTGACTACAAAGTTGTTTTTCATTATATACTGTAAGAAAAGGATGGGTTTCTCTTCTTGCTGTCCCCCAGGATTAACCTCACAACTTTTCTCTCCTTTTAGCCTATCCCTGAAAGGATTGCATACTTCTTTTAAGAATTTTTAAGATTTGTTTGCTTTTTTTTTTTAAATGCTTATTTGAAGGCAAGAAAGATATAGAAGAAAAGGCTTTTTTCTTTTTCTACTTCCATACCCATCTCCTTTTCCCTCAGTGTATTTTCTCATGTTGTAGCTTAAACCCTAGAGAAAAAGCCAAAATATATGCAGAATAATTTACATTTCAAAGAACTAACTGAACAGTCATGCCATCTCTATCCAGGAGATGAGAGCATTGAGAGGATAGTACACTAATATAAGAAATAATAATCATAACTCATATTTATTGATTGCATACTATGTGCCACATGGTGTTTTAGGTAATTTGCATGTATTAACTCATTGGATATTCAAAAACATTCCAAACAGTAAGTACAATTATTAACTCTTATGTACAGATGATAAAAGGGAGGCATTGCCCAGGATTACAGATCTTCATGGGTGATGAGGTGATGATGGTTTCTTCAAAGGGAATGAATGAGGCCCCAGAATTCTGCTAAGACCAGGATACAACAAATCCACTGGGCTAACAAAGGCCTGGTTGGGGTTGTTATTTGCCTCCAGCCTCCCTTTGGTCCTAACCATCCACAGAAGTTAGTTCAGCCCCTACAAGTCTGAATTGACTCTAGAATCTAGCAAGGTAAGACAGAGGGATACATTTCAGAGTACCACCTCCAATATATAAGAAAATATCTTTTTCTTATTTTTCTTTAACTCACCTTCATTTATAAATATGATTCTCCATTCCAGTAGCTTTGGAAAAATCTAGTTTAGTTATTCTTAAAATTTCTGTAGCACAATATAGGATTCTAGGATCTTACGTGTAGATTTAAGGTTTGAATAGGTCCTGACACCCTGTCATCTATCTATATAGATTAACTCAGAGACATCCATTATTCCTGGGTATATGATCTCTTAGGTTTCCAAGTCTATGTTGCCTCCAATTCATGTTTGGGACTTAGGAATTTTTAATAAGTAAGAGAATGCCACACCTGGAGCCCACACACTCTCTTGCCTTTTTAATTGGGGGGTCTTGCTATTAACAAGCAGTGCTGCCTGGATTTAAAGACCAGAGCCTTGTTGCTCTGGGACCTCCAGATTTTCTTTCCCCAGTTCCAAACCAGCTTGGAAAAACTTTCTATTATGGGGAAAGATTCTCTTTTCACATTCCTTCTTGTGCTTCCTTTAGACCATACCCTTGCATCGCTTGATCTTTGAAAATATTCTCCCTTCTCTGAAGGATTTAACCTTTTAAGAAAAAAAATCAGAAATAGGTGTAGGCTACCTTAGCCTTTCACCTGGAGCAGGAAAATAATAGAATCAGAGAACTAGTTGAATGAAGGGAAAGGAAAAGGAAGGAATGTGAAGACAAATAAAAGATAATGTTTTCTTAATATTTCAAAATGTTTTCCAATCATAGAAAGAATAAGGAAGGATTCCTAGGAAAAGGTAAAAAGAAAGATGTAAGAGAAACCAATCACTTTTTGTGTGGCAGCAGACAGTGGGTAATGGGGATTTCTGCAATCCTAATTTCTATCTGGGAGGCATTGGCCATCCCTAGCCTTAGCCATTCTTTAATGGCTAGAATGGAGAAATTGGGTGATGGAATTATTGAGGAAGGACATGGAGCCTTCTCTGAGTTTTGAAAGATGCGTAGGATTCAGAAAAGCAGGAACATTAAAGAAGACACATGAGATAGAAGACTACTTAGTTAAATATAAACACTTGCAGCTATAAGCATGTGGTTTGGGTAAGGTCAAGTACAGCCCACCATGAAGGAAAACAGAATCAGACTAGCACTGGACAAGCACGTTCAAGTTCACATAGCTGTTCTTGCTCTGCCACACACTGGCCATGAGACCTTCTACACTACATGGAGGTTAGGTGTCTCCTGGAGAACAAGGGATTTGATTTCTATCCATTTGCTTCATGTGTTTATGCAGTTATGTATGTACTGAAAAATTTGGCCCACCACCCAGATGTTGGGCATGGAAGTTATCAATTTATTTGACTAGGAATTATGAAATGAGCATACTGTATATTCCCTCTCTTAAGGAATTTATTAATCATTAGATGTAAACACTCAAGAAAGCAAAATATTGTTTTCTTTGTTTCTCTGGCCTGATTTCAAATGTCACCCTTTCCTTCTTTTATTCCATGCATAACTCATACAACTTATGTTTTTAGATTACACCTTCTCTCTTTGTTCCTCTTTCCCATCTCTGTGAAATGAGTCCCAGTGAGACCCTGGCCATGAGTACACGCATGTAGATGACCCGGTGAAGAGCTGGTAGAGCTTGTGTGGTTATACTAATGAACCAATTCTGTAAGTGCAGAGGCATTGGCTTAGAGCATTTATTGTGTTTCTACACAGCAAAAATTAATTTTATAGGGTTCCTGAATGGTCTAGTTCTAAGATGTTTACTTTCACTTTCCTCAGACACTGTGCTCCACTGTTTAGCTCTTCTTAACAAAAACCCAAGAGTTCTAGATTCAAACTGTATCTGACTTTTTCTTTGAAATTTCGTGTAGCTTCCTTTGAGAATCTACATCCTTAAAAAGAGACCTCTCTTCTGTAATTTGGTTTTCAAACAAACAAACAAACAAACAAAAGGATTGTGTGGAGTTCAGCAAGAGGGGAGGATTTTTTAGCATTGGTCAAAATTATTTCTTTCCAAAATATCTTGAGATTCAGTTTATTTCCCATAGGTGTATTTTTATTTTTATTTATTTATTTTTTTTACTTCCAATGGGGAACAGAGGAGAATTATAAAGGAGGATGAGTCTGTTTGCACTTGGATTTGTCCTTACATAACCATCAGGTGTTCTGGCAAATGACGATACCGAGTTTGAAGGAATGCTGGAAAGCAGTCATCCGGAAGAAAATAAATTGGAGATTAAAAATGTCTGTTTTTTTGCCATAGTGGTTTTTTGAGTCAAATGCCTTTGACTTTCATGAAGATCATAATGAATAAATACAGAAATGATTCAGTGTTTATGAGTGTTTGAGTTCTGGAGGAGGGAAACAGAGAGGTGACAGAGGGGTGGCATTTGCCAGTGAATAAAACTTCTTCCAGGCAGGTGGTTAAATCTTGACAAACTGCCAAAGCACTTAACAGCAGCCACTGTTGCTCAAGGCACTCTTCCATGCTTTTAATTTTTTCCAGACTGAAATACCTTGAGCAAAAGAAGCTGCCAGGAACTGCCATCAAGGGAGGGTTGTAGAAATGACAGAAAGAGAGGTTGAGTATCTGAGCCAGGTGAGGCAATAGGTGGGCCTTCTGGTGATGGAGAAACGGTGAGAACAAGGTGAATGGGGGTAGCTGCAGGAATGTGAGTGTCTCAGGAAACCAGGAAATCTGCTCTTTAATCTTCATAGAGGTCATAGTGAAATCCTAGTAATCATGGAAACAGGGGTCATGCCTGTTAATACACTGGTATGACTCCAGTCAAGCATAGAGTTATAAATATTGAATATTAATTGAAAAGATGGAATAGAATCCAATTGGAAACAGACTGGACTGGGAGCGCACAAGTAAACTGAATTAAATTGGGTGATAAGTTGTGAGTAGTTGCAATTTGTCTTGAATACTGGAGCACAGGCCTGGCTTCTAGTTCCACCTCTGCTGTATCTGACCATGTGATTTTGCACATCCAGGTAGCTCCTCCAGAGCTTAATATCTTCATCTGTTAAACAACAACAAAATAACAATCAAGAATGATTGAATCATGTTCAATGATTACTCATAACTTCTAGGTCTGATACTGTATTATTATTACTGTTTTTCTAAGAGAGACTTTCAAAATGGCAGATGCTCAGGGAGGGAAGACAGACGGAGTGTGTTAAAATGTGATTAAAAATAATACATAAATGCAATAATTGAAATTGGAAATTCAAGCATCAATGAGGTCACTTGTCCACAGGGGAAAGTGAGCTATTATAAAACATATCCCTGACTCTTCATTAACATTAACATGATTGAGAATTTATTTTTAAACCTAAGCAGTATATGATTTTGCCTGTAAATGTGCCTTGATGAAATGAGAGCCTCTAGCAGGAGCAGGATTGAGAGAGCATAATAGCTTTAGGCGAGTTTAGTAGGTATTATAGCTTTATATGTTTGTTTGTTTCATATCTGCAAGATCACTTGTCAGAAATAAAATTCCCCTAAGTCTCTCTCTTCATTTCCTACTTCATCTGCCCCACTCAGGAGGCCTATGTGCATCAGGTACATATCTTCATAGAAAGACTAAGTAAAATTTTAGTACACAGCTTAGAATGGAGATTTATTCAAAATCAAATAGTTTCTTATTTGGTGAGACTCCTTGTGAAGGGAATACATATGGCCACCGCAGTGGTGTGGCTGTTGGTTTTCTAGAAAAGGGTCCCCCCTAGAATATACTTTGTTGACCTTCTTAAAGAAACTACTACTTTACCACAGGACAAAATTTTCTTTCCCAATATCATATTCTAGTAGCTCATGTTCATGCTGGAATGTAAATAAAAGACAGCCAAATATTATCTGAGGTCAATTTGAAGAGGGGGTGGTAAAGGAGTAGGTGCTACCATAAATGTTTATATGTTTGAAGCTGAAGCATTATCACCATAATTTTGTCACAAGTTGGTTCTAAACTAAAAGGTCAAGTAGCAATTAGTCATGATGTACTTTTTATTTGATTTTATATTATATTATATTATTTTATTTTATTATCCTTTTACTTTATTGTTTTATGTTATCTGGAAGGATTTACATAGAACCCTAACAGGAAATACAGACTGGTAGCATTATAGAATAGAGAAAGCACTGCCAGGGTGCCTGGGTGGCTCAGTCGGTTGAGTGTCTGATGTCAGCTCAGGACTCGTGGTTCCTGAGTTAGAGGCCCACATCTGGCTTGCTATTTTCATCACCTGCTTTCTCCACCCCTCCCCGACTTGAGCTCTCTCTAAAAAATAAATAAACATTAAAAAGAAGAAGAAGAAAAAGCACTGTTCCTGGAATTAGGAGATTTAAATTCTAAACTTCTGGTCTTGAGCAACTCAATATCTCTGAGTTTTGGTTTTGTTTGTTTGTTTTCATGTGTAAAACAAGGGGAGATATGACAATGATCTCTGTGGACCTTTTCAATCCTAAATTTTTCAACTGCCTATAATTAAAAATTAAACTGTATGGTACAACAGTTTAGATTGAAGAGGAGCATCGTCCCATATGCCCAGGATACATAAACACAATGGAACATTTAATTTGAAAATGTAGACCAAGAGGTTACAGAAGTAGGGTTGGGTCAATCTTTGAAGAACACTGAATAACCTTGCTTTATTTTTTGTTATAGCATATATTTCTAACTTAATTATTATATAAATCTCTTATTGATCTTCCTCTGCATCACTAGAGTATAAGATTCATTAAGTAGAGCAATTTTCTTTTTGTTTAGTTCTTTATCCCTACTTCCTAGATTAGTGCTTGACATTATAGCCAATGCTTAATAACTGTGAATAAATGCATGATAAGTGAAATGCAAAGTGCAGATAGTGGAGATCACAGTGACTTCTCAGATTAAATAACAAAAAGGAATTTGCTTACCAGCTGGACTGGGGAGTATAAGAAGGATTTGGGGAGTAGAAATGGGGAGGAAGAATAAAAAGTAGAACTTTTAGCTGAGAGAAATAGAAAAAATAATAGTTCAAAAAAGAGTGCATGGTATAGTCATGGAAAGTTTGCAAACTATTTGGAATGGAAAAATAATGTATGGTCATGTCAAATAATATTTTTATTTTATACTGACAACCACCTACTTCTTTAGATGAGTGACCTATCCTAGTGTGGCAGTTATCTTCCAAGATGGTCTACCCTCTGGTATTTGTGCTTTTTGTTGTACCTTATCCCACTAAAGGGGCCTGCCTTATATAACTAATAGGATTTTGTGGACATTAATATGTGACTTTTGAAAGTCTGAGAATACAATGATATTATGGCTTCTTCCCTGCTCTCTTGGATCACTCACTCCTGGAGAATTCGGCTGCCATGTTGTGCATCTCCTCTGTGGAGAAGTCCATGAGGTGAGCAACTGAGGCTTTCTTGACTATGGCCATATAATTAAGCCATCTTGGAAGCAAATCCTCCAGTCCTATTCAAGCTCTTATATGACAACAATCTCAGACAATACCTTGTCAGCAACATTGTGAGAAGATCCAGAATCAAAATCACCAAGCTAAACTGCTCCTAAATTCCTAACCAGCAGATTGTGAGATAACAAACCCTTATTGTTTTTTTAGGCTAAGCTTCCATTGTTTGACATAGTAGCCATCCATTGTAATCTATATTATAACCCTTCTGATTTAATTGCAATTGCCAGTATAGATAATGTGCTTGGTATGTTTTCCTCTGTACATGTTCTTCTCTGGGTGGACTATATGCCAATTACCCCTTTCTTATCTCTTATTCATCCTTCAAGATTCGGTTCAGCTATTTCATCTTAAACTCTCTCCCTAAAGCCCTAGCTTTCATTAGGCTCCCTCCTCTAGGCTCTTTTAACACTGTTTTCAATTATATCTTCTATCTGTTTGTGCTGACATCGTATTGTATTCGCCTGAGTACTCATCTGTCTTCTCCACTGTACTCTAAGTAACTTGTAGCAACTGGTTGGCATGCAATATCTGCCAGTTAAATATTTAATGAATGAAACTGTAAAGATGCTTTCGGGTCCCATCACCAAAGACCTTCAATGTCAGATTAGAGTTCCTGATGTATTCTTGTCTTCACCAATTAATGAATAATATTTTGATAGCATTAATCAAAGAAGGAATGGAGAACTAGCATAATAATAGAATAATACCTAATAAACTAAGGGTCGGAGGTAGTGTTCTCTGATGATCCATAAAAGGACAACAGAAACTATCTATTAAAAAGGTTTTACATGCAAGTTAAGGAAAAGACTTGAGCTCTAAGATCTGTTGCAGTCCTATGATACCACTAAGCATTCTATCTAAATGGACAGTTGTTACATTTCAGAGACTTAATTTCTAAACTGAGCATCTCCTGACCTGATTTTCTAGGAGTTGATGAGTCACACATGCATAGATTTAGAGGCTTTACTGGCGTGGGTCATTTGTAATGCACAGTGCTTGCAGCTTAAATTAGCATGGCTTTTACAGATCCCTTAATATGCATAATCTGACCCAATATTGAGATGGTCTTTAGAAAGATAGAGAGTTAAGGGGAAAAATATATATGAAGTGATTTTAGAAGATTTCCCAAGTGCTAGCAGACTAATATGAAGGTCCTTAACTGAATTCTGATCAGAATCTCTCCAAATCTCTTTGTCACACCTGGATTTGGCCATCTGGCTACCCTATTTTAATATTTCCCAACCATGATTCAACAAAAGGAATATCATATTTGGGCTCAAAATGATTTTACCTTTAAAAAAAGATGCGGACAGTGAGATAAAGCCTTCAGAAAAGAAGGGAGCAGGCTTGATTTATGTATAGTTTGATTGACATTTCCTATCAGAGTATTAGTGAAAATGTCAAATACATGATTTTATGTGTGTGAAGAAATGATGCTTTTATTCCAAATAGCTACTTGGTATTCATATATAATATATTGATAATGAAAAATAATATTTAATTAGAACTCATTATGAGCTAGATAATATATAGAGAGATATTAAGCAATAGACATGGTTATTACCCTTAAGACACTAAAATATGATTTGAAATACAAGATACATGAGAAATAAGAATCCAGAGCAGTGTCTGATAATTGGATATAGGAGTACCATTGTGATATTAAACTTGAATACATTTTGAGAGAGGAGAACTGAGGCTACTTCATGCATAGCACTGATACATTTTATTTCATCTCACAATCACAAGGTTCTTATTATTTTAAGGTATTATCCCTACTTTCAGATGAGGAAATTTAAGTCATGTATTTGAAGAAAGCCCAAATTAGAAGTTCATTCTTATTCCAGAGATATTGCCCTTTAAAAATTTGTCATGCTATCATCTCTCATTTACTTTTTTAATGACAATATAAGTGATATAGAAAATAAACACTTGGTAATTTCAGAAAATCAATTTCTAAACAAACTAGAATTTGGTGGACTTACCAGAAGTAAGGAATTAACCTAGTCTTGAAAGATGGGTAGCTTTGGATAGGTAAAAATGCATACAACAGGGGAAACCTATGATTGAAAATGAAAAGGAGAAAGAAATGCACAGTGCAGAAAAAAGGTCAGTGAGAACCATCTCCCCCTGCCCCATCAAGGATGAAGTGAATGAATTGTCTAGCACAGTAGATAGTAGTAAAATAAATTTAAATAGTTAGAAAGGGAGGTTGCTGCACATGAATAATCCTGATACCAGGCCAACGAGTTAGGACCTTCAAATGTATATATTTTCTCTCTTTTTTGTATTTTGTCTCTTTTTTGATAAGATGACTTCTGAATGGGAATCTTGAAGGGATGGACTTGAAATTTTGATCCCTAAGACATATGACAAACAATTTTATTCCCCATTTTAGACAAAGTAAAAATGAAAGATGCTAGCCATATGTTTCCAACTGGTGGGTATGGGGAGAAGACAGTGAGGAAGAAGAGAAAGAAGTTGAAGGAAATTCTGCATGAAAATAAAATATTTATCTCAAGCAGAGATAGTTCTTAAGTGAATGGGAAGTCCTAAGTGTCCTGAGCATGAGTTACTCATACAAGAGTTGGGTGTAGCCACAAGTCTGGAGGCAGTGCTAGAAGCCACTGCATGTCCCATAGCACCCCCTCAATGACCATATGGGAGCCACAGAGGGATCTTTTTTTATGTGGCTTCTACCAAGAAAGGATATGAAGGCACCTAAATATAACTGACTCCAACAAGTGGGCTTTCAGGCCCTCTCCTGACCTTTCATGTTGTGGGAGATGGGGGGCCCTGCCTGGCTTGTAACAAAACTGTAAAATAAGCCAAGCTGTTTTCTTCAGTGCTCTCCCATCACTTCTATTTCCAAACTATTTCCCACTCCTGGTGTTCAGTGATCCTACCCTGTTTATCTCTTGCTCTTAGATAAGGAATGGCCCAGTGAAGAACTCAGATTCAGAAACTGGAACCCCCTCTTTTCTGTAAACCAACTAAGTTTCCTTGTTTAAACATAGACATCTTTGAACCTGCACCTGTTTTTGACCCGAAAATTAAAAGATTGATATACAGAACACTAAAGACTCTTTCAAATATACTTTTCTCGCTTATGATGTTATTAGAGTTAATGTTGAAGATAGAGGCCTCAAGGTGAAGTAAGCTGATTGCTCTTGTTGAACTATCAGTTTTATATTTAATTCATTTTATCTATCTTCCTTCTCTTCCTTGGCCACCACACACTAAGTCACAAGCTCACATCCATCTGTCCCACTTCTTCATATTCTTTTCATGTCTTTGGGCTGGGAGAGACCTAAGAGTCATCCAGCACTCAGGAGATCAGAGGGTCTGGATGACTCAAAGAACCCAATGGGGCTTTCCTCCTAAAAGGGGTTAAAAAGTCAAGTAATCCAGGTACTTAGCACTTTGTTCAAAGTTAGAAGCATTAAATAAGAAGAAAATCCTTGTCAAGGAAAGCAGCAAGGAAGAAAATGTGGGGTTCTAAATCACTATAGGTGTCAGCCAAGGATCAGACAGAAAAGACACAGGAGAGCATTAAGGGAGAAGCTGGTCTGGGATCAGCAACAACATTCAGGATTTTCTCCTAGAAGGTAAAGTATTGACTAGATAATTTTCTTGCATTGAGTGGATAATTTACCTCCTGTGATCACACCTGGGCCCACTTTTAAGAACAACTGTGTTGTAGTATATAAGCAGAAGAATTTGGGTAGGTCTGGTCTTCTGGAGCAGGTGTCCAACTCCAACACTGCTGGTATCTCTGGGACTTTCCTGAAGCCACCTCTTTGTGGTAAGTGAAGACTCAGTCAGATGCCAGATGGCAAAGGTAGTTTGCAGGACTCACTTTCATTTTCTTACATTTTGCCTTATTGTCTCAATTTTTACTTTTTCCTCTAAGCCAGTAGCATGAAATCACTGAACCCAGGTTTGGATGGTGAGGTCAAGATTGGGTTAGAGAGCAGAAATAATCATCCTGATTATTCTCCTTTCTCACATCAAGTTGATAGCCTTACTCTCCAAATGTCTGACTGGATGCCTACATGGGCAGACAAGCCTGGGACCTAGAGCTCCAGGTTTTTAGGGGTTTTTTTGATCCTGGATTTTAAGGATATAATGCTTAAGTCAGTAATAGTAATACCAGCCTAGAACAAAGAAAGATTTCTTCCTTCTGAGTAATTATCAGTTTGAATACTGTCTTTGAAAATTAGGTCTTTAGTGGTTCTTATGAAAAAAATGGAAACAGAGTGCAGATGTTGGTTTTGCATTTCTGACTGGGGAAACTCTTCATATCAGACAACTGGCTTCGAGAATGAGAGAATCTCTTCAACATTCTGGAAAGCTCTAAATTATGCTAAAATTAAAAGTTGATTAGAAGTTGATTAAACAATAAAAGTTAGAAGTTGTCTGACCCAGGCCCTGAAGATTGACTAACAGCTGCCTAGGCCCTATGCTCTTTGTACAGTGACCTGATTTATGACCTGTGTCAGGGTCTGAAACTTGATGGGAACTACTTTCCTGCAGCTAGCACGGGGGTCCCTTCGTGGCAGAATTGCCTTTTATTCCTTCTTCTCTCTCTATTAGTATAGCAGCTTTACTGTGGAAAAACCTGATAAGATACCATCTTAATCTGTGATCAAATAAAAAATTATGAATGTTGAGACAAATGGAAATAATGTACCAACTGATAGATTGCAATTAGAAGAATGCAGTGTATTTTCTGTGATATCCCTGACAAAGAATTTTTTTTAATGCATAAGCTGTGTATTTTCATGAGGGAAAATTGGGAAAACCCAACTGAAGGACATTATTCAAAATAACTGGTCTATAATCTTCAAAAATATCAAAGCGATAAAAGTCAAGGAAAAGTCAATGAACTTTTTCCAGATTGAAGAAAACTAAAGATGCAGTACAACTAAATTAACACATGATCCTGGATCAGAACTTTTTGCTGAAAAGGGCATTAATGGGATAATACACAACACTTGAATAGACATCTCTGGATTCTATAACAGCAATGTATCAATATTGGTTTCCTGATTTGGACAGTTCTATAGTGGTTATTTAGGAGAGTATCTCTGTAGGAAATGCAACTGAAATATTTCAGGGAGATAGGAGATCACATCAACAGCTTAGCCTCCAGCGGTTTAGGAAAATAAAATATTTGTGTTACTTTTGCAACTTTTATGCAAGTGTCAAATTATTTCAAATTGAATAGCTCAAAAAAAAAAAAAAAAGAAAGGATCAAATATCCATAGGCTTATAGGAACCAAGTGTTCTGATTTCTTAAAGGTTACTGAAGGAAAACTATTTATTTACATCCTTGTGACACCAAATGTGTAGGTTTTCCACACCAAGATATTGCCCAGTCTTCTGTGGACATCAACTTGCATGTCCTACAATTTAATTCGATTCTGACCCTAACTACCCAGAGCTGGCACAGACCCGACAGGTTAAGAGCTCAGTACCACAGACTGCTACCCTTCAGATGCTAATTGCAAGTGGTGGGTTCCCAGACACCTACAACTTCTGTCTAACTCTGCTACAAATTGGGGCTTCTCATATCCCCCACCTCTCAGTTTCAATAATTTACTGTAACAACTCAGAGAACAAATAAATAGCCAGATAGAAGAGGTACCTAAGAGCAAGAGTCTTAAGCACAGGAGTTTCTGTCCTTAGGGAATTTGGGGGGTGCTGCACTCCGGGCACATGGATGTAATTCACCAGGCTCCCCAAACCCTTTCATTTAGGGTTTTAATGGAGGTTCAGTTACATAGGCACAATTATGTAAATTGTATTACAATTTTCTAATCACATAACTGGTTCCTCTCGTACCCAGCCGCCAACCTAAAGCTATCCAGGGGCCCACCAAAAATCACATTAGGGTAAATTTGTGTATGATTAAAAAGGGTTTGTTATGAATAACAAAAGATGCTCCTTTTCACCCCTATCACTTCAAAATTTTAGAAGTTCTGTGCCAGAAACCAGGGGCAAAAACCAAGTGTATGTATCCTATTATATCACAATATCACAAGTACCCAGTGCTTAGAAAGAGAGTAAACCATGTGGGGTTATGATAGGAGAAGATAGGATTCAGTAGGCAGAGAGGGAAAGATTAGGACATGAGGTCCCTGGGTGGGGAAAAACACCTATTTTGGAACAATGCTGGGAGTGTCTGACCACAGCAAACCTCTCAGGTATAAGGTTCCTCTTAAGAACGTAACAGACCCACCTACTCCCCCTCAGGTTTCCCTCAGGAATTTGACAAAAGATGGAAGTATGGCCATAGCCCACCAGAGGGTAGATTCTGAGAAGGAGCAAGGAGGAAGGGAAGGGGGAGGGCTGACCAGAACCTTATAAAATGAGGACCCTTGCCTATAGTCCCTCTGGCATTCATTTAGAATGTCCCCTCTCTGTAAAGAGAGCTTTCCTACTATTCTTCCTTTCTAATCTTATATCCTAATAAACTTGCCTGCCACTCATTTTGTGTCACCTCTTCATTCTTCAAAGTGGCAAGACAACAAATCCAGGTATTGTGGTAAAAAAAAAAAAAATCCTGAAACAGGTTTAATGTACATTTCTTTTAGGAAACATATTTGAATACTAAACATAGAATACCATAGTCCAAAGTTTACTGAATTGGGACAGCTGGACTTCACTTTCATAACCTCCATGGACAGGGAGGCATATGTGATAATTTCCCTCTGACACTTAGGTTCCTCACCTGCAGGTAGGAAGCACTATCAAGTTTTGACAAGAGAAGGTTCAGATTAATCGATAGCTTTGAGATTCTTAAAATGGCTCCCCGAGTGCAATGAAGAATGTCTTTCGGACAGCTACTTAGTCAACTTTTACATAGATAAAAGTAAATATGTTTTCATCTTTTTTCTAATATGACTGCCTTTATTTCTCACTTTTATATTTTGTGTGTAGACACAAATTCACTCTTACTAACTTCTGTTTCCAGAAATGAATTGTTCGGGTCCACTGACATTTGGTACATGGGTTTAAGGGTAAGGTTTTGCCCATCTCTCATCTGAAACAGTGACAGAGAAATCAGGAAATACTTAGAATGTTTATGTAAATAATGTGTTTTTCTGATCTTTGGATCATAGAAGAATCATGAATTAGAGGAATAGGAAAAGGAAGGAGGTTTATTGCATTAATTACATCAAACTTGGCTGAATCTGTTCCTGTCTGTGCTCTTAATCGGACTGGTAAAATTAGTGGTCTGAGAAAAGTGCCCTCCCCAGACAACCACTCATTTACTTTCTGTCATTATAGATTAGTTTGCATTTTCTAGAGTTTTATAAAAGTGGAATAATACAGTATGTGTTCTTTTTCTGCTTGGCTTCTTTCATTCAGTATAATTATTTTGAGATATGTCTGAGTTGTTGTGTATGTCAAGAGTTTACTTATTTTTACTGCTGATTAATATTACATATATATACCAAATTTTGTTTATTAATTCACCTCTTGAAAGACATTTAAGTTGTTTCCAGTTTGGCGTTATTATAAATAAAGCTTCTATGAACATTCATGTACAAATATTTTTAAGAACATATGCTTTCTTTTCTCTGTTAAATATTTAGGAACAGAATGGCTAGATCAATATAGTAGATATATATTTAACTTTTTAAGAATCTGTCGAAGTATTTGTCAAAGTGGATGTGCCATTTTACATTCTTACCATTAGTATAGTCCTGAATTATATTTTCTAGGCTGGGATTTCAGATCCTCGAGAGTTAAATAGTATACAAGATATGCAAATGTCAATCATCAGCCTTCCAGAGACAATATAAACCTTCAATGCAGAGATTGCATGATGGTTGTATTGAAGTTTTTTTCTTCTATTTTTCCAGAATCCAAGATTTTTATCTGCCCAAATTTTGACCTCAGAAGAAAGGAAATGGTATTTTCTAACTTGTATATAGCACTTCATATGTTTTAAAAAT
Organism: Cryptoprocta ferox; assembly: GCA_028646485.1. Taxonomy (NCBI): domain Eukaryota; kingdom Metazoa; phylum Chordata; class Mammalia; order Carnivora; family Eupleridae; genus Cryptoprocta; species Cryptoprocta ferox. The sequence goes on along the minus strand of CM053566.1, from coordinate 56,402,401 downwards.
TTGCCCATTATTAATCTAAGTAAATAAACATTATTATATATTATTTATCATTCTCTTTGAGGCAGTGGATGCTCTTTTCATTTTTTAACAGCAGATTTTAGGAAACACAAAGTTAATTTTTTATATGGTATGAGGTGTAATTTCATTATTATTTTGCATATGGATATTCAATATTAAGCAACACTTATTAATCTTGGGTTTTTGAATAAGAAAAACAAAATTACCAATTTCACTAAATAAAGATTGTCAAGTTCCATTACCATTATTTTTTAAATGTAGTATATTATATCATATATATGCACTGATATATAAACTTGATTTGCCATTTTTGGTTCTAAAGTTAATAATTGTCAACTTGATCCACACACACACACACACACACACACACACACACACACACACACAATGTTGCTTCCAGAGATAAGAATTTGAATTTTAAAATACTATATGTACATATTTCAATAAAAAGTCAGCAGCACACTATTATACACAGAGATATGCCCACATTAGTGCTTTTAGACTATTGGAATTTTGTGGTTTTGATACATGAGGTCTGAATGTCCTTTTTCCACATGGTCAAGGTAATTCACTCTTATATTTAAGGGGAAAATTAAATAGGATGATATATAATATATATTGAACTAGATTTATATGTGTAATTATTTTATAAAATACAGAGTATATATATAATGAACTCTCAAAATTCAATTAGAAAAAAATAAAACAATTTAAAAATGCACAAAAGATATAAATCAGTATTTCATCATAGAACATATATGAATGGCAAATAAGCACAGGAAAAGATGCTTAACATCATTTGTCCTCAGGAGAATGCAAATGAAAACCATAATGGGATACTACTACATACCTGTTGGAAGGGCTAAAATTTTAAAAGCTGACACTACCAAGTTTAGAGAGGATGTGGAGAAACTGGACCTCTCATATAAAAATAAGCATTACCTAACTGTGATACATAACTATATCCTTAACTGTGATGAATAAAATCCATGATCATTTGCGGAATTGGGAAGTCAGAAACAACATAGGTGCCCATCAATAAGGGAATGAATCCATAAAATGGGTTATATACAAATAGAATCAGTAAATTGGAACAGGAATTGTTAATCCAGAGTAAAGTAGATAGAATTTGAGGAGCCAATGAACTTAGGTGGGAAAAAATACATCCTTATCTTCACAAATCTCTAACTGACATTTAGCATTTTATTTAATTAAGAATGATGTCAACAAAGCACAGTTCTGTTAGCAGTACCTTGACTTTATCACTAACACAAGTCACGTTTATTCACAAATTAAACTTGGTTCATCCATCTCAAAACATTTCATATGCTAATCACCAAAATGTAATGACAGTTGTTATTAAACTGGCAACTAGACTGTATTATTTAATGTGTGAATAAATAAGCACATATATTGTTGTTGTTTTAGTGATTTGGTAACTGTATTTCAGTTTAATTGGTTCATTTTGTAATCCAGTGTATTTGACTATTTTTACCACAAATATTAAAGACATAAGATTTCATAAAAGATTATTCTGAGAGCCTGGACTGCCAAAGGGGTTTACAGAACAGAACCATTTATGAACTCCCAAAACGGAGTTATATACAAGATCAAGGACATATATAAAAACATAGTATTGAGTATTAAAAACAGAAATTACAGTGAGATCTGATGTACAATATCATTTATATATATTGAAAAGTCAGTATACACTATATATTTTAAAATATACACAGACATACAGGCTAGGGAAGAAAGTGAAGAGTAAGTACATATTTGTGTATTAGAAAATAATTTAGTTAGACAGATTAGGCATAATAGATCAAAGTAATAAAATAAAAACCTTGTAAAAACCAATGATGATAGGTGTCAGCATATGAGGGCCAAAAATGAAAAATAAAATAAAGATTAGGAAGTTGTTTCAGACCCATAACCTCCAATAAGTCAACAAACCTCCAAAAGAATCCTTAAGAGACAGTCCTTTCTTTATATCTGAATTCACAACTGTCACACTGTTTAGGTAGAATAAAAAGTATTGTTCCTCTCCCTCCTTCTCCGTCCTCTTTTCTTCTCTTCTCTTCTCTTCTCTTCTCTTCTCTTCTCTTCTCTTTTCTTCTCTTCTCCTCTCTCTTTTTCTCCTTTAACAGGAAGAGTTCTAACACATATATTCTAGAGTTTCCTGTTTCTTCTCTCATCAACATAGCCAAGAATTGTTTTTCTTCACCACTTGCAACTTCATCAAGGCTTACAAGCTTACAACAACCCCTTTTCTAAAACATATGAGGCTTGTTTGGCCAGCGCAATCGGCCTTTTAATAGCTCCTTATACTAATAGACAAAATGTTGGCCCATGAGTATGCCTATACATTGAACCAAAGTGCAAGTGTACATTATTTCTATATCAGAGATCACATTCTATATTCCACTTGAATTCCCCACAGCCCTTCATTTTAATCCAGACCTCACAATACATTGCCACAAAATACTTGTTAGTTAAATATACATTAGGATTATTTGGCAGCCAATAAATCATAATTTTCATTGTATAAATACTGGTTCATTTATATCTTTGGCATGGAAAAGCCATATAAGCTGTTCCATACCTGTCAAGATTTCTTTTCATGGATTTGAATGCATATACTATCTTTTCATCATTTACTGTAAATATACTCTTTCTTCTTATGAGTTTCATGAGGTTGGCCACTATCAGGGTCTCCTGAAGCATCTTCTTGGTGTACTAGTTTGATGTACTACTTTTTCCTTGAGCAGGCTGGTTACTCTGCTTCTGAGTGTTTGCCTATATGATGAATAAGGGAATCTATTAAGAAAATATTTCATCCTCAAATATATAAAATTTACTACCTTTAATTCATTAGAATGTACATGCTCTGAAGGCTGGGTTTTTACTATTGATTCTCTTAAAATAGCTTCATTGGCTGGTCTCAATAAATATATGTTGAATGAATTATATCAGCAATAAAGAAAAAAATAAGGTGAAAATTTTACATTTAGATCTCCTATAGCAGTCATCAGCCTATACCCCTGAGATGGGATGCCAGATGCTGAAGTTGTTATCTAAACATGTAACCCTGGTGATTATGATTTTCTTCTTTACTCTTGTCTCTGTTATTTTAAATTTCCCATAATGGGAATTTACCATAAGATTTTCTATTAAACATTTTTTTAAGTTTACTCCTTTTTTCAGGTGGCTTTTTGCTTAGAGCCTAGCGATTTTTGATGAAATATGGTGATTATTTTTAAATCTTATTCAGGAGCTGATAAAAGCAAAATAATAGTATTATCATCTCTGCAATTTGTTCTAATTTTTTAGAAAAATATTATAATTTACCACTTTAAATCATATGTTACATAATATTCTTTTTAAATATATATTAATTACAGTTTGAAAAGATGCAAGTCTTCAATATATTCTTCTGTCACCTATTCCTTTACTTAATTTTCAAACTGATACTGAGATATCCATATGTTAAACTTTCATAACATTTCATTCTCAAAATGTTTCCCTATGTAGTTATTGAAACTAAAAAAGAGATCATTTTACTACGTTTCTTTACATATTGAATTCCAGACTAGATCTTCCCAATACCTGTTGCAATCAAAGATATACAAGTTGTATAAAGAAAAAAAAATTGTGGAAATAACCTACTAAAGATATTAAAGGATGTAGGTAAGGACAAACAATCTGGGTGAAGACAAACAATGTATACAATCTATTTGAATTTTTAAAAAGTTTTGGGGCTCCTGATGGTTCATTGGGTTGAGACTCTGACTCTTGATTTTAGCTCAGGGTCATGATCCCAGGGTCGTGGGATTGAGCTCTGTATAGTGTTCCACACTCAGGGTGGAGCTGATTAAGATTCCCTCTCTCTCTGCCCCTCCCTTGCTCTCTCTCTGTCTCTGTCTCTCTCTCCCTCTCTCTCTCTCTCTCTGTCTCTCTCTCTCTCTCTCTCTCTCAAATAAAAAAATTGTGGGGCACATGGGTGGCTCAGTTGATTAAGTGTCCGACTCGATTTCAGCTCAGGTCATGATCTCATAGTTTGTGAGATCAACCCCACATTGACCTTTGCACTGACAACATGGAGTCTGCTTGGGATTCTCTCTCTCACCCTCTCTCTCTTTGACCCTCCCCGACTTGTGTTCTCCCTCTGTCTCCCTCTCTCTCTCTCTCCCTCTATCTCTCCCTCGCTCTCTCTCTCTCTCAAAATGAGTAAACTTAAAAAAAATTTTAACAGTGCTAAATCCAGTTATTCAAAAAGGAGGAGAAAAAATGGGAATAGGAAACAAAAGTGTATATTCTAATATAGCTAGGAGATAATTAAATTAAAACATGGACAAAAAGTTTGGACATAGGATGGACAAGAAGAGTGGCAAGAGACCAGTTTCATCAGGTCAATCCATTGCTTGCCATTCTTATTTAAACTATCACTTTCCAGATTGGAAAGGTGAGTTTTAATTAGTTTCTTTTTCATCAGTCAAGGCTCAATCTCTCTAAACAATCTTTGGGTAATGATGATATCCCCACTTTGATCAGCTTTAGGGAAATTGCAGAGCCAAGTATTAAACAGGTGGTTATGAAATTGTGCTCAACCACCTGTTATCTGACCTCTGGCTGACCCTGGCAACAAAGACCAGTGTACTTCAATTAGTGCAAGTGATAGGAAATGTAATCAACCCCTAATTAACACTGGGCGTTTGTGTTTCAATCTTGCAATCTGATATTCTCTTCTTAATCTTTGGTATATTTTATATATCAATGAAAGATTATAAAGAACTTGTAACTTGGTCCTAAAAAAATGTATGTATAATGACTACAAGGGGAAGGACTAAAGCGTTCTTCCACTTTATTTCCATATTTATTTAATTTGCTTATATTTATTTGCCTTAGGGTTAAAACAATTGCCTGTGTAGATCTATTAAAGCATTTTCTTAATGTTAAAAAAAATCTCAAACTTTGGTATCCATCAGAATTTTCTGAGGGATTATTTTAAAAAGAATTCCAGGTGCACCTGGGTGACTTAGTCAGTTAAGCATCTGACTCATGATTTCAGCTCACAGTTTGTGAGTTTGAGCCCCACACTGGGCTCTGCACTGATAGTGCAGACCCTGCTTGGGATTCTCTCTCTCCCTATCTCTCTGCCCTTCCCCCGCGCTCACTTGCTCTCTCTCTCTCTCTCTCTCTCTCTCATAATAAAAAAACTTAGAGAGAGAGAGAGAGAGAGAAAGAGAGAGAGAGAGAAAGAGAATTCCAGATCCCAGGTCCCACTTCAGAACTATGAAATGAGAATCTTCAAGGCTGGATCCTAAATGTTTATGGTTTTAACAAATTTGCAAGGTAATTCAGATGTAGACCTCAAGGATGAAGGCTGGCTATTGTAACTTTAACAAGTTCATCAGGTGATTCAGCTGCAGACCCACACTTGAGAACCATACAAATGAACTTATATTTGGAGGACACCTAGAATCAACCTTGAATGAAGCATCATAATTTTGATCTTATTATCCATTTCTGTGGTGTAGTAACAGGACTATTTCCTCACACAGGAATCCTATAAAAAGTCGGTGAAAACTGTTCTGGATATATAAGCAAAGTGACAAGAATTACTTTTTCTTCCTGTCTATGTTGGTCTCGAATTGGTCCTATTCTTTCATTCATTCATTTAAAAAAAATATCAAGTGCTATCATTTTTATGTGTGTGTATACACACACACACATATACATATACATATCTTGTTCCCAGCTTGTGTCCCAACAGATGCAGGGAAGAAGATAATGCCATTTCTACATTATGGAGTCAACATGTTGTAGTAGTTAAAGGTGAAAGTTCTGGAGTCTGACATCCTGCATCTGAAATCTGTCTCTGCTATATAACAACTTGGTAAGTTCTTTTTCTAGTCTAAATTACTTACTGCTTTTTCATCTGGAAAATGTTATTATTGATATATATGTACTAAGATTGGCATAAAGATTAAATCCTTGGCTCATAAATATTATTCCACATAAGACTGTTTACTGAAAAACAGATAAAATTATTCTCTCACATAACTGTTTTTACTGTTTATTCCATTATATTTTTGATATTTAGCTTTGTTTAGTGTTTTACATTTTTACTATCCTAAGTGTGCCATATAAGTACAGATTTCTGTTTTTTAAAACAAAATTTTTCCTCTTAAGGGTAGGTAATATTTTTTAATATCTTTATCTTAGTTACTAGAGAGCCAAATGTTTAATGCTGTACATTCTCATTAAATAATATATATTTATAAATTTTTTAAAAAATAAATATTTTTATAAATAAATACTGTATTAAGCTGAATTACATTATAAATCAAGTAAATCATATATAGAATATGTATGTATCTGTGTTTGTGTCTATATGTGTTACCTACAATACACAAATTGCCTCACAATTTAGCAGCTTTAAATAACACATGCATTTATTATATGACCATTTCTGTGGGTTAAGAATCTTGAAACAGATAAGCCAGGTCCTCTGCTTTAAGATCAATCACAAGGTCTTGTAAAGGGCTGCAGACCCATCTGAAGGCCAGTTTTGAAAAGACTCGCTTCTAAGCTCATTTATATAGTTGCTGGCAAGATTCAGTTCCTCATAGACTATTGGATTGAGGGCTTCAGTTCTTGACTGGCAGTTGTCCAGAGGCTGCCTTCAGTTGCTCACCAGGTGTGACTCATCAGTTTTATCAGAATAAGCAAGTGAGGAAAAACCAGGGAGAGAGTACTAGCAAGATGAAAGTTACAAACTGGTGTACCCTAATCATAGCCGTGGTCTTATTTATTCTAAGTGGCTAGATGCAGCCAGTATGCAAAGTGGGGGGTGGGTTATACAAGACTATGAATGCCAGGAATTGGTGATCACTGAGAGCCGTGTCAGAAGCTGCCTACCACTATGTATATTGGTGTAGCATTTGTAAAATAAGTGGCCAGGGAGTGCTTAATAGAACCATTCTCCTAAAGCATTCTCAAACTCTAGCCTGCATTCTGGAAAAATCTCCAGGATTTCTGATTCAGCAGGTCTGATGTAGGACTTTATAACCAGCCCTCGGCTGATGATGTTTGCTGCTGGTTTGGGAATCAAACTTTGAGAAATCCTATTTTAGAGGATATAACATGTTTTACTGCACAAGGATAACCAAAACTCACTTCTTACTGTAAGTTCCTTTGTCAGCCAATCTGACAGTCCTCCTTTTCCCTGCTGGGATAGCTACCATATCTGTTGCCGTGTGTGGCCATTTCTGAAAGAGACATTAAGATTTCTTCTGCTGGGAGCTTTTTTTCTTTACTAGCTCCTTTATAGATTGGTAGACAAATTGGGATCCAGGGATTTTGTAGGGTGCTAAAAAATTGTAGACAACCCTTATCTAGAGTTCTCAGAAAAATTGACACTTTGGATGAACATTGAAGAACAGAAAGATTTTGAGAGAGAAGGAGAGTCATTAAGTGACCTAATAAAACCATTCTTTTTTTGTCCATTGCAGCACATTTTTCATTTCCACACAAAGAAAGAAACCTAAAAGACCAATTAACACCCTGGAAAGCACTTTGGAATTGCTTTCTAAACTTGGTGTAATGAAAACAAATGGACATTTTGATTAAATAGATACCATTAGGATGACATGTTATGATCTCAACCCCTGGTTTAATGATCTAATTAAGACCAAGAAAAATTCATTATGGACTCTCATTCAAATAATTCATTTTACAGAACCAAAAAATAAACCCACTATCTGTTTGTTTAGGATAGGAAGACTGTCCTCAATGAATGAAGAAAATAAATTCAAGCCTGAAAACTTTATAACTATCTTTACTTCAAAGACAGAAAAGAAAAAAGAAGAAGAAGAAGGGGGAGAGGAAGAGAAAAAGGAAGACGAAGAAGAAAATAGCAATGCAAAGCGCAAACTAGTGGGAAGAAAATAGCCTCGGTCCTTGATGCATTTTTACCCTTTCCAAGCAACCATTCCTTGCTATAGTTACCTTAGCTTTTCCATTGCAACAGGAGAAAGAATTGGGTGATAAAGTGGTTGGAGTAAGATAAATACAACCACATAGGTTTTTGGAGGTGCATTATTATATCAAAGAGGTTAAGACAAAGTCAGGAAGTCAGAAAACAGGCAAAAGAGTGTAAGAATTGCATATGGGAGATCAGGAGAAGCAGTGATAAGAAACAGAGATAATTGCATGGGAACTGGACAGTTAACTTTATGTATCAACTTGACTCGGCTAAGGAAATCTCCAGATAACTGATAAAACATTATTTCTTGATGTGTCTGTGAGGGTACTTGTGGATGAGATTAGCATTTGAATCAGTTGGCTGAATTAAAGAATAAATTTTCCAGGACACCTGAGTGGCTCACTTGGTTAAGCATCCGACTCTTGATTTCAGTTTAGGTGATGATCTCATGATTCATGATTTAAAGCCCTGCTTCAGGCTCCATGCTGACAGCCTGGAGTCTGCTTGGCATTCTCTCTTTCCCTCTCTCTTTCTGCCTCTCCTCTGTTTGTGCTCATGCTCTCTCTCTCTCTCTCTCTCTCTCTCTCTCTCTCAAAAATAAAGGGGGAAAGGAGAAGGGGGGTGATGGTCATGGTGCAGGACACTTGTGGGGAAGAGCGCTGGGTGTTATATGGAAACCAACCTGACAATAAACTATAAAGTTAAAAAATTTAAAAAAAAAATAAAAAAAAATTACCTCCACCCAGGTTTCTAATCAAGTCAGACTGTTTAAATACATTACATATGTTTAAAAAAAATTAAAAATAGAGCTACCTACAACCCAGCAATTGCACTACTAAGTATTTATCCAAAGGACAGAGGAGTGCTGTTTCAAAGGGGTACATGTACCCCAATATTTACAGCAGCACTATCAACAATAGCTAAATTATGGAAAGAGCTCAAATGTCCAATGTCTGACAAATAGATAAAGAAGATGTTATACATATACAATGGAATATTACTCAGGGATCAAAAAGAATGAAATCTTGCCATTTGCAATGATGTGCATGGAACTAGAGAGTATTATGCTCAGCAAAATAAGTCCATCAGAGAAAGATAAATATCATATAATTTCACTCATATGTGGAATTTAAGAAATACAACAGATGAACATAAGGGAAGGGAAGGGAAAAAAAGATAAAAAAAGAGAGAGGGAGGCAAACCATAAGATATACTCTTAAATACAGAGAACAAACCAGGGGTTGCTGAAAGGATGTTGGGTGGGGGCATGGGTAAATGAATACTGGGCATTAAGAAGGGCAGTTTTTGGGTGTTATATATAAGTGATGAATCACTAAATTCTACTTCTGAAACCATTATTACACTACATGTTAACTAAGCTGGATTTAAATAAAATTTTTTTAAAAAGAAAAAAAAAATAAACTTTTTAAAAAAAAAAGAATAAATTTTCCATCACCAATGCAGATGTGCAGTATCCAATCTGTTGAGGGCCCAAATAGAACAAAATGGTGGAAAGCAAACTCTCTCTCTCTTCTTGACATGAGATATGCATCATTTTCTGCTCTCAGACATTGGAGCTCCTGGTTCTCAGGCCTTTGGATTCCAGGGATTATATTGTCAGACTTTCATTCTTGGTTAGGCTGGGAGAGACACATCAGCTCCCTGGTTCTTAGGTCTTTGGACTTAGACTGAATTATACCACTAACTTTTCTGGTTCTAAAGCTTACAGAAGGAATATCATGGCACTTCTCGGGCTCCAGAATTGTATGAGCCAATTCCCACATAAATTTCTTTATCTATCTCTCTATCTATCTATCTATCATCTATCTATCTACCCAACCATCTATCCATCCATCTATCCATCCATCTATTGGTTTTGTGTGTCTGGAGAACTCTGACTACAAAATATCAAGAGAAAAGGGAAAGGGAATTGACTGAAATTAAAGCATGCAGCATCTATGAGATTCCTACAGAATTAAACATGTAGTTTTCTTGGAGATAGTGTTTCCCCACAACAAGTTGAATATCATTGAAGCCTATAGTCAAAGAACTCTGCATTCACAAAGTTATTGCATGTCTCCTGGCTAAAGTCTCCACTTAAATATATGAGAAAGATAGAGAGGGAGAGAGAGAAACTATTAGATCATTGAGTAGTTTTCACTTGGAAGACTTTAAGATCAATTCACCTAAAAAACTTAAAAACAAAAATTTAACAGCATTGCCTGTGGCTTTGCCAATGGCAGTCTGTCTACTGTATTATATCAGGGGACACAGAAGGGGAGTTACAGCTAACTGTTGTCAATCTTCTTTCTTGTCCCTTAGAACATAATACTTTGAGCCAACCCATTTGACCCTGCCTTGTTTTCTTAGGCTTTTCTGTGTGGACTGTTAGGACCTCAACCATATGAACAGGAAAGGGAAAAAAATGGAGATGGAATTGGGCAGAATGATGAATAGGGAAATTAATCTAGTTACAGATGTGGCCCCTTAATGGTAGCCAACTTATGTACAAATTCTGTGAATTCTTCTTGATTAGATAAAGTGTTAATGCCTGAGATGACTGAATACAGATAGTATAGTCCAAATGGTAAGTAATACTTAAACTAATGGTGATGCTTTATTCTATTATGGGTATAAATAATGACTTTGTTCAAGGACTGGGCATGATCAAATTTGATGAGATACTTATAAAAATTAAACAGAATGACAAAACCTCTACACTTAGAATAGAAATATACAGAGAAAACAAGGAAAAAAGCTGAATCAAAATAATTGGGCCATAGTGATGGGAAAGTTGAAGGTTGTGACTTACATACTTACAGATGCCAAGGTTTTCCCACTGGCTTGGTGGACTAAATCTGGTCTACTGTTTAGAGCTTGCATATATCTGTTTTGCCCAGTTCCTAGTAGTTGGGATGGTGAAAACATCCATCAGTATAACTATCAAGATGAGTAAGGCAAGGTTTGACAGAAGATCCTGCCACTTTTTTGAGGTCATTGCCTCTGCTTCTTTCTGCTCACGGAGCTGCCTGACTCCTTCTTTCTGCCTGACTACTAGCCTAGTCAGTCCCATGTGTTGGACATTACTTCTTCCAGTCATAAGTATATAATCTTGTTACCACTCCCTTAACAGCCAGAATGGAAAAGAATCTTCTGTCTTTTTTGAAGAGTGTACTTGAAAGCAATATTCCCACAAAGCTTTGTGGTAGAGTAGACAAACCACAACTTTTGGAGTCAGGCAAAAACTGAATCAAAATACTTAAATACTATTGGGTCTTGTGTGTAACCTGAGGTTTGGTTCCTTATCTGTAAACCAATATAGCATTGTCTACCTCATGATGTTACTGATATGATTAAATGATAAAAAAACAAACAAAAATTAAATGCCTGGTATAGTAGCTAATACTCAACAATTATGAAATTTCTCCACCCCATGACATATCATCTTTATCTTTCTCTTATTTAGGGATTCGTGACATTCACCTTCTTCCTGTTTATGTACTCATTTTTGTGGCTCCCTTAGCATCTTACCTTCAAGCACAATACATGTCACTGGGTTTATTTTTACTCTAGGCTAGCAAAGTGGGTGCCTGTTTGTGGTTTATGTGGAAAAAAATTCCATTTAACCAGGGTGTAATTACCAACCCAGATTATTGAATATCTAAAATAAACTAATCAGTTGTTGGACACAAGTAGGATTTGAAAGTCAGAAAGTTGAGAAGTTAAGACAGCTTTGGCAATTTGTATATACCTTGAAATTTTCTTTATAAGTTTTCAGGAGTAATATAAACTTTAATTCATGTCATTTCCATTTTATTGTAGAGTTAATACAAACTGGAACTCTATAAACCTCGGATCTCATTAACTGATGTAAATATGATCTACCTATCCTTTCTCTTGTCAAAAGTGTTTTGTCTTTGTTATTCTGTTTCTTTGTTCCTGATATGTTTTATTTTATTTTGTGTTGTTTGGGTTTGCCTTATAATTGTTAAAATGATAAGTGTTTAAAATATCTTGAAGATGAGAATATTAAAGAATAATGTTTGACATCTCTTACAGTCAAATAATATAATGGGTCAGAATCTTTGCATTTTTAGGATGCTATTGTACTGTTCAAAATAATTTTACTGACTGTCAACTATCTTTATATGAGATCTGAGAGTAAGCAATTTTTAAACATTTTGAGACTGTGTAAAAACATGGATTATATCTAAGTGGTAATCACAGAGTTGAGCTAGTCCACTTCAACCAAAATATATAAATGAGGTGCCTGAACCTTTTTTTGATAGGAAAGATAGTTTACTTGCAGAAATAAGCCTGTTAAGTTATAATAGGAATATTAATAAGAAAAAGTCAAAGCATCTAGAGTCTTAATAAATGGAAATTTGGTAAGAATCATATTGTGAGATAATCATAAGACATATGGCCATTTAATGAGGAAGTTTTTGGACTCTATACACCAAAGATATTAGTTTTTCATAGTGATAGGCCCTCAAATAGGAAGGTTTGGGGCAGGAATGTCATCAGGTTAGATAAGTAAGTCAGCTCACAAAGCTGGGCTTCAGCCTTCCCAGAATAATATCCTGTTCTTTTGCCTAATGAAAGAGGAATGAAGTACCTCTGAGGTTCAGCATTCACTCAGGTAATCCTGAGAACTCTTCTCAATGAGGTCAACATAAGACTCTTCAGCAGGAATGAAGCTCTAAAATGGTAAGGATATAAGATGGCCTATATGAAGGTTAGTTGTAAGTCCTCAGGGATGATTTCAGGTTCCCCCTTTTCTAGAATTTTTAGGAGAAAACCGCATTAAAAAACTATTGATTTATTGGCATAAAAGCTAAGGACTGATAATGTCAAATATACTCGGAACATAATATTTATGATATCCCCCTTATAATGTATAGTTATATATTAATAAGGAGGAAAATTACTGTATATCTCTTCATAGATTGGGTTGACTGGTATGGTAAAGAATAAAGACTGACTTATTCCAATAAAATATTTGAGTAATTGCTGGTTAGCAAATATACAATTTTTCTAAGGCACCATGTACCCAACAAAAATATGATGCATGGAACATGTGAAATTCTAAATTTTCTAGTAATCACATCAAAAATATACAAATAAATAAGTAAAATTCTTTTACAGTTAAACATTCTCTGTTGAGATAATAGTAAGTTTACATGCTGTTTTAAAAAATAATACTGCATTGAGGGGCACCTGTGTGGTTAAGCATCTGACTCTTAATTTCAGCTCAAGTTATGATCAAGCCCCAAATTACACTCCATGCTGGACATGGAGTCTGCTTAAGATTCTCTCTCTCCTTCTCCCTCTGACCCTCCCCTGCTCATGCGTGCCTGGGGGCATGTGGACATGCGCTCTCCCTCTCTCAAAAAAACAAAAAACAAAACAAAACAAAAAAAACAGTATTGCATTGAGATCTCTCTACCCTGCACCCATTTTCCCCACAGATAGGATCTTATAACCCTTGAGTACAGTATCACAACTGAGATATTAACATTGATGCAGTTCATCAATCTTATTATTAATTTCCCAGTTTTAATTATATTCATATGTGTGTGTGTGTGTGTGTGTGTGTGAGAGAGAAAGAGAGAGAGAGAGAGAGAGAAATTAGATTTTTGCATTTTTATCACACATCACTTTATATACCCATTACCACAGTTAGATCACCATTAGGATTCTTCCTACTGCTTTTTTACAACCACAACCATTTCCCCCTACTTCCTGTGTCCCACATTCCTAACCACTTGCAACCACTAATCTATTTTCCATTTCCATAATTTTGTCTGGTAAAATTAGTTTTAATGACATTTTATTTATTTTAATATATCTAAACTATGACCATTTCAATGTATAATCAGTATAAAAATATAAATGAGATATCCTATATTCTTCCTATAGTACTGTCTTTGAAATCTCAGGTGTATTTTATACTTGCAGAACATATCAATTTGCACTAGTGACATTTTGATTGTTTGGTAGCCACATGTGTCTTGTGCCCACTGTATTAGCTCAGGCTTCAGGGATAATGTTTGCCCTTGAATTGTTCATGTCATTCAGTGTAGAGATTTTAGATTCATGGAAATATAAAAAGCTGGGTGTATATTTTATGAGCACCCCAGAAGTGTCCAGATTTTTAAGTGGTGATATGACATGGATGACTGAATTGGACATATATATAATAATGACAACTCTGTCCTTAATATGCAGAAACAAGCAATAGAAATTTTATTATTTGCTTATCCTTCTACTTACTGAGCTAGCTTGAGAAGTAGTTTACAATGAAACCTTTGGGATGCCTACCCAACATTCACATTATTTCTTTGCAAACTACCCAGTTGAACCCATAAAATAGACTCCTGTTGCAATATAGACAATATGGCTGTCCTTTCTTGGCCATATCTGATTAGACTGGACAAGGACACCTGACATAGGAAAAGCTAATCCGTTAGACAGGCTGAGTCAGTCAGATTCTCTCTTCTAGGAATTTCTTGAGCCTGAGAAATAGCTCAGTTAGCTATGGCAAGAAACTAATGAGAATAGTAGAGTTGAGAATGGAATAGTCATGCTTGGGTTATGGTGAAGTATAAGAGGAAATAGTCTATAGTAACAAAGAATATAAACACAAGTGACTGAGAAGGCATGTTTGTACAAAGCCATATTTCTGCTAGTCAAAATGGCCCCTGGCCTTTAAGACATTGTTAGTTCAAACATAGAAAGAAAGAGTAGTTAAGTCTGCAGTCAGTAGAGAAAGAAAATCTGGTACTGAATACTGTTTGCATAATGTTGTTATTACCTGTGACCATTAAATGTTATTAACGAACTTAAGCAGGCTGTGGAAATAATGCTTCTCTAGGCTCTTTTTAATGAAGAATTTTCCACAAATATATCTTTAGGATTGAATCTCTTCGTTCACAATTCCTACTAGGTGACAAGGCCATCCTTACCAAACAAAAAGATTTCAAGTATGTACATGTGTGTCAAATATATTTTGTATCACCACAGTTGGACAAGGAGAGAACAAAAATTTACACATAAGCAAACATGAACTCTACATTTGAAATACTTCTGGAGTGAAAAAAAAATAGGTCTTGGCTTTCTATAGAAGGCAGTTGCTCTTAAGGAACTTTGGGGTTCAAA
Organism: Cryptoprocta ferox; assembly: GCA_028646485.1. NCBI lineage: Eukaryota > Metazoa > Chordata > Mammalia > Carnivora > Eupleridae > Cryptoprocta > Cryptoprocta ferox. The sequence goes on along the minus strand of CM053566.1, from coordinate 56,387,235 downwards.
AATCCAGGTGTGTTGGGTTTCCTTCACATGGAGGTATATGGTACCATCTGTTCCAGGACCAAAGAATTTCATCTCAAGCTATTTATTTTCCACTTAAGGATGAATGAGGGAGTGGTTTAAAAGTTTTCTGGGTAATGTGATGACAGACTAGGCAGTGATTCCAGTTCTTTCTCCGCCTGTGTGTAAGAGGTTGATTTTGATAAGCTTGCCAAAGGACATAGACACTTCTCCTCCTCCAAACATCTGTGGGTGATCCATTCCCCCCCAAAATGACAGTATCTGTCTTCCTACTAGCTGGCTGGAGAGCTTGTGTGCCAGACTCTCACAGCTGTGGGGGCATAGCTGACAATCTATCTTCAAAATGCACCACATGCCAGTTGTTTGGATCAAGGTAGCTTGGAAAAGTCACTTCTTAGGAAGAAAACTTTACCTGAGAAGATTTTCTCATAAGAAGTACATTGCTGCTTTTCCCTCAACTTTTGCACATATGGGGGAACATCAGAGTACAAAATAATTACCTTGCCTTTGGGGATTCTTCCTATCAGTTTTTAACAGCATAACTGAGTCACCTGGCTGAGAGTTTTGCTGAGCATTCTCTACCTTAAATAAAAGCTTCTCAATTTTCCAATGCATGTTGACAGATAGACACTTTGAAAGTTACAGCTATCTTCCATAAAAATTCCCCCCACTTTTGCTTACCAGGAAGAACATTAATAAATAGATGTTTACTTCTGCCAATGAATCGATGCTAGATATTCATTTAATTTATTAATTGCTATTTCAAATTCTATGATATATATTGAGGGAAATTCCATATACTAATGTGTTTTAAATATTAATGCAAATATGATATAAATTCACTTAACAAAATGTGTCCTAAGGCATCCAACCAAGTAACAGGATGTATATATAAAACATATAATACATATAGTCATATAGTATATTTATGCATATAGGCATATTAAAGACACATGTGTACTCTGTAAGCTTGTACAAAAATACCATCTTATTAAGTAACATGACTCTAGTTCTAGTTATATGATTCATCTGAAGGTTTTACATAGATTTCCATGACAATATCTCTGTACTCACCCCTTTTTTAGCATGAGTAAATGGGTGCAGAGGGGCAAAGAGCAGAACTCTGATGTGATTTTCATGCCTTTAAGTATGGCTGACTTCATAAGATTGACAAATTGGCATTTTCTTCAATTAACCACTTCTTCGGGGGAATTGATGAATTACACCCAATGAAGGCCAATTACTTCTCCATCCACCAAATGATCCTCCTTAGAGTGCTTTTTGATTTACCTTGTGAATATGGTTTTCTGATTCATATCTCATACTATCTATAAATAGGTCACTGAGGTCTAGTGCACATTTATTAATAGAATAAAAATGTAATAAGGCTTGTAATGCAGTAAGCATTTTATATTCTGATGTAACTTCTTTTTTCATTGAAAGATTCATTATTTGTAAATTAGCATTCTTCCTGGTACACAGTAGGAGTTCAGCAAATGTTTGTTTTTGTTTTATTAATATTATGAAGCACCACAATAGCCATATCAGAAAGGTCAAATCTGAATGTTTTGCTTTCTCTATATTCGGGAAAATGCTGAGCAGAGGGACTGAGCAAGAGCTGAGTATGGTCCATAGAGCGACCCATCAAATGGCATGTAAGGACCTAAAAGATTCATGTTGGAGTGTAAATGAAGAAAAAAGCCAGATTATGGAGGACAAATAGGCAAATGAGTTGTTGCTTTCCAGTAGATATGTCTAGAAATTATTAGTTCAAGAGATAGAATAAAAAAGAGGCTACTTATAGTAGCTGATTTTAAAAAGTTGCAGTTAGGGGCGCCTGTGTGGCTCAGTCGGTTAAGCGTCTGGTTTCAGCTCAGGTCATGATCTCATGGATCATGGGTTCATCCGGCTCTGTGCTGACAGCTAGCTCAGAGCCTGGAGTCTGCTTTGGATTCTGTGTCTCCCTGTCTCTCTGACACTCCCCTGATCGTGCTCTCTCTCTCAAAAATAAATTAAAAACATAAATTTTTTTTTAATTGCGGTTATTGTCCTCACCTAAACAGTAGTTTTGTTTCGGTGGCTGAATCTTTAAAAAATAAATGCCATGTTTTAATATATAAAATCTATTTGTTGCTAATGAAACAATTTTATTTATGCTTTATGTTTTGGAGTTTTGAACAAGATATTGCTTGAAGATTATGTAGTTTAAAATATTTGGAAAGCACTAGTATAAACACTAATATATTTGCAACACAATAACAATTACTGTACTACAAATATGTATGCACAGGATGTGACATTAAAGCAAGGCATAGATACACTTCTTTGTGTAATTTAAATAAAAAGAGAACATCTACCTCTGTTTTTACATGGGTCAAGATAATAAAATATGAATTTAGAGAGATTATCATCTAAACAAATATTATACATATAAAAATATGCGGTATATGAGCATTTTGACATTAAAGATCAATTGGAAATGTGGGGCTGCTTAGCTAGGTAGGACTTTTGAGATAAATTCTAGTTGATTTGCTAAGGGCAACAATTTTTTGTATTTGTGGATTCATAATTACATCTCGAAACAATTCACACATATTATTTCTTCTGTTCCTCAAAACCCTCCAATATGTAGATTATTTATAATTAAATTAATTTTGGATGAGTAAGTACACCTATATAAAATAAACATTGCTTTCCAGAGTTTACAGAGCAAGTTTCTTTCTAAAGACATCTATAGAAGTCCTCAGGAGCTGGAAGGGGGCAGCTGTTTCCCCAGGGACATCTTCCCTTCAGAAGTGAAGAGTTCTGCTTTGCCCAACCTGCATTGGCAATGCCTGATTAATGTACTCTTTTTCTGTCTCCAGTCACTTTTCCAGATAGCATCTGTCAAAAGCAGCCTTGGACAAAGCTCAGAAGGAAACATGTGTATGCAAATCTTTTTCTTTGGAGAAGAGAGCGAGGGAGGGGATATGTATGACTTGGGTATCTCCATTCTCAGAATGATAACTCTATCTTGATTTTGAACTCTCCTCAGAACAATGAAGGATAGAATCTCAAAGAAAGCTTTTCCCTCTTAGGCTGACCTACAAAAAGAGTCACTGCAGCAAACTCCCAGTGAAAGGAAAGTGTCCTTTTCCTTTTGACTGATAAGGAATTCACAATATTTTAAGAATAAGCGGTGATTCTTTATTGTCTTCATTAAGCGTATGATAAATGTGTGTAGGGCAATAAGAAGAGGAATAAACGGAAGAGACAGGGCCACAGGGACTTGCTTGGGAGAGAAATGGGCTGCCATTTGAGGAAAGGAGAAAATAGTTACAAAGGACCTTCTCTTCAGAAAATGATCCTGCTTTAGTATGTTGATAAACTTGACTATAAGAAAAGCTTTTCTAGCAGTTTATTTCTTGTAATCATCTTTGATGGAACAGCTGATCCACATAGTTACCTCAGGTATTATCTAAGTGGAGATTGAATTACTTTTATACTACCACCAAATGTAAAAAAATAAAAGAAAAAACACAAGAACTTTATTTGCAACATCATTTTATTTCCTTATGCCTGTTCGGAATAGGAACTACTTATTTTAATCCTGTTTAAACTGTCTTTCCATAAATATACTAAATATAAGACTTAAACACTTAGAAAGAATTGGAAGATGCCATTGAGCAAAGCTGCACTCATTATCTAACCAAACGAAAAGAACTTTGGAAGAAAAAAGTCACAAATGGCAAGACATTGAAGAATCTACTTATCTTTTCCACTCTGGTGATTTTAGACTCCCCGACCAAATTGAAACACCATTTTCCAAACAATAATGTAATACATTTTTGACATCACAAAAGAATGCTTTTAAGGCATAAAAAATGCATTTCCCTTATGTAATCAAAAACAAAAACCCTATAAATTATAATGCAATAAACAGTCCAATTCCTCTATTGAATGTATTTAAGCGATATGTGCTGATTAAGCTCTTAGTCCATTGTGTTAACTGTCTAGTGAAAGCTTTTTGAATCTGGTTTAACCTGTATGAAATGCCTTAGTGATAGGTCTCAAATAAAAAGAGAGAAGAAAATTAATCCTGGGCTTTGTTCCCTTATATATTTTAATAAATGTTGCTGCATGTTTTTAATACATTTATTTCTTACACAGAATGCCAAATGGTTTCTTTTGAATGAAAAACCCAAAAACAAATTTACACTTTAAAATGTAAAGCAATTCAACAATATAAGCAGTATTTCCCTGAAGATGTGTTTTCTGTTTCTTAATAACTCTTCATAGTAATTTCAGCTTTACATAGAAGTAGGCTTTGCCAAAAATTTTCACAATATCTTTTTTCCCCCTTTTTCATGCTTTGCCTTGCTGAGATCATCTTAAGACGGTCTTGTGCATTCTTACATTAATAGGTTCTACTTCTTTAACATAGTGATCTATAAGTTGATAGAGACATTTGCTAGATTTTGCCATGAAATCTCTTTATACAAAGAGAAACTCAAAATAAAGAGAAGACCCCCACAATATTATCAGCAGGGATGTACTTAACAGAATTCCAGAACATTGCAGTAGTCCATGAGGTGACTATTTCTGGGGGATCTTTAAATTAAGATGAAATAAAGAGAGCTGACAACCAAAAATAGTTAAAATAAAGAGGACTGCCCATAGATGGTGCACCCAGATTCTAGTTGCCAACACTCTCGTTTAAGAAAAAGGAACAGAGGGACAGCTATAATGTAGATTCAATTCCCATATGTAAAAAATGTAATTGTTTATGGGAAACAAAAATACAGCCAGCTCAGTTGATTATAGTTTAATAAGTCTTTTGAAATAGAAAATTATGCAGGAGGCACCTTTCAATGATTGATGTCTGCTCCCTAGTAAATTGGTTAAGTGAAAATGAGACATACGATAAAAGCAGATATGTAGAAGGAAAAGAAGATGGGGACAATTTAGGCCACACTCATGGGCTCCATGACTTGGGACAGATCATTTAACACAGTGAGTCTCATTCTTGTGTTGTTTTTTAATATTATTTAACCATGAAGATTTCTTCGAACACTAATCCCACCCTTTCCTGGGAAGCCAAATGAAAACTGAAACCCTTCCTGGAGCTAAGCCTCAATCCCATTATAGGAGTAGGAATTTTGGGTTGAGAATCATAGTTCCAATAATACGGAATGATGGTGTTCTCCAAATCAAACACCATGCCATAACCTTTCTTTTTCTATGCTAGAAATATTTTGCCCATCTGTAGTTTTTCAGTCTAGGGAATGTGCTGTAAGTCTATCTATGTCAACAATTTAGATGACTTTGAAGCAGGTAAAATCATTTCATTTCCCTTGCTTATTCATTCTCTGTTCTAATAACTTGTCCTCTACCAGTTTCCTTATTCTTCCCAGTTTTGATATCTGAACTTACAAGTTAAATGTGGTATGTATTTAAGAGAAATCCTGGTTTTAGGGGATACTAAAACAGGTCGTTTTTAGTAGTAGTAATAAAAGAGCTACTGTTCTTCTTTAAAAAAGGGCTAATAGAACTAAAATACAGCATTTTTAAAATCTAAGACTTAAAGTAGAAGACAGTAATCAATTGGTGACATTTTGCATATGCTAATGTGCCCTATGCTCCTTCCCCTTTAAATTAATGACTTGCTGATATGCCAGTACACAACTGGTACTATTGACTATCGTTCATTGAACATGTGTGTCTTTGTTAGGAACATGAGCTCTGAAGCCAGACCACTTGGGTTGGAGTCCTCACTCTGCCGCTTAATAGCTTTCAATTATTTATCTTCACTGTGTCTTATGTCCTATTCACAGTATGGAGGGGGGATAAAAATAATAATACAGACTTTATACGTTATAATATAATATATATTATATATATAATACTGTGATACTTGTAATATATTTAGCACTATGCCTGATGTAAAAGCAATATGAATTATCTTTGTTAATAACTATAATATTATATAATCAACAGAATTATTAATGTTAGTAAATATATAGTAAGTATATAATTGATAATAATTATATTATTGATTTTTTGTCATTAGCTACTATTATCAATAACTGTTACTAATGTCTTTCAGGGTTTTTTTTACATTATATGAATTTACCATGTATTATTTATTTTACTGATATTATTTTAACTAATCTTCCCTTTAACCCTCTGAGTTAAAATACTATTAAAGTCCTCATTTTAGACATGAGATAATTGAAGCATAAAGAAATTAAGTAAAGTGTGCAAGCTTAAAGAGTAAATGGTAAATCTCAGATCTATTCATAAATTCTCCTCTATCTTGTCTTCCTTTGAGTTCTCTCTTTTGAGTTCTCTCTGGTTAGCCTGCCCCTCATAATAATCCACACTTGCCACTTATTCTCTACCTAGAATTATGGACCATGTTAGTGAACCTATCTAATTTCCAGAACTATGTCCTTTAATATCTGGCTTACCCAAATTTGCTGGCTCTCAGTCTAATGGCATAGGAAAAGTAATGTTAAGGTGTAATTTCTTAGCCCTCTGGGAGGACTTAGGTAGCTCTTTTTTAATTCTTTCAGAAACTCATGCCTGTAAGGGGCCACTACTTACAAATAAATTCTTGAATTCTAGTGTCCTTTCAGAAGATAATGCTTCTCTCTCTCTCTCTCTCTCTCTCTCTCTCTCTCTCTCACACACACACACACACACACACACACACACACACCACACTTAAAGTTCTCATGCTAGATATTTAGCCTATGTATTAGGCTGTAAGGGTAGAAATTTGGTGGTGAATACTTGCTCCTGACGGATGATCTATTCCATTCCTGAAAATATTCCACATTCTTGAATATATCTTAAACATGAGATTATATAAAGTAACCACCATAGTCCTGATACATAGAAAGCTTTCAAAATAGTTTTTTTCAACTCTTCTTCTTGTTCAATATCTGAATAAAAATGAACAGCCATAATTCCTCTGCTCTTTCAAATTCTATGTTTTTTTTAACTTAGGTGACAACCACCACTGATCTAACCACCTCTTTCCTTGTTCCTGGCTCGGAAAATATGGGAAGCCCCAGCATTTCTTGAGGAATGATCACTTCTCCCTGTGTCCTTACCAGTATGTTGTTGCAAATACACATTTCCTTCATTCATACAATATGCTGCTACTGCATGCTGCAGCCCTTTACTCTATTTTTTATAGAGGCCCCTATGATACAGATACTAAATTATTTTTTACTTCAGTGCAACCCTCTTTCCTTCTTGTTCTTTTGTTTGTTTTAGTGGCGATAAAATAAACATAAAATTTACCATTTTACACATTTTAAAATATACTATTCAGTGGTTTTAAGTACATTCACATTGTAGTGTAACATCACCACTATCCATATCCAGAACTGTTTCATCTTTCCAAATGGAAATTCCATAATAATTAAACAACAGTTCCCCATTGTCTCCTCTTTCCATTATCTTAAAACCACCATTCTACTTTCTGTCTCTATGAATTTGACTACTCCAGTTACCATAGAATCACAGAATTTGTCGTTTTGTGATTGAGTTATTTTATTTAGCATACTGTCAACATTATTTATGTCACTCACTATTCTTCATTTTATTCATGTTGTTTAATATATCTATCTAATGTTGAGTAACATAATTTTATGTATATAACACATTTTGTTTGTCCATGTATCAGTTGATAGACATTTGGGTTATTTCTACTTTTTGGCTATTCTTTATGTTTTAAGCATTTATCCATGGAGATTGTGTTAATCATATAAATTCAGTTATAGACTCTTTCAAAAAGATCATTGTCTGGACAGACTTACTCTTCTTTATATATATATATTTTTTCTTATGGACAGTTCCTCATTATAATGTTCCTCTTCTATCAGTCTGAAAATAATCATTAATAATAGAAACAATAAACAATACCAAGTTCAATGCCAGTTGAATTGCCAAGCCTTTCTGAGGAATTCTGTCATTGAATTTTTACAAAATCCTATGAGGTGGATACTAATACTCAAGGGTACCAATAATAAGGAAACAGAAGTGTAGAAAAGTTAGATGTTCAAAGTCATACAGCTAGTGAATATGAGTGTGAAACAATGAAATTATTTAAGCCCATTTTTGGATCAATATAACATGATAAAATGGCATGCCCACGAGTTTAGTCATACATGAGAATAGATTGGAATGCCAATCATTTGAAGGAAGTGGCAGGAAGCTCTACTGCATGAAAAACAATGGAGAGGGCTTCATTCCCACCCATTCCACAAACAATTTCTCTGACCTGAATAAGTCACTTGAGCTTTCTGAGCTTCTCTCTTTTATGAAATGATATGTTGAGCCATGTCCTTTTCAAAGTTCATTTCAGATCTAAAATTGAACACCATATTTTAATTTTTCCCAGCTATTTCCTGCTTATGTTAACTATGTTTTAATTGCTTATCCAACATCCATAGGATCTAGCAAGAAGACTTCATGAAAAGTTATCAAGATGGAATTTGATGATTCGGTCCATAATTTTTAATAGCACATCGAATCATGAATAATTTAATAGTCTAACAATATGACTGTATTTAATCAATTGCAACATTAAAAAATATGTCCTTTAGCTAAAAATATAAACAATTACAATAATTTATACCAACATATGAGGCATATTTGCTTTTTTCTGTTTACAAAATAAGTGACCCTCAGAAGGGTCATTGGTTCCCTCATAATTCAGCTTGAGCATCCATCTGCTTCAAACTAGTAATCCTCTTCTATGTCTGAAATTCTATCAGGAAGAAAAATCCTCCCCTCTGAAGAGTGTTTCTACCTTATTCAGCCCCAATGTGAATAAAACACAAATGAGAAAATGAGGAAGTTAGAATTATACATGAATGTCAGTTCAGCACTGATTAAAACCATGGACTCATCCAAAATTTTCTGGTATGAATCATTTTGACTAAAGAATAGACCATCCACCAAAGCTATTTTGTTTGCTTGCTTCTTATTTCATATGCAGTTTACAACAAGAATCAGAGGGGGAAAATGAAACAAATATCAATGACAATAAAATCAACAATTTGCCAGACATTTCAAGGGGAAAAGCAACTGTAAATAGATTGAAAAGTGCCAGCAAAGAATTTCAATGTGCTGGTCCCTCCCTATCTCTCTGATTTCAAGAATGTTCCCTCCAACTTTCTACCACTAAAGAAAAGATAATCCCTTAGGGATTTCTGAACACTAATGAAGAAGATAATTTCTATTTTTAGAGGGGTATTTGATTTTTTACATAGATAGGAAGATAGACATAAAATAATGGAGGAAAAATAGCCTATTGAGTTGAAGTTTCATCTTTTCAATGTGACTTATCTTGAAAAAGTCGAAGTTTCCTCAGCAGCAAATGAAATAGTATTTCCTCAACCTCCTTCAGAGTTTGCCATAAGTGTTAAATGATATTACCTACATGAAGAATTTGGAGCACCTGAACTTGTTAGTTTCCATTGTTAGCTTTAGAAATTATATAAATCTCATTTATTTAATAGCCCTCAAACAATGGTGAAAATAATAAGAAAATGCTGTATTAAGATAATAGAGACATTTTGGATTAAGAGAAGATAAACTGTATATTACACGCAGTCTCTCATCTGGAAGATTTTCTCCTTCCATGTAAAGGTATTTAGAAGGGAGTGCCTCATTGATTGTTCCAGCCTCCAGTCTAAATATTCAGGTAAAGAGCAGAGACCACCTGCAGGATTCCATAGAGCAACTGGGAGACAATCATTGGATTGGATCATATGCTAATGGTTCTGAAAATGTCTTCCCACCATGGAACTTTTTAATTTCAATTTTATTTTTCTTAGAAAAAATAATAGCAACCAACCTTCAAATGTCCACCGACCTCCTTCTGGGAAATGCAGTTCACCTGAAAAATCTCAAAACTCACCTTGAATACTGAGAAAAATTGCCAGGGAAATGAACGTTAAAGGTGTAAACATTTGTACAGACATTACAATCTTGTAATAGTAAAGCCAACATAGATATTATGTGAGGAAACATCACAGAGTTTAAATAATGCACAATAATTTTTATTTCCAAATCTGTTTCCATATGAAATCTGCATCCCCTATGTATTTTGTAAGGCTTTAATAAACATTAATTATACTGAATTATGTTCTTTCATATATCTAGTCATAAAATGCCTCAAATAAGTATTTAAGTTATGTATATGACTCAGGAGTTGGAAATATAGGACAAATATTCTTAAGGTCACTCTAGAAGTTTGCATCTCTGGCACTTAAAACCTTCAGTCAGAACTTTGAAAGCAAAATTTGAAATCACCTTGACCTTATATTTGGTGGTGTTATTTTACTTGTAAACATAAGTTACATTTGGAAATTTAATTGAAAAATAATACATTATGCTTCTGATAAAAAAGGAACATATTTTATAATAGAAAATGTAGATGACCAAGAAGTAGAAAAAAGAAATCACTTCTAATCTCACACATAGTGATAAACACACATACTCTTGTGGATGTAGCATTCTAGGAACTTTTCTACAATTTCTGTCTGTTAAATTCATCTTTTAAAAAATTAACATCACAGTAGGTAACATTAGTTTCAAATGTACAATATGATGATTTAATATATGCATAGTATATTGTGAAATGATCACCACACATAGTTAATTTTTTTAAATTTTTATGTTTATTTTTGAGAGAGAGAGACAGAGTGTAAGCAGGGGAGGAGAAGAGAGAGAGAGAGAGACACAAAATCTGAGGTAGGCTCCCGCCTCTGAGTTGTCAGTATGGAGCCTGACGTGGGGCTCGAACCCACAAATGGTGAGATCATGACCTGAGCTGAAGTTGGACACTTAACTGACAGAGCCACCCAGGTGCCCCAATTCTTTTTTTTCAAATCAGAACTTTTAAAATCTATTCTCTTAACAGTTTTCAATATACAATATAGCATTATTAACTATAGTGTCCCTGCTGCACATTACATCTCCAGGACTTATTTATTTATACCTAGAAATTTGTATCTTTTGACTATCTTCACCCATCTTACTCACCCTTACCTCTGGCAACCACCAACCTGTTCTCCGTAGCTATGAGTTTGGGTTTCAGTTTTTGTTTGCTTTGATTGCACATATAAGTGAGATTATATAGTATGTGTCTTTATCTGACTTACTTAACATCATGTATCAAGGTCCATCCATTTTGTCAAAATGGAAGGATTTCCTTCTTTTTATGGCTATATAATATTCCATCATATATGATGAAATATATATTTCTTTATTCATTCATCCATCAGTGGACACTTTAGTTACTTTCATGTCTTGACTCCTGTAAATAATGCTGCAACAAACATGGAGTGCAGATAACTTTTGAGAGAGTGATTTTGTTTCCTTTGGATAAATGCTCAGAAGTATCATTGCTGGATCATATGATGGTTCTATTTTTAATTTTTTGAGGAACCTCAGTACTGTCTTCTGTTGTGGCTACACCAATTACATTCTCTCTAACAGTGTGTATGGTTTCTCTTTACCCCACATCCTCACCAACACTTGTTATTTCTTATCTTTGCATATGCACTTCCCTGATGATTAGCGATGCGGAGCACCTTTTTACCTACCTCTTGGCCATCTGAATATCTTCTTTGCAGAAATTTCTATTCAGATATTCTGCCCATTTTTTAATTGATTTTTTTTTTTTGCTATTGAGTTGTAAGAGTTCTTTATATATTTTGGATATTAGCCCTTGATCAGATACATGATTTGCAAATATTTTCTCCCATTCAGTAGGTTACCTTTTCATTGTGTTAATGGTTCCATTTGCTATTTAGAAGCTTTTTAGTTTGATGTAGTCCCCCTTGTTAATTTTTTCTTTTGTTGCCTTTGCTTTTGGTCTCAAATCCCAAAATAATCATTGCCAAGACTGATGTCAAGAAGCTTACTGCCTATGTTTTCTTTTAGGAGTTTTATGGTTTCAGGTATTATGTTTAAGTGTTTAATTCATTTTGATTTTTGAGTATGATGTAAGACAGTGGTCCAACTTCAGTTCTTTGCATGTGGCTGTCCAGTTCTTCCAATGCCATTTATTGAAGAGCTCATATTTTCCCCATTGCCTATTCTTGGCTTTTTTTTTTTTTTTGTCATAAACTAATTGACTATATATGCATGGGTTTATTTGGGGGATGTTTATTGTGTTCTGTTGATCTATGCTGCCCGTTTTTATGTCAATACTACACTGTTTTTGATTACTGCAGCTTTGTAATATGGTTTGAAATCAAGAAGCATAATGCCTCCAACATTGTTCTTTCTCTAGATTACTTTGGTTATTCTGGGTCTTTTATGGTTCCATACAAACTTTAGGATTATTCTATTTCTGTGAAAAATTCCATTGGAATTTTGACAATGAATATGCATATTTCTTTTTTTAGTATGGACTTTTTAACAATATTAAATTTTCCAACTCATAAGTATGGAATATCTTTCCGTTTATTCATGTTTCTTTCATCAATGTTATAGTTTCTGGTGTACAGGTTGTACACCACCTTGGTTAAATATATTCTTAGATATTTTATACTTTTTGATGTAATTGTAAATGATATTGATTCTTAATTTCTCTTTCTAATAGTTATTAGTTTAGTATACAGAAACACAACTGATTTTTGTATATGGATTTTCTGTCCTGCAAATTTACTGAATGTATTAGTTCAAACATTTTTTTGGTGGAGTCTTTAGGGTTTTTTATATATATCATCTGCAAATAGAGACATTTTTAATTCTCTTCCAGTTTGGATTCCCTTTATTTTTCTTGACTAATTCCTCTGACTAGGATTTCCAATACTATGTTGACTACAGGTGATAAGAGTGGGTATCCTTGCCTTACACTTTTCGTTTTTTTAATGTTTATTTTTTTTTCTTGAGAGAGCGACAGAGCATGAGTGGGAGACGTGCAGTCAGAGAGGGAGACACAGAATCCAAAGCAGCCTCCAGGCTCTGCTCTGCCAGCACAGAGCCTGACGCGGGGCTCAAACTCACCAACCGGGAGATTGTGACTTCACCTGAAGTTGGACGCTTAATCTACTGAGCCACCCAGGAGTAACCCCCCACACACACACACTTTTTTTTTTAAAATGTTTATTTATTTTTGAGAGAGAGAGGGAGAGAGAGCATGAGTGGGATAGGGGCAGACAGAGAGGGAGACACAGAATCCAAAGTCTTACTCTTGATCTTAGAGGAAAAGCTTCCAACATTTTACCACTGAGTATGTTAACTGTGGGCTTGTCATATATGACCTTCATTTTGTTGAGGTACCTTCCCTCTATACTAACTTTATAAAGAGTTTTATAATAAATTGATGTTGAATTTTGACAAATGTTTTTTCTGTTTCTATTGAGATAATTTATTTTTATCCTTTTATTAACATCTTTATTTATTTTTAAGAGACCGAGAGAGACAGAGCATGAGCAGGGGAGGGGCAGAGAGAGAGAGGGAGACACAGAATCTGAAGCAGACTCCAGGCTCTGAGCTGTCAGCACAGAGCCCAACGTGGGGCCCGAACCCATGAAGTGTGAGATCATTACCTGAGCCTAACTCAAACACTCAACCAACTGAGCCACCCAGGTGCCCTGTTTTTATCCTTAATTCTATAATTGTGGTGTATCATTGGTTGATTTACACATGTTGAACCATCCTTGCATCCCTGTAATAAATCCCACTCGATTATGGTACATGATTTTTTAACATACTGTTGAATTTGATTTGCTAACATTTTGTTAAGGAGTTTGCATCCGTGTCCATACCCATTTCTTCTAGGTAATACAATATGTTGGCATATAAATGTATATAGTAGTCCCTTATCCTTTATATTTCTGTGGCATCAGTTATAACATCTCTTTCATTTCTGATTTTGAGTTTTCTCCTTTTTTTTTTCTTTGTGAGTCAGCCAAAGGATTGTTTATTTTGTTTATCTTTTCAAATACCAGATCTTAGTTCCACCTATTGTCTTTTTAGTCTCTAGTTCATTTTTTTCCATTCTGGTATTTATTTCCTTCTTTTTACTAATTTTAGACTTCATTTGCCCTTCTTTCTAGTTCTTTCAGATGTAAAGTTATTTGGGATCTTTTTGTTCTTGATGTAGGCATTTATCACTGTGAACTTCCTGCTTAAAACTGGTTTTGCTGCATCCCATAAAGTTTGGCGTGTTGTATTTCTATTTTTATTTGTTTTATTTTTTTTATCTTTTGATTTCTTTTTTTACCCATTGGTTCAGTAACATGTTATTTAATATCTACATATTTGTGAATTTTCCACTTTTCTTTTTATTATTGATTTCTAGTTTCATAACACTGTGGTTGGGGAAAAAATGCTTGATAAGATTTCAGTCTTCTTCTATTTTTTAAGACTTGTTTTGTGGCCTGATATTTGGTATGTCTTGGATATTGTTCCATGTGCTATTGAGAGGAATTTGTATTCTGTTGTTTTTGGATGGAATGTTCTATAATTGTCTGTTAAGTTTTTCTGGTGTAACATGTTATTTAAGGCTAATGTTTCCTTATGTATTTTCTGCCTGAATGATTTATCAGTTGATGAAAGTGGCTATTAAAATCCCCTAGTATTATTGTATTGCTTTCTATTCCTCCCTTCAGGTCTGTAATACTGGCTTTATATATTTAGGTACTCCTATATTGGTGCATAAATATTTGAAAATATTATATCCTCTTGTTGGTTTGCCCTCTATATCATTATGTCATGCCCTTCCTTATCTATTATTACAGTCTTTGAAAATCTATTTTGTCTGATAGAAGTGTGGCTATACTGGCTTTCTTTTGGTCTTCATTTGTATGGAATATCTATTTCCATCCCTTCAATTTCAGTGTATATGTATTCTTTTATCTAAAGTGAGTCTCTTGGAAGCACCATATAAATGAATCTTGGTTTCTTTCTTTCTTTCTTTCTTTCTTTCTTTCTTTCTTTCTCTCTCTCTCTCTCTCTCTCTCTCTCTCTCTCTCTCTCTCTTTCTGTCAACCCATTTGGCCACTCTATATCCTTTGGAGAATTTAGTCTGTTTACATTAAAATAATTATTGATATGTGTGAACTTATTGCCATTCTGTTAGTTGTTTTCTGGATATTTTGCAACTCTTTGTCCTTTATTCTCTTATTCTCTTCTTTTCATGATTAGATGATTTTCTGTAGTAACATGCTTAGATTCCTTTGTCTTTATCTTTTGGGTATCTACTATAAATTTTTGCTTTGTCATTACCATGAGGCTTACATAAAACTACTTGAAGTTATAGCAATCTATATTAAATTGATAACTTAATTTTGAATGCATTCTAAAGCTCTACATTTTTATATCCCCTCATGTTTTATGTTTTTGATGTCACAATTTATTTTTTTATCCTATGTATCCATTAACAGATTATTTTGTTTTAGTTGATTTTATTACTTTTGTCTTTCATTTTTTATGCTAGATTTATAATTAACCACCACCTTTAAAGCATTGGATAATTCTGAATTTTATTATATATTTGTCTGTTCCAGATATATATAATTTCATATGTTTTTGTTACTAATTAGTGCCCTTTTCTTTCAACCTAAAGAAATCTCTTACTTTTTTTTTTTTTTTTTTTAAGGCTGGTTGAGTGGTGATTAGCTCCTTAAGATCTTGCTTGTCTGGAAAACTCTTTATCTCTCCAATTCTGAATGATAACATTGCTAGATAGAGTATTCTTTGTTGACAATTTCTTTTTCTTTTAGCATTTTGACTATATTGTGCCACTTTCTTCTGGCCTAAAAAATTTCTGCTGAAAAGCACGCTGATAGCCTTCTGGGGCTTCCCTTTTTATATAGCAAGTTGTTTTGCTCTTGCTACTTTTTAAGATTTTCTCATCTTTAAATTTTTACAATTGTAGTACAATGTGTCTGGTGAGAATTTCTTTGGGTTCATGTTTTGTGGAACTGTTTCCTGGAGCGAATATTTATTTCCTTCCCCAGGCTTGAGAATTTTTCAGCTATTATTTCTTCAGATAAGTTTAGTGCCTTTTTCTCTCTCTGTACCTGATGGGATCCCCATCATTAGAATATTGGCCCACTTCATGTTCTGCAAGTAACTTAAACTGCCTTGTTTTTATTCCTTTATTTTTTTCCTTTTGCTTCTTTGGATGAATTCCATTCCTCTGTTTTATACTTGTTGATCTTTTATTCTACTTTATCTAATCTGTTGTTGAACTTTTCTATTAGGTTTTCAGTTCAGTTGTATTTTTCAGCTCTATGATTTCTATTTGGTACTTCCTTGCATTTTCTAACTCTGCTGAAATTCTTTCTTTGTTCATGTATTATTCTCTTGAGCTTGGTAAGAATCTTTATGACCATTATTTTGAATTCTATCGGGAAGATCGCTTATCTACATTTCATTAAGATCTTTTTATTTTTGTTCAGGCTTTATCTTGTTCTTTCATTTGGAACATTATTCCCCTGCTTCTTTATTTTCCTTGGCACTCTTTATTCATTTCTGTGCATTGAATAAAACAGCCACCTCTCCTAGTCTTGAAGGAGATTTCATATAAGAGATGAACCTTATTGTTTAATCCTGCCTTAGTTCTTGGTCGTCTCTCAAACCTTTGTGAATTTCCAAGAAACCTACTTTGTTCTTAGTAGCCTCCAATAGGAGAGGATGTGGCAAGACTTGTTTGTGCTCCAAAGGGGATTATTTCCTTCAGCACCTAGATTCAGGCTGATTGGAAGGCAGATTGCCAGGTAGCAACTTTTAAAATATGCAAATATAAAAAATAATTGGGCATGCAAATATACCTCTTTCAGGGGAACCCTGGAAGATGGGTGTTTCTGTCTGCTCCCACCATACTGAGCCCTGGGGTGATTGACAGTTAAGAATTGTTTCTTTGTGTGCTATCATCCTGCTGAACCTATGAACACAAATCCACTGGCCACCAGAGCAAAGCTATCAAGGAACGTCCTCTAGGTGACAGCCATAAAAACCAGGGCACTAGATGTAGGCACAGGTTTCTTTCTCAGAGACATCCAGGTAGGGCAGAGAGAGAGCATGAAGGTGGCTCCCACAATCCTCCCCTGGAGGCTTCTCCTCTGGAGAAGATGGCAGTCAGCCCCAAAGGTATTTTTCATTAGAAACATGCTCCTCAGGTCACAGCTATAAAAATAAACTAATAGCCTTCTTTTATGGAAAGACTAAGTGTTTCTGTCTGCTGCCTCTGTACTGTGCTCTGGTAAGGTGGACAGTAGCTGGTTGAGAACTATTTTTGCCATTTTTACAGATCTGTGAACCCGCAAACATAGCCCTGCTGGTTATGAGAACCAGGAGATCAAGGGGTGTCCCCTAAGAGGCAGCTGCAAACACCAGGGCCCCAGATGTATGCACAAGTTCCATTCTGGGAGATATTGGGCAACCTGGCATCCTGTAGAGGGAGAGTGCAAAGATGACATAGACTGATCTCTGCGATCTCTGTAGAATATTTCATTTGGAACCTAGATGGTGTTAAATTAAATCCCTGCCCCTCAGCCTAAAGAGATAATCAAATTATCCTTTTTCACAGAAAGTCTGGGTTAAGTTTCAGCTGCCTCTGTGCTGGTCCTGGGGGGGTAGTCACAGTGAGGCCACATGAACACTTTAAGAATTGTTTCTAAGTTTACTAAACCAGATGGGTCTCCTGGATACAAGTTCTTTTGTTTTTCAAAGCTAGATGTTTTGGAGGCCCATCTCTCAGATGTAGGTCTTAAAAGATGGAGTGTCAGATGTAAGATTCAAACCCTTTGCTCCTCAGGAGGAATCTGGGATTTGTGTTTCCTTCTACTGTAGGTCACCCTGAAGGGGTTGGGGTTTATGGTAGGATTGTGTCTCAGCCTTCCTTACTCATTTCAGCCTGAGGTCTGTTTGTTTGTTTGTCTGTTTGTGTTCTCATTTGCCCAATGTGTAAGAGTTGCTCAACTAGTTTTGGGGTTTCTTTCAGAGAATTTTTCCATATGTAGCTGTAGATTCATGGGAGAAGATACATTTAGGATCCTCCTATGTTGCTGTCTTTAATCAGAACCTCCTAAATCCATCTTAACATGATTTATGAACTAATTTTCTCCCAACATATGTAATAAATATTTTCAACAAAAATAAACACCTTTCATCATATTATTGTAATGCTTGCATAACATTATATGAATATACCATAGTGTATTTAAGCAGTTTCTAATTTGGATATAATTCATTCCTAAGTTTATGAGACTATAATGCACACATTTATAAATATCTTTGCACACATTTTTTCATCAATATCTACAATGTCTTAAGAATAAGTTACTAAATATGATTATGGATCAAAGGGAATACCCATTTTAAACTTAATTATTTCGTCTCCTGAAAAGATGTACCAATTTAGCTTCTTACCACCAATGCATGAAAGTTGTCTTTTTCTTTGGACTTGATATTTAATCATTACTAAAAAAATATTTCACTGTTAGGGGATAAATTGCATCTCATTTTATTGTAGCTTTTCAAATATTTTAGCTTTGGAACTTGTACTGTTTTTAACCCATTTTTTATTATTCCAAAGATACACAAATATGTATTAAAAAGTAATTTCTATAGCAATATTTTTCAAATTTGCATGACTTCAGGAGGAACAGTAAATCTGGAACTATACCTAGTTGCTTCAGCATATAAGTGTCTAAATCTCATACCTTTGAATATAAAGATGAAATAACAAATTACTTAATTTATTCTCACATGAGAACCAAAAACTTTGGGCTTTAAATCACTTCCTCTCTTACCCTCTCAAAAAATATTATATAACTTATTGTATATTGGTAGAAAGAAAATACCTCATCAAATTACAGTTAGGAAAAAATGTTTTGGTTTCTTTGTTTTTGTCTTTTTCTTTTGTTTTTTTTTATGCCAACTCTCTGGGAGGAAAAAACAGCAACAAGTAAATAATAGCTAATAGTACTTTCTAAAAAAAATTCAGATCTCTTCTTTAGAAACATTGACAGAATACCTTTGAAATCTTTCTAGAGATTTGAGGTGTCTGTATTTCACTTTGAAGATGGAAGTAGATTCATTGTTTTAAAGAGAATATTAAGGATGTTCTTTCTCACTTTCTCACTAGCACCAGGGAACCCATGTTCCCTGCCAATGATATGTCCAAGAGTAAGATCCTGATCTGTAAGTACTTTATCAAATCAACATTTAGTTTTGACATTAAAATAACATAGAGATGGTTGAAGCTCATACTAGTAAACATTGAAGTCTTATGTTATGCTAGTCAATCCTAGCATCCTTCACTGCTTGCCTAATTGGATCTTTCTTATCCTTTAAATCTCAGCTCATTTTTTGCCTCTAGAGAACTTCCCTTTTACCCAATAGAAAGTGAGTTCCTTATTACTATGCCTCACAGGAGTCTGTCGTTTTCCCTCTTAGGGCTTATCAACACTCACTAGTTTGAGTATACTGGGTGTTTTCTCCCTAATTAGACTATAACTTCCAAGAGGATAGACCCACAGCTCTTATTTTATGTCAGTACCTGAACCTATTTATTGGAAGGGAATGAATGTGGATATAATGCCTATAGGGAAAATGTACAGACTATAAGGATCAATTCATCATGGAATAACAAATCTAAGAACAGACACTGCTGACTCTTAAAGATGAGAGGTTTTATTCTTTTACAAATTAAATAATATTTCTCTTAGCACAATGGAACACAATGCTAAAATTCTATTCAGAAAATGTGAAGAGATTAAAACTGAGTTTGATGAGTTAATGGAGTAAAATACAGGAAAATAAGATGCTTTGATGATCTGTGTAAATTTGAGATTGCATCTTGAAGAACATCCGTTTTCCTTCTGATCTAACTTTGAAGATGAGAACTGGGCTACAGGCTGGGGGGGATAACTTTATAACTGATGTGAATGTAAGAATCACTGTGCTAAATCAAAGAGGAAAAGAAATCATAATTGAAAAAAATTCAATTAACACAGCATAAAGTAACTCTTCATGAATTTTTAAAAAGGTCTAAGACTCAATTTTGGTACTATTTCACCAAAATAGGATTATAGAATAAAGCTAAAGAAGAGTTTACTTACTTGTCATGATCTAATTTTGGCAAATAAAGATAACGCAATTCTGGATCTAAATTATTTGCACTATAAGGGTCTAGTATGGACAAAGCAAATGGACATACTATAATAAGGTGAATATGTTGTAGGTTTTATGATGTGTAAAGATGGGTAATACATACTTCTAGATGGAAATCCCCCATTTCCCTTATTAACACCTTAAAGTTTGCTTAGCTTTTGCCTAATGCCATCAGAAAGGAAAAGGATGGGGTTCTTTTAGTAGAAAAGGTATATTTGCAGCTATACTTTGTTTTGTTTTACCTGACATACAATTCACTTTTTAGCACCTTGAATATGTCTTTAAGCACTTTGTGTCATCCCACTGCCTTCTGATCTCCATGGTTTCTGATGAATAAATAGTTGGTAATTTTCTTGAGAATTTATTTCACTTTTCTCTTGCTTCTTTCAAAATTATTTATATTTGGTTTTTGACTCTTTGTCTTTTAACACTTTGATTATTATGTGACTAGGTATGGAGCTTGTGATGGTTAATTTTATGTGTTACCTTGAGTGGACCATCTTGGGTATGTCTGTGAAGGTGTTTTTGGTTGAGATTAACTTTTCACCTGGTAGATGGAATAAAGCCTATTTCCCTCCCTAATATGGGTGACCTTCATCCAATCAGTTGAGGGGCTTTATAGAACAAAAAGATTGAGTGGAGGGGGTGGGGGGCTTCTGCCTGGCTGATGGAGATGGGACATCAGTCTTCTGCAGCTGGACTAGACGGCACCATTGACTTTCTTGGGTTTTCAGCTTGCTGACTATAGACATTAGGACTTCTCAGCTTCCATAATCACATGAGAAAATTACTTACATACATACATAAATCATATATATATATATATATATACACACACACACACACACACATACATGAAAGAGAGAGGGAGAATAAAGAGAGATAATATGAATCTTTGCCCCCCTAAATTTATACCTGAAGTTAATATTCAAATCCTAATCCTTAAGGTGGTGAAAAGTTGATGGTATTCGGAGGTAAGCCTTTTGAGGGTTGAGGGCCCTCTCCGGTCTTCTCTGAGCACATACACAACTCTGGGCATGCACAGGTATGTGCATAGCCTTATGAATGCCCAGAAATATGTTGGACCTTTTCAAGGTGAATCAGTTGCCTCTAATTGTTTTTGACAGGTGCATAGGGAAAAAGATTTCACACTGGGAGAGCTCCATTTTAGGTTAGTAAAGACAAAGTTTCAAGTTGTATCTTTCAGGGAACCACCAGCCAGGTCACAGAATGATAATTTCTGAAAATGAAGCTTTGAAGGAACTTTAATGCCAATTCCACTCCTTGCTGGTTTCTGCTGGTTTTCACGAAGATTACAGGTTATTGCTTTTCAAAGTTACAGATATCTGGATGGGGAGAAGGGAATAGGAAAAGGGCATGTTGAAATGATACAAAGCTTGCTTTGCTTAATAAGAATCAGTGGGTGTCTTTGAATTCTGTTCCTGAAATTTTTGTGAGCCGTTGGTAGATTTCTAGAGTTCTGAAAAAAGTTAATTCTGACATTTTTGTCAGTTTTCTCATTTTTGTGGAGAAAATAATTTTGGACGTCCTAATTGACCATTTCCACTGACCATACCCTGTTGCTTTTTTAGACAAATAAGGAGCACCTGGGTGGCTCAGACTGTTGTGTTTCCAGCTCTGCTGTCTCAAAAATAAACATTAAAAAATTAAAAAAATAAATGCCCACCTTAACTTTAATATCAAGGGACAGCTATTAAGAGTGTAAAAATTAGCATTGTAAAAACAATTTTGTTTTCAAAATTTATCTGGAGGACTTAATTGTTTTATTTCCATATAGTATAAGTAAAAAAACAAAAACAAGACAAAACACCACAATACTTTCCACAATATATTTTCACTTTTTTAATGGTTATTTATTTTTGAAGGAGAGACAGAGTACAAGCAGGGGAGAGGCAGAGAGAGAGGGAGACACAGAATCCAAAGCAGGCTCCAGGTTCTGAGCTGCATTACAGAGCCCAAGGCGGGGTTTGAACTCACAAACTATGAGATCATGACTGTAGCCAAAGTCGGACACTTAATGGACTGAGCCACCCAGGCGCAGTTTTATTTTCATGTTTTTAAAGCTTTGTTCTCCTCGTGGGTTACATTGCCTCAGTTCCTGATTGGCTATGTTGGTGGTAATCATTATATAGAAATACTCACACATTGATGTTCTCATAGACCTTTGCAGGACCAGAGAGATATCCCCCTAAGTAAGGGTTGGGAGTCGTGGTGGTAAACAAATCACCTGCTTAGAAAACCGTAGCATAGAATAAGCAACATGTTTCAGCTGACCAAGGAGCAAAGCTTACAAATAACAGCTGAAGATAAGTGATGAATAGTGGAAAGAAGAAATCAGGCTTCATTCACAGGCAGTACCTCCTACTATTACAGAAGTAGAAATTAACCAGACTCTAAGAAGAAACCCTACAAACACATAGGATTATAAGAGGTTTATTGTTTTCCCTTTTTAATAAATAAATAAAATGCAATAACTATGTTCATTGGTGGGAGCTTTATAGCTCTACTTTGGTTAGGGGGTGCTCCCTTCCTCTACTACTACTTCTTCTTCTTCTTCTTTTTTTTTTTTTCCTCAAAAAATATGAACTCAGGAAAAGCCAATTTCATGTGCTGTTAATTTAATTCTCAACAATAAAATCTTACTTCTACTGATGGAAAATGAAATTACCTTTTCTATACCCTTTTTATCTGTCAATTAAATGCTGCTTTCTTCCACCCTAAAATAAACCCTGCTCATCATTTGGAATATATACTCATCTCTTTACAAAATTAAAACTAGATAGGAAGTAATTCACTGCAGTGAGTTTTGTAAATCCTGTCACTTACAGTTGTTGACACAATGACCTTGCAAGCCATCATATCAAGGTTCACACATCAAATGAGATGATAATTTTTATCTAGATGTGTGGTGTTACTTCTGCATTTAATGGGCTATGTAGAAGCATTATATTTTCTTTGAGATTATGTATAGTAAAAACACCTATAGTATTTTCACCCAGCTTTAGGTGAATTTATGTCACTTCTGCCCTATCTCCTTTAGCATTCTTGGCAGAAAAGAATCATAAAGCTCAGTTCATGATATAGGTTAATTTGTCTGGGATATAGAAAAGATAATACTATATAGAGAATGTTACTCTCCCATTAATGTAAATGCTGGCCAAGTGATTTCAAAGTACTTTAAACAAGGATATACATCAAGTCTGTTCACATTAAATAAACATTCATATAATATTATCTTTGAACTTCTAATGGTCCAGACTTCTTGTTCTCCCTATAGGCTGTATACATAGGGACACAGAACCAGTGTTCAAAACACAGGTTAGGCCTCAGAAACTGATTTTTATATATTAAAAGTTTTATTTAGAATCATAAATTTATATATACATACACATGGGTCTGTGTGTGTATAAATTTAAATGTAAGTCCTTGAAAACAATAATTCAACAGATAACCCTCTCTAGCCTAGTTTGTGAAAAAAGAGAAAGAGAAATGTCAGACATAATGTAATTTGAAATGTAAAAAGATATAAAACCGAATTTATTAAATAGAATACATACAATTCTATGGCAATAACTTTGAAAACTTTTGAAATGTCAACAACTTTCCAGTAACATAAAAATTAGCAAAATTAACTTCAGAGAAATAAGTAACTTATATAGAACAGTTACCTTAGCAGAGACTGGAATGCTGATTTAAGGTCAACCATTAAAAGAGCCAAAGACCAGGTGGTCTCCCTGTGAATTCTATGAAGCGTTAATGAATATACATTCCAACAATACCTAAAATATTCTAGGTGTTATAAAATGATGGCTATCTTGCCAAGTCATTTTATTAAGGCAGTACAATTCTAATCTAAAAATAATAAAAATAAAACCCCAAATCAAATAAACAAAAGCCTATAGAACAGTTTTAACTATAGAGGGAATTATTCTTCAGAAACTATTAATATAATTCAGTAGTATATAAAAATGCTGTATTTAAATGATATTTATTCCAGGAACACAAGGATGATTCAGTATTAGGAAAAGTGTGTGTAATACATAAGTAAATAAAAAATGTAATTAATTAATTAATACCAAAAACTTATTCCATGATATCCATCAGTCATTCCTCATTAAAACATCAACAGTAACAACAACAAACACTCTAAGGAAAGACGAACAGAAGAAAAGCATGCTGGTTTTTATAAAGAGACCTTAATTATATGATTTAAATGTTATTTTTTAAATGGAGGAACAATGCCATTTTCATTAAATCAGAAGTAAAAAGGAGAGGACTTTCATTAAATATGATATTTAATCATCATCATTTCAGCAGTTCTAAAATAATTATTTATTCACTCAACAAACATTAATTGCATACTTGATATACCAGGCACAGAAGTTACAGCAATGAACAAAGCGGCACACCTTAGTTCTCACGGAATTATTTCTTCCAGTGGGAGAAACAGGAAGCAAATAAGGACAGAAGATATAAGATGATGAGAAGTGCTATGGAGAAAACTAGGACAGGAAATGCAATCTTGCAACATTTCTTAAAATCAATATACAGGTAGTCTTCCACCTAGATATTCATTCCTGGAAATCTGTTTCCTAAAAATAAAAAGTTCCATCAATGACAATATTTTGCCACTATTTAGGTTTATAAAAGAAAAAAGACTGAATAAATTGTGGCAAATCCTTACCAAAGTGTATTATTCAGTCACCAAAATGAATGAATTAGATTTCAACCTGTTGAGAGAGAATTTTACATTTTGTTATTAAGAAAAGAAATAAAGATGCAAGCGGGAGACTTTGTTAGAATAAACAGTAAGAAAGACAAAATTCTGTATATGTGTGCATGTGAATCTATCTGGATACATAAGTGCACATATAAAAATTATGTGGAGAACATATAATGGTAAGTAATGGTCATCTGGCAGATGAAGATAATTTCTGTGAAGGTGAGCAAAAATATAAAGCCAACTAATTTAGATAATAACGATATGTATAATGTCCCATTTATGAGGTTGATGAGGTTGTATGAAACATAGACATTATGAAAATGTTTATGGTAAACTCTAGAGTGGCAGCAGTTGAGGTGGTTTGTACTCACATCTTATTAACTATTATTTTAACAGTGATCATCATCATGATCATCATTACTAACACCACTAGCACCACTAACACTACCAACATCTAATTGGTAGAGATGGTGCAAATGAAATTCTGATTTTGGTTTCCAAGAATGTAACTTGTTACTTAAACACTAAGAAGTCCTTGCTATAAACAGTAAGTAAAAGAAAAAGTCTGTGCCACCCAAGAGAATGCTCCAAGCCATGTGAAAAATACATGTGAGTTTCTTGAATACACAGTGAAATTCAAGTCTGGACCCTCAAATAGAGACATGAGTGTATTTTATCCACACCTGATATCCTACCTTTCCTCCATCCCCTATTAAGACCAAATTAACCAGAATAGCTTTTTAAGATAAAAAATCAACTTGCCTTTGCAACCCTTTAAGGCATTCCAAGCATGAATTTCAGTTACAGGATTTGTTACTCCAGAAATGGCTAAAGTAAATCATGCTGTTTAAGATGAAAAATGTAGCATGCACACCACCATTGCTCTCCCTGCTTTGCCCTCAGTTCCAGATTTTTTTTCCTCATCAAAATGCAAAATACAGTTTGAAAAATTAAGCTAGGCTCTGCATGCTTATCATGAAGTTTATTTGCAGCCCTCAGCTGCATTAGGCAGTTGGCCTAGTCTGAGCAGACTCTTCAGTGTATGTAGATTACCCAGAACCTTGGTAGTGGACAGAATGTACCAAACTCTCCCTGCAAGGGAAGCTCCATGAATACCCACAGCGGTTTTCTACTTCTGATTAAAATGTATATGGTTTTAAATCTTAAGTGTACTAACATTGACAGATTAAAATTTTGCACTTGGGATTGGCTGGTGGTTCTTTCACCCCTCCAATTCACCTACCATGTTCTACAGGGAAGGATCATGATTGTTCCCATCTCAGAATCAGTCCTTAATCATGTTTTCATTTGTAGCTTTAGATAAGAATCCTGAGTGAGAAGATCCAATAGGATTCACAACAATACAATATCATATAATATAGTACAGTGAAACACAGCATAATGCAATACCTTTTCTAGGTTTAACAAAGAAAAAGTTTAACAAGGAAACTATTTTTCAAATCTTTTTTTTTTGTCTGCAATGTTAAAAACAAAGAAACTTAAAACATGTTTTGTTTTTTGCAATGTGATTCTTTGTTAGGACCAATGAACTATGACAAAAGTATCTGCAAAAGTATCTAAGGAAAATAACTGAATAATGATACCTTTGAGAATAATTAAAATCAAATTGATTTTTCCTAAAGTGAGGTTTTGCAAGGTCAAGGTGGGCCATGCACACATATATGCATTTGTTTCTAGTCTCCTTCCATCTAGTTCCCTTCTCTGTTGTGATGTTACTTCATCCAGACTTTCAATGCCTTCATTATGATGATAATATAATGGGTGTCTTCTCATGGTAGTGTTCATTAATTAATTGCAAAAGATAGTTTGAGCTGAAAATCTATTTTTAATATATATATTTAAAACATCTTGGAATGTTTCTGTTACTTCTAAGATTTTTTTTTTCTAAACTTGATCCAGCAGTTCTAAAGATTCTGATTATTTTTCAAACACATATTACAAAACCTTTAAATAAATGAGTAAGTTAAATGACATAAATACTTTTGGAGACCAACACAAATTAATCTTGGTAAGTGTAAAACTCACCTGATGGGATCAGGCAGACAGTATTAGAGAGAAGCCCACTGGCCACAGTAATTCTTCAGGTGATGGACATTAGTCTATAGGTTTGATGGCAGGGAAAAGCATTGGTTAATTTAGAAGGGAATTACTAATGAAAGCATCAATTGTAATAATAAAGGTCCAAGACACTGTGATAAGCTTTTACGAATATAAATTCCTTCTATATCATGGTGCCAACTCCGGGCAGTTTGATATCTACTCTTTATTCCCAGTAGCTGCCCTTCGTCTATATTCACTACCATTCACATCAACTTATTTACATACAGTTATAAACATTTTTTCTCTATTAGCAGCAAAAACCTTTTTGTTTGTTTGCTTTAAGTTTCACTTATAAGTTTTACTTATAATTTTAGTGGACGAAGTACTGCAGAATTAGACCCATTAAATCTTACCTCAATCGGCACAATTGAAAAGTGATCTAAACCAGTAAGTGAGTAGTGCCATTTGGAACAAGAAAAGATAGAACAAATTTCTGGAGCATGTTTGTTGAAGGACTGAGCAGGGACTCTACTTAGGACAGAAATTTCTGATTGGTTGTAATTCTTCATAAGCTTTGTTCTCACAGGATAGGAAATCTTGCATATCTTTAATTTTTCTTAAATGAATGTAAAATGTCAAAATGAAACTTCACCTCTTGTAACTCACCAAGAGGAAATGAGCCTCTAATAAAGTAGATTAAATTTTGACAAGAAAACAAGAAGGAACTTCAGGTGAAAATATAGTTTATCCTTGGAGATGTCTAACAACCATGTGTCTTGGATAACACAAATCTCTTTGCCAATCTGGTGTCAACATACTGAACTTTCACCCAAGAATATTTCAAATGGCATCTATAATGGTGGTGCAAATAATGATATAATCAGTTATATAAAAATAATGATATAAAACCAAGTCAAGATCAATCAGACATTGCTGCTATGTTCTCTTTGGACTGCTACTGCAAAATAAAGAAGACTGGAAGGGTTTCAAGGAGGAGACAGATAAATCCTGAGGTGAAGGGCTCCTAGAAAGTTTCACAGGGCTTTTGGAGTACAGCTATTTGAAGAGGACAAGATTGAGATCAATCCCCTTACCCATTACTTTTAATAGAGCAACTCAAACTTTATTTTTCTCTTTGAGGTCTCTTATGACTACATTAAAATATATTGGAAAAAAGGAAAAAGAAAACAAAATAAACTACTACTTAAGAAAAAGTGAACAGAGAGGGGGAGCGGCAAGATGGCAGAGAAGTAGGGAGCTCTGTAATCTCCTCCCGCCCGCAACTATCAAACTGAGGACTAAAGCCACAATGCTCTGATCTGCAAGAATAGAAGGTGTACACACAGAATCCTCACGGATGCCTGAGTGAGTGTGAACTGGGACCGGAGGCTCTGAGGGGAGGGAGCGCCGGCCCAAAGCGGAGCCAGGAGAGCGCCCAGAAAGGTGGCACAGGGCCGCAGAGGGCCCTGTGTGCAGAGGCGGCACAGGGCTGTGGAGGGCCACATGGAGTGGCCTTGCAGAACCATGAGCGGAGCAGTGATGCAGAGCAGCGGAGAGCCAAGTGGAAGAGAAAGAGAGACAGAAAATGCTCATAGAGTGGTCTCTGAAGAGGGAGAGACCTTGGCCCGGGTCGGAGAAACAAAAACATCCCATTATATAGCCACTGGGCGCAGGGAGAGAAATTTGTCCCCCTCAGCAGGCTGTTCTCCCTTGGGCTTGGCAGCTCACCGAATCCAGGCGGAGCCAGGGAAAAGCTGGCTCCCCAGTCCCCTTACTCAGTCCAGGCTAGAAAGTCACCCGCCTTCGGGAGGATATTTTATCTGGGGCAGCAGCATTAAAGTGCAGGACTAGGATTTGGAAACATGGGGGAGCTTAGAAAATAAAAGCAATATGGCCCGCCCGTGGCACGGGAAGATTGGACTCAAAAGAGTGGCTTGCAACGCGTGGTCTGAGAAGGGCTTGGGGCACCGCCATTCTTCTCCCTGCAACCACTAAGGCAGGGCCTCGGAGAGCAGCCCCTGAGACCCAACCCACCTATACCAAGCCACCCCCATCCACGCTGGAGAGTTGCCTTGTTTTTTTCTATTTTTGTCCTTTTTTTTACATTTTTTCCCTTGTTTTCTCTTTTCTCTTTTCCGTTTTCCTTCTTTTCTCCTTTTCCCAGACTCCAGGGGGGAAATTGTTCTAAATTCTTGTTCAGTTATGTTGCTTATATCGGTTTTGAACAGTTCTGTGGCTGTGATTTCTTCCTGGAATTTCTTTAGAGGAGAGTTCTTTCATTTCATCATTTTGGCTAGCATTCTGTCTCTTGTCAGTTTTAAAAGCTCGTTGTGCTCTGTGCACCTATTAGTGTTGCTCGATTGAAGGAGGCTCCTTTACTGTCCAGGGCCTGTCATTTCAGGAAGTGTTCTTTTAATGATGTCTTTCGGTTTCTCTTGTTATGCCTTTGATTATTTTATTTCCCTACTCAGTGATATTTGGGACTCTCCACCCTGTGTACTTTGGCTTGTTTCTTGAGGTAGCCCTGAAAAGAAAAACAGGCAGACAACTCACAGGAAACAAAAGCACGCAAACGCACAGACAAATCAAATAAACAAGCAAACCAAAAGGGGAAAGAAAAACAAAAGAACAGAAAAGAAAAGAAAGGAAAGGAAAAGAAAAGAAAAAGAATGCGGGTGGAAAGCAACAACCCAAGACCAAGGACAGCCTGAGAGCATAAAACCTGAAGAGGGGGGAGATAAGAATGAGATAAGGGAAAATATATCTGGATGGCAAGAATTGACCTAATCAAGGCAGTGCTGAACAAGAATTTAGAACAATTGTCATAAAATTAATTGCTGAGCTTGAAAAAAGCATCAAAGAAGCTATTGATACAAAGACTAGGGATCTTGAAAATAGCTGTGACGAGTAAAAAAAGGCTATAAATGAGATGCATAATAAAATGGATGCGGCCACTGAATGGATTGAAGAGGCAGATGGAGAATAAGTGAATTAGAAGACACAGTTATAGCAAAAGAGGAAGCTGAGAAAAAGGGAGAGAAATTGATACAGGAGCATGAAAGGAGAATTCGAGACCTGAGTGATACAATCAAACGGAACAATATCCATATCATAGGAGTTCCTGAAGAAGAAGAAAGAGAAAAAGGTCCTGAAGGGGTGCTTGATCAATTTATACCTGAGAACTTCCCGAATTTGGGGAAAGAAGTAGATATTGAAATCCAAGAGGTGCAAAGAACCCCCTTAAGAGGTAATTTAATCAACCTTCAGCATGACATATCATAGAGAAACTGGAAAAATATAAAGATAAAGAGAGAATTCTGAAGGCAACTAGGGATAAAAGGGGCCTGACATACAAAGGGAAACCTATCAGAGTGGTTACAGACCTTTCTACTGAAACTTCGCAGGCCAGAAAAGAATGGCAGGAAATCTTCAATGTGATGAACAGGAGAAATATGCAGCCAAGAATCCTTTATCCAGCGAGCCTGTCATTCAAAATAGAAGGAGAGATAAAGGTGTTCCCAAATAAACAAAAGTTGAGAGAATTCATCACCACCAAACCAGCCCTACAAGAAATCCTAAGAGGGACTCTATGAGGAAAATGTTGCAAGGAATATAAGGTACCAGAGACACCACTACAAGCATAAACTCTACAGAGAACACAATGAATCTAAACCCACATTTTTCAATAATAACACTGAATGTAAATGGACTGAATGCCCCAATCAAACGACACAGGGTAGCAGAACGGATAAAAAACCAAAATCCATCTATTTGCTGTCTACAAGAGACTCATCTTAGACCTTAAGACACTTTCAGATTGAAAGTAAGGGGATGGAGAAATATTTATCATGCAACTGGAAGTCAAAAAAAAGCTGGAGTAGCCATACTTATATTGGACAAACTGGAGTTTAAGTAAAAGCAGTAACAAAAGATGAAGAAGGACATTATATAATAATTACAGGGTCTCTCCATCAGGAAGAGCTAACAATTATAAACATCTATGTGCTGAATTCGGGAGCACCCAAATACATAAAACAATTAATCAGAAACAGAAACAATCTTATTGATAAGAATGTGCTTATTGCAGAGAATTTTAATACTCCACTTACAGCAACGGATAGGTCAACCAGACAGAAAATCACTAAAGAAACAATGGACCTGAACAGCACATTGGAACAGATGGAATTACTAGATATATTCAGAACTCTGCATCCTGAAGCTAAGGAATTCACTTTCTTCTCAAGTGCGCATGGCACATTCTCCAAGATAGATCACATATTGGGTCATAAAACAGCCCTCCATAAATACAAATTAATTGAGATCATACCATGCACACTTTCAGATCACAATGCTATGAAAGTTGAAATCAAACACAGGAAAAAGTCTAGAAAACCTCCGAAAATGTGGAGGTTAAAAACCACCCTAGTAAAGAATGATTGGGCCAATCAGGCAATTAGAGAAGAAATTAAAAAATATATGGAAACAAATGAAAATGAAAATACAACAATCCAAACTCTCTGGGATGCAGCAAAGGCAGTCCTAAGAGGAAAGTATATTGCAATCCAGGCCTATTTCAACAAACTAGAAAAAGCACAAATTCAAAATCTAACAGAGCACCTAAGGAA
>CM053566.1:56241632-56355148 GCA_028646485.1 Cryptoprocta ferox | reverse complement strand
TGCAGCTGCTCTGGAAAACAGTGTGGAGGTTCCTCAAAAAACTATCAATAGAACTCCCCTATGACCCAGCATTAGCACTGCTGGGGATCTACCCAAGGGATACAGAAGTGCTGATGCATAGGGGCACATGTACCCCAATGTTCATAGCGGCACTTTCAACAATAGCCAAATCATGGAAAGAGCCTAAATGTCCATAAACTGACAAATGGATCCAGAAGATGTGGCTTATATACACAATGAAATACTACATGGCAATGAGAAAGAATGAAATCTGGCCATTTGTAGCAAAGTGGATGGACCTCAAAGGTGTCATGCTAAGCGAAATAAATCAGGCGGAGAAGGACAGATACCATATGTTTTCACTCATAGGTCTAACAGGGGAAACTTGATAGGGGACCATGGGAAGGGGAAGGGGGGGAGAGAATTAGGGAGAGGGAGGGAGGTAAATCATGAGAGACTCTTGAATACTGAAAACAAACTGAGGACTGAAGAGGGAAGGGGAAAGGGGAAGGGGGATGGTGGTCATGGAGGGGGGCACTTGTGGGGAAGAGCACTGGGTGTTATATGGAAACCAACTTGACAATAAACTTTAAATAAAAAAAAAGTGAACACCATCATCCTGATTTCCCATTTAAGAATCATTCAGAATGTAAAGGCAAGATTTCTGGAGATTATAGTTCATAGGTCTGAAGTGAGGGTCCAAGAATCTATTTTGTTTTGTTGTTTTGTTTAAATAAGCTCTTGGATTGACAGTGATAAATGTGGTTCCAGACCACACTTTGAGAAATACTTCTCAGGAAGATTTTATTGTAGATTCCTTTGATACTTACCTCCCACCATTTCTTTCTTTCTTTTTTTTTCACTTTATTTATTTTTGAGAGAGGGACAGCATGACCAGGGGATGGACAGAGAGAGAGGGAGACACAGAATCTGAATACAGACTCCAGGCTCTGGGCTAGCTATCAGCACAGAGCCGGACGCAGGGCTGGAACTCACAAGCCATAAGATCATGACCTGAGCCGAAGTCAGATGCTTAACCAACTGAGCCACCCAGGCGCCCCTCCTCCCACCATTTCTAACACACCTTATGTCCCAAAACTCCCCTTCATCTAATGCAGATCTCGTAGTCTTCTCGGGATGCATAGAAACTTCCTTTTGGTGACTCTGAGCTCAACACTGACTCCTGCTTTTTTAAAAATATGAAAAACTATCTCCTTGAAATTTGTTATATGCTTCATTATGATGAGTAAGAGACTGCTCATGAATGTTTTTGAATTCTGAATTCCATTAATAGAGATTCAACCTATAGCCTTTGAAAATGAATATATCATATTTCATGGTGGTCATTTTCCCATATCCACATTGCTCTGATGATTTTGAAAGAATCAGTGGTTTTCTGTGTTTCCAGTTATGTGTTTGTCTCATGTAGTCAGTGGTTTTAAAACTTATGTACAGCATGATAATTTTTAACACAATATTGTGCTGGGAACCTTAGTATTTTATTTTTTATTTATTTTAATTTTTTATGTTTTTATTTATTTTTAGAGAGAGAGAAAACAATGTGAGCAGGAGAGAAACAAAGAGAGAAGGAGAGAGAATCCCAACCAGGGTCCATGCGTCCACACATAGCCCAATGCTGGGCTTGAACTCACAAACTGAGATCATGACCTCAGCCAAAATCAAGAGTCAGTCGCTTAACTGACTGAAACACCCAGGCGCCCCTTAATATTTTAAGCCATATATAAATTCTTTAGAGAACTTAATTTTTGGTTGTTGAAATGAAAAAGAATTTTTGTAAATGTACTAAGCTCCTCCACTGAGCCCTAAGTTTCTGAGTAGAATAGATTTGAAATCATTGTCTTCAATTGCATAGCTTTTGTGCTTCTTTCTGTAAAGTGGGCTTTCCTAGCACTTTTCTTTTGCACAGGTTTTTCAAGGACATTCAGTGATGCTGTGTATTAATGCCAAGAATCTCTAGTGAGCTGGAAGAAGTAACAAATGAGCATTTCTCTTTTAATGTAAATCATAAGCTTAAAGTCTCTCTTGCTCACTCTGCCCACCCTCTTTTGCTTTATTATGTCCACATGTGTGAGTTGGGAGAAACACATAAAGTGGACTGTTCATTAAGGAAAGAAAACCATAGCCCTTAAATCATGAATTTATGCAATTTTTAACTGTTTTTAACAAGCACAAAATGGTTCACGGGAATTATGCAAGTATAGATCATTTTAATTTGAATCATTGTGGAATCATAAAAGACTCAGTTCTTTAATTTTGTGCCTTCAAGTTAGCTACTTTGATTAAAAAATAATAAAGCATGAGAGCCGTAGGGTCCTCACAGGTTCTTGGCGCTATCGTGGCTCCCTGATCTTCCGTGCTAATTCTCCTCATTAATATTAATAAAAGGCTGATAGGCCATTGCAAAGCATGATACGAAAAGCAGGCAATTAATTGCTTGTAGTATTTTTATGCTTATTTTGCACAATGAAAATAATGCCTCAGGACTGACTATCAGCTAATCAATAATATCAGCTGTGTTGAAAATGAGCGCTTTCCATTTCTTTTTCTTAGATCTCCCTTAAATCTGAGAAACTTGAAAATCCAGTGAATGTTCTTGAAATTAACAGGAGGGAAAAGAATTTTTTTTATTTTATTTTAGCTGGCACCCTTCTATTTGGGGAGAGGAATCATATATATGATAAACATGATATATTGAGAAATACTTCTCAGGAAGATTTTATTGTAGATTACTTTGGTACTTACCTCCCATCATTTCCAACACATCATATATATATCCCTAAGCTCCCCTTCATTGGATGCAGATATGCTTATCTTCTCTGGATGCATAGAAACATATACATACTAATACACACACACATATATATATGTATGTGTGTATATATATATATATGCCTATATATATATGTATTTGGGCATTTTATTTCAATTTGGGCATCCTAATTTCAATTAGTACATTTCAGATGGTTTTACCTTTTTGTTGGTGAAACTGAAATTTAGAAGGTAAGGTTACAGTTAGATAAGCCATTTTGGGGATTCCCAACCAACCCTTTCGATTGATTTGATAAATCAACCAGTTTTGTTGGTTTTTCAAAACCTTCGTACTAATCACTCACTTGACGTTTTTAAAGCCAAATACACTACCTGTGAGTTGAGTTTTTAAAGTCTTACTAAGTTTAAAAAATCCTAGACTTAGAGGCTTCCCTTCTCACTGGAGACTAGAAAAGAATGCCTCTGTCTGGTATTTCTGTTTTACTTGTGAAAATTATGTAACCTCTACTATAATTTTATCATTAAAAAAGTTATGCTAAGTATATGAAATAATAAATTTAATCTGACCTTGTCCCTAATGTAGCCATGTTCATTTCATCTTACATGTTTAGCATTATAACACTGGTTCCTATGCTATACCCAAAAGGCCATTTATTAGGTGTTTAATATATCCAGTTGCCTACATATGTGCACACATATAATTGAGATGAAAATATATTGAATAAATTGTTAAATAATATTTTCTAAGAAATTAAAATAATTTCATTAAAATAATATTTTCTAAGAAAACTTCAAAAATAATTTATGCATTTTCTAACAAAAAGATCAAATTGGCAAATGGGGACAGAAACATAGTTTTATAAATATCATGGTATTTTAAATAACCCAAGATTCTGATAGGAAGTCAGTAGGAATGAAATAAAAATTCTAATCCAGCAAAATAGTCTCCTTAGCATGCAATCTCTTCAAGTCAGGCCAAAGAAGGTAATTATTTCCAAGTAAAAGAATAGTTGCTAAATGAGTAGAATCTCTTCGTAGATTGTAAGCCAAATTGCCAAATTAAGAAAAGAAAAAGATATAAGTCCAGCATAAGAACCTGCAACAGGGGCTATCAGTCCCTTTTGCACATGCTAACTTCAATGCTTAACCAAATGACCAAATAGAGCTATAAAGTGGAGAATAATATCATACGCAAGAAAGGCTGCTTGCAGGGACCTGTGGCTGTAGCAAATACCAAATTTTCCCATTTTCAAAATGACTTAGATTTACAAAATGCCCATCTGAAGATTGTTTATCTTGTATTTTGAACCCTATACTTCTAAGACGTTACCATCAGGTGATTCATGGCCTTGTAGATTTAGAGCTTTGACTTTACACATGGCGTCTTGGAGATAAATCGTCTTGAGTCAGGTAGTGGATTTAAGATCCTTCACAAAAGCATAACTTTGTTAATACATTAGACAATGCATCTCAATAAATAATGGCAGAATATAGAAATCAACGTTAGAGATGTGACTCTTTTTTCTACTCATTCTTTTTCTATAACCAATTATTAAATGCTAACAATTTACTTATATTTATGTATTTTTAATAAGCAATGAGGTATTTTACAGCTAAACAAAATAGAAAATGAAAAATATATACACGTGACATAAAAAATCTTATCTCCAGAAGCAAAAGAAAGCACTTGAGAAGTGGTTCTTACTGTTCCTGGAAGCTTCATGTTGCTATAAAATTTCTAACATCTAATCTAATTTCTAAGTTCTAGAAACTGAAGTAAAAAAGGAGAAACACATTATGATGCATAACTTTCATTTTCTTATAAAGTACAATTTGCAAATTAGTCCCTAGAAATTTTTTTTCTCCCAGAAACTCACCTAATTGACTTATCTGAGATTGCACTATTTCTCAGAATGAATTTTAAAGGATGTAGAAAACATCTTGCCTTTGTTATAGACTCAAATGATTTTAAAGGTAAAAGTGATTTTGGAAGCCAGCTGTATATGAAAAATTGAACTGAACCTATAAAAAGTAGATAATTTTTCTAATAACATTCAACTGATTAGCAGTAGCAGCTCATCTGGAAACCACTGGCTCCAGATCTTCTTATATCTCACTTTATCCTCTCTTGGTCTCAAAACTTGACAGAATAGCTCAGCCTCTCCTTCTGTCCAGCCTGTTCTGGTTAACAAATTCCCATAGATGACTTTAACTGCTTCCCTTATTAGATTGTGGCATAATTACCATATCCCTCTGCTAAACAGCTTCAATTCAGTTTCCCACAGTAGCCCCCCCTTCCGCCCCCCCATTTGAAATCTTGCCTCTTTCTGTCTTCTTTTAATTGTAGGAAAGCACACTGGCTGAACATCTTCTAAACACATGGTAGAAAACAATCCACTTCTAATTCATATTTTTTTCACTGACCACCATCGCCATGTCTTCTTAGGCAAATAGGTGAAAATATGTCTTAGCAAACCTAGGTGTACATCTTCTATGGAAAGATCTATTGCTTAAAGATGAAATATTAGCATATATCTTAGACATACTAGAAGTCAACTGTATTTTGTTGGTCTTTATGTCTTCACCTCACTTTGAGGTGAGAAAACCTAGTCTAGTGCAGTGCAACTACATGCAACAAAATGTTATCATGCATTTATGTTTAAAGTAATTCACAGTGGAGAATAATAAAAACAGGGAATGACCTATGCCATCAAATAGAAAATAACTACAGCAAGGTAATATTTTTATATATATGCCAGGACAAAGTTAGCAAATAAGTACTATGTGAATACAAAGGTGGAGGGTGTTACTTCTGCTAGAAGGAAGTATAATAATTTCAGGTGGGACATATCTTCAGATTGCTATTTGCAGTGAACGAATTGACAATTACCATAAGATTGAGCTGAAATACCATTTGCTCCAGTTTCAAATAAAAGTGACATTTATAAAACAGTATCTCCCATGAGACATTCTAATCATTGCCTGGTGATGGTCTCAGAATTTTTGTTTGTTGTCTAATATTCTCTTTGAGTTTTTCTATATCAGTATTGTCTGATAAAAATCCTGGGTACTCAATGTGCAGAGAACAGCTTCAAGATAGGTTGAGTGTGCTCTCAGTGGATAGGTAATATGTAAGGCCCAACTTAGATCAGGAATGCCTAGTTTCTATGGGCAAGAAGGTATCATATGCTTTTTAAAATGCAGTTAAATATAAATTTCAGGATGCTTAAACAACATTGATTGGTCACGGTTTTGCAGTCATCTTTTATTCTTTCTCAAATATGCCACCAAATGACACCTAGCTAATACCCACACTGCTCTGGCCTTTGTCATGATGGTAGTATGCTTTAAGTGTCTTAACAGACTCAGACCCAGGGCCCCCAAGGTTAACACTGCTTACTGAATCTGTAATATGACTTAGTAGTTGTCTTGATATAACTGAGCCTCTGCAAGGACCAGAGGAATCAGCAGAGTTGGTGGGGACAAGATGGAGGTGAGAGGGAGGTTCTGGCTCTTTTATTATATCCAACAGAAACATCTAATGAAATACTATTTTTGTTGGCCAGTTTTAACTATTCTTTAATATTGAAAAGGAGGGTTTTTTCCCTAATATTTTAAAACATTATGGACAAAAAAAACCCAAACAGTTCTAAGCAAGGAGACTTATAGTTGCTGATTGGTAAATCCATGTTCCAGTCCATTCTCATAGACACAACACTTCAACCCAGGTCCTTGTGAACCCCCCCTGAAGAGAAGCAGACAGTTGTCATTAACCGTCAATTTCACCTCCCTCACAAAAGGACACCATGAAAGATCATAGTTACTGAGATGTTAGATGCCTTACACAATTTTTTTTTCTGAAAGTTTCTACTTACATACAGAAACTAATACTTCTAGAGAAAAATTTAATTATCAAAGGTAGAAAGATAAAAATTCCACTATGCAGATATGTTTATTTTAACTCTTGCTCTTCCAGACGCTCCTGTAGAACACTGTTTGGAGGTATCTGGGAGAGGGCACTTTTGTGTACTTCAGGTTTCCTAAAGCATTCTTCCTGATATGTCTTCCAAAGGTTATCAAGAGAATCTAAATCAGTAAATGAAAACTTGGAAAAAACCACAGAGGGGCAAATCTTTGACACCTTTTCAATTCCCCCATCTCTATCATAGGCTAACCCTATCCACCTTATGGACTGTCCTGTATATAAAGGAGAAAAACAAGAAGGAAAGAAAAAGAAGGAAAGAAAGAAAGAAAGAAAAAAAGAAAGAGGAAGGAAGGTAGGAAGAAGAAAGGGAGGGAGGGAGGAAAGAAGGGAGGGAGGGAAGGAAGGAAAAAAGAAGGAAGGGAGAAAGGAAGAAAGAAGGAAAGAAAGTTCCATTCAATT
Organism: Cryptoprocta ferox; assembly: GCA_028646485.1. NCBI lineage: Eukaryota > Metazoa > Chordata > Mammalia > Carnivora > Eupleridae > Cryptoprocta > Cryptoprocta ferox. The sequence continues at coordinate 56,347,974 of CM053566.1, read as the reverse complement.
AGGAATTTAATTGATTGATTTTGAGAATGTTGTTTTTGGTGGTGATGCTGTGACCCATTTAGAATTTTAAAAGTAGGGGTCATGAACTCCAAACAGAGGCACAAGTACTTATCCTTTACAAAAATGTGTTGTTGCCTAAACCCTGTTCCCTTCAGTGACATTTGCTTGGACAGGTCCTTTGTAAATTTTGCTTACAGTGAGTTCTCCAGTATTAGGGTTTTAATGTGCAGCCAGCCTTCCCATGATACCCACATCTTCAATCTGACCTTGACTTCATTCAGGTGATAACACTACACCCTTGACATCCATAAAAGAAAGGCTATACATGACTACACAGTTAACTCATATTCAAGTTAGGCAGTGTGAAGTCTTAAAAGGTTACAGAGAAAAATATTCTGGATTTCACATGCCGACCAAAAGTGGCTGGATTTCATACTTCTTTTCCACTTCAGGTCTGATCCTGTTTAGGAGAAAAGAGTTACTTGAAGAAAGAAAATACAAACATTTGTAATTGTTGAAATTCAATTTATTTAAAAAAATTATCCATAAGGCATACAACTTGTTTTTAATGAGTTTTAACCTTTTAGAAGTGGTTAGTAAAATATATTATTTATTCATAGATCTTTCTACTTTTAAAATAATACTGATATAATATGATTTTCAGCTTGCCATGAATGGAAGTAAAATACCATAGTGACAAAATCACCCAACCCTAAAGATACAGTACATCACCAAATGTGACTCAATGTGGTGCGTAACCACCAGTATTCACTGAGGTTGAGTCACTGAGTTTCATTGACTAAAGTCAATTGTTTAGTGAATAGTTTTTATCTCAGGAAAACAAAACTGTTGATTAATGTCAGCGCTTAGCCCATGAGCTATACTAAAATGTGTACTTGGGAATAGTTATTACCAAAAGAAGAAAGGAAGAAAAGTCCTACCATCGAATTTCCCACCACAATTAAAAAAACACTTAGTTCATCTAGAGAGTATGTAACAGCACACTGGTGCAATAATTACAACCCATGCCATTCTTGGCATATCTACTGGTATTCCATCTGTTTGCCAATAGCATCCTTGGAGTAGGACATTATAGTAAAGAACAGAAAGCTTCTATGCTTCCATCATTACTGTAGGTCAACAGGAAAAGTTCTTTGAACTCAGCTCTTAAAACCCAGTGGGAAAGAATTGGAGTGTAAAGGGCCAAAGTCATCTTATTGGCTCTCATTTCTTGAGACAGCTTGCCAGAGACCTAGTATCTAGCCCAATGATTCCTTTGTAGTAGTCTGAATTATCATCAGCATATTCACGTAGAAGCTGGAAGGGCCTCAAGAAGCATATGCATAAAAATACTGTCAGTGAAACATGCAACATAAAAAGTATAGATTAAAAACTGCAATAATATATAAAGATAGTCACTAGTTTTCTGTATCTCATAATAAATAGCCTAGGAACAGAGGAGTTATTTCATCTGGGACAACTCAAGGAGGGCTCCGAGAAAAGGTACAATTTGATGTTTTAGAAAGCAGAAATGACAAGTATATGTCTGTGAGACCTGCCTATGTTTGTATGGGAGGTGGAGGAAGTACATTCTAAGCAGTTATTCTTATAATGGGGTAGGAGAGCTCTATCTCTTGTGAAAATGTAAATAAATAGGTGCATGCAATCTTATTCAGAGGGTCGACTTTGATGAGAAGTAAAAGAGGCTTAAAAAGTTGCTTGGGAATGATAGTGAGGGACCACTTATTTGGGAGTATTCATATTTTTTGATAAAAAGAATCTAAAATATGACATATATATACAATGGGATATTATTAAGCCACAAAAATGAATTAAATCTTGCCATTTGTGACAACCTGGATGAACCTAGAGGATATTATGCTAAATGAAGTCAGACAGAGAAAGACAAATCCTATACGACTTCACTTATATTTGGAATCAAAAAACAATACAAACAAACAAAACAGAAATAGATTCATAGACACAGAGAATGAACTGATGATTTCCAGAGGGGTGGGGGATGAGTGCGATGGATGAAATAAGGAAGGTACAATCTTCTAGTTATAATATAAATAACACATGAGAATGTAATACACAGCATAGGGAATGTAGTCAATAACATTGCAACAACTTTGGTGACAGATGGTAATAGACTTATCAAGATGATCATTTTGCAATGCATATAATGGAATCACTATATTGTATACCTGAGACTAACATAATGTTGTCTTTCAATTACTCTTTAATAAAAAAGAAGAGATGTGAGAAGATATGTACCAAAACAACACGTTAAAAGGACTAATAAACATATGAAAAATGTGCATCATAATTTCAGGGAAATGCAAATTAAGGTCACAATAAGATACTATGAGACACTAATAAGACTGATAATAATACATGTTCATTGTGATATAGAGCAACTGGAACTCTTCCGTAATGCTGTTGGGAGCATAAAAACTATTTAACAGGTTCTTATAGAATCGAACATACATTTACCATGTGATCTAGCAGTTCGTCTCCCACATACTTAACCAAGAGAATAAAAACGTATGTACACACACACACTCACACACAAAGAGAATTAATCTCATCAGTGCTATAGGAAGATTAGTTTCAATGGGTAAGCTGACTAAAAAGAGAAATTAGGGCCCTATTTCAGTCTTCTATGAATGAGACTATATTTTAATTGAACCAAAGTATTGGTTACAGAAATTGAAAAAACAAATGGAAGCAAGAGTAATTTCAGAGCAACAATTATTAGCAAACTGTGGGAGGCATAAGAAGAGATTAGATTCATGAATGAAAAAACTATAAAGTTGGATGGCCTATGTGGATAAAACTTTATTTTTTTTTAATTTTTTAATGTTTATTTATTTTTGAGAGACAGAGAGAGACAGAGCATGAGCAGGGAAGGGGCAGAGAAAGAGAGAGACACAGAATCTGAAGCAGGCTCCAAGCTCTGAGCTGTCAGCACAGAGGCTGATGCGGGGCTTGAACCCACCAACCGTGAGGTCATGACCTGAGCCTAAGTCAGAAGCTCAACCGACTGAGCCACTCAGGTGCCCCAAAACTTTATTTTTATGAACAGCTGAATTGTGATTTCGATTAGAAGTAAGAAAACAATATAAACATCTCTGTGCTGGAGAGTTGAAATTCCAGGTGAATTATAAATTCTTCTGTCTTTAATATTTTTATTTTAAAGACTGATGAAAATGATCTTTGCACTAAGAAAGCCATTCTTTGCGATTTTTGTTTGTGTGTTTACTGTGTTGGAACATGCCCTCAATTCAGGATTTCATTGTGTTACTGCAGTCTAAGAAAGCATATCTTCAACATCAAGAAGTCTCCCTGTAACAGTAAGATCTTAGTAGTTTATAATTGTGTTAATCAAAGCAATTAGGGAATCATAAAGAGAAACTGGCTATGTTCCTGAAGAAGGAATAGGGAATGATGAATCTGCAATACTTTGAGTTACTTAGATGAAAATGTGCTCTACTATCTTGGCAATAGATTTGAATTCTGTTATTGCATTTTTCATTTCTCACATTCTTTGTTATCCATTCTTGCTTACATCTGATCCTGTTGTAATTAGTTTATCTTTTTCTTGCTACTTCCAAAAACAGCAACCATGCAATAGGTCTAGAATTCTTTACTTGGGATCAATAGGCCCCTTGGAGTCCCACCATTAACTTCAAGGTACCTGTGAAATATGCAAAATGTTGTGTGAGTGTTCAGTTTTCTAGGTACATCTTTCTGAAGTTTATCAAAACACTCTTTAGTTTTTTGCACCGATACCTATTTGTCCATATACTAACTCACAAAATAAAAATGGGTTTTAACTTTTGTGTGGAGGAAGCAATGAGACTTCTTCCAAATCCTTCAGGTATCGTGTATGTTAGATAATTGTAGTAGAAGTGTTCTCCCAGAGCTCCTTATAAAAATGACTTATTGTTCGCATTGAAAAGATATGACCTTGTCCCTCTGGGCCATTTCCACAAAGGTTTTGATCATCTACATGAGTGTAACTAGAAAAAAAATTCCAAGTGGGAGGCAAGTTTGTGTGCTTTGTTCACTACTTTATTCCCAGCACTTAGGATAGAGCTCAACACATGGTGAACGTGAAGAATATTTGCAGGAGGAATTAATGAACAGCTGTGTATCTGAGGCCTTTGCTCTGGCAAAAACACTTTCAGATGGATTTCCTCCTTTTGCTACTCTCTTACCTTCACTTCTGCCTTCTCTCCTCCTCCACATCTGGGTTCATCAGATACTCCCATTGTTTTCTATAGTTTTTCTCTCTCCCTCTTTGCCAAATTCTAAACATAAACATTAACATGTCCTCAGGTGTTCCATTTTAAAAATACAGAGAAATAATCCCTTCCTTGATGTCCATGATTTAAACACTGTAATGACTCACTCGGTATAAATTTTGATTGTGACATACAAAACCATTTCTGATGTACCCTTCCTTTCTTCTTCAGCCCCATCTCTTGCTCCAGGTCTTTGAAATAGAGGGCCTAACCCTTCTGATATTTTATGTCACAGTGTTTCATTTCTCTACCAACTCTGCACATTCTTACAAGATTGTAAGTCTTACTCGACCACCACCTAATTATCCCTTTTCTCTTTGACCAGCTAGTTTTTTCTCATCCTTATACTGCAACTTTGATTTTACTTCCTGGGAAGCCTATCAGATGCCCTTATCTGTGGGGTTCTTTTGTGGCTATTAACGGAACCAAGTAGTTCACCCATTACGATACCTAGCTACTTAGGAAAACTACTATGCCGGGTAATGTGTTCTATGTACTTTTGAACATCCCTTAATAGACAAGCTCAGTTTGAACCACACCTGCTTCATCTTGTTTTTCTCTGTTTCTCACAAAATATCGTTTAAAAAGTGAATAAATAGAATCATGTTGTTTTTATTGTTGTTGTTTTTGTTGAATATATAATACTTGATGTGAACTTGCTCATCCTCCAATTGTCATTCTGACTTCTTGGATAATATGAGATCTGAGAAAGTTCACAGATTGTAAAATAAATTACTTTTTTATCATGTTCCCCCCCTCCAAGCCATTCTTAATTCTGCTGGGTATTATGTTATCACAAAGAAATGTATTTAATCAAATATATTCTTCACATGGGACACAGCTAGTCAATATGAGGCAAACAAGTTTATTTCAATATAAAGTGGGGACCCTGTGTTTCAGAGAAATGCATTGATCTAAAATGGCAGAGTTAGTCTTCTTTTGTGAGAAGAATCTTTCAAATAAAGCTACTTGAGCGTTTGAAGGTGTCAACACTTTGATGTTTCAAAGCCTCAATTATTCAGGTACCACAGAGCTGAGCATTGTATGTCTGCCAATGTCACATTTAAAAAGCTCAGATGGCTAAGATGCCATGTTCTGTTCAAGTCTTCTGATATTTGAAATTAAGAGAAGAGCCCTTTCATTTCAGCAACTCCTGAGGCTCTCCCAGTCTTCATGCTGTTGCTCTGAAACTCAGCATTCATTAAATGCTTGCTTGCAATTTGAATACATTGTTAACAGAGTGGACAGCTTCTGAGGTTGAAAGTTCAATTTATACTCTAGGGCAAGGGGAACTTTTGATATCTCTGATTGAGATTGGTTATTGAATCAAGGGCCTGGTTTGGAGCCAGAGATGTATTAGACAAATTATCTGAGAGGAGTGAATAAAATGCTTTTATCTTATGAAGCATCTGCCCAAGCTTCAACCTTGTTTCAGCATATGGCATTCAAAGAATATGTTGCACTCCTCCCAGATGGGGTTTGAGAAACTGTTTTCAAGAAATCAAGTGCAGACACTGTGATTGTCTACCAACATATAAACCATTGCTGTATACCATTCCCTGTGATTTAAAGCTTCAGGTCCAAGGGCTCTGAAGTCACAACCATAAACCCCAGGGCTACACTACCTTTTGTTTATCATACAAACACTTGGATTTAAATTCCCAGTGCAGTTTGCTTCAAAAGGTAAACTTCTCCAGCCTCAAAAAAGTTGTCATTTGTATTGGTCTGAAATTGTCTGGAAATTATATTTGGATTGAATAATCCTTGGGGTTAGAAATTAATTTTAAATATTGGGAAGAAATAATACATGAAGCACATTAGATGTGTCATTAATAATACTGACAAGTGAAGTTCTAACTTCCACCTTTTGTATCCAGTCCCACGCAAAATCCAGTTTCTTATAGTTACTCAATAGGTAATTGTTTAATCGAGAAGTGAAAAGAAATATTCATCCTGCATATTACTTCCAGATGATTCCTTCTAAAGCACCAATTTCAAAAATGCCTTGGCCACATTACCATTCCCTTTTTTTACACCCTGCCGTCTTTTGTTTCCACTCTCAGGATGTACTTTTTTACCTTTAGGATTCTGCTCACTCTAACTCCCAGCCCCACATCAGCTTCTGCCCTTAGTGGACCTAATCTACCCTTTAAGGATCTGCTAGACTGACTCTTCCATGAATAATTGTCGGACTGTTCCAACCTAGAATGAACTCTCCTGCCTCACATTTATATTACTTACTATCTACCCCATCTATTTGGCATTAAGGCATCCATTGCCTTGTGACATCTGTTCTATTTTTGGCTGATATTGCTATTGACCTTTTTATGTACATATCTTGTCTCCTTAACTGGATAGAATGCTCCTTGAGGACAGGGTCATGAATTGAATCATAGATTTTTACACTTACAAGAAACTTTAGAGATCAAATAGTCCAACATCTCATTTTATAATTGAGAAGAAAAGAGTCTGGTAGAAGTTAAATAACTGATTTAAGGTCAAACAATAATTTAGTTAGAAGGCCCGAAATAGAGTTCCTAGCTTGAAATACACTGCTCTTTATAGTGTGCCCCATCCACTGTAACTTTCATAACATATTAGAGTTGAAATGGGCATTCATAATCCAACCTCCTCAATTTCTAGACTGAGAAACTGAAGCCCAGAGAAGCTGACAAATTGTTGCCAATGTCATTTATTGAATTAATTCTAGTAGTCCTGGGACAACAATTCAGATTTCCTGACTATTTGCACAGTGCTTTGCCCACTGACCTAAATGCCTTTCCTCTTTCTATATTCTGCAAGTTCTTTGTACAGAGTAAATAACTATTAAGCATCTGTTAAGCTTTATACACAAAAATATAAATATTTCCAAGACAGAATCCTGGAATCTGGCATTTCAGTGGAAATTGAGAAATAATAAATTTCAAAGTTTGACTCCAGCTTTTCTCATTAGTCTTTCTCTGTATAACACTCTATTTTATCTTAAGAGCCCCAAATTGTGTATAAAAATGGATATATTTGGGAATACCTCTATTTGTAGGGGTAAAAAACCTGCCTCCTGCCCTGTAAGGTTTTCTGGAGTCAGATCCTCACCTTTTCTGTGCTTGCCAGATCTATATTCTGCAGAACTCTCAATCTATGTAGGATTGAGTTGGAGTTTTAATTTATCCTTACCCCATGTTTTCTCAAGTGTAAAGAATTCTTATTTTCTGTATCCCATATGCAAAATTCCTATACAAGAAATATTATTATTCTTTATACAGGGAAGTCCATGGGAAAGTCTCAATTATCTATAGCATGTCAATGCACTTGGTAGTCAGAAACACCCAAGCATTTCAAGGGTTTCCTATATTAGCACCATAAAATTAAAACTCAATCTCTATAACTCCTAAAAGTCTAGAGACCTCATTTTAGCTTGATTTGTGAATTTTGCTTTACTTGATCCCTTTTGTTTAATAAGACTGGATCCTGGATTCAGCAATTTACTATGATCATGAGAAAATACTGTATATTATGGGAGGAAGCACCACCACTGATCCCCTGGGTGGTTTTAACTAAGTCATGAATGTCCTTGGACTTGTTCCTTCATCTGGGAAAAGCAAATGAACAAACAAAAACAGAAGTATTTTATTAAATGATTTCTGCTCTTTCTCTCTCTTAGTAAGTGGGCCAAGATATTTGAAGATATGAGTTTCCCTTCCCAGTTGATTAAATTTTTGAAAATTATAAATTATAAATCTATCATAATTTATTATATATTATACTTATATATTTACATGTAATTTATATATTTATATAATTATTTATATAATTTAGTATATAAATTTATATATTTATAATATATTTTAAATTGCAAAGTACAGAAAAGCTATTTTATAAATCTAAGCTTTCAGAAATTAATGTTACCATTAGAGGGCCAGAAGATTTTAGGAGATCTTGGAAGATACCAGCTAACATTTGTTGAAAGCTCACAATGTGCTGTGAACTTCATCAGTATTAAATTGCTTATTCTGCACACAGTTCTATGTGGTAATCACTGTTATTATGCTCATTTTATAGGTGACAAATCTGAAGCACTGGGTTTAAAGTAACATGTCCCAGAGTGCACAGCGAGCTTGTTACAAGCTGTGCTTTGCAGGCAGATTCAGATTCCTAAGCCTGCACTGTCAACTATTGCTTCTGTCTCTCAGGGACAGTCTCCAGAGAGCCCGTGTGTTCATGCCAGAAAAAGGAGATCAGAGAGACCTACAAACTTCCACTCCCACAGGAGGAAAAACAATTTCAATATAAGAACATGTTCCAATTGATAAATATAAAGCTAGAAGTTTGGTTGGAAGGTAGAAGGTTGTGATGCACAGTGTTTGGTTTAAAATCAATGTGATTGATTAAAAAACAAACAAACAAACAAACAAACAAAACTCTGCTTGGAACACTGGGACACTAGACCAGAGACTGATGTTTATATTTAATGAGCACATTTATTCTCCTTATTCCTTCTCAGCTGATGTTTTGTTTCCTGCTCAGTACATCCTAGAACTGTTTTCACCTATCTCTTGGTATCCTTTATCTTCCTTTAAATCATTCATAAAAGTGAAATTAATAATTTCATTGTATGCCCATAACTGTACTCACTACTGTGATGCATGCAAAATAAATAGGAAACAGGTGCTTAAGAAATTCACAAATTTTATGATTTATTTATAGGGAAAAAGCCTACACAAGAGGACAATTGCATTATGGTATGAAAACTTGAGTGTGATGTTATCTGTAAAGTCCATGATTGTTAGTGACCCAAATGACTTCTAGTCCTGTCTCAAATATTGAGATACATATCACTGGCTGAGGCTTAAGTCCTCTATTTATAAAATGGGAGAGTTGGACTGGTTTGTCTCTAAGACCTCTTCCTAGTATACATACCTATGCCTTCCAGTTTTGGTTAGATCTTAGAGGCCTCCATTCTTCAGTTATATTACTTACATAGCTTATCGTAAGTAATGCTTAAATATTCTTGGTAAAGTGTTTGGTATTCTTCAAAGAAATCTACAGCAAATGGCCTACTACTTTATGACTGAAATTAATCTTTTCTAATTACTTATGTAAGTGAAAAGGATCAGTTTTCTGCTTAACTCTTTCAAATGGTTTTTGTCCAGTCCGTAGAACATATAATCCTTGGGAAGTAAGTTAATATATAATCCTTGGAAGTTGAAAGCTTATCTTCCTTAAAGTAAATGACATCGTTGATAGTTGCCCCTTCTGAGGTCTGTGCTGTATGTTGCCTGTTTTCTTGCTCCTCATTAAGTTCATATTTTATTCATTTCATTTTGCCTCTAAATTCCTTCCTCCTTGGTTTCTTTACCTTGATTCCTGTTTCCTTCCTCTCTCAAGGCATATTTAACCAGGTACCTTTGAGCATTCTTAAGCCTAAGTTATCCCTTTGGCACTGTTCAAAGAAGAGCTTAAGCAGAAATTTGGTTTTTCATATTTTAATTGTCCTTGCTCAAAAGACCTGTGCCTTTCCTCATATATTTATCTTGTTTATATATGGATTATTTTTTGTAATTCCTGATCTTGGATTCTGGAGTTTTAACATTTGGAGAATCAACTACGGCAAGTGCTTACCTTCCACTGCATGAACATGACACATGCTCACTACAATCATACCTATGCTTCAAGGATTAAAAACCTCGTGAAGATAATTTTGCTCAGTTGTGTTTATTTGGGATGACAGGAAAGAAATGTTTTAAATTAATTCCCAGTTCAAAACTATGAAATAAATCCCTGGAAATAAGAATTATTAAGTATGTTTCAGCATAATTAACTATCCCAACCAGAGAGTGAAAACAACGTAGACACTGAAAGATTCCCCAATCTTTGGCAAGTGATGCAAAATCATGACTTAAATTTCCAAAGAGAATTTAACACTAAAGTTTGAATTTCTAACCATGAAAATATGAATATAAGAGGAATTATAAATGCATTTTCTCAACTCTCTTGCATTCCTATTTATTGAAAGTATGTTTCTGCACACTATGGTTAGTTTGTCTAGACTAGAAACCCTCTACAATGTTACTCTAAAAAAATTATTTTAAATATAGAATAGAGATATTTGTGATTTATTGCATTCCCTCTAGAAAAAAAAACTTAGTTAATTAAAAAAGCTTCAGGTCACTATACATTTTAATTAATTTTTAGCTGTAATTTCAGATTGTTAAAAAAGGCTAGAAGAAGGTAGAGAATAAATATAGCTAGCAAGCAAGCTAGAGCTACTTTAATTCTCCTGGTTTATTAAAACCTATTCAAGTCTTTGATGGTCTATGAAATCATGGTATTCTATCAATTATGATCTCAAAAGACTTCTGAAACATTTTTTAAGCGAGAAGTAAGTAAATTATGGGTTTGTCTTTTAAAATGTGTTTTATTATGTCATTACTTCAAATAATGTCAGTAACTCAGTACCAGTTTGAATGGTTATGGAACATTTGTAATTCAAGGGGGTGTGATTATCATTGTATATTCTGGTATAAAAAAAGACTTTAGCCAGATTACTTTTTATCGGCTCATGAATTTAGATGCAGTTCTTTTAGTTCCATAATGCAGCTGTCTAGGGGTAGATATATGCAACTCTCCAGATTGGCTGCCGTTGAAAACTTGTAGTCTGCAACTTGATAGTTCAGGGTAGGGGGGGGATTGCTGGCTCTCATGGGGAAAACATTTTGAAACAAATAGCTACAACAATGACAAAAAATGAGATTTGGGTTAGCTGTTTCCCAGGTGATATTTTTGTTCTCCATCTATAAGCATAATGAAGGGGGATAAAAAAGCAGCCCTCTTTGGGTTTATTTCTAATACCATTCTGTATACGATAAATGTTAATTTATCCAATCATCCAACAAATAAGGCCTCCCTTCCTCTAAGAATCATTCACTTAACTGCCAAATTCATTCCTTCCATTTAATATGTTTTTATTAACCACATTTGCCATCAGCAATTTTCAGCCCATCAGCTGATGAAGAATGATGCATTCTCCTTTCATTAATGCCCACTTAAGAAAATAGTTCTTAATCTTCAAAGGCTGAGTAGTCACACTGTATACTTTTAACAAAAGAAAAAAAAGGTATACATGAGTAGGAAAAGACAAAGCCATTTATGCAGACTTGATCAAAACCTCTGAATGATGACAAGGCAGGATGGGGGAAGACTCAGGTTCATATTTCTTACAGACACACCTATATCTGTTTATTACAGACAGTTTTCATTCAAGATTCTCAATAATGAGTGCTATAAAGTACATTAAGATAAAAATATGGGAAATGTTGATACTGTTAACATAGTGTTTATTAGAGAAGTCATAAGAAGACTCTAAATAAGACCAGACCTTCATAAAAATAAGGTATCTAATCTGTGGCTTTACAGCCCTGAAATCCTCTTTCTGAGATTACTTTGGCACCCCTTCCCCACTTTTTTCTCCCCTTGCAGAAATTAGTAACCTTGTTTTCCAATACTAGATGAAGGGTACCTAACTAAGCCCGGACTAATGGGAGAAGAAATCAAGGGTGGACAAGGCCTGCTATTTATCCTGAAAGGCACAGAAATTTCCTGAATAACAGTGGTTGAGAAGTTAAAGGACAAGCACTGAAGTCAAAGGAGAGAGCCTGGATATTGAGAAGGAAATAGAAACCACACAACTTATAAAGAGAAGAATAAGACCTAGCGACTATAGGGAGTGGAAAACACTCTTTGGTTTAGTGGATGGGGCCCATGAATCAAACTTGTAAAAGACAGATTAATAGGAGAAAAGGGTTTATTACATCTGCATATAGGAACTTCATTAATTAATTAATTAAATGATTGAAAACCCAAAGAGGCCATTGACCCAGAGAACTATATATCCGTTGAACAAAGTGTGGAAAAGGAGGAGACTGTAGGCAATAGATGGTAATAGTAGATTGATGATAAATAGGGAGTTCAGTAAAGTTCATCATGCAGATCGCATCATCTCAGGTGATTAAAGTTGTCTTCTGCTCGTTCTTCTTTTCCTGGAACAGGAGCAAAGGACACCTTTAAAATGGAAATTTCCTTTACAAAATGTAAATTAATGCCCTATTTTTAGGCATTTAAGAAGAGGCTAGAAAGCTTTTCCTATGTCTGCTGTTTCTCAGTTACTTTCAGCTCAAATTAATCCTATGCAAACATGGTATGATTTGGGGTGGCATATTCTGGTCCTCTTCATGCTGAAGCATAAAGTGTTGTATATAAAATCAAGAGAATAATGCCTGTTTGTAGGATTGTGTAGTTTTAGAAACAGGCTATTTTGATTATTAAAATTTTCTTGGCTCATTATTCTTTTTACGATCATTAAGTAGGGATTCTGTTCAGTGTTATCAATATGTTCTCTCATAAGACCCTTAATATAGGCCCTGTGGAGTTTGTGGGGTTAGTCCTCTTTTACGTAATAGAAAACACAATTAACAGAAAAGTAACTTCTTGAAGGCTCACAGCTCACAGTAGTAAGCATGTAACTTGAGTCTAAGTCCAAGTATTATATTCTTTCTCCACGTGTGGGGCCTGCTAGGAGGGATAAGTAGAAGTGCAGGAAAAGAAAACTTCTTGAGGGGTGGGAACTCTTGGCCAAAACAAAATATAGCCACAGCAAATGTGTTTAGTTAAAATACAAATATAAATTATAAAAAAAATCATAAAGCCAATGTGTCAAAATAAAAGCCTTTAGTTTACCACATGTTCCATGTATAACAAATGTGTAACATACCTTATAAAACATACTTCTCAAAAAGTATACAGCTATCCCTGTCAGAATAGCCAATATCAGAAATGCTGACAACATCAAATGCTGGAGAGGATGTGGAGCCACAGGAACTCTCATTCATTGCTGGTGGGAATGGAAAATGAAACTTTGGAAGACAGTATGGCAGTTTCTTACAAGCTGAACATACTCTTACTGTATAATCCAATAATTGAGTAATTTACTCAAAGGGCTTGAAAACTTATGTCCACCCAAAAACCTGCATGTTTGTTTATAGTAGCTTTATTCATAATTGCCAAAACTTAGAAGGAATCAAGAGGCTCTTCAGTAGGTGAATGGATAAACTATGATACATCCAGACAATGGAATATTATTAAGCACTAAAACAAAATGAAGCTATCAAGCCATGAAGACATGAAGGAAACTTAAAAACATGTTACAAAGTGAAAGGAGCCAATCTGAAAGGCTACATACAATTTATATGACATTCTGAAGAAAGTAAAACTATGGAGACAGTAAAAAGATCAGTGACTGCCAGGGTTTGTGTGTGGAGGGGTGAATGGACAGGGCACAGATGATTTGTAGGGCACTGAAAATATTTTGTATGATACTGTAATAATAGATACATGTCATTATATGTTTGTTCAAACCCATAAAGTGTACAACACCAAGAGTGAACTGTAATGCAAACTATGGACTTCGGATAATTACTATGTGTCAATATACGCTCATCTTTGGTAAGAAAAAATACTATCTGGTAGGGAATAGTGATAAGGGGAAGAGCTGTGCATGTGTGGGGACAAGGAGTATATGGGAAATCTCAGTACCTTCCTCTTAATTTTGTTGTGAACTTGAAACTGCTTTTAAAAAAATAAAGTCTAAAAATACATATATACCTCTCTCTAGATGTACCCACAAAGCATTATGCTTGATTCTAAACTTGTTTCTATGAGGATAGGTCAGGGAAGGGTGGGAATGTAGTTAAGACCTGACATGGTACCTGCCCCCTGGGACAAGGTAGTGGTATAGGCAAAGACTCAAACATTGAAACTAACTATAGTGACACATCTGGGTAGGAGAGGTCTAGTACTATCATGGAGAAGATGAATGTGAAACATGGTTCAGCCAACATTTAGGTTTCTGGTCATGGAGAATGAAACTCCAGGCAGTAGCTTGGACTCAGGACACTGGCAATTATACAGATACCTTCTTAGAGAAACAACATACCCCTTATCTCCAAGCCACTAGGAAAAGCATATGAAAAGTCTTCAGTCTAGCATGATGGGCAAAATAAGTCAGAATGGCAAGTCTCCTTATCATTCAGTGATAGTTGTAGTAAATTTCCAGTGTTTGAAGTCATCTAGGATAACTGGCTTAGTAAATGTGTATCAAGGCTTACGGACTTTCCTATAAAACTGTCAACCTTGGTGAAAAACAGTATCACTATTCCAGGGAACATGGGCTTCACCACCTGTAGAAGTTCACATATAAAATTAGCCATCATAATGCTAATGAAAATATGTCAATGAATTTTAAGTGAAACATTAAAGAATCATCGTTAGAAAGGAATGGAATATAATGTGTGTGAGAGAATAAAATATTTGTGTATGTGATTTTGTCTTAAACATAAAAATCCTTTATACTTTATCACTTATGATCCTAGATATGAAAGAGAGACCACATGAAGCCTTTTTAGACAAATGAGAAGAAGCAGAAAAATCACTGGAAAACAGCCTTAAACAGTTTTAAGGAGCAGAGCCAATCTTTACTTGGGGGCATTGGTGAAAAAAACTGGAGGGTCAGGTAATTATGGTAGCAAGGAGACAAGATGAAAAAAGAGAATTCTGATTTTAGGCGGTAGCAGAAGCATATGCCCTAGAACAACAAAGGCAACTGTCCTGTTTTGTTCACACTTGTGAAATATTTTAGTTGTATTAATTGTAAGGCACTATGTTTCTTTTGAGTCACTACAATATTGTCAACCATGTGTGTTAGGGTTTGTGTCATAGCTGTAGAAAATTACCTTCTAATTGTTGACATGTATATTACGTATTCACTTATGTCTTAGGTATTGAAACCAGACACACCATGATGAACTGGACTTAACCACGACATTTGCTTATATCCTGTGATGCCAGTGCATTTGTATACCATGGATTTAGCACACTGCTCTCCAGTTTTCTCTGGATACTGAGAACAGATGATAAGTACCCCCAATTCAAGGGAATAATCACATCTTTCTCTGATGTTTGTATTTTTAAGGAAGACAGCAGAGAAAAGATAAAGATTAACTGAAGAAGGTAATGGCACAGTTTTAGACTGTACGGCATATTGCTGAAGAGTCCTTCAAAATGCCCCTGAAATGACCCTACAAAGGTACCTAGCTCCTCTTATTTTATATAAAATGGAACTAATAGAAACTGAGGATGTATTATGAATAATGAGGCTGAATTTTAACAAAAACCATGTCTTTACTAATCTAAATGTTCATTCCATCAAAATGAAAAGAATGTTAATCTAAGTGCTATTCTCCTGACACTTAGAAGCCTTGATTCATTCTATTAAGATTCCTCTCCACTCTTTCAGTGCCCTAAGATAATAGAGAAGCTATGTTTATTTTTTAAACAAATAGGTAATTTTTCTGGATGCAGTCTGTATAGGAAATGTTCCAAAGTATTTATAAAACAGAAGGAAAGTTTCCAGGACAATAGAGCATCCACATAGTCTGCAATTGTACAGTTTAGTCTCTTGACTAGTAAAATACTTTTTTCAGCTCAGTAAAAATAGTTATTGATTAAGAATTGTATGCATACCATTTTGCTGGGTTCTGAACAGTATAGTTTCCATCTTCAAAGAACATCAACTCTATCTGAGGAAAATAGACATTATAATAGAATCAGCTAAATTATCATATAAAACAGGGTAAGAATAAATGTTATACATTATTAGTTGTGCACAGAAACAACCTAATATTTTCAGGGCCTAGGACAATCATGTAAATGAAGACCCATGTATCACGTATCTAAGTATTTAGAAGTTTTTTTTTAATATTTTATTTATTTTTGAGAGAGAGAGAGAGAGAGAGAGAGAGCATGAGCAGGGGAGGGTCAGAGAGAGGGAGACACAGAATCCGAAGACAGGCTCCAGGCGCTGAGCTAGCCATCAGCACAGAGCCTGACGTGGGGCTCAAACCCAGGAACCGCGAGATCATGACCTGAGCCGAAGCCAGACATTCAACCGACTGAGCCACCCAGGTGCCCCAGTATTTAGAAGTTTTAAGCATTTATAAGAAACTGAAAGGCCAAGTTTGAGTTTAGGATTCTCAGAGTCCTTGTTGCTGTGCTGAAATACTAGGCTCAGAGAGAGCCCATCTTTAGTAGCAGCCTGCTCTTTTTCCTGTGCACCTCTGGCCCTAGACTGTGCTGCAAGCAATACCTGTCCTGCAGGCATGTGGTTACCTCAGTCCACATGGCCGGGAATGTAAGAAGATACCAGCTTCCTGGCTGAACTGGATGGTGAACTGGGCCTCAGAGATGGGTAGGATTTGAGATTTGTTGGGAAGAGGAAAAGTCCATTGTAAACAGGACAAAAAATAATCAAAGCCCTGGGGAAAGAAATTATTAGATGTTGGAGTTGTAGTACTTAGAAAAGCAGGGAGTTCATAGTAGGAGAGAGTAGCAATTAAGACAAAGATGTTTCTTCAATGATATGTAACTGCAGAATTATGTTAAAAACTTATTGGAACTAACATCAAGATATGTCACAGTCTAATTCTAGACTACATTTTCATCCTCATTGCTCATCCTATTATTTTTTCATACCCTACTCTGAACAACGAATGTGACATTTGACTTAACAATGAAATTTAACACTTAAATCTAGAAAAACATAGTTATATATGATCAGTAAACCTTTATGTTCCATACCTACCTGTCACATCAGTTTAGCTTACCATTCCTCACTCATGCATATTTTGGCCTCCACATTGTAAGTTATGATGTTTTTTTCAGGTCAAATATACATACTCTGTGTACTGTATAGAAAATTCTTCCAAACTTTTACAGTTTATCTCAAATATTGGCCAATCATGGAAAGTTTTATACTTTCCATGGAAGAATAATGGATCCTGTTTTGTACTCTCGTAGAGGTGTGTTTGTATCATATCACATATTTGTATATGTTACAACTATTGGATGGTAAATACAACAATGATAATGTCTTATTTGCGTTTACCAAGGTAACTATCATAGTCCCTGATAGATTGTAAATATTCTGGTAATAATGGGTTGATAAATAAGTATAAATAACTTTTTAATTTAATGTCGGTACAATAAGTAATGGGTATGGACCATAAGTAAATAAGCCTTCTGGAATATAAAAGGGTCATGGGGTACTTGCTTCTGAATCAAATTTCTTAAAACGCAAAGAAAATATTTCACCTCAGCCAAAGATGCCAAAATATTCTTCATCCTGAGAACTTGGCCATAGTATAGTTTGGTTTGAAGGAGTTCCCATTGGAGTTTATGGTGCTTTCTCTAGTTTAAGTCCCATTTATCACTAGATCCCACCTTATTTAAGGAAAATCACCAACAAACTGAAATTCTTCCTGTCACTTTATTACAAACTTCACAGAGCTTCAGCCCTGACAGCAAACATCAACAAGCTCCATGAAGTGATTGGCACTTCCCATCAATCAGAGCTTGGGTTCAAAGTGAAGGGGAGGTTCTTCTATAGTGGATGTACTAGAGAGAAAACATAGTTATCTCAGGTAAGTTCATCTGTCAATGGCATTCCTTAATACTGTGAATGCAAATGACTTTCACCGATTATTCACTTTTCTTTCTTCTGAATATTTGTTTGCTCCATCGAAGATAACAAAATATTAAGTGGTATAACCAGGTTTTAGACCAGAAGTTAATAATCCTGATAATGCTTTGGAATGACTGTGTTCAATATGGCAGGATTATTTTAGGGTTAAATTGGCCTTTGTTTCTGAATTGCTTATGAAAATTCAATATAGGGATAAAACACCACAATGTAGCAATTTGTATTTCCAACTATTAGTTTTCATTGAGTTTTTCCAAACTTCTATTTTTTGATAATAAGGGAATTGCCTTTTGTGTGTTTATATCATGCTTCTCTCTTTTCCTGTAGCTGGGATTAAGATTTTCAAAAAAGTAGTTAAATTTCCTTATTATGAGTCTCCAAAATTTTCAAGAAATAAACTGGGCATTTATCCTGATAATCCAGTTCAAATTGTGTCCCTATACCACACACATGCACCAAAAAAATTCCATAACTTAAAAAAGATTCATTGAATAGAAATTTGAATTGACAAATCAGGGAATGTCTGGATGTGTTTTTCACATTTTACTCTTCAACCAGATTTCTAGCATTATGGAAATAAGATGTATGAGACATAAAAGAGAGGATAAATATTTTCTTTCCATTTGATCAGGTTTGAAACAGAGTTAATGAATGATTAAATTCAGTTTCTGAGGTCATACAGCTGGTTAAACCAAAGGTAAAATCAGGGTCTGGGTAAATTGCCTTCAACTCTCACCAGATTTGCATTTTGCATTAAAGAAAATGTTTCTATTTCAATAACCATTTTTAGAGAAACTTGTAATGAGCCTAATGAAGTGATAGCCACAGTCCAGTTCCCTTGCACAAATACAAGCCAATACGTTACCTGAACCACTGAGTTTTCAGAGAAACAATAGCAGAGAAGTTGAGAAAATGTAAAAGCATAGAGTCAGTCTGTTCTCACTACTAGACAAAGCTCTCAAAGCCCATACCCATACAGAATCAGTCATTTCCACTTCCTATTCATGAGAAATAATATAAAACAAAGCCCTTATACTTATTTGGTCAAATCTACAGTATCCCTTGAGTTCCTGTCTGTGACTAACTGAGAAAACTCTTAGTAGAAATAAATTTTTTATTACTAAAACTGCTTTTGACCTCTAGACCCTTTCTGGCCTTCACTTCAGAATTGTGTGTGTGGCACATGAATGAAAATCAGAGGAAACTGCAAGGTCATCAGGCAATGACAGAAAACAAAACAGTATCTGAGAGAAGAAAGATGCTAAAGCAAAAGCAGTTCTGCTCTCATTAGATAAACAGTCTCCCTCAGTTCCTCTCTTCCCCATTATAGTCACTGACAAGCATTGCATCATCTCAGAGAGGAGAGAGATAAGCAACCAGGGAACAGGGAAAAACAAGTGTTTGGGGAAGATTTTAGTACCCGGCTGTGTGATTTCTGGCTTTCTCAAATATGAACACCAGAAAGGGTGTGGGGAAAAGGCTAGAATCGTGAATCTTTTGGGTACCAATAATTCTTTATTTGAAAATAGACCCTACAAGCCCTTTCACTTGTCCTCTAAATTGACATTAAAACAGGTATGTGGTATTCTGGTTTTAGTTTCAAGGTATAGAGAGTTAGAAAGAGCTTCATTCCCACCCTCACACAAGAAAAAAGCTGAGCAAAGTGCAAAGTAACAGCTTTTCTGAATCTATTGGAGAATTCAGTGGCAGGGCATGTCACTAATCCTAAATCTAAGAAAGACAGGTGCCTCAGGAGAGACAGGTCTTGAGTATTTGCTTACTTGGGATGAAATAGGGCAAATTCAGCTAACAACTTTTAATGAATTGCTGGAGACTGGTGTGAGAGAGAGTGAGAATATGAAGTCCCTGTGGATTATATACACAGAGGTGTTTTGTTTCATTTTGAATACTTTTCATTTGACATATCTAACCAGGAAGTCACCAGGAGCACCAGGAAGAATTCTGAGACAGCTCCCCTTGGGGTTTGTGGGGTTGGCTGGGAAAGAGGAACAGCAGCCACTGAAGAAACACTGCCTGGACCATTATTCCTATCTCTCCTAAAGGACAGAAGTCTCAAGACATTGGTGGAAACTTGCAAGAGCTATAGAAGAGGGATGAGGGAAAAATTCCTCTCCTAGAGAGTGAACAAGGATATTTGTTAGCTTAGCTCCACAGGGATGGAGGGGCAGGAAAAATTGTGAGAGCCTCACCCTGACATAGTGTTTGTCTAAGACCAGTGCTTCATCAGAACATTAGAGAACATCCCCTTCTCCCACACTTCTCTACCAGACTAACAAGCATAGAATAAAGACAGCAGTAGAATACAGTTGGGAGAGATACAAGATACAAACTATCTCAGGGTCAAAGCACAAAGGAGAATACACAAAGCAAAGGTAGGGTTCAGACATTGAGAAAATAACCTTTGGGAATGCATCCAGCACCCTAAAACATTAGTAATTGCTAGAGAGATATTAAATCCATCGTTCCTGAGGGTAATAACACTGCCAGCACAACTCAAACACAACCTAACTCCTGACTATATTAAAATAGACCCACACTCAAAAGATGTAGCACTAGGAAAGTCATGCTCATCTCCAAGCATTAGAAAAAGATTTACCTGGGGCACCTGGGTGGCTCAGTTGGTTAAGCGTCTGACTTCAGCTCAGGTCATGATCTCACGGTTCGTGGATTTGAGCCCCTTTGTCGGGCTCTGTGCTGACAGCTCAGAGCCTGGAGCCTGCTTCCCATTCTGTGTCTCCCTCTCTCTTTGCCCCTCCCCTGCTCATACTCTGTTTCTCTCTCGCTCAAAAGTAAACTCTAAAAAAAATTTTTTTAATGTTGGAATGAAAAGGAAAATACCACAAAAACGCTGTCAACCCAGAATTCTCAGTGCAGCAAAAATATCAAAAGTAAATATCTATCAAAAGTAAAGAGAAAATGCAAACTTGCTCAGAGAAACAAAAACTGAGGGAGTTCATTGCCAACAGTAAGAAATGTTAAAGTAAGTTCTTCAGGAAGAAGAAATATGAAAGAGAACTACACACAAATAAAATAAAGAGCATTGGAAATGGAATAAAATTCATTTTCTTACATAAATACCCTAAAATGTAACCATCTAATGCAAAAATAATAACTATTATTATTTGTAGCATATGGAAAAGCAAAATATGTGACAAGTATAGCACCTGAAACCTAAGGTTGGAATTTGGAGTACACTGTCACAAAGTCCTTACAGTACACATGAAACAGTATATTACTTGAAGGTAATTTTAGGGTAATTTAATTTTTTTATTTTAAGTTTATTTATTTATTCTGAGAGAGATAGAGATAGCATGAGCAGGGAGAGGCAGAGAGAGGGAGAGAGAGAGAACCCCAAGCAGGCTCTGCACTGTCAGCACAGAGCTCACTGTGGGCTTAAACTCATGAAACAGTGAGATCATGACCTGAGCCAAAACTGAGAGATGCTTAACTGACTGAGCCACCCAGGTGCCCTAATCTTAGATTAATTTAAAAATGTATAAGCCTTAGAGTAAAATAAATAAATTAATCAATAACATAAGTGTCACTAAGAAAGGTAAAATTAAATAATATCAAGAATGTTCAATTGACCTCAGAAAGAAGAAAATTGAAATTAAAAAGAGATGGAATAGAAAACATTTAGCAAAATGATAGATTTTAAAAATATATCCAATTGAAAATATGTCAATCAATATAAGAAGGTTAAAAAAATTAAGGGTAATCTCACAGGAATTCTAAAGTTTTATTTATTCTTTTTTTAAATTTCTTTTTCATGTTTATTTATTTATTTTGAGAGAGACAGAGACAGAGCATGAGGAGAAGAGGGGTAGAGAGAGAGGGAGAGAGAATCTCAAGAAAGCTCCACTCTGTGATCTCTGAGCCCCATGCAGGGCTCGATCTCAAGAACCATGAGATCATGATCTGAGCCAAGATCAAGAGTCAGACGCTTGACCGACTGACCCACCTAGGGGCCCCAACTTTTATTTATTCTTATGTAGACTATACTATTCTTATTTTTTTCCCACTGAATCATAGAAGTGAATATTTTCTATTACCTCTTAGGTCAAATTACATGGGAATGTGTGTTTCCTCATATAACATTGGAACAGAGAATTTCATTACATGTAAAATATATTACTTTAGATAGCATGATTTATATCAAAAACTGATATTCAGCAAATATTTATTTAAAAGTCTACTATTTGCAAACGAACTGCAGTCAAATTGTTGGCTGATCCAAGAAAAGCAACTGATAAGACTAATGATTTGATTAAATAGACTGGATCAGCTGGGGAACTAGTATCCTGTGGAACAAAATGACATCCTTCTTTCTCATACGCAATCACATCAGAGATTGTGAGAAGCTGGTAATCCTAGAATCTTTGCAGAAATGTGAAATTTTTTAGTATATATTGACTCTGACTATATGAATTTGATTATATGAAGTCCATTTGGATTCATCAACCCCTATTAATTTTGCTTGAAAATATGTTGCAGCTCTGTTCACTCCGTTCGTATTTTATACCCTGGTTTTACCCACCATCATTTTCTACTGGGGCAATTGTAATACTTCTTATTTGATTTGCTTGTTTCAAATCCTACCTCCTTCCTGTGTAATTCTTTTTCCTTACATTTCCTTAATGCATCTGGAATTATTTCTTAAAAATTGATTTCAGGTCACCTCACTCCCCTGCTTAAATTATTAAATTATTTCCCTGTTATAGGTAGAATATAATCCAGACTGCCAACCACCACCCACAGATCCTGCATGAATTGGCCCTACATAGTGCATCAGTATCATCTTGTGCCTCTGAATGCTTCTGTCATAGCACGTAAGCCATGCTGCTGGCTTCATATATGTAAAATAATGAATTGGCTCACACACTAATGGTGTAAGTTCCTATCTGAAGGCCAACAGGCTTGAAACCCAGGAGATGCCCCTGTTTCCACTTAAGTCTGTTAGGTAGGAGAAAACTGTCATCCCAGCTCCAAAGTAGGAATCAGGAGGAATTTCTTTTTATTCAGGGGAGGGGCAGCATTTTGTTCTATTCAGATTTTCAACTGATGGGATGAGTCTCACCCACCATAGAGCAAATAATCTGCTTTACTTAGTCTATTGAGTTAAATGTTAATCTAATACAAAAACGCTCTCACAGAAATACCTGGAAAAATGTGAATTACCTGGGTGCCCCATGGCCCTGTCATATTGACACATAAGGTAAACCATCACATTTTCTCAAGTCAAAGTCTTTCCTATGCCTGGAAAGCTCTTTTGCTAAACCATTGGTGGAACACCTTATATTCATCTTTCAGAATCACTTCCTCAGCGAGGACATTCCTGGTTCACCAATGTCCCCGAGGTTCTTTAAATTATCCACTCCTAGAGTAGCCTTTATTACCATAATCTTTGTTCACCTTATGGTTAGGCATTTATTTTTTACTTTATTTGTTTAATATCTACCTTCTTTACTAGACGTTAAAATCCATGAGAACATATACTATCTTTCTCTTTTTTTCCCCCTTATGATTGCAAATTGTCAATACCTGGCATATGGTATACACTCAGTAAATAGATACAGAAAAATTAAATAGCCAACAAGACCATTACAGAAGAGAGAGTGTGCTCTTCATTGCTCATTTGCCTTCATATTCAATCCCTGCCTTTCCCTGTTTCATTCTTATCATGGGGTCTGCATTTTTGCAAACTCTGCTGTATACTGGGTAGGTTTGGCCAATGGGAACCACTCACCAGAGGTGAATAGCTGGGAGGAAGTAAGCAGTCAATGTGTCTGTCTCCTTTCGTACTTCTCTCATGGCTCCATCCCCTACGAGGCAGGGTCTCTGTGGTTCTGACTTAAACTGGATAGCCTCAGCTTCAATAACACCAGCTCATCAACTGAGCTCTCTGGCCTAAAGTACATAGCAGTTTTCCACTGTTGCCAGTCTCTGGATTGCCCCGCTGTACTCTGATTTGCACGTGAGTTCTCCTAACATGTTTCTCATCTTAAATTCCCTTGATTTGAAACAAATACAAGTTTATGTCTCCAAGATAACACTCTGGCTGATACAGGAATACCGGGTTCTTTGCCTTCAATTGTCAAGTCCTATTGGAAAAAAAGATGAAAGAGCAAAAAGTCCTCCAATAAAGATATCAGTGCAGGAATGTTGTTTGATGCTAACCTGTTGTCACAATGCTTCTAAAGCATGTCACCATGTGAACCAAGTCTTACGGTCTGAAATATGGTTTGAAATGCTCCAGTCAAATAGAGTGAGTCTTGATGCCAGTCTTTCTAAATACTGTAGAATATTAAAGGGAGTTACATTAGTTTGCTAGGCCTGCCATAGCAACAGAGCACAAAGTAGGTGGCTTAAAGTAACATCAATTTATTATCTCACAGCACTGGTGGCCAGAAGTCAGAAACCAAGGTGTTAGTAGGCCCCTACTCTCTTTAAAGGCTCTGAGGGCGGAGGGGTGCCTGGGTGTCTCTGTGTCTGCTTTGGCTCAGGTCATGATCTCACGGTTCATGGATTCGAGCCCCACATCAGGCTCTGTGCTGACAGCTCAGAGCCTGGAGCCTTCTTCAGATTCTGTGTCTCCCTCTCTCTCTGCCCCTCCCCCACTCATGCTGTTTCTCTCTGTCTCAATAATAAATAAAAACATACAAAAATTTAAAGATAAAATAAAATAAAGGCTCTGAGGAGGGATACTCGCTTGCTATTTCCAGCTTCTGATGTCCCCAAGCACTCCAACGCTTGTGGCAGCCCAACTCCAATCTCTCTTTCTGTCTTCATATAGCCATTTTCCCTTTCTTTGTGTGCCTGTGTCCACATTTTCTTCTTCTTATAAGCACACCAATCATATTGTATTAGCGCCCACCTTAATGTCCTCATCTTAACTTGATTACTTCTGCAAAGACCCTATTTCCAAATAAGACAGGTTTCAGTCACAAGTACTAGGGTTCAGATTTCAATATATCTTTTGGGAGGATACAACCCAATCCATAAGAGGAAGGATGTGGATGTTGTAAGATCTTCCTTTCCTTCTGCTCCTTCCTCGTGATAGTCATTGGTCTTCCAGCTTCCAAAGCTACTATCCAGTATATGGAGGAAGGCAGGTTTTTCCTAT
Organism: Cryptoprocta ferox; assembly: GCA_028646485.1. Lineage (NCBI taxonomy): Eukaryota > Metazoa > Chordata > Mammalia > Carnivora > Eupleridae > Cryptoprocta > Cryptoprocta ferox. Next base: position 56,322,932 of record CM053566.1, on the reverse strand, counting down.
AAATTTCTTTTCTAGGTGTTTGTCATTAATAAGCACTCCCTGAAAGTCTTCCATGAAAACTGTAGGAACTGGTATTTTTGAATAGGGAATCAAAAATACGAGGACCTCCTGGCCTGTAGCAGTCAATGTGTGCAGGCCTCCTGCCCAGCTTGACCATACTATATCATGCTGCCCACTCCAAACCTGTTTACTGCCAGGCAACTACATTTATTGAACCTTTCATAGGGGCTGAAAAATAGCCACCTCATTGCAGTGTCTGGCAGGTACAGCCCACACTGTAAACTTCTTAGTGATTCAGCAGTTCACATTGTAAAATATCAGAGTCAATGCTGAAAAAGACAATATTCTGTTGGCTTCCTGGGAATCCTGACCTCAATTCCCCTTCTAACATTTTCTGACCTAAAGGGAATTAATTTACTGTCTCTAAACACAGCCCCAAATACATTATTTTAAGATCTATTATTTACTGTACTGGTTAGCAAGCTTTTATCTCTTATTTATGATCAGGTATGTTTTAATTGGAAATAGGTTGGAAGTCATCCAAGTTAGGTGGGTACTGTGGTCCCTGTTGTAAATTGATCTTACAAACACCTGCTTGTTGTGTGAAGTTATGCAAAATCATCCTTGAGCTGTTGCTTTTTCTTTTTTTCCTCCTTTCATTTTTAAACTTTTGAAGCACTGTGGAACTTGCCAATTAAATCAAGAAAGCATAAATAAATCTCTCTGAATTTGAAACAGAAGAATCTTTGTTGAAGCATAGTTCTCTTGACTAAATTATAATTAGTCATTTTCATGTATTAGGAGTGTTTTTATTGTTTTTACCCACAATGTGCGTGACTGAAAGAGTGTTAACCTGGTCTTAATAAATAAAAAACAGGAAGTTGAACTCCCATAACCTGAAGTTAAGGGGCCAGATAGAGGGATAGAAAAGTTGTAAAAAAACTAGGTCATAAATATTTTTAAATGCCTCTGGCCTGAAGTTCATACATTTAGAGCATGTTCAGTGTAAAACGTTTTCTTCTTTATTCTGTAATACTATTATGGACTGGATACTTCTAGTTCCTTCATGTGATTTTGGAAGCAGTGACTAAATAGTTTGGATTGAAAGGTTTCTGGAAGGCCAAGTTAAGTCATTAAGTCTAATTGCTATTTGACTGTTTTTTATTATGCATGTGTTGGCAACTATATGTGGTTATTTTATTTGATCCAAAACAGTGTGACTTGAGAAAATCTGAATTTCAGTGTTGAAATAGTCATTCTTTGCATTTACATTTGACTCTCAATTACATGAGCTAATAGAGAGGAACAGTTGCATGATTGATTCAAAGAAAAAGAGATTATTCACAATTGTCTTCAGATTGTATTTTATCACTTTTTGCTACAGCAAAATTGCCTTACTCATTCTGTCTTGCTCCAGCTATTCAGTGAGCTTACACTGGTTCATTGTGAGGTGGGGGGCAGTCATGGTGGTTCTGCTAGGTGGTCTAAGCTGGAAATTAAACATTTCTCACAAATAAAACAAAAGGACTACAAACGTAAAATATAATACTTTAAATTTTACCTTTCCTCTAGTTAATTTCTGAAATAGTAGAATAATGGTCGTGAGGGCAGCTTTCATGCTTAGTTTTGCTCTTCCATTAGCTGACTCTTTCCCTTTGGCCCTGAGATGGTTATAATTGCTCATGGAAAGTAAAGCAAAATGACAGTTTAGAACACATAATGGGCCTATTACAGAAGAATGGTTGCATCTATTAAGATATTTGATGGAAATTGCCTGTGGATATTTAGATAAGTAGCTTTGATCTCTTTGTGTCTATTTCTTGATCTGTAAAATGGGAATAAAATCCTTGCCTGTTAGCTGCTAGGGACTGTTTTAAGTCAAACGAATTATTGGCTTTGTCAAATATAATCCATACTATAAACTTAAGGAAAGTGATTACAGAAGAAGATATTATATCACTGAGAGAACACAAGCCTGGAGTAAAAACCCTTAGATTCTATGTGCCATGCTACTAAACACACAAGTATTTGACTCATTTTGAATCACTGTAACTTTAAGAGTTGAAACATAATGTGATTTTTTTTTACTTATTAATCTTCCTACCTTAGGCCATTTCAGCAGTGTCTTTTATTTAAATGTTGCCCCACAATAATTTATAATTTGAAAAGGGAGGAATATGATGTTTTAAATTTCAAATCAGAGAGAAAACTTGGTAACAATATATGGTTATTTCTATTGTAATCAGAGGACTTTCCAAAAAAACTTTAAATCCAGTCATTCTCTTATTTATAAATTAATATTCATTTGTTCATTCAATTAGTTAATGTATGGCATATATTTTTAAATTAAAGAAAAATTTCTAAATACCAGACAGTGATAGAAAATGATATTATAGTAATATAGTTAACTTGGATAGTAAAATGAAATATGTGACCACATAAAGTGTTCAAACAAGTGATAGCACAAAGTGGAAATAGTTGGCTATCATTGATAAAATGCACTAAGTGTTGTGAGTTTGAATGAAAAGACTTGGAATGGGTGGAATTGGAAATAGACTTTGAAAGGCAAGTGGGAAATCTGACTTTGCAAGACTTTATGTAACACGTTAAAGAGTGTGGAATTTGTGGTATTGTTACTACTAGTAAGCTATTACTGTTTTGTGAATAGGACATTATTTTATTTTTCTGCAAATAAAATCAAATGTAGATTTACCCTACAAATATGATTTTGGTGAAGAAAGGATAGAGAGGAAACAGTGAAATAATTTGATAGAAGAAGGAAATTTTAGTGAACATGGTAGAGGAAAAAAAAATCTAGTAAGGATAGAGGAAACTGTTTGCTACACATAGCAAAATCAGTAATTTCTGTTATTGATTAATAACTAAATGACATAATTTAAAAAGAAAAGAAGTTTCATAAGCATTTGAAAACTATTTTGATATCAAGGAGATTCATGTTTGAGGACCCCAGACTTTAAATTCTCCTTTTGTTATTTTTTCTTATCCACAAGTCCTTCTCTTTCTATTTACTCTCTCCTTCCAAAACTTATTGTGTAATAAAAATAGTAGCTTATACTTGTTAGAATATTAGTTATGATAGGCTGGGTTATGCTCTGATAACAAATAATCCTAAATATTAGTGGACCTAACTAAAAAAAAAAAATTCTTCATCACTTCCGATTTTGCAGTGGGACTGTATAAGTCTTTAGGGTAGCCAGCCTCCAGATCTTGCCCCAGCATTCCAGGTCACTTTGGTCCTATAGCATAGTGCATGTCAATATATAAATATTCCAGTGATTACTATTAAAAGAGAGATTCTTAGATTGGCTCTAAGATATGTCTGCTTGTAAAAGATATACTCTACTTGAGTTTATATTTCATTAGCCAAAGAAAGTTATGCAGCCACACCTAAATTCAAGGAGGGATAAGTACAGTCCTCTGTTTATACTGGAAGAAGGGGAACTAGAACTACTGGTGAATAAATAGTATTCATGTCCACCATTAACACTTATTACATGTCAGTAACTGTTCTAAAAAAAATCATATGAATCATGTGTATTTACATGCATTAATTAGCATAGCCATTCTTTTACATAGGGACAAATTATGTGCACCCTCTGCAGATGAGGAAACTTAGATATTGAATAGTTTTCTAATGCAAAGAGAAAATTGGATATGTTCCTACACAATATGGCTGCAGAGTGTATCCCTTAACTATGACTACTCTTAAAGCATTACTTCTCCAAGTAGTATTTGTATTTTAAAAGGAAACAAAACCTTAAACTAAAATAAATTAAATGCTAGCAAATAGAAAGTTGTGGTTCTCTGTGAGAAAAAATATAATGGCTTTAAGCACTTTCCCATTTTCAATAAATCCTGCCACAGAGGAAATTTCTGCTCAATCTTGGTTGTAAAACTTAGTTCCCAGATGCAGAATAGAAAAACATCCGTTAAAATATAAAAAGTGTGATGTATTGGAATATTTTAAAGAAAACAAATAATCAGAAAGAAAGAAAAAAAGAAAGAAGGAAAAAAAGAAAGAAGAAAAGAGAAGAAAAGAAAAGAGAAAAGAAAAGAAGAAGAAAACAAGTAATCCTAAAGGTAGTTATCTGTTTTGTTAGGTTGAATAAGAGAAAAAAAGCCAATTATCACATCAAAATTATATGGGAGGAAAGAAATAACAAGAAAAAATTCAAATAATACCATTTTTCTCCCCATATATTGTTCTTTCCCAGGGATAGATGGTATTATGTTAAACACTGTGAAAGGAAGTGGTTTAAGCAAGTCTCGGTTTATTTAGGAAAACAGAAAAAAAGTAGATTTGTAGAATGATAATAAATGTAAAATAGTATTATGAATAAATCATTTTGTGACATTATACTTGGGGGCTTCATCATTCAAAAAGGCATATGCTGTCCAAGAAATATAGCCTCCAGAGTACATCATTTTAAGATGGAGTATTTAGTGAGCACATTAGCAAAGCTTAGTCTCTTATTTATGATCAGGTTGGGTTTAATTGGAAGTGGGCTGGAAGGCAGCCAGGCAAGTAGCTGTGGCCACTGGATTTCTTAGAACTATAATATTGCTCTTTGAAAAGTCTGTACAAACTCCTAGATATGGGCAAGATCTAATCAGCTGTCTTGAAAATCAGATCAGCATTTTCTTTTCATATAAAATCTAATCCAAAGGACAACTTTAATTTAGAGTGGATGTAAAAGTTCATCAGATAAAAAGAACATGGCCAAAAGAAGGAGAAATATGTATTTTCTAATTATCCTCAGTGAAGGAGTTGAGATTCTGAATGTGTACTTCTCCTCTGTAACTATATAGAATGTTACAGCAATAGGATATTGAGAAACTACAAGACATCACAGCCACCCCACCCCCACCCCATAAAGACAATTATGACAGTACTAAAAAGCATCCCATCAACCTCTACTGGTTCCAAGAAATGGTTGGCTACAGAAAACTTTACTCTGCCCTAACATTGAACAATCTTCTCTCTTTTGAAATGTCCCCAAACTGTTTACTTGCTCTCTTGCAGCCAACCATGGGCAACCAGGTGTCCAGAACACCAATCAGGAAATCTCCCCAAAAATCCCATTGCCAAGAGCACTTGCCAATCAGAGATCGTCTCAGGATTTCTTCATTTTGGCCTTGAAAAACTTATGCTCCCTTCTAACACTTTGGAATCCCTGTTGAAATGAAAGTGATGGAAGACAGGTACTCTGGCAGTAAGTTTATAAAATATATAGCCTTTGTTAATTTTATTGCTGTCTCACTTTTGTCTTTGACGGTTGTCTTAGTGCCACACTTGGATCCTGCCAGATCTACCTGTAATGCAGACTTGGGGGCTCTTGAGCAGGAGCAGTCCCCACCCAGGTCCCTTAAACTACAACTGCTCCTTCAGTCACCCAAAAGGGTAAGTCTTCTTCACTGGGCCACTCTCTTTGAATTTTTTTTAATAGTTTATTTATTTTTGAGACAGAGAGAGAGAGAGCATAAGTGGGGGAGAGGCAGAGAGAGAGAGCGAGAGACACAGAATCCGAAACAGGCTCCAGGCTCTGAGCTAGCTGTCAGCACAGAGCCCGATGCAGGGCTCCAACCCATGAACTGCGAGATCATGACCTGAGCCAAAGTCGGCTGCTTAACCGACTGAGCCACCCAGGCGCCCCCCACTCTCTCTGAATAAGAGTTCCTCTGCTGTTTTATTTTTTTGTTCATTCTTGGGTATTTGCATTTGTTGGAAGTTTCCTGTTTTGATTTACATCGTTGGTAGCTCGCTGTGTCTTTAAATGCTATAGAGTCATAAGGAGGAGAGAGTCTCAAGGTATGAGTCTGTTGTTCCAAGCAACTCCCAGGCTGAGGGTTTTGTGATTTTCCCCACATCTGTGTCCCCTGAGTGAAAAAACAAACAAACAAACAAACAAACAAACAAACACCACTTTGCTGTTGAACATCAACAAAACTGAATGAGATTCTCCTCCCATTCTGACTATTCATCCCAAGAGCTTAGTGTCAATCCACAGAGAGTGTTCTCTTAGCTTTTCCCCTGGTGGGGGTGGGGGTGAGATATAAATTGCGAAATCTGTGTTTAGAGGCAACTAACTTTTAATTCAGGGACTTGAGACACAAAACACACCAAGCAACTATTTTCCCCTTACTATGAGCAGCTCTCATGCGTTCTTCTTAATGTAAACCTTCTCTACCTCTGAGAAAACTCCTGCTTTCTAGATGAATTTTACAATGCTCTTTTCCCTATTTTTCTAAGTGGCACAACTTCACCAGTGACATTTAGAGAATGCCAGTGAAGTGGGTCTCCAATGCCACTTGGAGGAACATTTAATTTTAAATATTACTCATTTGAGAGATGTCTTAGGAAAAAGGGAAATAAAGTTGCTTTGGTGGCCCAATGGCCTAATTATTAATTGGTATAATTGAAGCTTCTAAGTAAAATCCCAACTCCAAATTAGCTTCTCTATAAGATTCATTGGCCGATGTTAGAAAAGATTTTGATGATATTAAATAAGAGACATCTTTCCCCATTGAAACCACACCCTTTTGTATACCTCACACTTCCTTGTACCCTGTGCTTGTTCTCACTGAACCCCTTCAGGACTACATTTTCCCTCTCTGTTTCCTGAGAATTTCTCTCACAAGCTTCCTACCACTTCCATCTGCCAATTTCCTTTATGAATCCACACAGGTCATGAGCCTAGAATGTCCTCACAATTGAATTTAAACTTTGGTCCTTGGAATAGTTAAGAACGATTATTGGGGATTTCCTAAGCTTCAGAAAAAAATTCCCAACTAGTCAGTGGGAAACTTAGACTCCTCCATAGAGTCTATGACTTTGGCTTACCTGACTTTTGTCAATTATTCCACATATTAGTAAGCACCTCAAATGCCAAGCTGTGGCCAAGTTGAAACATTTCCTTCCTGAAAAGCTATAGCCCTCACCAATGCCAAAATGATGCTTTCTTTTGTAATTCCAACTTGGGCCATGCAAACTACACTACCCTTACTACCCACAATATTGTAGAAAGATTAACAAGAACCAGTGACATTCTTGAGTTAAGACCAAGAAAACTTAGAAACTCTTGAACTACTCTGGCCAAAAGCATGGCCCCTAGCTGTTGTGGTCATCCAGTCCACCCCTTTAGAGGCATGTGAGTTATCTCCCTGTGAATTTGTGACTAGAAGACAGATGGATGTGTGTATTTCACCTCTTATCCTAGATTGTACTGTTTTACATGCAGACATGGCAAAATAATGCAAAAGAAGCATGTATTATACCAGTATTGTCACTGACAGGTCAAAGCTACTCTCCCACAACATCTTCTTGAATAACCTTTTCATGATCTTCAAACAGGAGACTTTGTTTACTGGAAAAGCCATCGAAGTCTGTATTTTCAGGGTGTTAAATGCTATAGGGCAGTCTTAATGGACTGTATAATAGATGATCATCTACTAATTGATGAGACAACCAAGTCTATAAGGATAAAATCTTCGAGGAAATGCCAGTGATGACGCCCAACAGAGGTAGTGATGATGATCTAGTGGTGATGACATAATAGCCTGAGTCTAGGTCAGTTTCTTGATTCTGATAGAGAAAAAGACCAAAAGTGTCTTTTTTAAGTGTCTTTTAAGACACTACCTGCCATGGCAGCCACTTCCATAAGGATCATTATGACAGTTTGACCACATCAAAGCACTCAAATCACCCCTACTTGTTGTAGGAACAGATTGGCCACAGAAAACTTAACCCTGAGGTTGAATATCCTTCCTCTTTTGACATATCCTCAGACAGCTTGCTTGTCCTCTTTCAGTCAACCAAGCATTACCAAACGTACCTGAAGAGTGATTAGAAAGTCTTCCTATCCTTAATTAATTTTGTGTCTGACTTAGTTTGTCTTTAGAATATCAAATGAAGGGAGACACCTGGGTGGCTCAATTGGTTAAGTGTCCGATTTCAGGTCATGATCTTACGGTTTGTGAGTTCGAGCCCTGCATCAGGCTCTCTGCTGTCGGCATAGAGCCTGCTTCAGATCCTCTGTCCCTCTTTCTGTCTGCCCCTCCCCTGTTCATACTATCTCTCTCTCTCTCGAAAATACATAAACATTAAAAGTATTCTAAAAAATATACCAAAGGGAGGGGCACCTGGGTGGCTCAGTTGGTTAAGCATCTGCCTTCAGCTCAGATCATGATCTCATGGTTCATGAGCATGAAGCCCACTTCAGATCCTCTGTCCTCCCTCTCTCTCTGCCCTTACCCAGCTCTCTCTCTCTCAAAAATAAATAAACATTTTTAAAAAAGAATACCAAATGGAAATATAAACACCTTTACTTATCACTCGCCACTTCCAGAGACTGTGCTTTTCTCCTTTCCTCTCATGTGATATTCACAATAATGTGCAAATTAGGTATGATTTCTGCTTCAGAGAAAAGGAAACTTGAACTCTGGAGAGTTACAAGATGTTGGCAGTTACGTGGTAAAAGAGAAAGGCCTAAGAAACTTGCTGGTTAAATAGCAAATTGGAGGTAGAGCCAGTACTGTAAGCCAGGAGTTCTGATCTGTAGTTAAGTTTACTTGCTTTGCAACGCTAACATTTCTTCTGGATCCATATTGTCTCCTCTCAGGAACCATACTTTTTTAGATCCATATCCTAAGAAATCCAAAATATAAAATACCAGTTGAGCCATAGTGTATTCCTTGGGTTAGTTTCAGTAATTCACAAGGTCAGACAACAAAATTACTTAAGGGAAGGTTAGAGTTGTGGGAAAGATGAGGAGGTGTTGGGGAATGTGAAAAGTATTCTATAAAGTCAAACACTGAACACAGTTATCTTAAGTCTTCAGAGAGTTCTTTTAAAACTTTGGGATCAAGGGGCGCGTGGGTGGCTCAGTTGATTAAGCGTCCGACTCTGGCTTAGATCATGATCTTGTGTTTTGTGAGTTGGAGTCCTGCGTCAGGCTCTGTGCTGACAGCTCAGAGCCTGGAGCCTGCTTCAGATTCTATGTCTCCCCCTCTGCCCCTCCCTTGTTCACGCTCTGTCTCTTTCTCTCTCTCTCTATCTCAAAAAATAAAAAAAAAATTAAAAAAACGTATCTTAATTGACTGTTTATGTTACCAGTAAGGCTTTGGGTCAAAGCAGGCTATTAGTGGTTAGGTTTTTAGGGAGTTAAAAGTTATACATGTATTTTTGACTATGCATGGGTTGCCCCTAAACCCACATTGTTCAAGGGCCAGCTGTATTCTAAACTTAAGAAAAGTTGCAGAAAATTACAGAGTTACAATATACCCCTCCCCAGCTTCCCCAGTAGGAATCTAACCATTGTGCATAACCATTGCACAATTATCAAAATCTGGAAATGAGGATTGGTATAATGCTATTAACTAAACTACAGAGCTAATTGAATTTTACCAGTTTTTCCTCTACTGTCCTTATTGTGCTCCAAGAGTCTATCTGGAATCCCACAGCACATTTATCAATATTTTTCCTTAGTCTCCACCAGTCTCTAATGGATCCTCAGGCTTTTATGTTTTTAATCCTTTTAAAGAGTACCAAACTGTTATTTGTAGCATGTTCCTAAAACTGTGTTTAGCTGATGTTTTATTTTAATTGGGATGAGGTCACAAATTTTTAGTGGGGATATCCCCAAAATTAAGTTGTGTCCTTCTCAATACATTGTTATCAAGAAGTTCATGATGTTGATATCTCTTATTACTGGTAATATTAACCATGATCTCTTTATTAAGGTAGTGTATTTTGGGTTTCTCTACTGTAATGTTACAGTTTGTTTTTACTGTACTTAATGAATACATTGGGGGAGATATTTTGAGAATGTGCATATCCTTTAACTTAAATGTTGTCCACTAATTTTAGATCCTTTGGTGCAACTTGTCTGTGATAATTTTTACTGTGGGGTTTATCTTATGATGTGTTTCTATTACCCTCTTTCCTTTTACATTTATTTATGGGATTCTACTTTAAGGAAGTGCTCCTTTTCTTTCTCACTTATTCATTTATTTAAAAAATTATGAATACATATCAGCACTTATGAACTTATGATATGAGTATAAACTCAAATTTATTTTATTTCATAAATGTTATCTTTTTCAGTTTTAGTTTTATACATATATTCTCTCTCACTCTTGTTTTTGTAAAACTATGGAGAGTTTTTGAAGAAAGGTATATAACAAAATTATGCAAATAAAATAAAATATCAGATGCAATTACACTAAAAGTGAATTTCAATTACTTTTTAATTTGCCAAAATAAAAAAGTTGAAATTTTTATCTGATCTTTGATATACAGATTGACATGTCACCTTTTAGACAATCCATGCCAACCTTGCCTTTGGTGACAACCTTACCTTTGATGACAGCACATTTTGATAAACTGATTTGGTAAATCCAAGATTTATAAAACTAAGGTAAGAAAGAGTCTTCATATCTCACTTTGCAAAATGAGGCTAGGTTGATGTCAAAGAACACCATTAGGGTCCTCTGAACAGAAATGCCAAAATAGTTCTTCAGTGTTTATAGGTATCTGGGTTTCCTGCCTGCAGAGAAATCAATAAAAAGAAATACTTTCCTAAGACTGTTCCAGTAGAATTCCACTTCCAATATATACTTCCAGTAAAGCATCTTTTTCAAAAGGAAATGGATATTTTTCTCTTAGGACATTTGTGGTGGTGACTAAAGCATGTGAATAGAAACCATCTGATCTCACAGTGGTTTTATACTGTTATAAAATGAAGGCAAATGGCATATTTGACAATTTCTCCATAATTTGCTTCAAAAAATTGAACTAAATAACATGTTCCATGAAATGGAAGATATCATCTGACAGAAAACCTGTTTACATTGTCTTCCTCTGCATTGAGTTCAGACCAGCTTGATAATTTCTGAGCTCGATATTTTCCCCAAGATTATTCCAATTCTACATGGTTCCTTTTATTGCCAATAAGATTAGCATGCTAAGATGCTGCACAATGAGGCTTTGCTTTGTTTTTGGGTAAATTCAAGTTGTGTAAATACAGATTTTAGAAATAAAAATTCAATCCCCACCACAAACACACACACATACATGTGCACGCACGCTCATACATGCACAGTGTCTGGTGCAGCGTAAAGATGAAGATAAGCATGTTTATTAGCTACATGTTTCCTTTGATATGGATGTTGAAACAAAAGAAGCACAATTATCTCATTTGATACAATGTGAGAGAAAAACTAAACTGATTTATAAATGTCAACATGTACCCCTTTTCTATCATGTTATGGCATCAGCTGGGCTATGTATAAAGAAAAGCTCACACCCATACTCACAATGTTTCCCTCTTCCCAGTAACTTCTTGCCATTGTGATTTGGTGGTGATAACCAGTACACACAATACTATAATACCAGTACTATAGCCTTCTAATGTTTGAAGCAATACATTAACAACATAATCTCAATGTAATTTAATCTTAAATACTTTTCCTATTTCAATTTTCAAATAATAATGCATCATAGAAAAATGTGTGTGTGTGTGTGTATGTGTGTGTATGTGTGCTTGAGTTTGCTAGATTTCTGTTTCATTTTCTGGATCATCTAAATATACCAGTGCATCTAATCCTTAGTTAAGAGAAGCCCCTGGCTTGGAAACATGGGACTTACTTGTATAATAGCATGGTATTTCTTCAACTCGGTGCTATGAAGAATACAAAGGAAGAATTAGTCTTTCAGGCTGTCTCCTTTCTGTATGTATATCTATGCTATATACATAATATATACATTATGTATGTATATATATTATACATACATAATATATAATTTGAAGTCTTATTTTATAAGTGCTATATTATTATTATACCATAAACACTGTGGCTTACACATAGAAGGTAGTCAATGGATATTGGATATGTGCACCTTTGATTATGATTAAGAAGAGAGAGAAGTGAAGGGTGAGTTGAATTTAAGGAAGAAGGGAACTCCATGGAGTGGAACCAATGTAAGGAATGTATAAGAAGATAAGATGAGAACTCAGATGTGGGATGTGATCACGGAATGTGTTGCATGGCAGGGCAGGGTAAGAGAAGGGGAGACACATCTAAACGGGACAGCAAGGCAGGTTGTCAGGAGGGAAAACAGAAAGCATCCTAGTTTCTCTCAAACAGCACCCTTTTTTCAGAGATGTTAGAAATTCCTTATTAAAAGGAAAAACTACATTTCACTATTCCTTCAAACTTATCTCTTGCGTCACTGGTGTGAAGTAACTCAGGGGGAAATGTGGTTCAAACAGATAAAAGTCTTTTAGGAAGTCTGTGCCGAAATCAATCCACAAATAACACCAACATATTCTTTTCTCCATAGGTTATGTCTGTGCTTTGCTTTCACATGAGAGGGACAGCCCTTAATCAGTGATTTAAAGTTCAGTCATGAATTTTCTTGCCATGGTCCATACCTCCACCTTCTTTACCTAGTCGATAAAATTATAAGGTTATTAATTCATGTACCTTTCTAGTCGTATAAAGTTCTGCATTCAAGCTCATTGTCCAAACACATAAAATGTCTTAAATTCTCCATGTTATACACTGCAGTAGGTTTTAAAACAGGCAGTGTGAAGGTTTGTGGGGGAGGAGGTACACTTTTATGGCTGTACTGATTTAGTTTAAGCTGGAGACACCAAAGGCTTTGAAATGCTACAAACTTTCCTGAAAGGGAAAGCATTAAACACCATCCTGCCCTTACTCCCCTCTCATGATGTAGATAAAACATAATTTCCAGGGTTTAATGGTGATCCCCCTGGGAACTTTGAGAACCATAAAGCATTTTGTTTTGCTGCAACAGAATAGCATTATATCCTCCTCCTTCTAGCAGGGCAAGCCCCCCAACACCTTCTGCCCTGGACAACTTCAGAAATCAAATGTATCGCTTGGTACTTTTCATCAGTCCTTAAAGAATATAGTAGGATGATTTTTTTGCTTGATGCACCAAATTTTTTTAACAGTCTATTTGTAACACATGAGAAGATAAGTGTGCCATGCAAGATTAATAGATTAATATGCATAAGATTTGGCCAGCTCCCCACTACATCCAGAGTAAAATACATGCAAATCACTTCAGATGCTGGTACAAGGTGCTGAACCATGTCTGTCTGGGGGCAAGGTCACTGCCTCAGGTTGTTCCGTTCTGTCTCTGCCTCAGGATATCCCTACAGTGGCTGTAGTGGAATAGATAAGACTGTGAGAAGCAAGAATGAAACTTAACTGAAGGGTAGATTCAGACTCTTAAATCTTCAGCAGTTCATGAAAATGAATGTCATCCTCGACTCTGTCTCTGTAGAAAAGTTAAATAAATACCTTGGCAAGGCAGTTATTAAAATGAAGGTGTTCATGTTTCTCTCCCCCAGCTGTTTGAAAATGAATGCTTTAAAGTGAAATGAGTAAATCCATGCCTTCTAGGCTGGTGTACAGTGTGGTTATATTTGCTAGTATCTTTCCTACAAACTGTATTCTGAAAATCCAGACCTAACCTGCACCGTAGTATTAGACTGCAAAGGATATAAAAAGAATCGAAGCTGGAAAATATCTCTTCTTCTTTCACTCAAAGATGCCACTAGGTGAGGAAGAGATAACTGGGGTCTAAGGAATGGGTATTTCAGAAAGCAAGAGGCATGGGAAAGATACTGATTCTTGGTGAGATAAGGCAGGAATGAAGTGCTACTCTGTGCTACATAAGAACAGGAGGAATGACACACTGGTTCATACCTACTGTCCAATCGGAAAATGATTAGATATCTGGCAAGGCCTGGTATTATATTTTTCTGAAATTATTCTCATGTGTTAAGGACAAATCTCAGACACATGGTACATGTTTTTGAACTTTTACATACAATATTGGTTGAATCCATTCATTTATCAAATTATTTCTATACCCACTTATATTTTCAACATGTATTTATTAAATGTATGCAATCTAAATTCATATTACCAATTACAGGCTCACCTTGTACTTTCAAAGTTCTTCCTGTGTGGATACTAAAACTATTTTTTCCTCTACCAAGCATCAAGATTAGGTCTTGCTGATATGCAAATCTCATTAACATCAGTGAACAATCTCTGTCACAATCATAGCTACTGGAGGTGTTCCACTTTTATTTTAGAAATGTTAAAATATAATATAAGTTTAAGGGGCTCCTGGGTGGCTCAGTCAGTTAACCATGCAATTCTTGGTTTCCGCTCAGGTCATGATCTTGCAGTTTTGTGGGTTTGAGCCCCATGTTGGGCTTTGTGCTGAGAGCATGGGGCCTGCTTAGTATTCTCTCTCCCCATCTCTCTCTGTCCCTTCCCTGTTCATGCTCTCTCTCTCAAAATAAATAAATAAACTTTAAAAATAAATAAATAAAATAAGTTTATACTTTAATTGGAGTGGAATTTTAAGGTTACATTCCTTTTCATTAATACCTTCATTGAACTCTGGTTTCCATTTGTAACGGGCAAGTCTTTTTATTCATGTACACAAAAAATATACATTGAGCACATACTGTATGCCAGTCACAATGCTGAACTCTAGGGACACCTGGGTGAAAACATAAATTGTCTTCTTTAATTAGACCCATGAACTCACGAACAAATAATTATAATTAAATATACTATGTACAATAAATAATATTATACACAGTGTGTGTGTAATTACCAGGGCTCTTTGGGCTTTGGTTTTAGTATCCTCAATGCCATCACACATTTTGGGAGGGGTTTATAAGTGTGTGTAGAAAAGAGGAGATGGTGATTAAGGATCATGAAAATGCCAGTGAGTCACAGCGTATGGGTAATCACATAGTAAGACTAAGCAGACACAGTGTACCTAGACCTGCAAACTGAAAGTCCATGAAATGTTTTTCTGTAACTTTTACTGCTATCTACTATCCTATGAGCAGTCTTGTGTTCTCCATATTTTTCTAACGACAGTCTACTGGGAATTGTGTCCAGAAGTGGCAGCACATTATTGAATATTTTCCTTCCCATTTATCTTGCCTTTAAATAAATAAATAAATAAATAAATAAATAAAAAGAAAATAAAACATTCTTTATGTTACTAAAGAGATAGCGGATTCCATTTACTGAAATAACTAGAGTATTTGCTAGAAAATATTATGTTGTAATGTTGGCTTCATTTGAATTTGTGATTCTGCCAATAATCTAAAATATTATTGGGATACCTATTACCATTTAGGTGTGAAAACAGCCCTTTTGTACATAGGTAACTTATCTTCTTAGATGTTCAGTGAGCATCAGAAACATAGCACATCTAAGATAAATCTTACGTACCTTACATACTTTAAATCCCCCAAATGCTTATCTTTCTCTCAATAAATGGTACTACAGCTCACCTAGTTGTGTAGATGAATCTTTCCACCTCTACCACCTCCCACATAAAGCAGTAAACAGTGTAGTCTCATTTTTGCCATTACACATCCTGAATCTGTTCCCTTCTCACCAATTACATAGCTACTTTTCTAATATAAGTCACCATCATTCTCTCTCTACCCAACAACTGTTCTAGCTTTCTAACTGGTCCTTTCATTTCCCTTCTTTGCCCCTGAGTCTCTGTTCTTTACACAGTCACTAGAGTAATCTTTTTAAAATGCACAGCAGATCATTTCACTGCCTTGCTCTCAAGTTGCCATGGTTTACTGTAACACTTAATATAAAATCCAAACCCTGAACAATTGCCTACAGGGCCCAGCAGGATCTGGTCCTGTCCACCTACTTTCATGTCCTCATTCTCTCTGCCGTGCTCTCTCTGCTCAGGCCATGCCAGCTTTCTGGCCCATTGATGCTCAGGTAAATTAAGCTCCATCCTGCTCTACTATCTTCACTCTTCTCTCATATTAGCAGTCTTTCCCCCCAAAATTATTGCAGTATTTATTCTCTCACTGTTTTCATGTCTCCGCTGAATTTTCCCATGTTGGTAAAAGGTTCTCTGTTTAGTTTATCGAAAATAATTCTTCTGGCATACTCAACCTTCTTATCTTGCTTTATTTCTTGTTGCGTAGAAATTTTCACCACCTAACATATTGTATCCTTAGGTGGTTGTATTATTTTTCTGTCAACCAGACCAGAATGTAAATCATGTGATGCCAACACTGATTACCCAGGATTCAGAGGAGTGTCTATATATAAGTAGATGCTCAATATATACTTAATGGCTGGTGAGTCAATAGATTTGAATATACCTATACAAAACTAGAGGATGATGAATATATTGAAAGACTTTGATCAAATTAGAAGACCAGAATTCTAGTTCAGTCCTGTCTCTGTATAGATAGATGATGGTTTCAGAAGTCACCTCATTCTTCCAGGGCTCCATTCCCCGTGAGGATGTAGCACAGTTTTCTTAGGCCACAACATTATGAGAATAAGTATAGATTCTAATAATAATCCCAAGACTTTGCTCCAGAAAGCCCTCACAAAACCAGCCTGTTGTCGTCTTGCCATTTTTTACTTCTCCCACTTCGTGTGTACAATACATCCCTGCTGATGCCCAAAGTGACTGCAATATGGAAACACCTACTAGAGGGAGTGTCATTCCTCCAGGGTCTTAGCAAGAAGACTGAGCCCTTCAGGGCTATAGCCACTGATGTTGCTGAACTGTATGCTGACAATGCCCAGAAGGAACTGAGTGAAATATACATTTGTAATTATGCCTACTCTCCTGTGATAGCCCATTTATCCCACGATTCTGGGAATCTGAGAAACAGACATATACTGTGTGCTCCCTACTTTCCCCTACCAATATTTTGCCCTTGATTTTCCTCCACAGGGGAGGGTGAGTCCAGAGTTGCTCACTCTGGCATGCATCTGACAAAAATCTAAAATCTAGGGTATACATAACTGAGGCTCAAGCCAAGAATACTACTGAAAAGAGGTTGATGGGATTGACATCTTTCTAAACATGTAAAATTTGTAATAGAGAGCCAAAATGTCTGTTGTATTTTTCTTATTCTAATTCAGTAATGCAATTTCAGGTAGTTTCATATTTGCATTGCTAATAGCCCTCCCTCAAAGTGTGTTGACACTGTAGGTTTTCAATGTTTCTTTTTTTTCCCCTTGCAAAACTTTGCAAGGAAGCTAACTTTTTAATATAGGTTTTAACACCTACATAGTTTCTCAGAATTCCTTTAAAATCTGAGGGATTTGATATTACCCTACTTATTTATTTAATTAGAGAATATCCTTTGGCAGATGGGGTGATAAACCTTCTGGAAGCCACCGGAGGCAAGCACCTGCTTATTTCTAATGTTTGCTTCTATTCCACCCTGCCTGGAGAAAGAACATCCTTCCAGAGGAAAACTGGAGGTTTCTGTCAATCAGCATGTCAAAAGAGCCTTCAGCAGCTGGGTGCCTCCCTCTCCTCTCCCTTTGCCAGCTGGTCAGAGCCTTCCCTTCAACTTGCTTGGAGGCCTTGAAAGTTCAAGAGTACACATTAGTCACCACTCCCCTCCCAAAAAGTACAAAGAAAAATGCATAATGTATGATAATGGTGAAACTAGTAAGAATTAAAGTAAATGGTGTGATATAAAAAGGGTTTCAAACAGGTTTCATAATTCTGCAATTTGTTATACCAAGTCAATTTTTCCACTTGCAGAGCAAAGTTGCCTGGTGGGTTTATTGGTTCACTCATTATTAGGTATATATCACTTTTATTGTTTCACATTTTTATCGTTTATTAAAAAAAGACAGCATTTATGAATAAAACATTTTGGCTTCAGGCTGCCATACACTGAGGTTGGTCAGAGGGATTATACTATCCTTGATTTAAAATAATAACCAAACATACAAAGTAGAAATAGCATACTATTAGATAGGATAGCAGCATATAGGTGGAGTCTTTCAAACTACAAAGAGACATTTGTATCTCAGGTAGATTTCTCAGCATCAGTCTCCTTGTTTTCTTTATCCCTGTAAATGGGACCTCTCTCAAGCGTAGTATCTATTCTTCTAGGTCATTTAGTGACATGCTCACCTTGGTCCACATCAGATCATTGTGGTTTCTTTCTTATCTTCATCACAGAAGATGCTGATGCATCTCAAGTGCAAGTCATGTGCCTCGATGAGTGAAGTGGAGACATGTAGCCTGATGAAAATATTTAATTTTGGCATCTTTCAATCACTCTGCACATTTGAGAATTCATAGCCAAGCATCATCAAGAGTCTATTAGAATCTATGAGTAATAGTTCTATGTATTCATACATGAATTTGGCTGGCATGCTTATTTTATTCCAGAGTGCTCTGGAGATGCCATCAGGAGGATGTCCTAGACCTTGTATAAGACCCTGGGGCTAAACCCGGAGAAAAAGTGCACAGTTAGGCCAATTTGCCTGGGGTTGTTTGTTAGTTTTGTGTCTGCACTGGGAGTTAGCCTAACCTCTGAGATGGTTCTATCTCAGAGTTGTCCACTTCTGTAATGGTACTACTGTAATGGTGACCTTTGTAGAAACATGAGCTAGTCACGGGCGAAGAGGACATTAGAGGAAAGCAGAAGAAATAGTGAGGCTGGAGATATTTTTTTTAACTCTATCTTTCAGGCTTAGCACCTGGGTTTTCTATTCAGAGTTAATTTTCTATCCCTGTCATGAAAGTTTTAAAAAATATTTTTTTAAGAAAAAATGAATGGAACCTAATGAATTTATCCATTTTCCATATTTGATGAATTTGACATAACATATTGGTGTTACATGGTAGAAACCATGGGTGGAGCAGGCAAGGGGCACATCTATGACTACAGTTGTTACTTTTTAGCTGATGATTTTCCTTAGGTACATACTTTACCTGTGTATCTCTAATTCTGCATTTATTTTAACTTTTCAAGATTGTTAATTATCATAGTTTTAATTTATCTTAATAAATTAGAAAACTAAACAAAATAATGAACTCATGTAAAATTAAAAGCCAATTGCACTGATACTTACAGTACTATGAACTATCTTGTTATTTTGTCTCAGTGTACCAACTTGTTAGTTAAGTACTTGTTTATTTTAGATTAGTATTTTACCTAATTATCTACACATGAACATGGCTTTTTGTAGTTGTTGTTGTTGGTGGTGGTGGTGATGATTATTGGAAATAAAGTAACGTATGTAAAAACATTTGATAGATTGGTAAATTAATAGACTCTCCAGGACTGTAGACTATGTCACTGTAGACTATGTCACACTCTCTGTTAAGAGATTAGGGTTGTATTGAACAGACAGCCATGTTTTCTCATAAACTGCTAGCTAGTATTTTTTCATTCCTTTGTAGAGCTTAAGCTCACAGGTCCCACATAACAATTGAATTTAATGTGCCAGAGGCAATGGAATCTGCTTTTAATTGGATTAATTTCAATTTCAAAAAGTAATCAAGCAGTCTGTCAAGCAAAAATCAACTCACTCAATCATTTTGACCACTGATACTCACTGGATCCATATGATATTTAACTGAAATATGATGGAAATATCCAGTGTTCTATTTCTGTGTATGTGACATAAAAATCTAATCACTAGAACAATATTTGGCCATTTTATGGCCTTACTCAGATATCCAAAGCAATCTATCAGAAAAGACAAGACCCACTGGAAAGAGTTGGGTTAGGTTAGCCTTTGCCTTAGAGTAGAAAAGAAAAGCACAATTTTTTATAATCCTAGATAATATGCAGCCTAATTGGAGAGCCATCATGTATAATTGGGCCACTCTGGAGAAACTATTTGCACTATTTAGGAGAAAGAAGCTTAACCAGAACATAAAATAAGGAAGCCCCCAAACTTGCCTAGCTTATCACTGATGAAGCAAAGCCTGCAGCTTGCCTTGGAGAAGAGGCCAATGGACATCAGATACAGAGACAAATGCTAGCTTCAGCAATGTGTTATAAATGTAATCTGTCAAAACCTTCCCTGAAGAGCAAAACTTAGAGACCTAACAGATTCTCAAATGTCTAAAAAGATGATTTTTTGTTTCAGTTTCAAAATAATCTCTTGTCTTCTTCAGAAACTGAGTATAGATTCCCTTTGAAATTCTATTCCTCCAGAGCAGCCCGCAGAGCAAAACATAAATTTTTCCTAGATAGGGTTTCTTTATATTACTCTTGAAATTTAAGTTCTTCATTTACTTCCAAGTTATGTTGAGTCTTGTATAATTAGGCTAATATTCATATATTGATAAACAAAGGCTATTACTGATGAAACTTTGTGAAAAGCGTAAAACTGATGTATCATCTTATATATAACTTGCTAGAGCTTGTGAAAAACAAACAATTCTGGGTCATCATACAATAAACACATAATATATTGTCTGAATCTTTTCACTTGAAAGACTTTTAGGTTGGATTTACACTTAAAAAGTTTAGGAAGTGATGTCTAAAAATTTTGGGTTCATATTGAGCACGGTAAGGAAATATAAGAAAGTCGTTGTTTTTTGAGAATACAGATGAAAAGTAAACCAATTATTTTCCATTTCCATTTTCCTATGTGTAAATGAAATAGAACTTCATAGAGAGAAAGAAGGTGGAAATAGTATTACAAACTGGCTTATGACAG
Source organism: Cryptoprocta ferox (assembly GCA_028646485.1). Lineage (NCBI taxonomy): Eukaryota > Metazoa > Chordata > Mammalia > Carnivora > Eupleridae > Cryptoprocta > Cryptoprocta ferox. The sequence continues at coordinate 56,302,367 of CM053566.1, read as the reverse complement.
AAGAATTTCCATTTCTGTTTGTAACAAATAAGGTATAGGCATTTATGATAAAGATAAACAGGGATTATAAGGAAATATTGTCCATTGTTCCAATATTCAGACTTTGGCAACTGTCCATGTAAATGATAGACAGCAGGTAAGCTGGGCCAAGATGAATTAACTGCATTGGCCCATTAACGGGAACACAAAAAATATGTGCCTTATCCATGTTCCTCAGTAATCATAAGTCACTTAAAAATCAAACAAGCCCAAGTCATGAGACCTGTCCCTCTTTTTCCCATGTGAAAAATGTGAAATTTATTGCAAAATTGTTGAGGGAGGGGGTAGGTGCATGTTTGTACTTCAATATCAGATACTCAGAATGTACTCACAACTTCAATGTTTTAACAAATACATATCCTTACAGAGATTTCTCAGAGAATATTATTAATATTATTACTTAAAATAAAAATTAGGAAAAAAACTTAAATAACCCCATTAAAGGAGGAGGAACAGAGGGGTATATGCAATCCATAAGATTTGATAATATATTTAATAGAAACTCATACTTTAAAAAATATACAATACAAGACACTGCTCATAATATAAAAGACCATGCAAGAAGCATAACTAAAATCTGTGTGTGGAGTGGTGTATTTTTTAATACTTAAAATTGAATGAAAATGAAAACTCAGGGTATCTGGAACACTGTTTATAAGTAATTTTCTAAAATTCTGAGATTTTAGATCATGAAATTGTAAGTAACTTTCTTCCTTTTGATTCTCCTAAATTTTACGTTTTCCAAAATCCTTTTCCATAAATGTTTATTATATTTGTAATTATAAAAACTTTAAAAAATATATATATATAATGTATAATTAACTACATTAAAGCCTTGGATTGTGAGTAACTTGTTCTGCGAGTGTTCCACAAGACGATCAAACATTTCTAATACATTTTAACTTGATAAACAAGTAATGTCTTGCAATACGAGTAGTACATGATGCCAAATGTCACATGATCACAACTGAGCCAATGGTTCTTCTCTCTCTCTCACTGCAGGATTGTGGATGATCATCTGCCATGCTCAGATGCTGCATCTCAGGCCACGATGTTTGGCAGAAATCAGTGATTTTTAAGATTGTTGAGGGGCCCACAACTGGCACTAGCGTTTTTTTGTTTTTGTTTTTTTTGTTTTTGTTTTTGTTTTTTTTTGTGTGTGTGTCACTTGAAAGCATCTCTGGACAGTCCTTTGCTTTTTCATACAGGAGTAAGCTTAGGAATGCTTTGCTTCATTCTAGGTCAGGCTGCCTGCAGATATAGACCCTTTCCTCTACTGCCTTACTGCCCATTGCATTAAATACAGTATATGACAAGGCTTTATTAATATTGCACTGTAGTTAACATCTGGGTGAGCATATACAATGGCCCCGGTGCAGAAAAAGTTTGAAAAGAAAAATGGTAAGAAGAAGGAGTTGATTATGGTGGAAGTTAAGAAGGAAATCATTGAGAAGTATGAACGAGGTATGCAAGTGGCCAAAATTGCAAGATTTTATAAGAAGTCTACATCTGCATCTTGTCTCCAGAGGAGGAGGAGAAAAAGGCAGAGGAATCCCTCACTTCAAATGAGATTAGGGAGATGTGTAAAATGTGGGAAACAGTGCAAAATTTTGTAGAAAAGCACCACCCGAATAAGGCTGTAACAGTGCGAGCAATGAATCTGTTTAACGACAATGCAATGTCACATTTTGGCAAAATCCTCAAAAGGAGGCAAAAGCAAGTGTCGTTGTATAGGTTCCTTGTTAAAGTGGCAGGAAAGAGAAAGATTCCATGGAGCCAAGAGATAGCAGTGATTCCATTAGTGATAGTGAAAGTCGTCCTACACAATAACCCTCCTCTCTGGTCTCCCTCACACCAGTCATGAAGGTTTTCAAAGGTAAGTGCAGGTTAACTTGTTTATTTTTCTTTATATTTTGTAATTTTTTTTATTATTTTGTATTATATTGCAGTACTGTCATCAGTTTTATTTGAATTTTTTTGGGTTGTGGAACTAATCATCTGAGTTTCCATTATTTCTTATGGGGAAATTCACTTTGATATACAAGCACTTTGGATTACAAGCATTTTTCTTGAGTGAATTATGCTCACAAACCAAGGTTTTATTGTACTGTAAAAGTCATATGAGAAAGTGTGTATTCTATGGGTGGTTCATGCAGTTCAGACCTTCACTTTTGGAAAAAAACAAGTCTGAGGTCATCTTTCATTTCCATTTGTGTAGTGATGCTAGTTTCTTATATGAGGAATGACATATTAATTTTGCCTATTATCTCTATTCGATCTCCTGCCTCAAAACATTGTAATTAATTATGATTTTATAAAAATATAGGTATCATCTCCTATATGTTAGATAATCTTCTTGGAGCTGAGGATACAGTTGTAATGGAGACAAAATTCCAGGTTTGTAATAGAATTTATATTCTAGGTGAGGAGTCTGAAAAGAAGAAAAAAAAATCCCCGAACTATGTCTACATCTATTTATGTATCTATATATTTATACATGTCTATACCTATTTATTTATTCATTTATGTGTCATTTCAAGTGATAAATGACGTGAAGAAAAATGAAAAAATGTTAAGTGATGGAGCATGACAGGATGAGGATGGGGTCAGGTAGGCTGGACATTGAAGACATCTCTGGTGTGTTAACATTTGAGATAAACTTGAATGAAGCAAGGAAGTAAAGAATAAGGTGGGTTAGAATAAAAGCATTTCAAGCGGCAGAAATTGAAGTGAAAGGCTCTAAGGAAGAAGTCAGTTTAACATGAAAAAAAAAAAAACCGCTAGGAGGACATTATGGCTTTGCAGACACAAGAGGTAAATAATAAGGACATGATGTTAGAAAAAACAGGTAGAAACAAGATTATGAGGCCTTTTTTAAAAAAAGATTAGAACTTAATTCTAAACATTATGGGAAATAAGTGGTGGGTTTTAATAGGTAGTACTGTGATATAATTTATATGTTCTTTAGATCATTGGTTTATTGTATAGAGAACAAACTATAAAAGGGATGTGTCAAAGACAAAAAAATTTAAAAGACTTCTTGTAGCCATCAAGAATGGAGAAGAGAGTGACCTGAGCTAAAGAAGCAGTAGGGAAGTGGCAAAAAATTGCCCAGGTTCAGGACATATTTGAATATGTATTTTATGCGGGATATGAAGGGACAGCAGGTGGAGGAATCAACAATAATCTGCAGATTTTTTTTTGTTTGTTTAAGCATCTGGGTTCATGGTATATTTACTGTGATTGAAAACCCTGAGAAGGGCAGGTTGAGGTTTCTAAGGAGGAATTCAGAATTTAGACATGTTAATTTTAATTTGTGTATTAGATATTTATGGGGAGGACATTGAAAAGATATTAGAATATTGAAGTTTGGAACTCAGGAAAGAGACTGAAGTGAAAAAGATAAGTTGGGAGTAAAAAACATGTACATGGAACTTAGAAGACCACTGAAAACAGATAGAAATTTAGGGCATTAACCTCCAGTGTTGCTCCAGAGAGGGGAGAACACTCTAGAACTAGACAGACCAGAAGATTTGCAAAACAGTATCAGTTCAGCAATGAGAAAAATGTCTGTAGCTAAAGAAGAAAAGGAATTTTGACCTAATCTTAAGTTTTTAACATCTGAAAACTAAATTGCACAGGCTGACTATTGAGTGAAATCACAACCTAGCATAAGTGCATATCCTGCCCCCAAAATGCAATTATTCTAATTACATGGCAATTACAGTATATCCACAGAGTAAATTACCTAGTTATTGGCATCCTGTGGAATAAAGTAATCTAGCAATTTGCCCTCAATGATGACACTACATTGCAGGTTTTTAGAGCAAGTAACAAGATTTTTTTATCTGACATTGTTCCCTAACCCTTTGGTTTCTTCATTGTCATCTTCCTAGCCTTCTATCCTCTTCCCCAAATTAACAAAGTCAATTTTATAAAAATGTATCAGTTCATTTTTTTCTGGTAAGTCTTAAAATCCATTTTATTATGAATTATTGCACATATTAACGTGAAGTCATAGAGGAAGACTAGCGGCAGTCTTTTAAAATGTCTAATCCTGCTGAAATGGCCATGTTACTATCCAACATCTCTAAAAGAATGATTTTATCTGATTGTCTAGCCTCCGTATTTTCTTGATCAGGATTATGCAGTCATTAATTTAGACTGTATCAAAGTAGTTTAGAATAAATTTCTATGCTATATTGGGTAATTGGGACTCAAGCAGAAAGCTGCACTCTTACTGGATAAGGAGCTAGAAGATAAAATCCAGGACTGCCAGAATGTTGGTAAATTAATGGGGGAAATCCCAGAATGGAAGCACTTACAGAAAGAGGTATACCAAAATTTGTATAAAACTTCACCTAATTCAATAAATGACCTTTGATTCACAGATCCACAGAGGAGAATCCAGGGGCCTACCAGAAAACCGCATCTCAAATAAGTGAGTAGGGACTTGAGCTACTGACCACCAAAAGGATTAGAGAGTTTGGAGTTTAGGTACATTCAAGTTAACCATCTGCTAGAATAAAAATCAGAACTTTTCAGAAGATATCAGAATCCAGAGTCTCTAAACCATATCATTCAAAATTTTAAATATCAGATAAAAATTTCTAAAAATATGAAGAAACAGTAAAATGTGACCAATTATCTAATATAGTATGAGTATTACTAATATTCTGCCAATACATTTGAGATATTAGATGGAATGAACAAAATTCTTAGGAAAGCACCACTTCCAACTTGGCATGAGATGAAATAGAAAATCTCAATAGTTCTGTATCTATTAAATAAAGTAAATTAGTTATTTAAAACATCTTGAAGAGTTCCCCAGGCCCAGATGGCTTTAATGGTTAACTATTTAAGAAATAATAACGATTTAAAGACACCTACCTATAAGGTAGGAACGCTTCCTAACTCATTTTATAAGGCCAGCATAAGCCTGATATCAAAATAGGTGAAAAGGAAATTACACATTAATATATCTTATAAACCTAGATACAAATTAAAAAAAATATCTTAGCAATTTATATACAGCATTATATGAAAAGGATAGAACGTTATGAACAAGTAGGGTTTATCCAAGGAATTCAAGGACAGTTTAACAAAGTAATGGGAATGTGTCTTATGTAGATAGGGGTGTAGATTACATGGGTTTAATGAATTTTTCAAAATTCACTGAATTGTCCACCTAATAATGATGCACTTCACTTTATGTGACTTTTACAAAAAATATTAGCATTTTTTGGGATATTTATCTTTTAATTACTTAACTCCATTGTGTAGGTTTTTTTCAGTAGACTGATGGTATGGTTCAGCAATTCAGAAACTACTTTAGGTTTATTCTGGTCTTAAGGAGGTAAATAAAAATAGTAAGGTTAGTGAGAATCATATTTGTCACTTTTTGAGAAAGGATTGACATATCATAGAAAGTAGAAAGATAATGATGAACTCTGTGTTAAGAAAAGGCTCAAGAAGATTAAAGATGTCAGAAAAAAATAGAAGTCACATTGAACGAAGGAGCTTGTGCTGGTCAAATCTAGGGCAATTTGATCACCAAAAGAAATAATATTATATATATTTTAAAAATAATGAACATAGACTGGTTTAGATGATAGTATTGTGATTAATGTTAAATTTTCTGATTTTGATAACTGTACATTGATAAGGTAAGAGAGTATACTTTTAAAACAACTAAGTGGAAATATTTAGTTGTGAAGGATCATGGTATCACCATTTTATTCTCAAATTGTTTTGAAATTGTTACATGTGTATACCTGGGCACATACTACTGACCTATACACGAAGGCAAAAAGAGAATGATAAAGCAAATGACACAAAAGGAATACAACAGGTTACTTGGCCGGGGGCGGGGGGAAGCAACAGTATAATAAAATTCCCTGTATTATTCTTGAAAGCTTCTTTTTTAATATGATATAGTATAAAAATAAAATATTACACACACAATAAAGCCTTATCCTAAGGCTACTGCTACTTTATTGGGTTGAAGTACACACATTAAAACTCACAGAATATTGGTCATTCTGAAACCAAATGTCAGAAAATTACATAGGTTGATTTTCTCTGTTTAAGAGGAGCACATATAGCTTTCATGAGTGTGATTGACAAGTCTTAGAAATGAATTTCTTTTTCTCCAGAGGACAATTTCTCTAGCCCTGTACCACCTCTGTTAATCTGCTTCAACCTTGGCCCTAGTTGCCACTGAAAATGAGAAGATAGTTTTGCCTTTGGGGCCTATTCCATCCTTAGATCCTCTGCATAGGCTGACAACTAGAAGGGCAAGTGAATGTGTTTTGTGATCTGTACACTTGTCTATTGGGAACAGAGTTGAAACTCTGATATGTTTCACATGCCTCTGAGAAACAGGCCTGGGAAGATAATGATTCTACTATACTATTCATCTAGTTTGAGACTGACCCTGAGTATGAATGCTTGGAGGAAAATTAGCATGTTTTAACTGCTTTGGTTGTGGTTTAACTGAACACACATTCATTGAGACCCTGCTATATCCCTAGCTCTATGCCAAGTGCAGTGGAGAATAACAAGTAAAGAATATATGGTGCCTGATTTTAACTGCTTAGATGCAGTTGGGGAAGAACAGAAGGCATATGACTAAAAAAATAATTAATAAGCTATAGATTTATGTGATCAAAATGTATAGCCAAGATTTCTATTTCTAAATGGCTGACTAAACTATAAATTTTAACTTCCTCTCTCTTATATCCCCAAATGATCAAAATATAGATATTCCTGAAATAAACAATATTGGATCAGAGCCAGAAAACAAAGATAAGTGCCATCCACATGTACTCAGGTCAAGAAATAACAATTGCTATCATTTATTGAACAATTCCTATGCATCACACAGTATGATGCATGCTTCACATACATTATTTTATTCAATCCTTTAAGACTTACCAAATTTACTTGAGAAATATGAGACTTAAGGAGATTAAATAACTCATCCAAAGTTATACAAGTTATAGAGTTCTCCTGAAGTCACCATATACTAATATAGCATCACAGAAATGGATAGAGAGATTTGTATGTTGTACATGCACAGTAGACATATAATAAACATCTACATCGAAATTAGTATAAGAAATCTTTTCCACTAAGTGGACAATAGAATTCTAAGAAATTTTTAAAAATGTGTCATAGGATAATTGACAGTGATTTTTTTCCCATAGAAGATACATAAAATAATTATGTCTCACAATTGATCGTAACTCATATTCAATAAAATTCAAAAAGTACAATATCTTAAGAGTTCAATAATCATGGGGGTTATTGAATTATGAATACTTAAAAATAATGTGTAATTTCTATGTGATTCAAACTTTCTCAGAACTTAAAAAAAGTAGGAACTATTCCCACTGTTTAAAAAATTTAAGCAACACTTAGAATGTAAGTGTCTTGGACAAAGTGATAAATTCTCTAAGACAGAAGTTAGAAAAAGAAGCCTGCAGGATACAAGTAGGAATCCTAAATAAAATATTGTCAAATAAATTAATCACTGTAGATAATATACCATGACCGAGGAGATTTTAATCCCAATTAGCAAAAAGGAACTCTGCTAACATAATTTATCATTTTAATATGCCTACAAAGAAAAACTCCATTGTCTTCTCAAGAGTTTCCAAAAGGCATTTGATAAAATTCACATATATATATATATTCCCCCTAAAAAACTCCAAGACTAATATAGAATCTGCCCAAACCATTATAATCAATCAAAAAATACTACAATATTTACCATTAAAAATGAGAACAAGAAAATATCTGCCTAAAACAATTTTATATAACATTTTAAAGTAGATTCAATGCAGTTACTTCATACAAGAACATATATAAATAGTGAGGAGTTGATGCAAAATATTATTTAATATTATATGGTATTATGCCTGAAAATATCAGGAAATAATAACCTTAATTTGAACAGATAAAGATATAAGTTGTTTCTCCATGAGATAAATAAAACATCTTTATGTAATAACAACAATTTGTTACACAGTTCCATGGATAAAGTCCCAAATCACAACTGAAATAGCAAATAGAACCTCTTGGTGGGAGTTTCGCTTTATTTGATTTTTAAATGTATACAAAATTTTCACAAGGACTGGAAAGCTGAAAATATGAAGCCATGATCTTTCCATTTTTCTCTCTTTTATTTTTCTCTTTCTACCAGGTAACACTAAGATTTTCTGTTGTATGGCTAATAACAGCAATATTGATCTATATTTTTTGATGTCTTGGGTTACAAGAACAGTGATTTTACTTTGAAAATAATCTTGTTTAAGGAAATTGGCACATAGCTTATTAGAATAGTCACAATTGGTCCTGGCTTTTAGATTTAGTGGGTGTTTGTAACTAATTAACTCACTGTAATGTTAGAATTATAGGATACCTGAGGGAATTGCTGTTAGAGTAACACAATTATAAGTATTTTGGTGTGGTGTGTGGTTTCCATGTTAAGAGCATTTGTAGGTAGAATGACCTCTCTCAGATGTTTATATCCGAATGACTAGAACCTGTGAATATGTTTACTTACATGTCAAGAGGTGCTTTACAGATGTAGTGAGAGTGCTCTAAACTAATCACACAAACCCTTGAAAGCAGAGAGCTTTCTCCTGCTGTAACCGGGAGAGACAAGGCAGAAGTGTAAGTCAGAAAGATTCAAAGTGTGAAGAGTATTCTACTCACTACTGGTGGCTTTGAAGATGAAGGAGATCATGAACCAGGTAAAGCAGGAGAAGGGGAAGGGGAGGGCAGCCTCTACATGATGAGAATGATCACTAGCTAGCTGTCAGCTGTTAATGAAATGGGAACCTCAGCCCTACCACCCCATAGAAATAAATTCTGACAACAATGTGAAGGAAACTGGAAGCGGATTCCTACTCAGAGCCTATAGTAAGTAGCGTAGGCCAGCCAACACCTTGATTTCAGCCTCATGAGATCTAAGCAGAGTGCCCAGCTAAGTATCCCAGGCTTCTGATCTATACAACTATGAGTTAATAGATTTGCATTGTTTTAAGCCACTAAAGTAGTGGTAATTTGTTACAACAGCTGATAGAAAGTTCATTCAAAGGCAAATCAGTAGCTACATAGAATTGATTTCTAAGTGAAATTAGAATGAATGGTGGGCAGGGTGAAAGATAAGAGTAGAGAAATATAAAATTATACAAAGTCTATTATTGAAAAAAAAACAAACAGGGGGCACCTGGGTGGCTCATTTGTTTGAGCATCTGACTTTCGCTAAGGCCATGATCTAGCTGTCCCTGAGTTCTAGCCCTACAACAGGCTCTGTGCTGACAGTTCAGAGCCTGGAGCTTGCTTCGGATTCTGTGTCTCCCTCTCTCTCTGCCCTTCTCCTGCTTGTACTTTGCCTCTCTCTCTCTCAAGCACAGCAACATTGCTAAAGAACAAAATATAATTTGTACATAAGGCATTAAAAAGAGTAGAAATGAATAGTTAATATATTTATTAAGCTCCAGTCCACAAGTAAAATCTCACCTTTAGGTTCCTAACAAAACAGTTTTTAGAAAAGAGGAATAAAAAGCAAAACCTTGAACTTCTAAGAGAAATTTTAAAAAATATAAAATAGGGGCGCCTGGGTGGCTCAGTCGGTTAAGCGTCCGACTTCGGCTCAGGTCATGATCTCACGGTTTGTGGGTTTGAGCCCTGCATCATGCTCTGTGCTGAATGTTTGCTCAGAGCCTGGAGACTGCTTTGGATTCTGTGTCTCCTCTCTCTGTCCCTCTTCCGCAGACACTCTGTCTCACTCTGTATCTCAAAAATAAATAAATGTAAAAAAAAAGAAAATCTAAAATAGAAAAAAATGAAATTCACAGTTAAAGTGATCTGAAGTAGGTAAAGATATTTTAGAAATATAAACAAGCAAATAAAACTTAGAAAAAACACAGAACTTACATAAAAATGGACTGAGTTCAAGGCCAGAAAGGGAATCTCAACAAATACCAAAGATTTGATATCAGTATGTTTTGTTTAGCACAACAGTTAGAAATTTTTTAAAAAAATAAATACTTGGGAATAAAATTTTTTAAATGAATATAACATTATTGAACATAATCAAAAAAGGCACAGTTTATTTAATAAAAGTGATATTTGAAGAGACAGTTGCAGTTGTAAGTGCATTTATGAAAAAATAGATGTGCAAGAGAAAAGAAAAATTTAAAATATATGCACTTATTAATCAATTCAAAAAAGAATGAAATAAATCCAAAAAATGGAAAAGGGAAAATCACTAAAGTTAAAGTATAAATTGTAGAAATAAAGAAAAGAAACAAATCTCCAAATAGCAGTCGGTAAATAAAAACAAAGATCTCCCCCAACAACAAACACCCAATTAAAATTTAAAAAGCCTTGCTTATTTTTAAAGATTAATAAAAGACTACATTGAACAAGATAGCTGGGTGTAATTTGAAATGCAAGTGAAATATATGGTAGTTGATCATTTAATTGTGTTGTCTATCTGGTAGTACTTATCAAAATCACTTTGAATGCTTTCCCAAAACACACAGGATTGAATTTCATTCCTGGAAAACTGAATTTTGGAGCAGAGTTTGGAGGCAGATGTGTACATAATGGATATCTTTCCAAGATATGGTGGTGCACAACACCCTGTATCAGAAGGACCAGAAACACCAGCAATGATACAAAAGTCCTAAAAGCATTTCAGGGGGTCCTATAAACAACACTGAAAACAAAACAAAACAAAACATTGAGTTATGAACCTGAGTTGCCATTCTCATCAGTTCTAGTTAGGCAAATAGATGCAATAATATAGTCAATTCTTGCTTAGACTTTTATTTATTCACCACATTTTCACTGTGATCCTATGATGCAACAGATAAGTGGATATATATTGAAAATAAAACAGTACTGGCCCTCACTCTTAAGCAACAAAAGAGTAAGCAAATAATGTATTATTTCAGATTTTAATGAAAGCTTTGAGATGAAGTAAATAGGCTATAGGAAGAGATGATTAAAAAGCAGAGGCAGTGTGCTCCTGATTTCAAAAAGATACAAGGGGTGAAGATGGAAGGAGCCAGATACTGAAACACTTCTGCATAAGGAAGGTTTTCTTTGTGAAGTGCCCTGCTTCCTTGAAATCAACTCAGCAACAAAGTTTCTGACTCAACCTACAGTTGTTTGATACATCCTAATTAGGACAAGTAGGACTCAGGGTGGGGCTCAGAGGAAAAAACCTGTCAGCCATTCAGCTTGCTCTCTTCCAGGTTGTTAATCCCTCAGAAGAAAAGAGCCATCCCACCTCACACCACTCTAAACTGATTTGGGAGGAGACTCTTAAGGGTTTGGGACACCAGCTAGAAATTAAAGCATGATGCTTTCCTTCATTTATTTGGGCTCAATTCATCCTGAATTCCTTTGGTGACTCTGAGTATCCATGGAAAATTAAGAAAATTGAGATCCTTTCCACAACTCTTTTCAGAGAACTTACTATCAATTAGTAAACAAAAGATAACAGCAAGCAGTATATTAGATGACAGTATAACGCTATAGAAGTTTAATGAACTTTACATACATACAAGGTAACATAAAGAAGGTGGGGCATTTAACAAATCTTGGAGGATCAGTGGGTTAGAGAGTAGAGTTAATGAAGCTAAATGAAATAGTTTGCATAGAGAAAAGATAATTGCCAGCTCAAAAGTGTCTTTTATTCAGAAAGAAAGAAAGAAGGAGAAAGAAAAAAAAAAAAGAAAGAAACCAAATGAATAACTGTGGGTAATTTAGTGAAAACTTTCCCTCCCATAGAAGGAGGTTCAAAGAGCATGTCTTATTGACAATATATCAGTGGTCTCATTTTCTTATATGAAATATGGCCCCTTTAATTTAGAATTTTTCTTACTTTTTTTTTTTGGCCCATTGATTTTTTTTTTAGGTCGAAATGATCTCATTTTTCCCTCTATAGGGAGAGTATTTTCCCAGAACAAAAAGAAAAATGATTCATTTTTACCTAGTAATAAAAGTTTCCGACAGTTTTACATCTGTCAAACCTTTTCAGTTTATTCTAAACTTGAACCATAGAAATTTCCAGATAAATAAACAATTGTTTTTTTAGAAACAATTATTTCACTTTTCCTACATTCCTACAGAGACACTTTAGTAATTCTCAAGAAATTTACTCCACTTTTTCATATGCAGTTATAGCATCAAAATGCAAGGTCAGTTCTTTGAAGTGACAATCCCAATGCACTAGATAAATGGTCAGATGGCAAAGTGCAGATAATAGATGACCTTGGGAGCTAGGGTCTTGAAACTCTCAAGGAAACAATTATGAATGCTTTATATCATGGCAGTAAGTCATTGCCCTAAAGCTTGGTCTGCAGGCACGTGTTGTTTTCCCAATAACGCAAGGAGAAAATGGAGGAACTGACAAGCGGTGTACATGCTTAACGATAATCCATACTAATAACACAAATAATTCAAGAAAAGTTTTTAAATGCCACTGTTCTTCACTCTCCTAACTATATCAAAATAGATCTAGGATGAAGTTTGGCTTGTCTTATGAAAATATAGTTATAGCAGCTTATCATAAAATTATCCAACTTATGATTGCTATTGTTTTTTTATGTTCGGCCATGCATGCTGCAGTTGTGAGAGAAAGTCATTTTACTATGGAAAGACCTGGAAGTATGGGTTCAACAACAAAAAGTATACATATTGTTTTCTCTGCCGTTATTTTTGTTTCTTTGTGCTTCTCTCTCACGCACAATAAAAATTATATTAATATTTTTTCTGTTATGCTAATTTTGTAGGTCACTAATTTTGAGTCTTTGGGAAAATTACCTAAGTCTTCTAAAATTTGGTTTATTCAATGTTAAGAGCAAATGATATCATCTGTTCTGCCTACACTACATACCATTGTTTCCTCCCACTTGGGCTACAAACAGTGGTCATCAAACTTGTTATGTCTACCCCAGGGCTTGATGAAGAGCATCTGAAGGGTGCTGGGCATCGAGAATTTTAAGGGAATCACCTGCCAGATCCTCATATTCCAGACTTTCCCTTTCTTAAAACGGAGCTGCTACAGCCGAAGACTAATTCGTTATGCCTTTCCTACTTTCTCTTTCACAATCATATCTTTTCCAATTTGTATTGAAAAAATGCATAGCTCTTATCCATCCCACACCTAATGATTGAAATTCTGGATTGTCTGGTTTAGAAGAATGTGAGAAGGTAGGGAGGTGAGCCAAATATTTAGTGGGCAAAAGAATGAACTGTGGTAATGAGTGCAGCAAGTCACTAACAATTCTTGGAGTCCCATCCTTCTAGCACACAGTAGGATTTCATGTCTTACCAATGATGTGGGACTCAAAGTGGCATATGTTATTTCTGGGCTGAAGGATTTAATTCCCAGTAACATCTTTCTTTCTGCCATTGCTATTAGCAACTTTCAAGATGGCAGCTGCTCTGAGAGCCTGAATATTGGAGTCAGCAGACATGGACCAGAGCCCACAACTGACTTGCATTAAATGCATAGAGGAGAAGAAAAGTAGGCAATTTTGCTTGTGTGCTTGCATGCTCTAGCCATTGAAGTTTTAAGGTTGCTAATTACCTTTTCATAGCCTGATCCTTTCTGACTGATGCTGTGTTTCTGCATGTTATATGTATAAAACCCAACAGACATAAAGGAAAGAATAGAACTGATGATGAATAAGTAACATTTCTAGGAAGCAGTCTCATCCATCTCATCAGGAGATTTAAAGAACTTTCTAAAGTATAATAATTATTTATTGAAACTTCTAGTGTATATTAATATTATGAAAAATTTTATATTAATAATCATGATTACTCATTTAAAATGAATTTTACAGTACTTAGAAACTTATAGTCACAAAAAGTTTAAAATTCAGTTTCAATGTACATATTGTTTATTTGTATAGAGGAATCTGGTAATATGACAACATGACCAACAATAGGCTTTTCAGCATAAGTTACATGTTTGTCACAAAATAGAAAAAAATATATATATAAATATGTGGTGAACATGGCATCAGGGAAATAGAGAAAAGAAAATGTAAAATTTACAACTCGAAGTTTTTGATATATAGTTTTTATTTTTATTGAAATATAACTGTTATTAAATTAATTTCAGGTGTACAACATATTAATTTAGCAGTACATTACTCAGTACTCATTATGATAAGTGTGCTTTTAATCTCCTTTATCTATTTCATCTCTTTATCTATATCCCCCACCCACCTCCCTTCTGAAAACCAGCAGTTCTCTATATTTAAGGGTCAGTTTTTGAGGCACCTGGGTAGGTCAGCTGATTAAGCATCCGACTATTGATTTCAGCTCAGGCCATGATCTCGTGGTTCATGGGATCAAACCCCATGTCTGTGCTAAGGGCACAGAGCCTGTTTGGGACTCTCTCCCTCTCTCTCTCTCTCTCTCTCTCTCTCTCTCTCTCTTCCCCTTATACTCTCTCTTCCGCTTATACTCTCTCTGTCTCCCTCTCTCTAAAAATAAATAAATAAACATTGTTAAAAATTTAAGAGTCTGTTTTTGTCTCTTTTTTTCTTTGTTTTGTTTCTTAAATTCCACATGAGTGAAATCATATGGTATTTGTCTTTCTCTGACTTATTTAACTTAGCAGAATACCCTCTACGTCCATCCATGTTGTTGTAAATGACAAGATCTCATTCTTTTTTATGGCTAAGTAATATTCCTCTGTGTGTGTGTGTGTGTGTGTGTGTGTGTGTGTGTGTATACCACATCTTTGTCCATTCACCTATTGATGGACACTTGGGTTGCTTCTATATGTTGGCTGTTATAAATAATACTGCAATATTGTCTTTTCAGATTAGTGTTTTTTTCTTCTTAGGGTAAATACCCAGTACTGGAATTACTGTATCATATGGTAATTCCATTTTTATTTCTTTTAAGAACCTCCATACCATTTTCAACAGTGGCTGCACCAATTTGCATTCCCACCAACAGAGGGTTCCCTTTTTCCACAACCTCACCAACATTTGTTATTTCTTATTTTTTTGATTATCCATTTTGATGGTAAAGGTGATATCTCATTGTGGTTTTGATTTGCATTTCCCTGATGATTAGTGATGTTGAACATATTTTACTGTGTCAATTGGCCATTTCTATGTCTTCTTTGGAAAAATGTCTATTCAGGTCCTCTGCTTACTTTAAACTGGATTGTTTGCTTTTTGATGTTGAGTTGTATAAGTTCTTTATATATTTTAGATATTAACCCCTTAACAGATATATCATTTGCAAATACCTCATTCAGTAGGTTGCCTTGTCATTTTGTTGATAGTTTTTTTCACTGTGCAAAATGTACTTCTAAATAGATGGAAGTGGGTATAGTAATGATATTTAGATTCCATTGGGTACATTTAAAAGAGAAATATAATGTTATTTTAAAATGTCATAATTGTAAACAGGTTGAAAACTACATCCATTGCAACTTATGGCAAAACATTTTAGATGTCAGTGCAAAAACATATAAGGATGTATGTGTGTATTCAAAATTATTTTAATGGGTATGCAAACCAAATACTTGAAGACCATTGGGTTATAAATATGGGACATGAAGCTGAACACATTCAGTCAGTGCTTCTAAACCAAATACTTAACATCTGAGCTATTTAGATTCATAGAAATTGCTGAGCTACTAGTGGTTCTAGTCCTGTAAGTTTCCATCATTTATGTCATGATAAAATATAGGGAAGGAGACAAAGAAAAAAAAAACAAAATGATAGCTATTTATGAGCTACTGAGCATTAACAGGAGAGGTAATAAATTATGATTTATTTTTTATCATCAGTTGGATATGGAGGACAGTCTTCTGCCTAGAAGGATGTAGCAGGGACCCTGTCAAAGAAGCTGGGTGAGCTGATGAGCATAAGTTGACATAGAGATGGTTTTCTCATCTGAGGGTCTGAGGGTAGAGAACACCATGAAGAGTTTCCCCTTATTAGGTGTCCTTTGATCTGGCTCTTATAGCATAATAAAATAACCGTAGGATGTTTTCAAACTTAAAAGGCTTCCACTTGACCTTTGGTAGCCATATTGATCTTCTCAATTAGAAGACTAGGACAGTGTTAGTTTTCTAGGGCTGCTGTAACAAATTAGCACAAATTGGATGGCTACACTAGAAATTTATTTTTTCACATCTCTGGAGGCCAGAAGTCCACAATCAAGCGGTTGCAGGGCTACCCTTCCTCTGAAGGCTCTAGAGGAGATTCTGTTTCTTAGCTTTTCCACCTTTTGGTGATTCCAAATATCCCTTCCTTGTGGCCATGTCACTCCAGTCTTTCTACCCATGGTCACACTGCCATCTCTCTGTATCTTCTCCTATCTCAAATCTTCTTTCTCCTATAAGGATACTTACCACGGGATTTAGGGCATACCGACATAATCCAGGATGATCTCTTCATCTAGGGTCTTTAATTATATCTGCAAAAACATTTTCCCCTCACCTCCACATAAGGTAACATTCTCAGGTTCCAGAAATTAGGATATGAATGTATCTTTGGGGAGGCCACCGTTAAATATACTGCAGGCAACAAAGGTAGGTAGTCACTCTATGCACCTATGGATAGGTGGCCATATCTGGAGGTGAGATTGAACAACAGAATCACGGAAGTGGAGTGGAACAGCTTTTAAAATGGTGCTATGAATAGCTTAGAAAAGGCCTTTCAATAACTCTCTTTTCCCCGCTACCCATCATTCACTCCACCAAAATACTTGGAAAGCTGAGGAGAATACTTTAATGGCAAAAATAGTAATAGAAGCCTAGAGTTAAGTAGTGTTAGGAGAATTAAATGAGCTAATCTTTGGACAATTCTGGATACGGACCCTTTTGGGGATAGGTTTTTCAAAAAATAAGGAAGAAGAGGAACACTTATGCTTGAGAACCCTGAGCAAACCTCACCTATTGGCACTGTGGCTTAGCATTGTTAGTGACCCTTATGACCTGTTGAGGTTTTTTTGTTTGTTTGTTTGTTTTCACTATTAGTGTAGTAAATCAAAAGGGAAAAATTTTCTTATAGGCCAAAGAGTGGTCTATCGACTGCACTTTAACTCTGGGTGGGTGATTCTCAGACTTTAGCAGGCATTAGGTTCACCCGTAGGCCTTGTTAAACTTCCATATTGCTAGATTCCACTCCCGATTTCTGACTCAGCACTTCTAGAGTAGGACAAGGAATACATTTTTAACAAGTTTGTAGGTAGCTTCTAGGTAGTGCTGCTTCTGCTGGTCCAGGGCCCACACTTTGAGAACCACTTTAGGCGTATTTTTGGCTTCTGCCAGGAATCCTGGTTGGATCCATACAGCTGTTTTCACTGGTGACTTATTTCAACTTTACAGTATATATCTCCTAAAACCAGATCAGTGCTTTTAAAACCTTAATGAATAAATCGGTCACCTGAAAAATCTTGTTAAAACCCAGGTTAAAACCCTTGTATGCTCTGAGCTTCTGATTTACTATGTCTGAGGTGGGCCTGTGCTGGTGGAGGTCATCGAGAGGTTATGACCGCTGGTTGACCCCATTGCTGGCCCAGGCAATCCGAAGAACCTCACCCCTCCCCTGTCCTTGGATTGTACTTTCCTCCCACTATTCCTATAGCGGAAACCATTTCAAGATGCATCCTAGAGACAGCAATGTGTTATGGAGATTATCTGGATGGTACATGTGAGTGAGCCCGATTAAGGCCTCTAAATAAATTCTCAAGATTGTGGCAGGCGGTTTGGGAGATCTGTTTGCCTCTGGCCGGCGCCAGGGACAAGCCTCCTTTGTAAGTTCCCGTGCTCATTAAAACCGCCAGCTACTAACCTGGAGGGGCCTGCCTCTTTCTTCCTCCTCTCTTTGCCCGCGGTGTACAGGAACTGGCTTCACATTTCACCTGAGGAATTCTGGAATTTTGGACCAACTGCCTGTGGTTCTGCTTTTCTAATAAACTTCCAGATGCTACCAATGCTATTGGTTTGAAGACCACACTTTCACTGGCAAGAAAATAGAGGACATTTATCTGCCTGACCTTGTTCGTTGTGCTCAGCTCTTACTGGAGCCTGGAACAGAGGACATCTAAGACTGTGACGGTAAGTCCCGACTTGAGGGTATCATTTCTGGAATGTGATTGAAATGCTGTTTGATCTCTAGAAGGTGCTCCAAAATCTCTGTTTTCTGCCTTTATAACTACCCAACCCTATCCTCTGCTTATTTCTCCTCTGCTCACAATGAGTCAGGATTAAAGATTGTGTGTTTTACATTATAATAACGTTAGAGGATAAACTTTAATTAAAATATTAAAGGGTTAGGGTCCCATGGCTCTTTTTTTATGGGACTTAAGTAAAATACTGTCCAGGCTTTCTCCTATCTGGAAGCTTCCACGTTGTGGCTATAGGTGTTCTAGCTAACGGTTTTCTTTTATCTTGCACACCATTAGCACACTTTTCTTCAGACTAATAGGTTTTGCCTGGTAACTAGACTAGGAAGAAACAGTGGGCTGAGATTCTGAGATGGGACCAGGCAGAAAACGGAAAGAAGTCTGTGCTGGTGTTTTTGTTCTTTTTGTTCTTGGTGGTGGTTTACTGTGATTGAAGGATTACTTGGTAAGGTCTAGCTGAGGAGCTTTCATGTGGGTTTGAGGCAGAAACTGACCAGGAATATTACATATATACACATATATATGCATATATATGTATGTATTTTCCCCCTTAGTCTTATTCTGAAGACTTTGCTTCTTCTGAAGCTTCATACTTGTAGTGGGGCAGGGCAAGGATGGGTGTGGAGTGATGACAGTGGCAAAAAAGGCTATTGGGATGTAGGATACCATTTCCCCACCTACTCATGATCTCTTTATCTTGAATACCATTAATATTGGTGACCAATAAGGCTAATTTATAAACTAAGCAGTTGCCAACTATATGAGTGAGTACTCTGCAAAAAGCAGTAAGGGTTGGGAGGACAGAAAAAGAATGGAGGATAAAAACATAATTTGAGAATCTTTGGGCTCTGGGAGTTCTCTCTCAGCATTTTATGTTTTTGTGTGAGTGTAACAATATAATCCTCAAGATACCTTAAGACACTAGGACAGTTAAGCACTGTAATCCTCACCGACTATGTGAGGAATATGGAGATGTAGAGCTATTAAATAATTTGTTCAATATCACAAAATTTGTAAGTTTCAGAGTTGAAATTTGAATGCAAGTGTTTCACAAACATAAGATTTCATGAGTTAACCACCTAATGAATGTTAGGAAATATATTGATGTTATTTAGATTTTATGGTTTACTACTTAAGAACCCCTTTAACACAGGGGTTCCTGGGTGGCTCAGTGGGTTAAGTGTCCGGCTCCCAATTTCAGCTCAGGTCATGATCTCACAGTCTGAATTCGAGCCCCGTATCAGTCTCTCTGTTGGCAGTGTGGAGCCTGCACGGGATTCTCACTCTCCTCTCTCTCTGTTCCTCCCCCGCTAGTGCTTTCTCTTTCTCAAAATAAATAAATAAGCTTAAAAAATAATAAAAATGAAATTCTGTAATAAAAAACTTTAATACAAAGTAAAAGTCTAGAAAGCAAGATGGCTTTTATACAGCACATATAATTAAGGGAAGAGAAACCTTTATCTTCAGGGAAGTCCCATGATTGGTGCACTGAATAATCTTGTTGAAGTGATTAACCGGATGTCAATAGGGTATCCATTAACTGTCAGTATCGAAAGTGACAGGACATTCTTCCTTTGATCTTCTGCTTTTCTGTTCTTTTTCCTTCCTGGAGTTCAATCGGGCAGAGCTAGACTCTGATAGAAGTTTGTTGTAAATTCCTGCTAAATCATTTGACCCTTCCAAAAGTGAGAAAATCTTGAAAGGGCAAATCCCAGATTGTGACTTAGACGTCATTCTTCTAAACCATAAATCCCATTTCCAAAAAGGGTCATCAGTGGAACGGTGCAATTTCTTCCTGGTTTCCTGCTCAGCTGCTTCTTGACCATCAGTCCCAGAGTTAACAGAATGCACACAATTTTATTTTGGATTCACTGAAACAAGCTAAAATGCAAACCAGGCCCTGCATGAAATGAATTTAAAGATCAATTAGAAAGCATGAACAATACCAAAATGGTAATGTAAAAATCTCTGCTCATATGAACAATTGGGCATTGACATTATATCATTTTTAAAACAAAAGCTATACCTATTGTACTATATCTAACATTTGAGTGCTTGTAGTTTGCCAGGCTACTGTTGTAAGATTTTTGTCTATCTTTTCCATTTAAGCTTTGGGTTAACATCTAGTGATATCTTCATTTGAAAGATGGGGATAGGGAAACATAGGATATGTAGCTTTCTCAGGGTCATCCAGACAGAAATAGATAAATATGATACATAGAGCAGACAAGTTTAAAGTCCTATCCACAATCCAAGACTGCATGTGGATAAACACACACAAACACACATATTCACTGAAACCCTCTAATTTTGTTTCTGAAGGGCCTAAATAAATGGACTTATATAATACCATACTGTGGTTTTCCTAGCTTGTAGTAAGGCAATATTTAGATAAACCTATAACAATATAAGTGTAGCATCTTTATCGGCAAGTAACATGGTGAAATATTAGTTTTTACGTCTATAAGTTTTACTGCTTTATCTTTGACAAAGTCTGCAATGGTACACTTGTGACATTTTTAAAAATTCGCCTTCCGCATTTAAAGAGCACTCACAATTGTCATCTATCATTGTTCTGGAAATGTCGCATTGATTTTATCCTCCTTGCAATAAATGGTAACACCCCCAAAAACAAATAATGGTCTGACACTTCAAAATCAGCTGCCAGTCTTGGGTAGAGCAAAAATGAGGGGGAAAAAGGCAATTTTACTTGAAGGACAGGGAAAAAGACTGAAAGAGAGAGAAATGCTCTGTCAGACACTGACAATATTGACAACAGTCCAAAGTAACTTAAATTATAATATTTTGTCTTTGCTATGTAAGCGACATCATATAAGTGAGAAATATAGCATGTCATATTATAGGTCTATTAAACTTTGCAGATGGTGGTAAATTCTTGAAAATAGATTTATATATAGAATCATAGTAGATTGAAAATTGCAAAATCAATGGACATGGAAAGCAGATTACTTCTAGATAATGTATTCTGGAATTCTCCTGGAGCATGTCAAATTAATGATGTATAATCAAAGATAGAGTGTCAGAATTATTTGAAATTGCATTAAAAGTTCCTAATACAAATAAAGTGAATTTGGTTCCTCGTGGATATTGAATGAATGGAGCATAATGAAACGGGCATTGAACAAGGAGTCCAAATCTTTGGATTTTATTGCCAATTCTTCCAGTGATGGTTGCTGAGTTTTGTTTTTGTTTGTTGAAAGGTACCTTAAACTATCTGCAACGTAGTTTCTTCATTTGGTTGTGGTAATAAAAATGTAGCTGTTCTCACCATATTCAAACTTTTAATTCAGTGCATACGGGCTTATGGCTCAAGAAATTGTCATCAGATTCCCCAGATGCATTTGATAACCAGCAATATTGGAAACCTTTGTTTTAGGGTTGCAGCTATAGACAGAGGGAGGAAGGTATTAAGGGCATCAAATGGACTCAAACTTTGTCTTTTTATCTCTGAGTAGATCTAAAGTTCCAGTTGAATAATAGGCAAGGAAGTATGTAGAAGACCCCTGGTTTTATTTCTCCCAGTAGATTCTCAACACCTGTCTAATATCTCAGAGGGATGTATGGTGATGGGAGGCTGAAGGCGGGATGGTATGTAACACTGTGAAAAAGAAGAAGTTGGCCGCCTTTCTCCCAGGGTGAGGAAGGGTTGGTGTCAGGGAACCACACATTTGCTAAAAAGCTATTTTTCACTATGTTTTCCCTCTCCCACCCAAAAGAGATTTCACTATGAAAATTACAGTGGTGATTTGGAAAAAAATAAAAATAAAAAGGCTATATCCTTTTAAGCTTCTTCTATTAAACAGTTTGCTCTTCCAGTCTTCTTTAAAAAATTTTTTTAATGTTAATTTACTTTTGAAAGAGAGAGAGAGAGAGAGAGAGAGAGAGAGAGAGAGAGAAGCGAGGCAGAGAGTGAAAGGGAGACACAGAATCTGAGCAGGCTCCGGGCTTCACGCTGTCAGCACAGAGCCTGACATGGGACTCTAACTCCCAAACCAAGAGATCATGACCTGAGCTGAAGTCAGACACTTAACCAACTGAGCCCCCAGGTGCCTTTTTTTCTTCCACTCTTGAATCAAGGCAGGCTTTCTGAATTGCTTTAGCCAATGGAATGCACCAGAATAAATGTCTGATTTTGATCCTGCGCCTCAAGAAGAGGTGTATTCTTTAGTTCTTTTGGAGGCCTGCTTCCACAGACCATTCTGGGCCAATGTAATGGAAGGTGAGAGCCCATGTGGAGCAGATTTAATAGCTTATAGCAGATGTCCTTTCTAGACCCGTCACTCCTCTTCAACCTCAAAGCTGATTAAACCTGGAAGTGTTTAAAGAGAGTAGTTAAAGTAGGAGAGTTGAAGTGCTGTCTGCCTGAGTTCAAACTTAGGCATTTTATGGAGTTGTTGGTGCAATTTGATAAACTATCTCTTCAGATGATGCCTCAAGAGACAAAAAACCTGGGAAACCTAAACAACTGTGTGTGTGTGTGTGTGCACGCATGTGTGTGTGCACGTGCTCCTAATAGTTTTATTCTTAGGTACTTAAAGTCACCATATTTTCCTCTGAGTTAACAGAGCTAGTGATTTATTGCAAGAATGAGATGTTGTGGGAAAAGCTGGATAAGGGAAGGTCCAGGAGGGAAGATAGAGCAGCATCAAAGGAGTCACCA
The DNA here is from genome assembly GCA_028646485.1 of Cryptoprocta ferox. Classification (NCBI taxonomy): domain Eukaryota; kingdom Metazoa; phylum Chordata; class Mammalia; order Carnivora; family Eupleridae; genus Cryptoprocta; species Cryptoprocta ferox. Next base: position 56,279,452 of record CM053566.1, on the reverse strand, counting down.
ACCAACTATTCTGAGAAGCAAAGCTACTGAAGGGACTATGGATGTGAGGCCAATGGGCAGGTTTGTGGGATGCTGTGCTAATACCCCTGTGGATCTGCCCCCCAACATCTGGAGATGGGCCCGGGACCAGGGCTGCTGTCGGTCAACAGGATTAACCGAGGAAGAAGAGCTAGATACAAAGTAAAGGTAAAAAGAACTAGAATCAGCCGTGGTCTCTGCATCTGGCTCTCACCAAATCCAGCCATAATGACCTTGAGAGAGAAATGACTACAGCTGCACTTCCACCTTTTGAATTTCATGCAAGTTCCTCTTTTAACCAGCTCTCATCTGGCTCTTTGTAGGGAAGCGGTTTCTGGGAGATGTAATTCCAACTAAACCATTATGAGATGATGTTTTCTAAGATGAACTTCAAATGTATATGACAAGGCAAAGTGTGAAGAATAGACAATACATTCTTTTTTATGTTTTTATTTAAATTCCAATTAGTTAACATACAGTGTAATATTAGTTTCAGGTATACCATATAGTAATTCAACACTTCCACACATTACCCTGTGCACATTATGACAAGTGTACCCCTAATCCCCATCACCTATTTAATCCATCCCCCTACCTACTTCCCTTCTGGTAACCATCAGTTTTCTACAGTAAGTTTTTTTCTTGGTTTCCCTTTCTTTCCATATTTCTGCTCATTTGTTTTACTCCTTAAATTCCACAGATGTGTGAAATCATATGGCATTTGTTTTTTTCTGACTTCTTTTGCTTAGCATTGTACTCTCTAGTTCCGTCCATGTTGTTGCAAATGGCAAGGTTTCATTCTTCTTTATGGCTGAGTAATATTCCAGTGTATATGTATACCATATCTTCTTTATCCATTCATCAATCTATGGACACTTGGACTCTTTCCATAATTTGGTATTGTAAATGTTGCTGCTATAAACATTGGGGTGCATGTATCCCTTTGAATTAGTATTTTTGTATTCTTTGGGTAAATACCTAGTTGTGTGATTGCTCAATTTTAGGGTAGTTCTATTTTTTACTTTTTGAGGAATCTCCATACTATTTTCAGGAGTGGCTTCACCAGTTTACATTCCCACCAACAGTACAAGAGGGTTTCCCTTTCTCTATATCCTCACCAACACCTGTTTCTTGTGTTGTTGATTTTAGCTATTCTGACGGGTGTAAGGTGATGTTTCATTGTAGTTTTGATTTGTATTTCCCTGATAAGTGATTTTGAGCCTCTTTGCATGTGTCTGTTGGCCATGTGTATGTCTTCTTCGGAAAAATGTCTATTCATATCTTCTGCCAGAGAATCCTGAAGAAGGAACCGGGTGTTCATACTACTAGAAAACAAATCTTATTATAAACCTACAGTAACTGAGACAGTATAGTAATAGCTCAAACGTAATTAAATAGACTGATAGAAAAAAAAGAAACACTGGAGTTATATATCCATTGTAGACACTTGACACTGATTTATGGCAAAGGTAATAGTAAAGAGGTTTGGCTCTGATTCTAGTTATATAATATCCCTCAAACAAGCAAAAGTTATCTATATGATTTAGAAATGTATAATTATGTGCTAAATGTATAAATTAAAGTAAGTGATTTGATGTTTTGTAATGGCTACTTTCCAAGGATGGAAAGTGTTTATAAATGGAGAGGGACACAAGGGAGGGTTCTTGGTACAGAAAATAGTCCTTTCGTCCAGGGTGATGGTTAAAGGGGAGTACCTTTTTTTAAAACCTCAACTTCTATATTAACGTTTCATGAAATTTTCCACATGTATACATTCATTATGTGAATTATGAAGTTCTCACACAAACCAAAATGCAGGAGGATGTAAGTTCAGAAATAACCATATTGTAATTCCAGCTCCTCTACATTTTGCCTGTATGTCCTTAGACAATTGATTAATCACCCCCAATGCTTAAGTATCTTATTCTGTGAAATGGTGGTAACAACATCTATTTGCATTGTTATGAGGATTCAAGCTGCATAGCTACAGATGAATGATGTAGCTAACAGTTACTGAATGTTTGTAATTGCCAGACTGTCCAAATATGTTACATGTCTTTACTTTTTTAAGCCTCACATTTAGCCTTTCAGATAGGTTATTAAAGAATTTCTCTTTAATTATAACCCATTCATTCATAGTGGAAGTTCTGTGAAGGCTAAGATCCATCTGTCTTGTTTCCTATTAAGTGCAGTACCTGGATGGACATGTTTAAATTCTGACCTCACTGTAAGCTTATAACCAGTGACAGACATGGGTCACCATAAACTATCTGCCCAGGCTTACCATATGTTTGTTCAAGACAGAGCAATTATACTTTAATTGAAGGAAGGATTCTCTAGGAATGGTATAAGATGAATGCAGTTTTAGTCTTACCACCTCATAAATTGTTCTAAGGAGGAGCACAGACTTTTGTTTTTGTTGGAATGAAATCCTAATTAAGTGAGTTCTTGTAAAACTTGGAAGTTGAATTTGAGTCTAGATCTTGAGGAAAGGGATTGAGATCTTATTCTGTAGGAGGCAAGAAAAATAGTTGGCTTTTGAGAAGGTAAGGAAGGGGAAAGATGGGAGGGAAAGGAGAGAAAGGGGAAAGAGGAGAAGAGAATCTGCAACTTTGCAATACTTATTGAAGCTCACAACATTCTTAGTTGTGGGGACTGTAAATTTTTGTGGAAACCATTTGAAAAGCTGTTTTGTGCAGTCATTGAGAGGAGGCAAAAAAGTGTGTGACTTCAGCATGAGACTGAGCACATCCTAAAAAAAAGCAAAAGTTGCAAAATTGGCAGCTCTCTTAGTGAGGTGGAGGGGGGTGATCTGGTCTTCATGATGGAATTAGGAGCCTGAACTAAGATCATCAAGTTGTCCAAGTGACAGGGAGCCTGAACTCAAAACTGGGTTTTAGAAAAATAAAAGCAAAATGCTAGTTATAAGATTACAATGTGTTGGGGTAATCCAAAGTCTTCATGGAGAAAGTGGGCAAGAATATCCCACTTTATGTGGAAAACACTTAAAAACATTGAGCTTACTTGCAAATGCAAAAGTTGAGGGGTTTCATCATAAACCTAAAAATAAGTCTTCTACAATCATTATTTTCTCTGTAATAGGTCCTAGAAAGTGACAGAGGAAGAATGCAGGATGCAGAACCCACCTCCCCCATTCTGCAGTACTAAGACTTTCCTTGGAGGTCACACACAACACTTAGCTTGGAGCTCCCAGGATTATTGATGGCAGCAGCCAGCAGAATAAAAATTCCATAGGTAGGCAGTAAATATTTGAAAAGACCTTTCAGTTTGGGGAATGGTTTATATTGTTGCTTAAAAATGTAGTTTGAGAGCCATGGGAGCCTACGATTGGGTGCGGCATGTTTTACAAATGATACCCATTTATCCTGAGCGAGAAACATTCCACCCTGTAAATGTCAGTTTCACAGTGACCAGATATGATGAATGAGTCCTCTGGCTCCTATTAATATGGAGGTCACACATTTAGAAAAAAATTAGAGACCATTGCAAAATTAATCCTCCCTCTCAGTGTGCTAAAATGATAGGAAAGGAAATGGGGAGAGCAAGTTTGCAAAAATATGAAACATGAAGTTTCTTTCTGAACGTCTCTCTGAGCCTCCAACTTCATAAAGGAATTATCTTAATCACATTGGGAAAAAAATGAGAGGGCTTGAAATACGATCTCAGATGGAAACTCCGACACAGGGAAGTATAGCATAAATTTCTAGGCACTCAAGCTTGGGATATTGCAGGCATGATTCCATAGCTCAACCCCTGAAAGGAATAATAATTACTATTTGGCTATTTGTCAAGGTGAGGGTTCCACTGGAGGGACGTCTTATTCAATTTGGGAGCTGAAATTACACAACTGGTGAGATATTAAATAACAGCACAAAGCTGAAAAGAGAAAGAAGGCAAGCGAGTAGCTGAATTGTAAGTGAGGAATAAGTAGATATAAGTGTGAGGAGGGCCTGAAGGAGAGGCTGGTTGGCTTCTCCGATGCTAATTTTGGGCTTGATCTGATTATATTCAAATTTACATGATTTTTGGTAACTCATTTATGTGTCTGTTAATGACAAATAATGTCACTTTGCAATTAGCAGGTGTGCTAAATTGATCAACCAAGAGATATTTATTAAGAGTCTAATATATTTAGTCACTGCCAAGTATTGTAGAGGATACAATTATAAATTATAGTACTTGTAATTTACTTGAATAAGATCATATACAAAATCAGCAATATAAGCCAAAACATACATCACAAGTGGTTATATATATATATATGTACATATATATATATGTACATATATATATATACACACATACACACATATATGCCATAAGATTTCATAGAGGGGAAACAGTTTACCCTTCTAGGGAGGAATTAATGTATGTGCAGGTGAGGATGGAACAGATACTTGCTGCACATTTGAGATTTAAAGATCAGTTTGTGTTCCTTGGGTGAACATACATTCAACAAATATATATAATATGTATTCAACATTTCAATAAGGATATTAGGTCTTAAACACCTAAAACAAGTTGAGTCTCTGCTGTTTCATTTTTACATCAAGGTAGGCAAAGCCTATTCCATTGCTTGAAGAGTGAGTCAGGAATATCAGCTCCTGCCCTTAGACAGAATCCTCATATTCCCTGGAGAAAAATTGTTCCTATGTCTCATGGAATGTCCCTTGGTATCCTGACATTAATTATAGCCCTGCAGTAAGCTAAAAATGGACAATTTCCCACAAATATATGTTAAATATTAAATTGTTTTATTCGAAAATTGGTGTGTGAATGTTGGGGGTTACTGGTGTACTTAAAGAAAGACTGGCTCATATATGAGTTATTGGAAAAATATTTAGGCATCACCGTGTTTTATGAAGGAAACCCCTGAAGCCCCTGATAGGGGTTAGAGCAAGGACAGGCACTTTTTCTTGATAAAGGTATTAAGGTATCCATTATAACCTCCTGACCATCAAATTACTCTCTGTTTGTCATACTGTTTTAAATTTACATGGTACCAGGGCCTTAAATGTCAGGATTCCTGTTATAACTTAGACTCTAGTGTCTTTAATTAATGCTTCATGTTCCTGTTATGGTTATTTAGAATTTGCTGAAATCCCTAGAGCCATAAATTTCTTTTACAGGTCTTTGCGGTATGAACTTTAACAAAACAGCTATAAAGGGGTAATAGGCAAGGGCAGTATATCACAGAGTTGCAGTGGCAAGATGGGAGGAAGGAAGGAATATTTTGCAAACAGATTAAAAGATTTTGTTTTTGTCGAGGGGTTTGGGACTGGAACAAATTGGACATAAAACTTAGGCAAGAAAGCATGAGCTCCTTTAATGTTTTCAGTAGGTGTAAGTTGCCACTTTTCATAAGATAGATAATTTCATTTAAATCTTGTTAAACTCAAATCAGTTTAAGTCAAATGAACACATTTTCTTTGAATACCTACTGTGTGCCTACTATTTTCTTGCTGCTGTGGGAATTACACAGAAAGGAAAAGTCAAGCTCCAGTCTCATTAATCTTCAAAAACTAGTTTTGGAGGCAAGGTTAGCATATATGAAGCAATTACAGACCATTACCAGACAGAACATAAATCTGCCAAAGTGCAGAGAGTAGTCTGTGAATTTTGAGTGCTGCTGCATCTCCCGGGAAAAGATCAGGGGGAACTAGAATTACCATGGGATCCACCATAAAGTAGGAAACATGAAGTGTTTCTTGTAAAATGGATGGCCATTGGAATGTGGAGACACAGGGGAAGGCCATTCTAGAGGAGAGAATAGAACAAGGAAATTCACAATAGCAAAATAAAAAGGACTGCATTGTATAGTGAATAAGAACATGCTTTTAGGTTTGGAAAGATGTAGTTTTGGATTACTATATTAGACTGTTTAAGAAAGAGAAGACTAGTTGGAGAGAAATGCTGTGTTTGAGATTTGGAGCATATTTAGATATTTTAAGAATAGTTTAAAATAATTGAAAGAGGAATTAAAATCTCCATTGATGGATATTGTAAATATAAATTGCTTATGTAAGGTTGGATACCAGATTAATATGATAAATATTTTTTTAATTACATGACAGGTCTTATTTGAACTTATGCTAGCTCTCCATTACCTAGAAGACAAGAAGGAGGAAAAGGAGAGGGGGAGGAGGAGGATATGGGAATTCATATATATTCATAAATATTTTTTTAATTACATGACAGGTCTTATTTGAACTTATGCTAGCTCTCCATTACCTAGAAGACAAGAAGGAGGAAAAGGAGAGGGGGAGGAGGAGGATATGGGAACATCAAAAACCTGCAATAAGGATTAAAAAAAACCCACTTTAAATTACTTCCTAAGATAGATGCACAGAGCTTTGCTGGTCCTCAGCCTTGATTATTTTCTCTCTAGGAATGTTAAGCACAGTGGTTGTAAAGATATAAGCTATGACAGAGGATGTTCAGCATATCAAATATTTTAGAGATCACTGCTTCCATATTCCATAATAAATGCCAATTATCTGGTGCATTACAACTGATTCTTTACTGAACTACATTCTAGTCTTGTAGGTATGATAGTGAAGTTGAACTTATTCATTCTATAAATATTTGTTAAATGTTATATCCATTAAGTCAGGGCAGGCCAAGTTGTGCTACAGAATAACTTACCTTAAAAACCCCACTGCCTTAAAACACCACATACTTCCCCAAGCTTCATGCCCATTCTAGGTCACAAGTGTTCTGTTCAAGTGGCCCTTTTTCAGGAAATAACACTGACAGACTGTACAGTCTGGAAGGACTTTGTTTTCTGTGGTGGGAAAAGGAAACATGGCAGAGTGCACACAGTCTCATAATGGCTTTTTTCCTCAAAGTGGCAATTCAATTTTAGTCAGACAGTCGTGCCTAACTTGAAGCTTGGTAGTTGCGGTGGTATATGTGTTTGAGGGTGAGGGAAGGGTGCAACACTACATGGGGCAGAGAAAGAGAGAACTAGAAGTACAAACACAGTCTGCCAGTTAGTGCTGAGACATCAAAAGAAGGTGCACAAAAGCCTCCGAGCCAATAGTGCTTCCATATTTATTGGGTATTTCATTGTAAAAAAAAAAATACATCTAACATCAGATAGTGGTAAATAACATAAAGAGAAAAAATTGGGAAAATAAACAGCAGAACAATGGGGGATGGGAATGACTATTATGGTAGTTGAGAACTCTCTATAGTGTTGAAAAGAGACCTGATAACTAAATGATTAGGAGTCAGCTATGCAGAAATTCTACCAAAATAATGCTTTAGGCATGGCAAATGTTGAGGAAGAACTCCCAAATTAAGAATGAGCTGATGGAAGGCTTTTTAAGGCAGATACACTGTATTTTTATTGTATCAGCATGGCACAGTTTGCATCTGGAAGTGTTGAGATCTGATTTACATTTTGAAGGGCACAGTTGACTGTTGTATGGTGTAATTGATGGTTATCAGAAAAGAACAAACAGAAAACAGGAGTCCAGCATTAAAAGAAAGAATCTAGAACTAGACTTTGGAAGAGTCAGTAGTGAGAAGAGATGGAATAGAGATACAGGCTTTGCAAGGTGCATTTATTTCCTGAGTGAAAAGGAGGAATCCTTTTTACTCTCAGGTCTTGGAGATGAGCCCCTAGCTGGAAGATAGTCTAATTTATTAAGAAGGATAGAACTTAAAAAGAATCATCTTTGGACACTATGTTTAGACCATGTGGGGGTTGAGTGTCATGTTAAGGGTTTTATTTTGGACATATTAAACTGTGAGAAATGTTTGACATCCAAGTGGACTTGGGGAATGACAATTTGATATTGAAGAAAAAATATTAAAAGTAGATATTAGAATCTAGAATCAGTGATATATTGTTCAAAAGCATAAATCTGAATGAAAGTAATTTAAGAGCAGAATCAAGGAGAGGGACAACTTCTGCTTCCAGCAATAACATACTAGGGAAGAACATTATCCAGGCAGGATACATAGAAATCAAATAGTAAGATGGTGAATTTAAAATCAAATGCAGTGATTCTCAGCTGGTGACAATTTTGCCCTCAAGGTTACATCTGACAATGTTTGCAACCATTTTTCATTGTCACAACTGAGGGGTATGTGCTACTGGCATCTAGTGATCTAATGGATATAGGACAAGTATGCTATAAACATCCTAAAACACACATAACAGTCCTTCATGAAAATAATGATCTGTCCCATTATGTCAATAGTACTGAGTTTGAGAAACCTTGCCCTATAGACAATGTCATTTCTCTCTGGCTGATTTCAAGATTTCTCTTTTCTTGCCTGTACTTTTCAGGAGTTTGAGTCTACTTTGTCTAAACTTGGATGTCTTTAAGTGTATCTCATCTAGTATTCACTCAGCTTCTTAAATTTGTATAGTTACTGTATTTCACCAAATTTGGAAAGTTTTAGTCATTAGTTCAAATATTTTTTTAGTATTACATTTTTTTTTCTCTTCCTTTCTGGGGCTCCAATGACATAAATGTTAGATATTTTTTATTGTAGCAAAATAATGAGCCTTATTTTATTTTTAAAACATTCTCTGTATTGCTCAGATTGGGTAATCTCTTCTGATCTTTGATCTATTCTACAATTTAGTATACCAAATGAGATTTTTTGTATTGTATTTTTTAGTTCTAGAATTTTCATTTAATACTTTTTATGTTCCATTATTTTCCAGAGACTTCCTATTGTTTTTTTCCATGAGTCTTTATCATTACTTGTTAGAGTATTTTTATAAAAGCTGCTTATATGTTCTTACCATATTAGTGTCATATGAGTGTTATTGTCAAACTGTTGTTTTCTGTTGGAGTTGAGATTTTCCTCATTCTGGATATGACAAGTACTTTACAATATGCTCAACATTTTGAGTATTATAAGATGCTGGTTCAAATTAACCTCTTGTATTTTAACAGATACTCAACTTGATTAGGTTTGCAATTGACATCCTGGCTTACTTTAATGGATGATGATTCAAATTAAAACTTAGTATAGAACAATATTAATAATTATAGATATAATAGACAAAATCAGTCAAATGTTGATCTTTCAAAACAATAAAATGAAAAATCCCTTAGTGTATCTGATCAAAGAAAGGAAGATGACACAGAACAAATTACTAGTAGCACAAAGATGACAAAAAGAGACCTGATTACAGACCTTTCATATATTAGAAAGATAATAGGATGTTATGAACAAGAGTATGTTTAAAAATTTAGATGAACTTTCCTAGAAAAAGTGGAAAAAAAGCTTGGAGGTTTGAATAACTATTGAAGAAATAACATGTTTAATTAAAACTGTCCTCCAAAAAAAACCTCCACGTTTAGATGACTTCACCAGTAAATTCTGCTGAATACACACAGAAGAAATAACCATTCCTACACAAACTATTCTAGAATTGGAAAAAGAAAATGATCACCAAATTCGATCAGATTTCAAAATCTGACAATGGTATTTTTCTTCTAAAAAAAAATTACAGGACAATTTGACTCAAACATTTTAAAAATTCTTAAATTTTAACATCATGAATCCATACTATATATAAAGTTTAAGCCATTATATCCATGTTGAGTTTGCTTATAGAATACAAATTAATATGAAATTCAACAGCCAAATTACTGTACATAATTCATATTAACAGAATAAAGGGGGAAATTCATAGACCTCAAAATATTCAGAAATTATATTTGATAAAAATCAATGTCCTTTAGTGGTAAGATTCATAGCAAATTAGGAGTAGAAGGGATCTTCCTTACTCTGATTTTTTAAAGAAAATCTGTAATAATCATACAGCACACATATCTCATGATGAGATGTTGAAAACATCTGAAAGTAGATGTTTTGCTTGTGATTTTAACTACTGACACAATATAATGAAGAAAAGAAAACAAATATAGCTTTAAAGGAATAAAACTTTCAGATTTTTAGAGGATATAATTATAACAAATATAAAAAATATGCAGGTAATTAGAATGAATAATTCTATTCTTACAATCTATATAATTGCAATATATTAAATATTTCTAATTAATGCAAGTCTAGCAAGGTAGCCAGATGGAAGCTGTGGTAGGCAAAATTTTAATAATACACTTCTAAGATTCTTGTCCCCTGTCTAGTCAGGGATCTATCCTGAAGGAATTTTGTAGATGGCATTAAGGTTATTAATCTGTTAACCTTAAAATAGAGTGGTCATCCTGGATTATTTCTTTGGACCCAATGTAATCACATGAGCCTTTAAAGGAAGAATAGGAAGGCAGGAACGAAAGTCAGAGTGATGCCAGAGAGAGGAAGATAGAGATGAGGCAGAAAGAAAGGAAGGTTATAAAGATTTGAAGCATGAGCAGGATTTGACCTGCCATTGTTGGCTTTCAAGACTGAGGAATGGGCCCATGAGCAAGGAGTTGTGGGTGTCCTATAGAAGTGGAGAATAATCCCTGGATGAAAGCCAATAAGGAAGTGGGGGATGTCAATCTGTAGCTCTATGGAATTGAATTATGTCAAACACTTGAATGGTTTTGGTAGATAAATTTATCTTCCTAGTTTCTAGAAAAAGATCCAACTAAGCCATGCTGTGCCCAGACTTGTGACTAAACTGTGAGATAATGAATGGGTGGTCTTCAGAGCCACTCAGTGTGTATAATTTGTTACAATAGTAATAGAAAATGAATACATAGGTTGAACATCTAAAAATAAACTGTATTTCTGTATATCAGCAACAAAAACTTAAAAATATTTACAATGGCATAAAAATAAGTGGGGGAAAAAAGTTAAACATGTGAAGACTTATAGAAGGGAAATTATACTTTGTTGAGAAACATTTTAAAAGTCCTAAATAGCATGTTTCCTGTTCCTGGACTGGAAGACCAACATTAAAAAAAAAAAAAAAAACTTTTAATGTTTATTTACTTTTGAGAGAAAGAAAGAGAGAGACACAGGGTGAGTGGGAAAGAGGCACAGAGAGAGTGGGAGACACAGAATTGAAAGCCTGAAAGGCTTCAGGCTCGGACTGTTAGCACAGAGCCGTGCGGGGCTCAAACTTATAAACTGTGAGATCATGACCTGAGCCAAAGTCGGACACTTAACCAACTGAGCCACCCAGGTGCCCCAAGACCAATATTTTAAAGTCAAACTGTTCTGTATATTTACTTCAGTCCCAACCAAAACCCCAGTACAGTTTTAGTTATTGTAGTAATAATTAGAAAATTTACATAGAAATGCAAAAACCCAAGGAGAGCAAAGCAAATTGAAGGTGAAGTAGCTGGGATGACGATCAGTTATCAAGGTTTATTAGAAAAGTTACAGTAACTAAGAAAGCGTCCTATTGGAACAAATCAATAGAACAAAATTGCAAATCTGGAAACTGACCTGTGCATATAGGGTACTTGATTTACATCAAAATTGCCATTGCAAAATAGTGAGAAAATACTGCCTGGCAATAAATAGTGGTGGGTACTAGTAGATCTCCATAATGAAAAACAACGGAAACTTGATCCCTATCAAGTTTGTGTGGTAATACAAACAAAAATCAATTTAAGACCAAAATCCTAAATATCAAAAACAAGGCAGTATAGTTTCTGGAGGTTAATATAGGCAGATATCTTTATGACCTAAAGACAGGAATAAAGGAGCAAAACTTTCAAACAAGCATTTCACAAGAGAAATATCCAAATGGCAAACATGGGGAAATTATTCAACCTTCGTACTGCAAATTAAAGCTACAATGAAATACTGCTCCGTGTCCATCAGAAAGGCTAAAATGATCACTACTGGTGACATCACTATGAATGTCTTAGGATGTGTTTAGAACTCTTCTACATTGCTGGTAAAGAGGTAAACTAGTACATTTTAGAATTAGAATTCTGTTTGGCATCATCTAATGACCCAGCACTTCCACACATTTGTATGCAAATAGGAATGTTCAAGAATGCTTATAGCCCATATTTATAATACCCACAGACACTCAGATTGCTTATAGTTTATCAGCAATAGAATGGGTAAATAAATGTAGTGAGTCATAAAAATAAATACTCTAGAGCAGTGGGAGTGAACAAACTACAACTGTGTATATACATGTGCACACACCAAACCAAATGGCTCTCATGAACATGATGTTTACTAAAAGAAGCCATATACAAAATTATATATTTATTATTATATTTATATAATTTAAAAATCTATTTTTTCAATATTTAGTTTTTGAGCGAGAGAGAGAGATTGTGTGTCCATGTGCAAATGGGGAGGGGCGAGAGAGAGGGAGAGAGAATCCCAAGAGAATCCAAAGCACGGAGAATCTCCATGCTGTGCATGGAGCCTGATGGAGGGCTTGATCTTACAGACTGTGAAATCATGACCTGAGCCACAATCAAGAGTTGGATGCTTAACCTACTGAGCCACCCAGATGCCCCTAAAAATGTATCTTTAAAATAGGGAAAATATTGAAGTTAAAAATCCTACAAAAGAGATGAATTAGGAGAGGTTATTAGAATGGCTTCCCAGTGCTAGTAGTGCCGTTTCTTGACCTAGGTGGTGGTTTTATAATCATTCATGTGTGTATACTTGCTCTTCTGCATTTTTCCATTACCTGTTTTATTCTTCAATATAAACTTATTTGGAGAAGTGGAGAGAGGACGAGAAAGAGGAAGAACATATTTAGGATAGAGAGTCCATTTGGATTCAAGCAAAAGAGAGGATCCAGCAAATATTAATTAATTAATTAATTAAAAATAATAAAGGTAAATAAAGGTAAAGAGGTGAATAAATTGAATGGGACATGTCATAAAATGTATTTCAGGAAATAAATGGAGTTCGGCTCTGTCAGATGATACCAACAGGCTAGCAAACTAACTTTTGGATTTGCCAAATTAAAAGTGCTTTCCAGGGAGCTGTGGAGATTAAACCCTGATTAGACAGAATTGAGGAAAGTAAAGGTGAGAAATTAGACACTGAATATAAACAATCCTTACAAATAGTTTTACCACTAATATGGCTGGGTAATAAATGGGTTTGCAATCCAAGGGTTGAGTAAGCGAGGTTTTATATGTATAAAATGAGGGTTAAGGAATGTTTATACACTGATAATAAACATCTAATGGATTGAGACAAATGCTGATTTTAGAGAAGCATTCTGGAACAGGTGAGAGGGTATGGGGTCGAGAATACACAAAAGGAATTGTCCTTAAGTTGAAGAGATATAAATCTTCCATTATAGATGGGCAGATCATGAGGATCTAGATTCAAATATGGTACATATTTTCTAGTGAGAAAATTAGTTGCTTCTCAACTAACATCTATATCCTGAATGAAATATGAGATGAGGTCAGCAAATGAGCTAGAGAAGGAAGTAAGATCAACGGTTTGAAGAGAAAGAAACTAGTATGAAATAATCACTTTGTAATATGAGTAAATATATGTTCTTGGGAAATTTATTGGGATTGTCTTGACTATATTCAATGGCCATTTGAGATTTGTAGCCATCCTGGAGTCTATTTGATTAACGAATCTAAGAAATTGTTCAAGGACTACAAACATGGAAAATTAATGGTGAATGACTGAGATTATTAATTGTGGCTTTAAATGCTTGCATAAAATGAATATATGGAAATTATTTAATTACTGTTCAGTTGCCTTGTTTTATGTGGACCAACAGAGCCCTAGTGGAGGTTCAGTCTGCATTACCTGTTTTTAGTCTCAAGATTATGGTAAACTCATATTAATAAATTATCCATCTGTATATTCACTGAAGTATTTATTGAATTACTATATACCAATCATGGGGGAAGATATGCTAGTGAATAAAAATATGCACCATTTTCCCTGGCCTACAGAGTCACCTACTTTAGAGAAACTAACTGTTAATTTACAGACTCAATTTTTCTGTGACATTTTATAAAATTACTCTCAAATGCTGTTTTTGCAAATTATATTTTTAAAGTGAAAACTATATTTGTCTGATTTTACTTCCTGAGTAACTATATTTGGGCCTACAATTAAAAAAATAAAGGGCATGAGGTCACAAATAATTATTTAAAAATAGGGAATATGGAAATCATAAAGGAGTAAATCAGTTCATACAATGTACTACCTGGAGGAATAGCTTTTAAGAAGAGGACGAAATCCATTTTTTAGGTCTCAGTTTATATTTCTGCATGCATGAAGATGTAGATCTCTTCATTATTCTAAATATAAAACTATTTGGAATTTCAAAAAATGATTCAAGAAAGCAGACTAGTTTGGATTTAAGATACTCAGGTCATTTAGAATCCAACAGATTAATATTGAATTTAGTTTATAGGAAATATGTTCAACTTCAACAAAGAAAATAAAGAGAGAAAGGATGATTTACGAAAACTGGAAAATACCGGAAGAAAGGTATTTGACTGAAAAAACATCCCTTTTATGAAAAATATGGGACTTCATTTTGACAGCTTTGCCAGTCACAATGAAAAATTTCCAAGTTATTGAGAAAAGTGTAGCTAACAATGGTCAATTCATTTTCCTTCATTATGATCAATAGGGTTAGTGAGTTTAGTAGTAAGGATGCTCGATTATACATCTTGGAAGCTAGATTAGAATCTTCATTTAATTTAATCTAGTCCATTGGCAGATTTAACAAAGTGAAGTGTGTTGGCTATATCTGCTTCCTGCTTTTAAGATAAACAATACAACTAGTTAATATCATAAGTTATTTCTATGAATCCTATTTTTTTCGAATGAAAAGTTATTGCTCTTTCGAATAAAAATACTGCACATGTTGTTGGGTAAAACAAAATGGAGGTAGACTCTGTATGCAATTCTAGTGGGGAAGAATTGCATTTCATCTCGATACTGAGTGAAGAAAACAAGCAGGTTCAGAAAAGGAAAAATAAACACTCTGTAATTCTTGCAAGTGAAAGTTAGGAAATTAAAGGATTAACTGTGTTCTGACCACCAGGAAAGGGATGAGCTAGGCATTGATACTATGATAGGACCAAGAGTATATTGGGTGACTCTTGAAATTGGAGTTTGTTTCTAATTTCTAATTTTTATAAATACTAAATAATTTTGAGAAACTTCAAACATGTATGCCAAGGTAGAGACCATGATACATTATACACTTACGTGTCACCCAGTTTCAGTGGTCAAAACATGGCCAATTTCTCTTTATCTAGACCCTTACACAAATTTTGTAAGTGCTTTTATTTTATTTATTTTTTAGAAGTGTTTTTATTGATGAGTTCCATATGGGAAATATTTATGTGTTATTTAGCATTTATACTACTCCAAAAACCTAGACACTACTACTACTATTTTACAGTGAAGAAGTTGCAAAAGCCTGTGTGCCGCTTCAGTTTCTCTTGGATTTACAGGCTTTGTTAAAGCAGTTGCCTCAACTTTGTTCCAAGCTGGGTTTGGGCTCCCACACAGGTGCTACTTGATAGTCTCTTATCTTATGCCCACATGTCAGACATTTTATCTCCTTCCCATAAATAAATAATATGCATGCATTTAATATACCATGGTTGACTAAAAGTTCAACATTTTCTATAGTATATTTTCTATTCTTTTTTAAAGCTACTACTCTCATAATTTCCCTAGTGTTTCTTTCAAGGTTCAGAAAGGATAATATTTGTGAACTGGTGCTATACAGTCCAAGTTCTGTCATAGGAGAATTCTAGAATTTGAATTGGAAGTGCCCTAGAGGGGGATTAAGCATTTGATAAATTTCAGGTAGAATAACTAATCAATTAATGTGTTTCTATAACAGGTGCAGGGCTTTGGATATGCAGGGTTAGAAAGAAGAAAATAGGAGTCTTGTGTGTCCAAGAAATGTAAAGAGGACAGGTGTAACTCTAGGAAATTTAGTAAAAGGTAAACAATAAGGTGGAGGGCCAGGGCAAAGTGAGATCATGCGTTTTTTTGTAGACTAGATGAACATTGGTTTTACTCTCCAGAAGGTCTCAATTTTCTATTATATAAACAAGATAGCGGGGCTCCTGGGTGGCTCAGTCGGTTAAGCGTCCGGCTTCGGCTCAGGCATGATCTCACGGTTCTTGGGTTCGAGCCCCGCGTCGAGCTCTGTGCTGACAGCTCAGAGCCTGGAGCCTGTCTTCAGATTCTGTGTCTCCCTCTCTCTCTGACCCTCCCCTGCTCGCGCTGTCTCTCTCTGTCTCTCAAAAATAAATAAAAAACATAAAAAAAATTAAAAAAAATAAACAAGAGAGCAACATGAGTTTAAATGCTTAGTAAATAAATGCAATAATGGAGAATAGACTTGGAACTACCAAGACAGAACACTCCAAAACGACTTATGCTGTTATTACAATGGTTTAGATGACAAATGATTGGGATTTGAAAAAAAAAAAAATGACAGAAGAGTGGAAGTAGAAAAAAAAAAAGAGAGTGGCAGAGATGTATTTAGGGATAGATCTTATAGAATTTGGTATGGATGAGCATCAGTAGTGATAGGAGACAAATTTCCAGTAGTGATTCTGAGTTCTTTGCCTTTGAAGAGTAATGGCATTTTCTGAGATGAGAAGTGGTGGTAGATGTTCTGGCACAGGTGTTGGCAAGGCTAGAAGAATTTTACTACTTTGGGACATGTTAAATTTGTGTTTACGTTGAGATATTCACATAATGATAAAAGGAATACATTTGAATATTTTAAGTCTGAGGCAAGAAATAATTTTCAGAATCCTCATTATACTTATAATACTTGAATGTATGGAAATTGGTTAGATTCTCCAAGATGATACAAGAGAGCGGTACAGTGTGGTTGGATTGTTTAGATTCTCTAAGAGGATGTAGGGAGAATCCTGGTGAAGAATAGTGACTGACAAAGGGTTTTCATAAAGAATCCAAAAACTATGGTATGTACAAGTATTCTCAGATGGAGAGAATGGTAAACACTGCTGAATGGTACTAAAATGTTTAGAAAGATAAGGGCCAAAATACTTATTGGAACCTTGACAATAGATATGTGAGTACAGTTGTAGAATTCAGGCTGAAAAGGGTTGAACATGATAGTAGGGGCAAGTGATTAGAGATATTGGTGTAGATAGCAATTTCAGGAAATACCTATTATTTTCAAGATGTGAGGCATTACAGCTTATTTGTTACTGGGAATTATCAGGCTGACAGAGGTAAAGATGCCACTGTGGGAATAAGTGCAGGAACAAATGAGTTGAGAAAGCAAGGTCTGCATTTGGAGAAACTGGTCTCTGATGAGAACGGGCCACTTTATTCTCTTATAAAAAAGAGGAAGAAGGAGAAATTGGTTACAGATGGCAGTAGCAGGATGATCATGGCTTCTATTTCTTCAGTAAAGCCCTTTTACACAAGTTATCCAACTTGTTCAGGTTGGAAGAAGTAGGAAGATAACAAAAGCATTCCTGATGATAGAATAAATTTAGAAAATATAGTAGTATAGTATTGCTATATATAGTTATGTGCCCATTTTAAGTTGGTTATAATGAATTATTATGGAGTGATGCCTTTGTGCCTGAATGAGCTACATTCTGAAATAGTGCTCTATCAAGCATGTATGCAGAGATGAAAAAAGGCAGGTGGTTGATTTTATGAGTGTGGTTTTATATGATAAGTGCAATAAATGGAGAGCAGGTCAGTGGAGTTAATTGTATACATTAACTATGGAATGTGGGAAAATAGTCAAAGAGATTAAAATGAAAGTGGTGGAGAGGCAATAGGTATGTGGAAAGGAGTGAAATGGAGCTTTTAATAAGTTAAAGAAGATTCCAGAGGAGATCTTTGATCAAGTGTGTTGCAAAGATAAGAAGTAGTCGACGAGTAGGAGGTTGGGCTCCTGATTTTACAGTGTAGATTTTGCCACCGACAAAGTCTGGGGTGTGGCTATGGGAGTAAGTAAATAAAACGGAATGGAGGGAAGATGCATGGCAGAAGAGATGATGTAGAAGTGAGACTCTAGATATTGGGTCTGTATAGAGGTGGAATGTATGGAGCATGATGACTAGCACTGGGTGGAGAGGAAAGCAGGGAGATTTGTCTAAATGACCAAAATCCTTCTCAACTATGAGATTTGACAATTCTGCATTTCTATTTTAATTACATTATTTATATGCTTTGGTTTCTTAGAATTACTTCTTGTCAAAAGACATCCTATGATTAAAATCTTCCTGAAGATCATGATCAACAGCTTCTCATATTTTTCCCTAAAACTTAAGATTTTTTGCCCTAAAATTCTATTGGAAGTTAGAATCATCATGAAAATGAATTGTATCTGATTATTAATACTTTGATATCATACATGGTATATGCAAATAGGAAGCATTATCTTTAATATTTTTGTTAAAATTGTCACATTTTTGAGACCTAAAAATGTGTATCATGTTATATACACTCAGACTAGGCAATATGCATTAGTTTTACATTTCTCAATTTATAGTGTCAAAAGAATGTCCTACTGGGGTGTGTGGGTGGCTTAGTCACTTGGGTGTCTGACTCCTGATTTTAGCTCAGGTCATGATCTCACAGTTCACAGGTTCAAGCCCCACATTGGGCTTTGTGATGATAGCACCTAGAGCCTGCTTGGTATTCTCGCCTCTCTCTCTGCCCCTCCCCCTGCTCATGTTCATGTGTGCTTTCAATCTCTCTCTCAAAATACATAAATAAATGTAAAAAAAGAAAAAGAATGTCTTGTTTCATGTGCACAGGATTTGGCTTAATGACAAAAAGAGCAAATGAAACTGACTTTATTTCAGATCATACATTTTAATGCAATATAGTGGATCCACCAGCTGCAGATGAAGTTTCTGAGATCTCACTAATTGAAAAAGTACCATTAAGTCAGTTTTTTTTACATACTTGAATGTGTAAAGTTCAGGGAAATATAGAACAAATAGTTTAAATGAATTATTGGGGTGTAGCTATGTCTATATACATACATGTGTATCCATAGATATGCATACATATTATATCAGGTCTACAGAAATGAAAATATTATAAAGGATAAGTAAATTAGTTTCTTCAAAGTAGAAGAAAATTGAAGAAATAGATGATATGTTTAATTTACATTTTTAAAAAATGTTTATTTTGAGAGAGAGAGAGAGAGAGAGAGTGTGTGTGTGTGTGTGTGTGTGGCAGAAGGGCAGAGAGAGAGGGAGAAAGAGAAGCCCAAGGAGGCTCTGTGCTGAAGGCAGGGCTCAGTCACATGAATCATGAGATCATGACCTGAGCCAAAATCAAGAGTTGGATGCTTAACTGACTGAGCCACCCAGGTGCCCCTAATTTGCAGTTGTAATCCAGTTTTGATACATACATTCCAACTTTATTTCAAACGTTATCGTATCTAGTTACACTCACACTGTACATGGAACGCTCTTGATGATCAGATAATTAAAATTGATCTATTAAAAGATGTGAATGCAAATGCAAATACAAATATGTGGCAGAAATATATGTAAGTAGTTCTAAAAATTCCAAAGCCTAAATTAGCTGAGGATTGTGAATATGTGTGAATAGTCACTAAAAGGGCTTTCAAAACATCTGTTTGAGGGGCGCCTGGGTGGCTCAGTCGGTTGGGTGTCCGACTTCAGCTCAGGTCATGATCTCACGTTCGTGGGTTTGAGCCCCGAGTCGGGCCCTGTGCTGACAGCTCAGAGCCTGGGGCCTGTCTTCGGATTCTGTGTCTCCCTCTCTCTCTGCCCCTCCCTGCTCATGCTCTGTATCTCTCTGTCTCAAAAATAAATAAAAAATTAAAAAAAAAAACCCACATCTGTTTGAATGGAAGGAACAGGGTCAGATAGAATTACCAATGATAAAGGTGAAGTGAAACTACTCCTCTGTCCTATGGTTTGCTTTGATACATCACATATGTAGGGTAATTATCCATGCTTTATTGGCTCTACCTGTCCTCTTAACAAAGGATCTCTTAGTCTCCACTGCCATCCTCAGTATAGTTACCACTTCTGTCAGACCATGATATGCAGTATTACTTACATGTGCCAGGTACCACTGTTCCACCAAACCTACAAGGCAAGGCTGAGATAGCATGGCTGATAAGCAGTAGTAACCAACTATATTTTATTCAACAGTATATATCCAGAAGTTAGCACAGTACCTGGAACAATACCATGCTTTTAGGATTTTTTTTGATATATGCAATATTCAACATACAAGTGAACAGAAAACAACGATGTAAATAACATTCTGGTGTATCCCAGCATTAGAGTCTACTATGGTAGGGGCTTAATGAGAGCCAGTCATTGACAATCAGAATCAAAAGGCATTCATACAACAGTGGTTTACTTTGGAGTCACTGGGGAGGGGTTTTATTTTGCCTTCTACTGGTTTCATGTGACTCTGACTTTGGGAGGAAGTGTACGGGTGTTGGTTTGTACCCACAGGGATTTCATGTAGCTGTCCCCATCCCATTCATCCTTTGCCTGAGGAAGCACTTTCATTGTGAACCCTCTATTTCCTCTTTTACTTTCCATGTCTTCTGAGTATTATTATGGCAAAGAGGCAGAAAATGGATGCCTTTGGGGGCCAGGCAGTAAAAGTGAAAGCAGAATCTTAGAAGGTTGTGGTAAAGAAGAGATCCCATGCTGTATCTCAAGAAGCACATGTCCTCAACTGCAGTTGATTTGTGCCTCTGGAAATGTTAATCCAGTGCTGCTAGATCTTCTGCATTTCAACAATAGTTGAAACATCTCTATATTTTTATATATTTGCAAATAAGTCCCCTAAATCAAAAATAGTATATCATTAGAGACAAATATAACACATCTGTGATGTAGACCAGCCTATGATCACCCATTGGAGACTTCTCTTTCATCCCTTTTGATATCTCACCTCCAAGTTCCTGCCCCCTCTTGTGTTGCTTTTCAATTTATAAATTGCAGAGAGTTTCCTGATAAATGATATACAATTATCTTGAATGGGTGGCAGAAATAAGGTTTTTACTGTGATCTGTGTTCTGCTGTAGTACCTGTGAAATAATTATCCCTTATGCTTGGCCAAGTAGTAATAGCAGTTTCCTCTTCTGTGTACTACATTTCTAAAATCATAATCTGTCTCTTGTTCTTATTGTGGCCTGGCTACTAGAGAAAGGAAGAAGAAGGAAAAAAAAAGCCAATCCTGCTTTTCCTGCGATACAGGGGTCTGTAGACTCCATGGATGGGACAGCCAGCACAGACTAGGGAGGGAAAATATTAATCAGGAGACTTGTATTGCCTGCAGTCTAGTTAAGTTCCTAATTGGGGTATGTTCAAGCAGGCAAAACACCCTTTGTGGAGGTTGCCATTCAAGTTGATTGTATGGGATGTGGCTTGAGTTAGAACTAACACATTTCTTACATTCCTTCTCCAATTTACCAAACAAAGGTATCAATTTTTGTAGCTCAAATTCTAGAACTGAAGTCACTTTCTAAATATCACAGTTTTAATTTCCTGAACTCTAGGGCTCTGGAATAACTTATTCTGTTTATAGATGGTATTTTGATCATGACTGTGTTGTGTAGGACACTAAACACGAAGTAGGTGATCAACAAACACTGTCAAATTCAAATTTGATTTATGCCTGCAGGTCTTAACCCACCATGGTACACATATGGCTTTAATTTCTGTTGGAGTCAGAATATTTAAGAACAGATTAAATTAAAATACCACCTGCCAAATTTCTAAAACCAAGGGAGAAACATATTTATGGAATAATTGAAACAAGAGATGGGAAAGTAAGCACAGAGGATAAAGACCAGATTTTATTCAATCTATTTAAATTCAACATGTATTAATGAGTGTCTAGTCTGCAGAGGTTCTGTGTGAGGTGGTATGGCTATGTGAAATTTAAGCACAGTTCTGGCCTAAATAATTAAGCTACCTATTATTTCTCCTTTGTCCTTGTGATCCTAGAAACTATAAATACAGTGCTCATGGGGAAAATACTGTATAAGGACATAGAAATCATTGGGTTCATACTTAA
This sequence comes from Cryptoprocta ferox, assembly GCA_028646485.1. Taxonomy (NCBI): domain Eukaryota; kingdom Metazoa; phylum Chordata; class Mammalia; order Carnivora; family Eupleridae; genus Cryptoprocta; species Cryptoprocta ferox. The sequence goes on along the minus strand of CM053566.1, from coordinate 56,257,477 downwards.
CACATTTAAGGCAAAATTGTCATAGACGCTGTCTTTCAGGGATATGGTGTTGTTGCCATTAACACTTTTACCAGCCTAAAGTTGTAAAATCTGTGGAACAAATGGAAGGGTCCAGGAGGGCATCCTGAGAAGCCACATGAAAAGGAGACATTGAGAGTAGCCCCTTCCTAAGAAATGTATTCATTAGGAACGAAGGTCATTTCTACCCACATGTGAATGGGGACAATCATTCCTAAAATAGTCTGCATTCAAAATGAGGATTCTCATCCTAATTGTGGCCACAAGTAGTGTGAAATTTAAGTGGAGGGAAGGTCTGCCCCTGTGAGGCTCCTTGTGCGGGTAACCCTAGAATAAGAGGAAGTTTCAGTAATACTAGAGGTGTTGCTATGGGCACTGATGCATAGGAGCCAGATACAGTGGAAGGAAAATAATGAAAAATGCTGATTAGGAGCTCAGAGAAAGGAATGGAACATTTGTGCTCAACAATAAAATGTAATGCTCTGTTAATCTATTTCTTGGCTGTCCTTATTCTGTAGGTTTTTAAAATACACTTTTGTTCCTCATTTAGTTCCTTACACTATATTTCTTCCTTTCTCATCACTTTTCCTATTTTGACACTGACTTTAATTGTGAATAGATTCAACTCTACAAGGACCTGAATATGAAATATAATGTCAGCATCAAGAGAATCAACGCTTTTTGCTCCATATGAAATCAAGAATGTCAGATATGGATAGTGCATATTAGAACCATCCCCAGCAGAGGCTCAGAAAAGGTTCACTGTCAAAGCAATGCAGAGTTCCTGAATTTCTGGGGGAGAGAAATGCTTCCTGCCCTTAAATATACATGCTACAGATTTAAATATGAATACATATGTGTGTTTGCAAAATTTATCCAATCTATTTATGTAGATTTGGTAAGAAAGCGATTAGACCTGAATGACTTTGTTAGCTATTTGTCAGTGATGTTCCAATTAGTTTATAAATAGAACGTCTCCATTTTGTTCCCCAAAAGAAGAGAAATTAAAAAGTATTTTCCCAAGATCTCTTCATTTTCTTTGATCATCTGTAAACCTTGCTGTCTGTAACATCCTGTAATTCTGTTTCCCCACCTTGTCACTTTACTTCCTCCTTATGTCACTTCTGCATAATGGAAAATCTTGAGGCTACATTCCACCATCCCAATTCAGTTTAGATATGTTAAATACTCCTTTTCTATTTCAACTCTGTTTCCTTAATCCTACAAGGTGGTTATATTTGATTTCCTGTATGTGTGCCCTTTACTCTTCACATAAAAAAACAACAAACAGTTGACATCTTAAAACAGTGTGTTGACATTAACAGCTGTTAATGGATACCTGATTTATTTTCATACCTTACAGTTTTAGGGTATCTGGGTTCCCAAATGTCCTCTCCATTCTTTCACACTAAAAGGTCTTCCTGTTATTAGTAAGTTGTCATTAGTGTTGATCTCACTATGGGTGAAATCCAGATCATGGAATGAAGCAGCATACTTTAGATAGTGGGGGCTCTGCAAACAGGGTCAGCATGATAAGTAGAGCAACTATTCCATCAACTTTCCCTGAGAGCAGCTTGGTTTTTGTATGTAGACTGTAAAGGACAAAATGGAATGCTTAAACCTTGATGTTCCAAGATATGAACCTACCCCCCAACATTACTTATTCTCTGAGGAAATAAATGAGCCCAGGCAGGGAGTACATGTGGCCAAATGCCATGGGGGCCACTGCTATCGGGTGGCACAGATTTAATCTCCAGGCGCAGAACTGCTGATTTGATTTAGGATAGCAGTTGTTAAGAGCAGAAGGAGCTGCTGGCACAAATGGTGGCCCTCTCGGCCAAGCATACTTTCCAACTGTCCTGGATTTAGGAGGAAGGGAAAAAGAGCCACAAGGGGGGAGGGAAGGAGGGAAAGAGTATGGTAGTAGACCTATTGAAGAGTTGGGCTGTAGCTCACTCAGAGGAATTCCATTAAATGAACCCATCCGTCATCTTGCCTTTTATTGATGAGTGGCATTGCTTGGTGGCAAGTGACATAGCAGAACAAATAGCATCAGAGTCCTGGCTCCTGTTCCGTAGCACACACAGACGCCTGGGCCCCCAAACAATGAGTCATTACTTATTACATCCATTATTAACTCAGCTCAGCCTCATTAGGCTTAGAAATTGAGGAGAGAAAAAAATTAGAAGCTAAGTAACACCAAGTACCCACACATTTAGGGAGATAGGGGGTGGTGTAGCAGAGACAGTGAACACGTGAAGGACAGTTACAACCAGCAACTCAGCAATCGTGACATTTTCAAATCCTGAGGGTCATGGATAGTTGATTGTGTGTTTTCCATTTTCTGACATGATTGGGTTGAGGACTACATTTTAAAGTAGAGGGGCTGAGGTTGAATATAGGAAGGACATCATTAGCTAACACTAGCCCTTCAAGATATAGTCCCTTTATCAATGGATGCTTGGAGGTTGCTATATGCTGAAACCCATATCCATGATCATATCTTCTAAAGAGGCTTCTAGAAGTAACAGAGATAACCTGCTTCTGCTGTAAAGCAACATGCCGACTAACAGTATTGCAAGAACATAGGAATCTTGTTGTTATAGTCTCTCTGTCTACCTGTGCCATTTCAAAGTTGGCTGCTGTACTCAAAAGTAAACATGTTTGCTGGAGCTTAAGTGCTCTGCTACAGAATCCAGATCATTGGAAGAGAGAACTACTTCCATATTTTAGCAATACTCCACAATGATGGAAATTCTATAAAGAGGAATTAGAACTAGTTCTTTGAAAAAGACTATCTGCTGGGACAAAATATGGACACATGTTTAGAATAACTTATAGCATAATTTCTTATTTTACTATTAACGATGAGTACAAATAATGCTTTATGTGACACTATGTGAGACTAACTGATCAACTCTGCTAAATTTCCTAGTTAAATAAGTCAAATATAGGCTACATATTTTTTCTCCTTGAATATTAAAAAAAACTATTTTGCCCATGTGGTCATGACTTCCTGATTTGGAATACATAATCAGTATGTTCCCTAGGCTTTCAAATACTTCTTGAATGCAATCCTTAAAGATTTCAATCTTTTAAAACAGTATAAAATAGATTTCTTGGGTATTCTCTTTCATTTGAGATGATAAAACTCTTCTCTATGAGCTAATTGAAACATATAGTTATGCTTATTAAGCATTTTATACACATGCACACACATACACACACTAGAGTTTTCAAAGTGTGTTCACAGATTGACAGTTGATAGGTTGCAAGGTTACCAAGAGAAGGGAAAAATTTTTGTATTTAAGACAAAGTTTGAAGTTCTTCCTTTTGTAGAGTTGTTATTTGCTATAATAATATTCTGGACAGGAAATAAAGGCAAAAATGGTCATCAAAATTGGTTAAATATACAGGTAAACAAATAAATACATGTCAAGGTTATCTTTCCCTCTGTGGTTTAATGAGTCTACATTTAATTACTCATTTGGAAACATGACATTAGAATGTAAACTTATATACCCTAACAGATTGTTGGATATGGAGTTTGCACATATTTTAACATCTTATAAAAATAAATGATTTATTCAATTATGCATTCATCTAGCTATCTAATGTGGCTTTCTTTGATGTCCATTATGGTTATGAAATTATTAACAGTAAAACCACACTATAACTATTTACCCTATAAACAGTGTCATTTCCCTCCTGACCCTAGTATTAAAGAAGAAAAAAGGGGAGGAAGAGAAATATATATATGTATACATTTTAGTTTGTCATGGTAATATTGAAGTTAGTTTCTGATTAACTATTAAAACTTAACAAACTTTCATTTTGGTCTCCTTTAGAATGAATCAAGCATTTATCTGTTGGCCATGGTTTGCACGAAGAATGGGTTAGATATAAATGATATCCACTTTTTGGTTTTGTTCTTGAGCAACTTCTATTTCATAGTTATTTTGTCATTTGGACTTCCACTACTATTAGAGGTAGGAAGGATATAAATCTATCAGTTTTATATACCTTAAATATCCATTGTATTAACTCTGTTGGAGTGACAGGAGAAAACTATTCTATCAAATGTCCCTTAAAACTGTTGTAAGATAGTTATTACGTCTCAACATTCTTCTGCTTTCCAGCTATGCATACTCCATTCCCTCAACTTCACTATATGAAAAAGTCCTTTCAGACAAAATCAGCAAGAGAGAATAAAATTTTCTCAGTAGTAAAAATGTAGTAGTAACTCGATAGCTTCATCTACTCTTACACCCACATCCTTTGTAGGCAAATCGAATTGTGGGTTGTACAGGGGGTCCTGCCTTGCTATTCTTCTAGTTCAAGGGGGCTAGAGCCATTGGGTAGTTTTATGAGCTGGTAAAACATTTTCTTAATGCAGAGCTGTTTTTCCAACGATGATGTCATGTGCCCTAGAGGCTACCATCATAAGTGACAAAATTTTCCTATTATAGCTGAAGATCTCTTTGCTAAAGAACCCAGCTCTTATGCAGTTCATCTTATTTTCCACTAAAAAAATGCCACAATGTTTTCCTTTCTATTCCATAAGATTTTTCTGATTTATTGAAGAAAGATGCCCTTCTCCTACAAAGAGAGCCTTATGCTGCAGAGCAGAACTGACACATGTCCTCATTTTTCACATGTAAACTCCAGTAGTATAGATTTTCACCTGATTTTCTCTTTGTTACCACCTCTTCTTCAGACTCACCCTGACCTGAAGAAAGCTGGGACACACACACAAAAAAGTGAGTGACATTTTACTACCATGTAATCAATAATCTTCTACCTCTGACTGTAACCCTTGTCTCCCATCAAGTTTAAACGCAAATCTCTCTCTTGAAGGTGAATTTGTCCCCTATCCAGTATATTGCCAAGGGCATGTAGTGGTTGCTCATGTTTTTCACAGACTATGCATCTTAGCCCTTGTGAATTCTCTGAGAAAATATGCCTTTAATGAAAACTCCAGCAGTTCTGGTATTCAGCAGATATACAACTTAGACCCTCTCCCTGAAATCCCTCACACATATCTGACAAAATCTATAAACAATTTGGTCTCAGATATCATGAACCCATTTGGCAATAGCCTTCTACTTCAAGGAGACTCTTGAAGCATAGTGTACACTTCCCGTCAAAGCTTTTCTGTATCTGACACTTGTCTGTGGTGTACAGGACATCAGCCTCCTTGCATCTGGGTCTAGTGGGAGGCCCATCCTTTGTTACAGTATAGCAAATGCAGTTAAGTTACCTTTTAAGGCATGTCACTGTCTGATCTGATATATAAATTCACTTTCCTGGCTATGCAGGTTGAACTAATGTCACTTTTGCCCAACAAAATTCAAAGCTTTTCCACTTTACATCTGGAAACTAAAGAGAAAATAGAATTAAAGTAGAGATATTTTGATGTTCAGTATAGCAAAGCTCAAACCTAATTTTTGTTCCATAGGTAACTGCCTGTGGAAAAAGCAGGAGCATTTACTCACCCAGTAGAGAGCCAGAGAAACATATGGCAAAGAGAGATTCAGTGCTGTGATTGAGTGGGTTTTTGAATGGGACTTAGATGCCCTATAGGATTAGCTACAGGCAAGGGCTGAGTAGGGGCCTGTCTGCTAGTATGATTGAGGGGTGACAGGTAATCTCACTGCCCAAATGTATGCATATCCCCTAAACCACCATGCTGATGTTAGAGAATCATTCCTTTGGGTATTATTTCTAAAATGTCTCTGTAAAAATGCAAATACTTTACCTAGAAGTAATGGAACATTAAGCCATTTATAGTCATTTAAATTTTAGGAAGGCTTATAACGTTGACACAGAGCTAGAGTAAATCCAGGAAAACAGGATATATAAAAGAAATATTGATTCAGAAGACGAAAAGTAGTACCTCAAAGAAGGTGATGAAAAGTTGGGGATGGGAGAGAGTTGTACCTCAGAGACAACAATACTTTGGTAGGGCAATTCAAGGACCAGTCAGTAAAAAGGGGAAGTGAAACATCAAACAATACCTTTCCAACATTTCTAAATTCTCCCAAATCTGCCCCAATACTGTGAACTAAATGAGAACTGAGGACTTTGAGCATTTAGGCCATGTTAGGAATGGTTGATTATTAACTGGAAACAGCCCAGTGACCAGGAATCTCAGATCTTAAATTTGCCCTTGGAAATCTGAAAGTACACCTGAGTTTCCTTTATTTGGTGGAATTAATTGGTGGACGTTTCCCTCAGATATTATCTTCATATTGTCATTATCATTTTCTTCATTGCCCTTCTGAGTGTAAAAGAAAAATAATAAATTGAACCATTGAACCAGATGGAGTTAAACAGACTTTATTCAAGACAATTACAATAAGGGAGAGAGATTGAACTCCATCGCCATTGAAAGAAAAGGGAGGGGTGTGTGTGTGTGTGTGTGTGTGTGTGTGTGTGTGTGTGAGTGATGAAAACTAAGATTTAGTGTTAGCAACTTTCAAATATGCAAAACAGAATTAACTCAAGTGACCATGTTTTACACTATATCCCCATGACTAAGTCATTTTATAACCGGAAGTTTGTAGCTTTCTACCCTCTTCACCCTTTTTTCCTACACCCACTCCTTGCCTCTGGCACCCACCAATCTGTCCTCTTTTCTGTAAGCTTTTGGTTTTTTGAGGGGCAAGGGGTTGGTTTCTGTTCTTTTGTTGTTACTGTTTTCTTTAAATTCCACATATAAGTGAGATCCTACAGTATTTGACCATCTTACTCAGTATACTGGCCTCAGGATCTATCCATGTTGCAAATGGCAAGATTTCATATTTTATGGATGAATAATATTTCATTGTGTGTGTGTGTGTATATATATATATAAAGAAATTGTGATATACACATATACACAGTATTTCATTGTATATATATATAAATACAGTATTCCATTGTGTGTGTATATATATAAATTGTGATTTGTGTGTATATATATATATCACAGTTTCTTTATAGATTTCTTTGTATATACATATATACAATCACAGTATCTTTATAGATTCATCCATCAATGGACGCTTAGGTTGTTTCCATATCTTGGCTATTTATAAATAATACTGCAATGAACATGGGCATGCCTATGTCTTTCAGTTACTATTTTCTTTTTCTTTGGATAAATACCCAGAAGTGGCATTACTGCATCATATGGTAGTTTTATTTTTAACTTTTTTGAAGAAACTGTATAGAGTTTTCCATAGTAGCTACATCAATTTACATTCCCACCAACAATGCACAAGGATTCCCTTTTCTCCATATCCTTGCCAATACTTGTTTTTTGTGTTTTTTTGTTTTTTTTGTCTTTTTGACAATAGCCATTCTAACAGGTGTGAGGTGATATTTTATGAGAGAGTATTTTTAAATGCCGGGGAGAGCTAATGGAAGAGGACCTTGGGTCTGGAGGGGTTGGTTGGTTGGTGTGATTAGGTCATCTATGTTTGCTAATCCTCCCTTATTGAAGTTAGGCTCTTGCTCTCCCACTGTGACTAGGAGTTAGGGAGCACTGTCTCCTTTAATGATTGCATTTCAAAGGAATGACACCCAGCTCCTTGAGAAAGACACTTCTGGGTTGTAGAAGATTTGCATCTCAAAGGGACAGAGAAAGAATGTACAATTGCAAGTTTTCTAAAGTAAATGCTCTAAGAAAAGGGAGCACCTTTTAGTCAGGAAGAAACCTGTCTAAAGTTTAGTCAAGCTGAGAGAAACATTAAGGCAGTCTTGGTAAGACATTTCCAAGTTAGTTTATTCATATTTTCCTACAATTTGATCTCAACTTACTCTCTCAAACTCCCCCACCCCACATATTCTGGGTAATCATTATACATTTATATATACACATACAGCAATGACAGTTGATTATATTTTGTTGATCTTTTCCCTGTATATATAACAGTTTACACTTATGAAGTAGTATTTTGCTTTTTCAAATGCATCATATTATTTAATTTGATATATATATATATATATATATATTTTTTTTTTTTTTGCTGTAAACCTGAGCCATACAGGCATCGTGTTTATTATGCAGCTGGAGCCACAGAGTTTTGAGGCCACAGGATGCATAAAAATCCATATTTTATGCATTTCAAGGCCATCATCATGCAAATTTTTATTTAGCCTCATCTATCTCATTTTTTAATTTGATCTCAGAATACTATCTTCATTCCAGACCCAAGGGGAGCAGATGCCAGTGGGGCCAGAAGTAGGCTAGAGAAAGGGGAGTTATAAAAGGTGGGAGAATCCTTCCATATTATTCTCCAGGAGCTGGGTTTCAAGTTCTTTTTGGCAAGTGACTGCTTGAGTGTCTCACAGTGCTAATTAGGTCTGAAAAGAATAGAAGTGGAGTGATTGACAGCTGCCCTACACATCAGTGTCAACGCCAGTTAACAGATGCCACTGATCATCTGCTTTCAAATTGTTTTCATAAGTCTATCAGCAGAATAGCAGAAAACTTACATTTTTTCATGGGTTTAGACTCAAGCAAAACAGCACTTTGTCTAAATAATGTACATTTAATATTTTGTAATCCTTGGCCATTATTGCCTTTGCCAGTGATTGTGAAGTTTCATGGACTCCCGACTATCAACAGTAGCAGCTAAAAAATTTAATTGGGCACCTACTACATGCAAGACTCTATGATGAGAATTCAGTAGCATAAGAAGACGTAAACAGTTTTACTCTTGGCTTAAAACCAGAAAAGAAAAACATAATATTACACAAAAATATAAGGCAACATTTACTAAGCACCAATCACAAGAATTACTGAAGTTATTAAAAACGGGACCTGATGGGCCACTTCTACAATTTCATTTATTTTCCTCTTGACTGATATTTTTTTTCTTAATACAACATTGCAACATACCTCTTAAAGCCAGAGAGCTGTTCCTAGAGGAGTCATTAATTGTTGTTAATTAAAGAAGCTTTACTCTTGCCCTCAAGCAAAGAGAGTCGATTTTGAATGAAAGTGCCTGATCTGGAAAGTGAAGGGGCACATTAGGTAGTTCTTGCAAGTTAAGTCAGAAGTCTACCTATTTTAAGAATTTTTGTCATACTGTAATAAAAATAAAATAACAGCAATATCTTTTATTTTTATTCTTAAAGTTTTAAAGCTTGTATATTTCCATGCATTCATGTCAATCTCCTAGAGATTGTATTCTGGAATGGCTATCTTTTAGAAATGAGGAAACTGAAACTTTAAGGTTGTAAAATTGGAGCTGAGGATCAGCTTCCATGGTGGTTCCACAACGTCATACTATTACACTGTATCTAAAATAAGAAGACTGGAAAGCATATATACTGAAGAATGAATTCTAAGACCTTATGGAGCATGACCTAAACCAGACCAGTTTTAGACATAGTTGTGAATTTGGACCAGCCTGTTTGCAGCAGCCCTAATTCCTATTCTGCAGCTTCCCTTCCTTCTAGCCTTTGATCTTCTACTCTATTTCTCCAATCCCACCTGTCACCTCTCTCCAGGTGGCAGGCTTTTACTGTTGCATCTTTTTTGGCAGAGACAAAGTAGAAGATGAGATGTACATCCTGGAGAAATTGCCTGATATCATTGTGTAGCTGCTGTGTCTTTGTACGTAATCCTTCTTGTCCAGAGTTAGGAAAGAGACTCTGTAAAGTTTCATGTTAGGGACTCACGATCAAGTTCTCTTTATCCTTCACTGTTCCACGAAAATTAGCTCCTTTTGGGAATCTCTCAGACACGCACATCAAGAGTTGACTTATCTCCTCTATACTTCAGTAACACGCTAAACTTTTCTCTATCGCAGCACAATGTGTTATATACATTTACAATATTTTTTACACTGAATGTGAGAGCTTTCAGAAAAGGATTCTGTCCTCTTTATCCTGAGCACCATACCAGGTACATTGTAAGTGCACAGTAAACAGTTTCCAAATGATAGACCATCCTAATATTATCCCATCCCATTTATTCTATGTAGTCACCCAATCTCTTGTAACATCTAAATCAGAATATTGTGTTTATTAAGGAAATTCACATGCATTCTTATTCTTGGAAAGGGCCCTTAGGAAATCACTTTTAAAAGTCTGACAAAAGTAAACAGCAGAGACTTGAAATTGCCAAGGAAATCTTTGTCAATGACACATAATTTCCAAATCGGAGTAGGTGAGAATATACATCTCTTATCTAATCATTCTGGAATGTGCCTGAAACGAATAAAGAAAATGAACTATTATGGTCCAGATGTAGCTGCACTTTAGAGCTGTTATTTTAAGATTCCTCAGTATAAAATGTACTAGATGCACATATTAAATTATTAACAGGCTAGCTTTACAAGCCTGAGCCAAGGTGCAAACAACTGGGAGAGGAAAGCTATGAAACAAAGTAGATCAAAGGATGTGATTTGATCAACACTTTCTCAACAGCCTTTCAGTTTTTCTTCTCCTTGCATCAAGGAGCTTTTAGTTGCAATTACAATCAACTGAGTGAAGCAGTGTTCAGACCACCTGGTAGCAAGTGAAGTATCACTGGTTCAAGTGCAAATACATGTAATTTGATTCTATTTATCTGGGCTATAGGGCATATTTTTTTTTTTTAAGATTCACTTTAGCTTCTCCCAAGACCCATGCCACCCCAGCAATTTGAAGCCATTTTCAAATGAACTAGATCCTACTTCTAAATGTGATTAAATAACATTGAGTAAGCAATTGAAACCTTTTCTTTCCAAATTCAAATCTCAGATTTGGGAGAAATTCTGTCTGAGACTTAGCCTAGTGATTAAAGAGCCAGGAAAAATGCTGACCTTACAGAAAAGAAAAATGTATTGATGTTTGTATTTATATATTTTAAATTATTACCACTTTTACAAATAAGCTGTCCTGATTGCCCTCGCAACAGCCTTGTGAAGTAAGACCAGTATTAGCATCCTTGTTTTTTATCTGAGCAAACTTCAGCTTATTGGAGTATGTGTAAGCCATTCATCATAGAAGCCATGTTAAGTACTAACAGAAAGAATAGGTTATTTCTTGAGCCAAGAGGAATGACCAAAAGTGATGACGGTAGTTCCATTTGGGGACATCAGAGGAGCCTTGAGACAGGGTATTTACTGACATGTTTGGATGAAGTTTGAGGCAGCATGCAAAGTATTTATGGATTTCTAGATGTATGCAAAATATTCCCCAACTGCATCAGTCAGTATTTTATCAGAAAAACACAACCACTGAGAAGGACATATTCATATACACATACGTATATGAAGACAGGTGTGGGGAGACAAACACACCTTTAATAGGAACTTGACCATATTAAATTTTGAGAACTGATACAAGATCGCTTTCTTTGCATCTGAGCTTGAAAATCATACCAGGGAGCCAGGAAGGGTTGACAGGTAGTAAAGTAGCGTAAGGCAAAGACAAGTTAGAAATCATGAGGATGAAACAGAACTCAGGATGGGTTGGAATTTATGTTTACTTCTTTTACTTCCAAGCCTCAGACTTCAATGATATGGGTAATCCTATGGAAAATTTCATGGAACAAAACACATACGTGCTCCAGAAGTTGATAAAGGTACAGAGAAACCAATGACTGCCCCACCCACACCAACAAGATGAGCCCACCCATTGATAAGTACAGTGCTCATGAGTTACAACAGTTTCCGATACTCCTGCGCTGACCTTCCCAACTTAAAATTTCTACTTTTCATTTTCCAAATCTCAATGTTGTTGAAGCCCATCCAATCTCAGGACGAAGCAGGGAAGGGAAGTGTGGGAAACATAGTTCCAGTTTAGCTATATTGAACTGATAGAAATCTATTACACTACCATCAGAAATGTGTAAAATGCACATAAAATTTTATAAAGAAGATATATTCATAAACAACAAAGCTGATAAGCAATATCAGGGACAGGAATATTCATTCTTTAATTGACTATTAAATATATATATGTGCTATGATAAAAAGTTGAGCATACATAAGGTTTCAGGAGTCAGTGCATTTAGCAGACTAATACTTTTAGATTCAAGGAAGATTTGTGATAAACTTGAGGAAAAAATGACCTCTAAAATAAGAGTTGAGGCTAGGTTAAAAATGAGTAAGATGAGGGCAAAGGCAGATGATTTTCCAAAGCAATGGATCCAGCTTCTAGCTTCACCAATAACTTATAAATGTAAATATAAATGACCAATTTGTTGAAGAGAATTTAATAATACTATGGAGATTGTCTTCTAGGAAAGGTGAACAGGACACCACAGGAGATAGAAATAGCCACCCAGGCGCCCCAAAGATAATGTTTTTCAAAGCTTTCCCATTAAAGAAAATGATTGCTTTAAAAAAAAATAGATCACCAGATTGAGAGTCATTCCCATTCTGAGCTTGCTAAGAACTATATTCATAAAATAATTCTGACTTTTATGAAAATATTCTTTACATATTGAAATGACATATAATTTTGAAAGCTTATTTGATCTCTTCTATAAAATTGTCTGGAGCTAATCTCTTCTTTCTGGGTATTCTAAAAACTCACTAAAATTATTTCATAGATATAAGACTATTTAGGGTTTCTATTTCTTTTTGATTCTATTCACGTAAATTTTTCTACAAAGGTATCTCTTTGTCTAAGACTTCAAATTTTATGGCATATAATTATAAGAAGTATCACCTTTTAAGTTTCTATAAATCTTTAAATCTTAGCTTCATAGTTCTATATTATTTCATTTTGCCAATATTGTTTAACTTTGTCTAATCTGTTTTACTTCGTTGTTCTCATCAAAGATTTGTATATCATTTTAGTTGTATAATCAAATTTTGGCTTTCCTGAACCTCTGTTTTCTATTGTCTGTGTTATTAAGTCTTGTTATTAAATTTAAAAAATTTCCTGTATTTTAATCGTCTCTTTCCTACTACTTTTCTTGGATGTTGTTCCTTCAAAGGTCTTAAGTTTGAATGCTTAGTCAATTTTTGGTTTTCTTTAGCTCTAATATAGGAATTTAAGGCTGAATTTCAATCAAACTAAAGTTTTTAAATTGCATCTCACAAATTATGTGGTTTATTTAACCTTTGGGTTTTAGGAATTGAAAATTTTTGTTATGACTTTTTTTTTTTTAACTCAAGAATGATTTCAACTTTTGTTGTTGTTGGGTGGCTCAATTGGTTAAGCATCCAACTCTGATTTTGGCTCAGGTCATTTTCTCGTGGTGATTAGATGAAGCCCTCCCTGCATTGGGCTCCACACTGAGCATCGAGGCTGCTAAAGATTCTCTGTCCCTCTCTCCTGCTTACTTGTGGACATACATACTCTCTCTATTTCACAAAATAAACAGATAAACAAAAGTCAGTACACCAACACTTATTTGACATTTATAAGACCAGTTTACCTTTTAATTCATGTTAATTTTTATGTTCATGTTCAATGTGTGACCAAGAAAAATTTGTGTTTACTACTTGCAGGTAAAGACTTATGTACATGTCAAGTATAGGTGAAGATTGTGAATTGTGCTTTTAAAAATATCTGTAGCTTTAATTTGAAAGTACAGAGAACTGATTAACTTTTGAATTTTTAAAATGATCTTGAAATATTCCATTATGATAGATTTGGCAATTTCTTCCTGTTTTTCTGACAAAACCTGTATAATTTGAGGATATTTTGTTAGATGTATGCCTTGTTATATCTACTTAACCGAACATTTTATTACATACTGGCCTTTAGATATCTCTGGTAACAAAGAAATTTTAAAGTCTACTTTTTCTCAAGATAAATATAGCTTGATTAATATTTGCTTGTTGTATCTCTTATTCCTTTCAGTGTTTACAAAGTCTTATGTTTTAATTGTACCTTTTAAAAATGGCATATGGTTATATTTTCTTACCTATATTTTAATCCAATTTTACAATATCTTTTATATGGTAGGCATTTTATTTATTATTTTTAAAATATGCTTATATAATATGTATGATCTATGAATATTTATTATTATATATTTTCATTTTTCCATAATTATTGACATATTTGCACATGGTTCTATCCTCTTGAACATTTGCTTGTTCTTATTTTCTATGTTTTTTTCCCTCTTTGCTTGCTTTTAGTTAAATTAACTAAGATTTATTTGCTTTTATAGTTCACTTTTGGATTTTAAACATTACATTTATTAGTTTATCCTTTATCTTTTTCATGAATATTTAAAGTCTAAAAAAAAGAAAATATTTTGTTACACCTCCAGAAAGTGTGAGAATCTTTGAGTAATTTTTTTCTAATCACTTTCTCCTGACTGTATTATTTTGTACCAGCATTTTAGTACTTTCCATCTACATTTTAATTCCACAAATGACCATTTTTTATATGTGTACACACACAATATAGAGACGTGTGTATAGTCTATATGCTACTTCTATCTAAATTTCAAATTGTGCTTAGATCAGGCCTATTAATTAGAAATACATTTGGAGGACATTTTCTGACCTACTTCTTTTCATGTGTTAATATTATTTCCTTCTTGAAACAGAATTTTGAGGCAAACACATTTCTAAGTTAACAGTATTTTCTCTCAGAATATAGAATGTATTTTTCCATTGTCTTTGGCTATCAGTCTCTTCATTCTCTAGACCTCTTAATTTCTCTTTGGTATTTCTAATTTTTATCCTCTTTCATTTACTTATGAGCACATTGTCTTTGCTTCTTCTGACACTCCTACATCTTGGCTTCTCTAATATTGTGCTTGTTGATCTTTACTTGAATCAACCTGTATGCATACTTTAGGGATGTTTTCCTCCAGGTGGATTTGCATATGCTTCCTCTGGACACCAGAGAATTCTATCACATCAATTTAGTCCCCAGCTGAGTAGTCTAGTGTAATGCAGGTGTTCTGAGCTCAATTTCTACCTCACTGGTTGACTGTGGCTCAGTATCCAGATCTCAGTGATGCTGCTGGCATCTACTTTCAGGGCAACCATGCCCCTTGTCTGCCTATCTCTTAGCACTTAACACTCTTGCTTCTTCCTCTGGATACAACTCACATTATTTTCTTTTTCATTTTTCCCTCTCCCCCCTACCTTTCCCCTTTTTCTATTTTCCTTTCCTTCTTTTCTTCTGGAAATTGGGGAACTTACTGATAATCCTCTAACTCTTAAAATCCCAGTAATACATTTGTTCCAGTTTTAAAGTTCTCTTATCCAAGATCTAATGGTTCAAGATATGAAGGATCCCTCATATTACTTATATAAATTTATGACTATTCAAACTAAGGATAGATCACTTTATTTGACTCTAGAATCTTTTCAATTGTTTCTTTGAATATAGCTTTCTTCCATTTTTTTCTGCTAGAGATGGAGTAGCAGCAGTAGAAGTAGTAGTAGTGGTAGTGGTGGTGGTAGTAGTAGTGGTGGTAGTAGTAGTAGTAGTAGTAGTAGTAGTAATAGTAGTAGTAGTAAAGCAGAAAGGGAGGGGCATTCTGTATTTTTAATCAGTTCTTTAACTGGGAATAGTTCATGGGGAGCAGGTACCAGAGGAAGTATTGATAAAAGCTTGTGTCTGACCAGAGAGTTAGAATGAACACTCCTCTGAAAGAAGATCACCATTAAAAGAAACAATCACTGCTGGGGATTTACCCAAGGGATACAGAAGTGCTGATGCATAGGGACACTTGTACCCCAATGTTCGTAGCGGCACTTTCAACAATAGCCAAATCATGGAAAGAGCCTAAATGTCCATCAACTGATGAATGGATTAGGAAGATGTGGTTCATCTATACAATGGAATACTACATGGCAATGAGAAAGAATGAAATCTGGCCATTTGTAGCAAAGTGGATGGACCTCGAGGGTGTCATGCTCAGCGAA
>CM053566.1:56104104-56241132 GCA_028646485.1 Cryptoprocta ferox | reverse complement strand
GACAATAAACTATAAAGTTTAAAAAAAATAAAAAAATAAAAAAAAATCAAACATTACATTATGATTAGCACTCATTGTGAATTCCTTAATTTGTATGTGCTAAACTATTCTCTTGGGTGTTCCTCAAACTCCTCTTTTTGGTACTGAAATCCATGCACTTTGTCTCTAAACCTGTAAACTTCAGAGTCACATTTAATAGCGTGTCCTGTTTTATTCTTTGACCTTTAATATATGTAGATTTTTATTTTATTAAAAAAATTTTAAAGTGTACTTGACATACAATGCTACATTAGTTTCTGGTGTACAATATAGTGATTCAACTTACCTGTATGTTATTGATACCATGTCCTATTGATGCTTCCTACTTTCCATCTCTCTGCTCATTCATTTATCTCCATATTCAATTTTAGTCATCTCTGATTGACCAGGACAGTCACAACTTGGTCTACTTGCCTCCTATCTAAAGAAATCACTTACTGATTTTTTTCCCTTCAGGTTCAAATCTGAGCATGTTGCTGTGCTGTTTATTTTGTGTCTTTAGTGTTCTTTACTGGTATCCTAGTCTTAGCTTTCTATTATCTCCATCTTTGTCCTCCTTATTCTTACACTCCCACACCATACTAGATGCAACTATTTCCCAAAATACCACTGATACATGACTGTGTGTCACAGATTTTATTAAAATTTTTGGAGGTTGCAATGAAGTGATTATATCACAGTGCACCACAGAAAATAATTTATATCATTTACATCAAATCCATATTCCCAAACACCAGACTCTTCCCTGGGATCTTCCTCTTTTGTAATCAAATCTGTCTGTCAAAGGATTTATCTAAACAAAGACTACATTGCCCTGGGGAGCAATCTTCCGGCTCCTAGAGGGCATAGTTTTCAGCAGTACTTTTTTTCCTCCGATATTATGGAATATAGAAAGTTTCTTCTCTGCTGCTTCCCTCACCCTTTCTCACACACCACACTGTAGTTCAAATCATTGTTCTTTTGCCTGTTCAAGAAGAGCCTCTGGGCTGAATGCCCTTATTCCTCCTCATAGTCTGGTGAAAGTCATGGAAATTCTATGTCCAATGACCTCTCCTCTTGAAAGGTGCCTTGGAATGTTCAATACCACCTTTGTAACACTCTCTTTCTCACGAATACCCATGTTCCTTAATGATAGACTTTGCTTCCTGGTACCATGCCATACAATAACTGGAGCAGAGTAGGTATCTTATACTTTTTGGCAGAATGAATGATTTCGCATTCCTTAAATTCCAAAGATATATAAGTTGAATTAATACTACCCTCAGAATAGCATGAGAAGAATCCCTTTATTAGCATAATAAAATTTATGCAATCATGAGATAGTGTTATAAAATATCACAAGCACAAGAACACTAAAATATATTAATAAATGCCAGCCCTTTACAATCATTATCGCTAACCTTCACAATAACTCCGAGAAGTGTAGGTATTAACATCCTGATTCTGTAGATGAGCAAATTAGTGTCAGATCTATTAAATTGCTAAAAGATGAATTATTTAGAGTTTATATTAGGATATGGCCTCCTGGAAGAGGGTCTTTTTGATCACAAATCACAATCTTTAAAAAAGAATTATTCCTGAATTTACTGTACATCACTTGGGAATGCCTTTTTCTTATTGATTAAAACTTCAAGAAATGCTGGGAGTTTCAAGTGTTACAATAAGACTTTTATGGTTAACTGGCACAGGGTTGGAGATATCAGTGTCTTAATTAAATTTCAGGTAAACAAAGCAAAGATGAGGCAGAGCAACCATTTTCAAAAGATGGGAAGGGAATTCTGGTTCCCTGATTATCGATTCCCAGGGTTGAATGTCAGTCCCTGGGTTTCCTACTGCAGGGTGATTCTGTGCTTGATGTTCTTCAGTCTTGGCCAGTCAGGTTTATAATCGTCCAGAGGAACTGATGTACCTACCACTTCAGTGAAAACATTATTTCTCAATCTGAGAAATTTTCATGAGTGACACTGCTTTCTTGAGGCTTACCTAAAAGTATCCCTTCATTGTCTATATACTTTCATCCCACCTCATTCAAATTTGTTCTGTCTTAATTGCCTATAAAATTTATGTTTAGGAGGGACAAAGAGGATATTTCAGTTAAAACAAACCTTTGCCTCAAATCCTGTATGCTTCTTCAGAGTATAAAAGGACCAGTAAGCTTGAGAAACATTGAATCAAGGTAGACTGGGCAGATTTTTTTTATATATTCAACCAATACCAAGTATGCTTCTTCAGAGTATAAAAGGACCAGTAAGCTTGAGAAACATTGAATCAAGGTAGACCAGGCAGTTTTTTTATATATATTCAGCCAATACCAATACTACTTTATAACCAATACTTGGTAAGACCCTGAGAAAATAGGGAATATACCGGGTGGGGGGCATTATTCTTGCTCTGAGTGAGCACATAGGACAAATAGAAAGAGTTTAATGGGTAATTAAAATACAGGTTTACTGTTACTTTGTGAGTGAGGCAGGTGGGAGAGAGATGCCTATGATTCCCACTGTAAGAGACCTTCCCCAGGCTTGGAGGGTCTACGATGCCTTCCACGAGGCAGTGCTGTCTCACCTGAGCACCTCCACAGAGAACTACAAGGAAGAGCATTGTACGAGGAAGATCATATATGCACATGTGAAAAGGTCAGTGATGAGATAAGATTATGTCAGTTTCAGAAAAATGGAATATTCAGTATGCCTGAGATACGATTGAAGAGGAATCATGGTCCAGATCAATATGCAAAACAAAGGAGGGGTCAGGAGTGAAGAAGAACATTAGAAAAGTCGCTCCTTGGTGGGGGGGTGGGGGGGCAATTCCAATACTCATTGCTACCTAATATTATTTACTATTTAAGATTTGAGTCTTCTCTTACCTGTTTTTTCCCCCAGAGTCTCCCATTAAAATGCAAATGCAGTCGAAAAGTGTATTAATCAAAACCCCTTTACAAACTGAGAACTTAGTGGATTTTAGAATAGCTGAGAAGTGTAGGTGGAAAATTGCCAAAGGAAACTTCGCCCATTCTACAATTTTGCTGCAGGCCACCTCCACTTGTAATTATCATACCCCCTTCTACTCCCTAGGAGGGTCTGTATTAATGCTTCAGTGCCAGGACCTTTAGGCAGGGGCTTCCAGGCTGGCTGGAAGCAAACAGCAGAGAAAATGTCATAAGCACATCCTCAATAGATTTCCACCAGTTTCTGCAGACTCTGAGATGTGATTCCAAAGTTTTCTGGATAAGCATCCAACTCTGGCCTTCTGAGATTCACCCATCACCAGTCTTTAATCCTTTCAAATGTTTGAAAATGATAATCATATCCCTCTTCCCTTGAGCTGTGAAGATTGCATTTTACTTGGTTCTTTGTAAATCAATCCCTTCTGACACATAGGCGATGCCTTTGCAACAGATTTACAATTGTATTGTTAATTTAGGACAAGATCAGTGTATACACATTACTTTAAGAAAAAAATCTAAATGGATAGGCAGGAAGAATTAGTACATCATATTTAAATACAAAATCATAGATTCTGGATATCTATATTGCTCTGTCATGTCTACCTCTTAACTTCAGAGATACAATAGAAAACTCTCAAGATGGGATATATAATTAGTTTACATTAATTGAGTATCCATTGTATTCCTTATTACATGGTTTTCAGCAGCTTTTCCAGCTGCCTGTATGGAATTCTGAGCCTAAAGATACACAGTTTTTCTGGAAAGGAAGGGATGCTTAATAGGACTTAACAGGCAAGTAATAGAAAGGGGGAGGTATAGTTAAAAGGATAGGAAAGAAGGAAGCTGAGTGGGTGGCTTTTGCACATACTTAAACAGAGCCCATAGGGGCCCCATGAACATAACTTGTCTCTACCTACCCACCTTCCTTTCTTCCTTTTATGCTAATGACTGGTATGATTCATAATAGGACCAAGACCATTTAGGGGGAAACCTAAAACATCCATTAAGGGATGCCTAGGTGGCTCAGTTGGTTAAACATCCAACTCTTGATTTCAGCTCAGGTCATGATTTCACAGTTGGTGAGATCGAGCCCCACAATGGGCTTTGCACTGACAGTGTGAAGATTGCTTGGGACTCTCTCTCTCCATCTTTCTCTGCCCCTCCCCTGCTCGCATGCTCTCTCTCTTAAACTAAATAAATAAACATTAAAAAAATAAAATGTCAGGGGCACCTGGGTGGCTTAGTCGGTTAAGTGTCCGACTTCAGCTTAGGTCATGATCTTGCAGTTTGTGAGTTCAAGCCTTGCGTTGGCCTCTGTGCTGACAGCTCAGAGCCTTGAGCCTGCTTCTGATTCTGTGTCTCCCTCTCTCTCTGCCCCTCCCCACTCACTGTCTCTTTCCTTCTCTCTCTCTCTCAAAAATAAACATTAAAAAATTAAGAAAAATATCCATTTATGAGTTAGACAAGTCTGAGTTTAGTCTTTAGATGGCTAGTTTTTCTTCAGACATGATATATATGTCCAGGATAATGGAAGAGAACCTGAAATTAGAGTAGAATTCTTATGTATTATATCTATTTGAAACATATAGCATTGTAGTAGAGATCTATACTATACTTGGGGTGCCTGGGTGGCTCAGTTGGTTAAGCGTCCAACTTTGGCTTGGGTCACAATCTCACAGCTTGTGAGTTCGAGACCTGCATCAGGCTCTGTGCTGACAGCTCAAAGCCTGGAGCCTGCTTTGGATTCTGCCTCCCCCCTTTCTGCCCCTCCCCCTTTCAATCTCTCTCTCTCTCTCTCTCTCTCTCTCTCTCAAAAATAAATAAACTTTTTTTTTTTTTAAAGGGCGCCTGGGTGGCTCAGTCGGTTGGGCATCTGACCTTGGCTCAGGTCATGATCTTGCAGTTCATGAGTTCGAGCTGTGTTGGGCTCTGTGCTGATAGTTCAGAGCCTGAAGCCTGCTTTGGATTCTGTCTCCCTCCCCCTCTCCCTCCGCCCTATCTCCCTCTCTCTCTCAAAAATGAATAAACCTTAAAAAATTAAAAAAAAAAGACTCACTATACTTAAAAAGATATAATCTGGGAAAAGTAAAATAATTTAATTACACATTTTTACACATATAAGAATATAATTTCCAGATTCAAATTATTTTGACTCTCTCCCATTCTCCTTTCCAAAACCTTTTTTGCCAGACAAGATCTATGCCTTTGGCTGTTGACTTGATGAAATGAACCAGATAATTGCCAAATTTTTACTTTATTATGTGCCCATGTAGACACAGCCTAATTGGACCATATAATGAAATGTTTAAATATATCCATACATTTTGCACGAAATGAAACCCCACGCCAATCCTCCTCCTAAAACTTGGTCACTAGGGTATTTAAGGATGCACAACTGCGGCTGATGCAGAAGTTCTTTCCCAGATGTTCAATTTGACCTGGGGCAGCTCAATCAAAGTTTGTAAGGTTTCCAACATTCCTAGTGGGAATTTTCAGAAAAGGAGGCATATGGATTATTCTGGCAAGTGGATATGCAGACAGAAACTCATGTGCAGTGACTCCAGAACTTGAAATCTCCCTGAGAGCAAGTCAAATAATAATATTATTTGTAACAATAATATTAATAAATAATGGAAGAAGCAGTGTTTGTGCTTTTCAAGGAAGTGAATCAGCAATCCATAAAGCAATGGGAGTGAGGGAAGTGAGGTTCCCAGCTGAGAGAGCAGACACACAGAAAGGAGAGAGAAAATATAGAAGGGACTAAAGCCTCATGCATAGTGACTATATGGTAAGGATAGGCAGGCAGAGGTTCAAGGGCAACTCCTCCTGCATAGGTAATTGCCTACATCCTAAGCTTAATTCCATGTCTTGGTGCCAAGGTGTCCAAGCTGTGAGGGAAACAAACTCATTTTTTATTTTAAAGCTATTAAACTCAAACCAACAGACACTGAGAGTTTATCATGTGGTCAGTGGTGTCCTGGGCACTCTGAAGGAAGGCAGGAGTTTAGACCCAGTTTTAAAATTAAATGGTTTGTGAGATTATGCAAGGAATTTAATTTTAACCCCACTTTGTTCATCTGTAAAAACAGAGGTATTAAACTTCCACATTTATTTCTTTGATACAGGAAACATATACGTACACACACATACATATGTACTCTACTCCAGATGACTAACCTAATTGTAGGTTAAAATGTGTACAGACATTAAATTACCAGCAAAAACAGTGAACCTGAGCACAATTAAATACAGTGTTATAATGAAGGCAGTGCAGTTATTATAAGAAAGGAGAGTAGTTAAAAAGTTAAAGTTGGTTAAAAAGGATTTTAGGAGGTTTCCAGAAGGGCGAAGTTTGACCTGAACTTGGAAGAGTGTATTAGCTTGGGAGGAGTGCAGGAGAATATTCTTGTATTTAAAACAGTGAAAAGTGAATCAGTGGCACTAAAAGGATGATCAGTTAAACCTGGGTCACAGAGGAATTGTGCTGAATATGAAAGACTAGAGCAGTGGGAAATATGATTGTATGAGTAAGGCAGAATTACAGACTTTGAATAGACACCAAGAACTCTCTCACTCCCATTTCACAATGGTCGAGTGTAATGACCTGATTCTTAAATTCATTAAGAGTGTTCACTCATTGACACTGCCACACACTCAGACACCAACCTACCACCTTCCTCCTCTTTCTGGGAATCCCTTGATCTGTGAGTTACACACTGAAGACTTACACAGTTTCTTTCTTCTCCTCCCCTCAATTCAGGCTATGTCAAGGTATGGTTATAGGGGCTGGTGTGAGGCAGAGGAAGGTGGTTACCTTGGGAGCTTATGAAGAAGAGCTGGAAAATGAATGGAATGTGTACTTGAGACTATCTATGGTTCAAATCTGTGTGAGAAAATCTGCCATGTCCACAGAGTATAGATAAAACTTAAAATGAAATCAAAGTCAAAAAGTTGGAAGTGAGACTGGTAAATGGACAGAGCAGACAGGTTAAATGAATGGAAAAACAGAAAGAAGGCATCTAAGACATGTGCTATGGATTGGGTAAAAAATAGTTGCCTTTATTAGGAACTAGCCATGTATTCAAGGGAGAATGAGATCTTAACATTCTCCTCCTACATTATGAGGAGAAAAGTTATATATAATAACATCATATATACCATGTGATATATACGGTAATATATACTAAATTTTCAAGGAGTATTTGTGTAGTATTCTTATTTTCTTGAACTCTTTGGAACTGTGAAGCCATATTCTTTTTTTTTGTCTCCCTAAGCAATATAGTCCCTTTGCTGGCCCCTTTCCTTCTCCTGCTTCTGAAATTCTGGTATTCCGTAAGGCTGAAATGGAGGGGTTGCAAAGAAAGAAGCCACTTCACTCATCAGATAGAATTATTTATCCTTTGTGTTTTCATTTTATCAAGTACAAGGCTCTTATCTACTATATATCACTT
The DNA here is from genome assembly GCA_028646485.1 of Cryptoprocta ferox. Lineage (NCBI taxonomy): Eukaryota > Metazoa > Chordata > Mammalia > Carnivora > Eupleridae > Cryptoprocta > Cryptoprocta ferox. Next base: position 56,233,695 of record CM053566.1, on the reverse strand, counting down.
TATTTGTGAGCCAGTGTTTCAGTGAATATCTGCTTCTCCCAACTCTGAGTTCCTGGAAGGTTTGTGCCATTGTTGACAGGAGGAATGAATATATCAATGGATTAAATTAATGAATGAATGCATCAACAAATGATTGTCTCCACCTAAGTGGGGTAGAGGGGTGTTTCAAGGATATATTTGAAACATAGCCCAGTAGCATAATTCTCTTCAGATTTTCCTTTTTACCTCATTTATCTATTTTCATGATTCATCTATGCTTTCATCCTGTTATAGGCCACCATCATCTCTTGTCAGAACATCTAAAATCATTCTCTGAATCTATTCTTGATTGTATCCAATCCATTCCAACATATATATTGTTTCTAAAACTAAGTCTAATTCTGCCAAACTCCCACCCTACCACACAGCATTAAAACCTGCAGTTAATCTCCACTATTCTTAGAATGAAATTAATAATTCTTACCACAATTTAAAAGACTATTTTGGAGGGCAACTCTTTAGTTAGCCATAATATAATATTTTAAAAGCAACAGGAAAAAAGGAATAGAAAATACCAAAGAACATCATCTATATTTAGGGAGGGTAATTATTAAGTACACACATGCACATGGATATGGACTTCCAATATAAAATGTAATTTTTACTTTGGATTATAATTTAGTGATCATAAAACTCTGGCCTCTACTCATCTTGCCATTTTTATTTCCTGCTATGCTTTGTCTCTTGCTAGCCACACTGGTCTTCCCTTGCAAGTTAGCTTTTCTATCTTTTCTATCTCAAGGACTTTGTGCATTATCCCTGGGAAGCTCTTCTTCAGTCTCTTTACATCCCTAAATTATCCTCTAATCCGTACCTCAAACAAAACTTCAGGAAAATTTTTTCAACCTTAAGATGAGATTAGTTCTCTCTTTTGTATATTATCCTAACAGCCTAAGTGTTTGTTTTCCTAAAATGAATTCTTTGTCCCAGTCCATTATTTATTCAATATATAATTATTGTGAAGCAATTATCAGCATCAGACTTTAGTCGTCCTGTTTTAGCACCAAAAAAGGACTGTTAGAAATTTCAGCATAGTATTATGCTAAGCAAAGTAAGTCAGAGAAAGATGAATACCATATGATTTCACTCATATATCAAATTTAAGAAACAAAACAGATGAACATACGGGAAGGAAAAAAAAGAGAGAGAATAAAACCATAAGAGACTCTTAATGATGGAGAACAAACTGAGGGTTGATGGAAGGAGGTGGGCAAGGGATGGGCTAAATGGGTGATGGGTATTAAGGACGGCACTTGTGATGAGCACTGGGTATTATATGTAAGTGGTGAATCACTAAATTCTACTCCTGAAGCCAAAATTACACTATATGTTAACTAACTAGAATTTTAAAAAATTTGAAAAAAAAATTCAGGATATATTTTTTGTCATGGTGCTTGGTTTACATATGGGATAATAATATTTTGGATAATTCAATAGTTACGGATTAATTTCTTCTATTTTATCAAATTAGCTATTTCTAGCACAAACTGTTTTCTGTTTCTCTGTTTAAGAGCTCTATTTTGTCTTTCTAATTTCGTTCTGAGTTCATCTATTCTCTCCTTCAAGCTCCTCTGGGGAATGTGTCTAATAACACTTCGTTTTTGTTTCTTTAGTCACAATTCTTTTGACTCAAACTATTTTAATTCATGACTCTAGCTATGGAAACATCTATCCACTTTTTGAAACAACAAGTATTTAATACACATTAGTTGCAGAGTGGTAGATGAAGCTACTTTAGCAGAAATGTCCCAAAATTAGTGATTAAGAAAACAACAGAGAAGTTGATATGTTTTCCACATAACAGTATAAGGTGAGGATTTCAGGATGTCAGTGGCTCAACTCGAGGGGCCTAAGCTGATGGGAATTCTGTTATCTTTAACATTCAGTCTCCAAAGTGACTGTGATCATTGGCATACCCACTAGCCTAGGGGGATCAGAAAACTCAACTTAAATGAAGTGGAAGTTCACATCTCATACCGTATTTGCCCATATTCCATCGATGTTAATTTGATCATATGAAAGAAGGACTCAGAATCACAGGTGCAAGTAGAGTTACCATGCTCCATCTTCAACTGTGTTACTGTGGGAAAAGGGGAAAGCAGATATAGAGAGACAATTATCAGTCTATTATACTGAATTTGAAAAAGGAGGCATGTGAAATGTAAAGAAAAAATGGATATTGGAGTCTTTAATTAAAATATTTAAGCGCAGCAGAATAGGACAAACTAGTAGATAAATACCTATAATCCTGTGCCAAAACGTGATAAGTGGTAACTGGGAGTCATAAATGTTAGGGAATTTATGGAAGTGAGAAAAGGTGTAGATTGTGTGCCTGTAAGCTTTCAGGTATTGATGAGAAGTGAGAAGAGTCTTGAAGAATTACCGAGGCTTCAGCAGATGAAAGTAATTGTCAGAATGTACAGTTTTCTCCAAGTTCTCTGTTGTTCAGTTTTTCTGTCCTAAATATAAATTTCTTACCCACTTTAAAATCTGAAGCCACATATATAACAACATAGTATTTAAGGAAATGGTAGTTAATTCATTATAGCTGCACAGTGTCCTACATTTTAAATTTTGTGGGACACACGTTTGTTTGTTTTTTTTTTCATGGAATTGAATTCATTGAAAAGCATTCCTTTTGTGAATCTAAAACATCTTTAGGTTTTTTTTTTTTTTTAATTTTGAATGTTTACTTATTTTTGAGAGAGAGAGAGAGAGAGTGTGTGCACGCAAGCTGGGGAGGGGCAGAGAGAGAAAGAGACACAGAATCCAAAGCAGGCTCTAGGCTCTGAGCTCTCAGCACAGAGCCCAATGGGGGAATCGAACCCAAGGACCATGAGATCATGACCTGAGCCAAAGTCAGACACTCAACTGACTGAGCCACCCGGGTGCCCCTAAAATATCTTTATTAACATAATGGGAAAATATAAGTTGATCCTTGGGATATGATTTCATCTAAATGGAATTATTGGATCAATAGTTCTGAATAAGTTGGCATGTGAGTTGAGACAAAAGTTGCTCATGGGCCCTGAGCCCACAGATATTAGTCAAAAATCAGAAGAGGTCAGAAGACTGTGAGAGAAACCTGCTGTTCATTATGGTGAGGTCAGAGATGATGCCCTTACCTCATATTGTCTCCAAGGTGATATAGAAAATGTCTACTTTGTCATGAATTTGTTCAGGGTCATGTATAATGCAGTGCTTATAGTAGCAGATATTCACAGCCTTGTGGGAAAATATGTGATCAGTTAATATATTGAAGAGAAACTAAGGGGAACTATCACATTGTCAATTGCAAAGCAAGAAATATTTTCCCCCCTAATGCTTCAATCAACTAAATATTCATTCTCTTACGGAATATTAGAGTCATCCTTTTGACTTCCCACAGAAACTTAGACAATAGATGTGACAAACAGATTGACTTCTACTTCTTAAAATCTAAACAGATCTAATCTTTCAAGGGTTTGAGATGTTACCTGGCACAGTTGGGTTTCTGTCAATCTTTCTTGCCCATCTGCTGCCCTTCTAACCCAATCCTCCACCCCCAACTGGCATCTCAAAGGCATAATGTTTTCAAATTCTCACCATTTTTAAAATGACCACAGTAGGTAGGAGTATACCACCTGGTTCCTGACTCAACAAAAGGTAAGGAGACACTGTTGTTAGCTACTCAGCTAAAAATGGTGAACTTTATCATCTAGTTCACAATTCATATGCTTTTCCTCAAACATTTTAAGGCCTAAATTTTTGCCTCTCAAAGCAGCTCGCACCTTTTGATAATGATGTGGATTTTATTAGCTTAATCCTAGCCTCTTCCTCATGACCCCTTGATTTTTCTTCTCTGATCTTAATTTTGTCCCTGCTACGTTCTTCCATATAAAATTCTATGACATTACTTAATATGTGATACAGTAAAATGCTTGTGTACCATTCACAGATGTGCTTATGGTTCAGTCTTCAGTAAATAGCAGTGTACTTTGTTAACACACTTGAAAATCTGTGTTGTACTACATTAACTGACAAATTAAAACAAACTATTGATATTAGCTGAGATAGTAGCTAAGGTTTGTGGGAAAGAAAGGAAGGTAGTGGAATACAGTGTCTGAAATAGAAGTTTATTTCTCCATTGTGTAGTAATCAAGTTATATTCCACAAGTCCAGGGTTGGCACTGGTACTGTCATTCTTAACAAGTGTTTAACATGTGGAAATTATCCAGGTCTCACCATTTTTTTAATGCTATTTACTTTTAAGACAGAGAGAGACAGAATCTGAAACAGGATCCAGGCTCGTGCTGTCAGCACAGAGTCCTGATGCAGGGCTCAAACTCACAATCCGCAAGATCATGACCCGAGCGGAGGGCAGATGCTTAACTGACTGAGCCATCCAGGCACCCCAGGTCTCACCATTTTTGAGCAGCTGGTAGGAAAACAGACCCAAGCGAGCACACAACCATCCGCGCCCCACCCCAGGGAAAGAGCTGTAACTGGCATACGTCAATTTTCCTAATCTCATTGGCCAGAACTGGTCACGTGGCAATGATTGGCAGCAAAGGAGGCTGGGGAATGTAATTTTTAGCTAGATGGTCATTTGCCCGACAAATGCTATTACTATAAATTAAGTAGAGAATGGATATTAGGCTACAGCTAGTCGTCTTCCACATATCCTTTTTGTGCTGGAAATATCTAAGAGCCAGGATTTTACCAAGGCCATTAGCATCCTTCAGTCATACATACAAAAAAAGTTTATGAAGGAGTAAATGCTTTGGATTCACCACCTCTCTGAGCTGAGGTCAGGTTTCTGTCAGGAATGCAAGTTGCTTTAAGGTGTAGCCTGTGGACCAATTCTCTATAATGTTTTGTGCTCTCAAGATAAAGCAATGTGCCATCAAAGTCAAGCTCTAAATTACTCATTTTTTTTCTGATATGCTACATCTGAACAATACTTATTAGAATTTTTTAAAGTATAGTTGTGCATCATTTTCATTAAAAATCTGCCCATTTATCCTAATATTTATATTTCCATTAAAGTTTAAGATCTCCTTTTACTTTAAAATCCCTGAGGTGGTATTTTACATGTATTCTTCTCTCCATGCTGAAGAGTTAGCCTGTGATAATCTGCACACATTTTTCTAAATCCTCATTTTACCCAAGGATTTCTGATACAAAAAGACTAAATAAGCTATCTTTAATTGGCATTTGTTACGTATTGCAACTTCTTCCATCATTATGTATGTATATATAAAAGGTTCTACTTGAGTTTACTTAATCCAAATGTTCTTAATTGTTAAAAAGGTATCACAAAACATGGTTTTATAATTGAGCAGAATACAAAAAGTTTTTTTAAATCCCATCTTATGTGCTAGACCTTATGGGAAATTAAAACAAAAAGTACACAATTCGCTTGGCTTTATGAAATGTATCCTTTCGTTAGAAAAACAGGATCCACTTTCATTAAGCTATTAACATGAAAATACAGCACATGATTAAGGGGCAAATATTATGTTACAGACAATAAATGCTTTAAGGTATTAGAAAAGGAGTCCTAAAAGCAAACTCCGTGTCCTGTTTCTCCATATTTTACTTTGTGCCCTGTAGTTTACATTCAATAAGTGTTTGTTGAATGCGTCAGCATTTTTGATCCTGAGTCAGGGCATTAAAACACTTGTCCCAAGATTGAATAGACATGAAAGAAGGATCGGGGTCAAATTCAATAAGGAAAGTATAAAAAGGATGGTAAGACTCCATTAGGCCAAACTAACCGATTCCAAAAAATTTCTTTTGGACGTTATTGTATAGTTAGAGTCTACTATTTGGCCTAGGTTTTCAGAGCTGCTAACTTCTCTGTGCAGTGGTCTTTGGTCAAGATTAAAAGGTGGAGAGAGGGTGAAGATATTCCTTACCAACTGCACACTAGCTCATATTAAGGTATGTGCGGTCACTTGTGTATCTTAAAACCTCATGGTAGAAAACTTCTCTAGGTCTATAGAAAGAAGGCACTAAATTTGGGGGTAAAAGCATTTGATCTGCGTGGCCTCTGAGTGCCATGTCAGTGGAGCACATTAACTTTTTCCAGTGCACTCAATTGCCCTGTCCTTCACAACTGCATCACTATGCTGAAAAATGTGATTTTCATAGAAATGTTCAATTTTACAGCTTAGAGACTTTTTGAAGGGGAAAAATATCATTTCTGCACTTAAACTGCTCCTTAAATTGCTCACTTCAGAAAGTTAAAATTGGCCCCGAATATAATGACACTGGATCAACATATGTTGGGATATTTTTAACCCTTTCATCTTTAGTTAGCTCTATGATCCTTTGACTGTCTGCCTCAGGTCAAACATTGAAACCAGAATGAAATAAAGCCCTTCAAACATCTAGCTTTTCCACCCTGCCCCCCCAAACTTTTCTAAGTACCTGGATATTATGAATGCCTGGATTTCAGTTTTTTGTCTTTTGTTTTGGCTACTTGAAGATAAGTAAGACTTTTGACATTGAATTCTACACGTTAGGACTACATAGGACCATGGGAATCTTTCCATAATAGAGAGGCTGTTTTTAGCCCAATATCATTCATCAACCCACTTCTCCCCAAACACATACACCAATGAGTCCTGACTTCATTTTCTTTCTCCCTCAGCTTGTTTACATGCCATCTGTAAAACAGCTTCTTTTTCTGTGGTCTGAAGGCTAGGATAAAGCAGGAAGGTTTTAGTCATACATATTCAAAAGAGAAGTTGCAGGAGTCTTCACATCAGAAGATAAGGCTGTATATTTATTTTTCTAAAAATCATTGAGTGGTTTCTGAAGTTCTCTTTGACAGTTTATCTATCATGGTTCCTCTATTGAATATTCTAACACTGTGCCTATTTAATCTTCTGATGTAAACAAAAGTTTAGTTTTTTCCATCTCCTTCACTATCTGACAAAAATTTGAGAGTGAATTTTGATTTATCTGTGAAAAACAACTATCCAAACTAATGAAAATACCCCCCAATAAGCAAAATGCCTATAGCATAATTCTGTTTATTCTAGATTCTTTTCCTTATCTCTCTGACTTTCTTTTTATCATGATCAATTTAACAAGTATTTAACACTCGCTATACATAAACCCATTGTATGGCACTGTGGGGAGAAACAAAAGGGACTAGAAAACAGTCTGTTTCCAACTGAGTTTTATTGTCTCCTGGGACAGATTAGCCACCTTTTTCTTTCCATATATGCCATATTAATATTATTTATATTAAATATTCTATGCTGACCATCCTATCTTCTTCTCCATCATCCCTCTCTCTATTCACATCAGTAAGCATTTGTTCACAATACATTATTATTATTATTATTATTATTATTTGCAATAAGGAATGAAAAGAAATACTAGATACAGTTCCTGTCTTTAAGTAGTTTGAATTTAATAGGAGTAAAAAATCCCCAGCTGATTATTTACTTATTTATTTATTTATTATTTCTAAATTCTATAATCAATCAGTTATTTAGTTGAAGTTCCCAAACTTCTGGTTATAAGAATTCCCCAGTGTACTTTATCAAAATACTTTCCTGAGCCCTTCTGAGCTTCTCATCTTTAATGTTCAGGTGAAGCTGCTGGTTCATCTGCGAACTTTGAGTACCAAGGCCTGAGGACATACTGAATCTGATTTTATGAGGAAAGGCTCTGATAAAGTGTATTTTTTTATGAGGACCGTGGATTTGATCATGCTAGGTTCTGTAACACTGATCTCATTTTTACAAGTGAGAAAAAAATAGTACAGGGTGACTAAATCAGTATTTCCCAAAACTAACTATTGATCAAGATGGCTTTTCAAAAACCCTTACTTTTCCCTACTGAAAAATATCTTGATGGGAAGTGGCCTTGGCATGACACATTTGAAAAGCTACTCAGGTGATTTTTATACACAATTAGGTTAGGCATCTCTGCGCTAGCATTCACCCATATTTATTACAGCAAGTTAGAGTTTGAGCTAATGTCTTTTTCTCATAGAGAGGTAGGATGTTAGAGTGATTGGAGCCCATGGAGTGAAGTGTGAATCTGAATCATCACTCAGGTTTATAACCTCTGCTAAACGTGGTAGTCATTGGTGCTGTTCTCCTTGCAGGGACAGAATAGAATTGCATTTCCTGGCCTTATGTTGTTGGGTTGGGCCAAGTGATAAGTTCTTTTTGTAGGGGAAGGAGAGAGGTGAAAGTGAAATGTCAAAGTCTTTTTCCAACATGTTAGTGTGCCTGAGGGGTGAAATTTAGGGTACATTGACCCCTTTATTTTACCTAGCATGCAATAAACCTTTGGATTAAAAAAAAAAAGTATGGCAATTTATTTGAAAGGAGGGAGCTAAACCATTTTTGCATGATCGAGGAAGAGAGGCTGATTTGGAAAGCGGCAGTCATGAGCCAAAGAAGAGGGACTCCACTAAACTGAGAAGAAGGGGCATAGGATGAGAGGACAGTCCAAGGAATAGAGATGGTTAGCGAGAAAGAAACATCTAGGAAAGAGGAAATGTTCTGGAAAGCTGAGAGAGAACGGTGACCCAACTGGCAGGGAAAGGATATTTAAAAAGAGGATGGTTATTATCCAGTTTTTGTAATTTACATATCTGCCATATGACCTATAGTAGAGGTGCATTAACTACTATATAGGTGTGCATGCTTGTATTTAATATGTATGTGTGGGAGACTTGGGCCTAAGGAAATGAGCTCTCAGAACTTGTAAATATTAATAAGGATTGATAACTTAGTATAATGTCTTTGCAAAATTGAAGGAAGTAGAAGTTACGCTTGATGCCTGCTTATCCCCCCTGTAAACTCCTATCCATTATCACCTATAGACCTACTTCTTTCTGTTCTCACCGTTTTGGGAGAAACATCTATAAGATATTCTGGGTTTGCTTTTTTGTTTTTTTACTTGATTTCCTATTGATTCCAATTCATCTATATTTCACTGTTGATGATATTTTGTGTTACTTCTCCAAGGGCATTTTCATATTGGAAATTAATAAACCAGCAAATATTTGTAGAAAATAGTTATATGGACCTCTAGGGGTAACATTATAGGGACTGTGGCAGATTAGACAGATTGGTACTTTGGCCTGGAAAATATAATACAAGAATATCTAATAAATATCTAATACTGTGACAATTGGACTATTATAAGGTCCAAGCTAGAATATTTGCAAGAGGAAAAGAATGCTCTCTTTGAGGCATATTTCAGAGTTTATCACATGTAAACTTCTCAACAAACTGTGAACCTGGGAGCTAGGTATTTTATCACCAATCTTATACAACAAAACCAATAAGCCAACAACAAATCGAAGAGAGGAGTAAGAAATTTGTCTATACTACATGCCAATATCAGTAAATGGTGGAGTCCAGACCCAGCTCTTGACTGTAAGATTCTGAAGATGTTATTTTTTCATTCTACCGCAACTCATGCAAATCTTCAGAAATGGAAATCTTTGGTCTCTTTTGCAACCAGAAGGCATATCTGGAAATATGGGTAGAATTTTAAAAGATGAAAATTTTACTAATTTTTTTAAGCACAAGACTATCTAATAATGGAATAGGTTGCCTCAGAAGTTTAATTTCTGCCATGCGGAAAGGGTTCAAAGGGAAGATGGATGACAATCAGCCCAGGATATTGCAGAAAGGACTCCTTCTCTTGTCTGAAGTTGGATTAGATGTCAGCCAAAATCCTTTCTAAATCCCCAATTCTATGCCTCTAGGGCCCTAAATGCTTTGTAGTGTGGAACAGAATATAAATAAGTTAAGAGAAGTGATGAACCAACAGGTGCTTATTACATTTCTACACTGTGCAAGGCACCAGGATTCTCACCTCACACCATGAAGATAGCTGATTTTTTTTACTTAATCCCTGATCTCTGAGAGTGTGAATCAGGCTTGGTGTCAGGAAGGAAGTAATCAACAGAAAAAGCTGTCAGACAAAGGACCAGAAAAAAAAAAAGCCAAATGTTAACTTCTCCCCATTTGCTCAAGTCTGGCTCTTCCTGAGCATCTTCTTAAAGTTCTATGTTGACCTCTCCCCCTCCCCTGGGTGTCAGAATGTGGAGGAAGAATCCTGCTGATTGACTCATGAAACACATTACCAGAAGCTCTCTATTTTAATAGTTAAGGCCACGGAAGCAATTTGTACTTTACTTAGAAGTTTATTGCATTTTGATAATTGCTTTTCCCCTTGAACTGTAGAGTTTTAAAATATAATTTTTGACTGACTATAAAAAGGAAAAAAAATCCATATAACTTTAAGAGCATTTTCAAAGCTTTTAAAGTCTCCACTAAACTAAAGCAGCCCAAAGTTACCTTGTCGAGTTGTTTCAAGTTAGCATCATAATCATTTTTTTTTAACCCTCCGACATCCAAAACACCAAGAGTAAAAGAAATAACAGAGGTATTCTCTCTTATAGAGAATCCCATTCAGGAACATTTCTGAAGGACACAGTAAAGGGGAGAAAATATCACATAGCTGGTCAGTAAGCTTAGCATGGCTCTGTTTGTATGCATACAAATAAACAGTGAGTACTCAAACTCATAGAGGTCAGTAGTTAAACGGTGTCAGTGAAATTAACTCAGTGGATAAATAGTCCTATGGATGGTAATTTTCCAAGTGTGAACATCCATATGGGCTGTTAGTCAATGGTCTATGCTGGTTTATCAATGTAAAAATAATGACTTACACAGAACAATCTCTTATGAGTTACAAAACCCTTTCACAAATCTTCCCACATATACTCTATACATTTGGGAAATATTTACTGTATCTAGATCCAGACGGATAACCAGGATAATGATAGGTTAAGATACTATCTGCCATTCGAAAATGTTTCCTTGGTTTGCTTTTGAATTTTTCTACTTCCCTGTAGCTATGTTTGTATTAGACTTAGATTTAATTAAATCAGCTATTTGGTTTCAACACAGTGGAGCAGCTATTCATAAGTGTTGGTTAGCCAGCCATCTGAAAATCAACAGAACACCTACTTGTCTATAATAATATATATTCAGTAAACTAAGTTCACACTTTATTTGATTATCGCAACAGCCTTTAATAGGATTATAACTTCCACTTTCTGGAAGAGGTCACCAAGTTAGCACAAAAGTTTGGTGACTTGCCAGTACCCCCACCAGTAGATAGCATTAAAGCCAGAGTAGAAACCAGAATTGTTGATTTAAGATTTAAATTAGAAGTACCCATCTTGAGGGATGCCTGGGTTGCTCAGAAGATTAAACTTCCAACTCTTGATTTTGGCTCAGGTCATGATCTCACGTTTCATGAGTTCGAGCCCTGCACTGACCCCTCCATCAAGCCCCACATCAGCCTCCATACTAACAGTGCAGAGCCTGCTTGGGATTCTCTCTCTCTCTCTCTCTCTCTCCCTCTCTCCCTCTCTCTCTCTCTCTCTCTCTGCCTCCCCCTAAATAAATCAATAAACTTAAAAAAAAGAAGTGTCTATCTTGGCGCCAGTGAGGCGAATTATCTTCCACCTTTTTATCTCCATCAATAAACATAGAAAATTGTGATTTTATAGAGGAAAGTGTAGACACAGTGGGATAGAGAGTTTTCCACAAATGATATATACTCAAGTTAAACAGATTATTTCCAGGAAGGGGCAGTGCATGTAGGACTCTCATTTTAGACATATGTCTCCTTTTCTAGTGCAACTGAAACTGAGTTTATTATTCCATGTATGTAATAAATTCACGGATGATAGACCCATAATGGGTGATAAGGGGAAATTGGGTTAATAACAGCTCATTTATCAGATATTCTATACTTTTAAAAGTGCTTTCAGTTATTAGTGGTATTTGATGAAACACCCTAGTGAGGTTGACAAGGCAGAGATTTGTAGTGTTTGGCAACATCACTTGTTAAGTGACAATGGTTACTTTGTAAAATTGAAAGCTTTGTGAATAACATATACCCTTCTAAAAAATAATGATAATCCAGTTCAGAACCACAACAAATGGACTCTTCAGTTGAATCGTGTTCCCTGCATACATATTCAGGGTGTGCTATCTTTGGTTTAAAGATGAGGAAACAAATGCAGTTAGAAAACCAGACTTGATTACTCAGGCAGTTAATGCAGAACCAGCAACAGATTGAAGCTAAGATAGCAATGGACAAGCACACTTCATTGTGTCCCCCACTGTTTCTGTCAGTGGAAACTCTTTGTTAGCTGAGCCACAAGTCCAATCATTTTGGCTCTTCCTGAAATTTTTGATGAGGCGCCATATCCTAGTGGTGTAAGTATAAAGTGCTTTTTTTTCCCTGTGAGTTTTGTGGAAGCTTTTTCCCTCTTTGCATCACAAGGTTGTTCAATATTGTATTGGGAAGCACTTTGAACTCCTAGGAAGATAAGTGCTATTTAATTGCAAAGTGTTATTAGTCCTATGACTGTCATTATGTGCACCAGCACAATTTTACAGTTAATGCATCTCAATATTACTGCTGTTGACATTCTTCACTTTTTTTTTTTAAACTGGCTCAACGGCAGAATTGGATGTCTCAGGGGACTGGTTATTGGAAATTGGATTCAGAGTCTCTTTTGCTTCTAGGTTTTTAATATCCAACGCATTGCTCTATTACCCCATGCTGAATGGTATTTTAGTAGTATCAATACTGTCCTCACACATGATTCACAATCCCGCAACATTAAGCGTCAGGTCTACCTGATGGGAAAAGATCAATTTGCAGAGAGATGTAGTTCTTATCCAGACTTAATGATTTTAACATTTCTACCTGAAAAAATAATTTATATCATTAATTATATCCTGTTTTTTTTCTTTCTTTATACAAGAGACATTTTCAGTTAAAATATTTAATCTGTACTTGCTAAGAGAATCTCATATGGTGTATCTTTAGGTTCCCTCCATAAATTCTGCCCACAACTAAATCCAAATGCCTATATCCTATTGAGACACAGATATCATTTCTGGTTTCTTATGTAAAGAAGAAGGTAGTGACATATATAAAATTATGTATTCTTTCTCATTTTGATCATCTAACCACTCAATTCTTTGCCAGACTTTATTCCTTCCATATCTTACCTCTCACGCCATCTTATTGGCCATCATGCCCTTAATTGTCAAATTCCCTGTTTGCCACTCCACAGTGCAGTTGGCTATTTGGGTGGCTGAAAGGATGAAGTTTTTATTTTGGGGTGAGGGGAGTAGAACTTTTGTGTATAAAGGAAACACAGAACTAAACACCAAATGACCCAAAGAGGTAAATAACTATTTTGTCTCTCCAAACAAGGATACATATTAAGAACCACCTTTTATTCTTGATATTGCTATTTTTTGCCTGTAAAAATATATTAAAAAACTAGAAATATAATAAATTCTGGCAAATGGAAACATGGTATGGGGGAACAGAATATGCTTCACTGTTTAAAGGAGTTATGGTATGTGATTTTCTTATCAGAATTTTATACTAAGGTTCTATTCTTTAATTACTCGTGTGCATGTAACACTCTCAATTGAACTTGGTCCAATCCATCACATGTTCAGTGTTCAGTCATCAAATGTGTATATCACAATTCTTTCTAAATATGCTTTCCATCAGGGGCCTTAAAATATCACTGGGTAAATAGAGCCTATAGCCTGGATATATGGGAAAAAAAAGCAAAACATATGGGTTAATAGATTCTATAGTGCAGCTGAAAGCACTCTGACGAAGCATACAGCATTGTACAATTCAAATCAGTATTGTCATGACATAATAAATTATACACTAAAAGCAAGCTGTACTTTAAAGAATCAGAAAGGAGAAACGAAAGTGATTTAGGTGACAGTAAGTTTAGATTCATTTTCCTTGAATAGGAAAAAAAAATGTTTTGATTTCAACTCTAAAGGCTATGCTGGACATGGATGATTAGAAGTAGGATAAGCTGATCTTTGTCTTAGGTTGGATTCCCCTGGAAGTGACCCCTCAGCCAATGATTCAAGTGTGCAGGGTTTATCTGGGAGGTGCCAGAGTGGGAAATAATGTGGAGAAGAGAAGCTATAAGCCCGAGAGGCTACTAGAATTTAATTCTACCAGGGAACTCAAGGAAACATGCTTCAGAATGATCCCATCCACAAAGCTAAGGAGATAGATTATTTATAGATTAGCTGCCAGTGTCATTGGTTGAAGACTATTGGTGAGGGTGTTAATTCTTGGGCAGTTCTGACCAAACACAGAGTAGCCTTCTAGAATTCCAGGGGAAAAAAAACACCTCAGACACTGAAATTTTTTATATAACGCATTAAAAAACAACAAACCATAATTAGGAAATAATGATGCATTGACAAATTGAGATGAAATTCTTTATTCACTTAAAGATACCATGGATAAGGAGGAAACAGAAACTTAGGATAATTTATCTGAAGTCCTGAGCAGGTGATAAGAATGCCTACTGAAGGGTGCCTGGGTGGCTCAGTCAGTTAAGCCTCTGACTTTGGCTTAGGTCATGATCTCATAGTTGGTGAGTTTGAGCCCCACATCTGGCTCTGTCCTGACAGCTCAGGGCCTGGAGCCTGCTTTGGATTCTGTGTCTCCCTCTTTCTCTGCCCCTCCCCCATTCTCTCTCTCTCTCTCTCTCTCTCTCTCTCTCAAAAATAAGTATTAAAAAATTCTTTGAAAAAAAGAATGCCTACTGAAATAGTCAATGAGTTCTTCTCATTGACTCTGAAATGAGAAAAGGGGGAGGTTACATCAACTATTGAAGGAATTGGTTGAGAATGCATGTTTAGTATAAAATCATGTTTAATAGCATGAGTTTTGACTTCAAACAGGCAGGGAGTAAAGTCCTGGGCTATTCCTTACTAGCTGTGAGAGCTTGAGAAATTTACTTCATCTTCCCAGCTGAAAGTAGAAAGCAGCTACTACATACTGTATCTAAATATTTATGGGGCACCTGGGTGGCTCAGTTGGTTAAGCGTCTGACTTCGGCTCAGGTCATGATCTCACAGTTCATGGGTTCGAGCCCCGTGTCAGGCTCTGTGCTGACAGCTCAGAACCTGGAGCCTGCTTCAGATTCTGTGTCTCCCTCTCTCTCTCTGCCCCTCCTCTGCTTGCACTCTGTCTCTGTCTCACAAAAATAAAATAAAGACATAAATAAAGAAAAATAAATATTTAATGTTCTCAGTATCCGTAATAGTGTACAGCTCATGAGTAAAGTAATACAGTGTGGCACAGTGGCACATACTGTTAGCTTTTAGTTGTTTGTTTTTTTCCTGTGTCTTTCATTGTTCTTTTTCTATTTCTCCCTCATTTTTTCTTTCAGCCTGTAGGTCACTGTGCCAGGAGATAGAAATCCAGTGGGGATCAATTCCCCAAGGAATTTGAGTCTAAAATTTTGGACATTTAATAACACTACCAATCATAGGTAGCAATAAATGTTCAGTAATGTCTACTTTGGCAAAAATAATACTAAGCACATGTAGAAAGTATGAATTTCACAGATTGTAAAAACCTGTAGAAATAACTTCTCAAGCCTGTAATTATGCCAATGACAAAAACCTCATCTTGTCAATTCAGAGTAAACTCCATCATTTCTGTCTCATGGCAATCTCTTTGAGAAAAAAAAATCTATGAACTAGAGAGTTATCTTCTTCCCCCTTTCTTCTTCCTTTCTCTTCTGGAATGAGATAAGTTCCAAGGCAGTAGGTTAGATAAGAGTTATAACTGTAGTATAATCTTTCCCAAGTTGGCTTCTTCTGTGATATAAGAACAGCAATAACAATTAAAATAATAACTATAATATTAACTGTTTACTGAACATCTATTACGTTTCAATTGCTATTATAAATTATGTGTATTTTTATTTTTGCTCTAATGCACTGAGGTCTGGATACTGTAATTCCCCGTTTTACTGAAGAAGAATCCCCACTGATCATCAGCCTCTACTTAGATTGCTTCTACATGGAATGTCTATGTCTCTCTCGGCTTCCCAGGCACCAGGCCCACACATGTCTTTCTCTGTCTTTTATACTTTAACCCTAAAGACTTTCCAAGTCTGTTGGCCTGCTCTCAGATACTTCTGCATCATCTAAAAGCATAGGGAATTTTGGGTGTTATCCCACATCACGCTGACCTATATGAGACTCTATGAGGCAGCAGCTAGCCATCATGCTGTGTAATTGTTTCTCTCCCTGGAGGTACTATGCCAGCATCAAGATGTATGACTTTCCTTAGCGACAATTTCTAATTTTAACGAGGAGGTTAATACCTCCTTATTTCCACAGTGATGACTCTAACATTTGGAATCTATGCAAATAAGGGATTAGTGACTCGGAAATGGACATTACCCAGATAGAAAGACCATCCTCCTCTTTGCCTAACTCTGATATGAATGGATGTTTTTTGGGAACATAAGGCCTTTACATTTCTAGATCAGGACCCATTTTCCTTTATTTCTAAAGACACAGGACTTGAGTGTCCACAGGAGGGCTCTGCTCTGTCTTTTCTCAGAGTAATTCTACTTCCCAAGGGAGAAGGAGAATACAGAGAGCATGGTCACTAAAGAATGATTTTGAATTGGCAATACAGGGAAGAAAACAGAATTCATTGGATTAAAATTTCAGTGAAAATGTGAATTAGGAATGGGTTTTATAAAGGAAAGACTGTCAGTTACACTAAAAAACTAATAAGCTGATTTCCATCCACTGGGACAAAGGAGAAGGAAAGTAAAATGAATCACCATTTTCTACTATAACAATGACAGTTGGAAGACTGTTATGACTCTTCCGATGATAATAATTTCCATTTCGATAGGCTCTTTTTTCAAGACATCTAAAGTATTTTACAAGTGATTTTTGCCATCCATCCTCATGTCTCAAAAAGGAAAGATACAAATACTTGCATCCTCATTTCATAGGCAGCAAATGCTTCTGAAGGATTCTGAATACACTGTCCTTATGCCAAAGAAATTTTTAATAAGGTATGCTGTGAAAACTGAAGCATTCAGTCATATCTGGGAAGAAAAAAAGGCAGAAATATAATATTTGAACACAAAATCCCCTACAAGTTCTTATTATCTTCTTATAACCCATATTTTGAAAAGAAGAAAATTGAAGGGTAAAATATTTTCTGCATGTATTGTGATTTTGATTAATACCAATTTTAGTCCTTTAACATTTAGACTTTATATATTTCTCTGATTTAGATGTTGTCCTTTCTTCCCTGATATCATGATATTTGTTATCTTCTTATTTAAGCCAACATCTAGGATGAGATGAGAATGTATTAGATGCTCTGTAATGTTGTATTTACTTAGCGAGTATGCATAATCTCAGGTGTGGAATAAAGATCCTTAGAATCATTCAACACAAGAAAGGAATTAAAGAATATACCCATTAAGAAAAAAGAAACTATCCTGTAAATGGTGACGATTTCCTTGATTCTTCTCTTTCCTTCTAATTTAGAATATAATTGTACAGCGGTCTTGTCTTTATCTTCCAGTTTTTCACTCATTAAAAAAGAAGGGTTTCTGGTAATTATGTATGGCAGGCAGAATAATGGCTATCCAAAGATGTCCACATCCTAACCCCTGTAACCTTTGAAAATGTTATGTTACATGGAAAGGGGGAAATAAGGTTGCAGATGAAATGAGGGTTGCTAATCAGCTTACCTTGAAATAGGGAAAATATTCTGGGTCCAATTGGATGGGTCCAATATAATCAAAAGGGCTCTCTTAATACAGAAGAGAAGGCAGAAGAGTCTGTAGCAGCCTAATGCGATCTGTAAAAGACTCGACTGGCCATTGCTATCTCTGGCTTTCCCTGAACCAAGAAATGTGGGCAGCCTCCAGTAGCTGGAAAAGACACAAAAATGGATTAATCCCTAGAGCCTCAGAAAGTAATGCAGCCCTGCCGACACCTTAATTTTAGCCCTCTGAGGCTCATTTCAGATTTCTGACCTCTGGAAGTGTAAGTTTATGCATTTCTGTTGTTTTAGGCAACTAAGTTTGTGGCAATATGCTACAGATGCAATAGAAAGCTAATATAATATGTAATGCACATTCAGTCAATAATTGAATTAATGAATGAACCAACTAGAGTAAATCAAATCCTTTCATTTACTGATAATCAAAAATCGGAAAATGAGCTGGGAGAACTCGAGTTCATGTACTACTTTCATGTTCATATACAAAAATAGAATTAAAAATCATGACACTAGCAATGCCTGTGCACATCATTTTAATCCTAGTTTCATGCCTTATATCTGTGAGGAAGAGCATGGTGTTGGAAAAGGAATAAGTAGTTGCTTGTAAGATATCACAAAGGAAATGCTGGATTTGCCCCAGTTTTACAATATAGTTATGCTAACTTATAAGTTATGCTTATCCTGTGCTTACTATGTGCATTGTTTTATATATATATATATATAACATATGTATAACATATACATTAGCTAGTTTAATCCTCACAATATATACGTAGTATATATGTATATATTGTATATATTTATTATACATATACTATATATATATATATACACACACACTATATATATATTAGCTAGTTTAATCCTCACAACAATCCTCTGAGATTGTCTTCATTATCTCCATTTTATGGATGGGTAGTAGAAATAAGGAGAGGTAAAGTAGCTTGTTCATGGTCACACATCTAGGAAGTAGCCAAATCAGGACTTAAAGTTTTAATCATTAAAATATATTCCATCCAAAAAATTGCTCTTTCACTTCCCAGTGCCACTTTTAATACATTTAATATGTTTTATTGGCCCATGTGAAAGGCAGGGCTAAGGTGTTCTAGAGTGAGAAAACTGTACAAGAATGAGGGCCAAGTGAAGGTCAGAGATGTACTTTACTGTGGTTCTTGTCTGAGGCACATGAAATACTGCAGTGAAAAACAAAACTAGAAGGATATTTTGGACTGGTGTTTGGAAGTTTCTGGACTCTAGCATAAGAAATAAAATTTTATTCAGCCATCAGTAGAAAATGCTAGTGTTTTTAGTTGTTGTGGTGGTGGTTGTAGTTTGGTTGGTGTTCTAGTGTTTTTGTTTTTGCTATTTAAGCACAGAAATGAAGCATTCAGATTTTTCATGTTAGGAAGGGTAAATGTATATTGGCTCATGTCAAAGGTGATGACAGTAGAGGCAATGAGGCATGGAGTTCAGCGGGGAGATCACTGTCATCCCACAAATAAAGAGTACTGGGGATCTGAGGAAATGGATGGACTGCTGGAATGGAACAGATGGAAGAAATGGAAGAATATTACCTTGATGGGATTGGTTGCGAGTCTCTCAGAAGGTGGGAGGAACAAGCTTGAATGGCTTTGAGCATTTGAGCCTGGAGGACAGACTTGTATTTAGTTTACATTTGAAAGAGAGGATAATGAATTTGGTTTGAGGAAATACCACTGAAACTGAAGGAATTATATACAGCTGAGGTATTTAGCCCAAGGAGTAATAAGTGCCTAACGTGCTTGGCTTTCAGATATTTTGCAAACTCCTTCCATAAGACCTCCATTGTGAAGCTACTAATCTAAATTTCACTGAACACAGTAATAATTGTATCATATTTAAAAATCCCATGGTCTCACTTTGATTCTTAAATATGCTGTCAATAATTCCTGAGCCCTACTGCCCTGCTACCTGTTCACAACCTCACTTTCCATTTGGTGGTTGCTCCACCTGCTGAGATGAGAACCTCCTGCTAGAAATAGACATTTTAGAAATTAGTAGCATCCCGATGGTGTAACCAGATGCAACCCAATAATATGCACCAGGACTAGACTTCACCATCCTTAGAGATCAGCCAGTGTGTTTGAAGATTAGTGTGTCAACTATGCTACACAAATCATACTTCTTTCCCCCTGCTACAGATTCCCTAGACCCAGTAGGCCATTAAAATATTGCTTTTCTACCACCCTGACATTAAAACCAATGGACCTTCTGTGTTTTACTCTGGGGACGTAGGTGCTTCAAACACAGAAGTAAGGGCTCTATATACCAGCTCAGCTTACACACTGCCCTGCTTCTTCACTGCTTATATCAAACTCCTAAGCTATGAATATTTGTAATGTTGCCTGACAATCTTCTTTCAATTGACTTCCCATTTCTATGTAGTTTAAAAATTCATCATACTTGAAAGTCATAATGGATGTGCAAATTCTCATTTTTGTTAGAATCCATCATAATGCCTCACAATCCATTGCAACAATTACATTCAGTCATTATAGGAAAACTCACAAAGTTTATTACAATAATGTTAAATACAATTTCCCCATTGGTCTTTAACCAAAGCAGTTTTTTTTCTTTTTTTTTTCTTTTTTATGTTGAGAGTATAGTTTTATAAAACTTCCTTTTAGATATAGGAAATTTCCAAGTGAGTCTTTGGTTATTTGCATGTTCCTTGATTGCAACTGTTCCATCTCCAAGAGAATTAATCTCTTTCTCTTTTCTTCTTCCATTAGCCCTTCTACATATTTCTACTCTTATACTGATAATGCCTATGTTTTTATTTCCATACATTTTTAATCCTCCTACTGAACTATAAGATCACTGCGGGGGGGGGTGGGGTGGGGTGGGTTGTGGTTTGGTCCATGAATATCAGAATCAGAAAAAGCTGGTTTTGTCTCCAGGTTCTGTCAGATGACTTGATACATGACCAAATCTCTCTGATCTTCATTTTCCTCATCTGAAATATCAGACTGATCACAACATCCTATTTCTTATATACATTAGAAGGGTGTTATGTGAAAAGGAGTATGCTTTGTAAGCCGATGGTGCCCTAGAGGTACAGGCCTGATTTTTACCTGCTAGCCTATTTCCATCCTTCAGTGTAGACTTCTTGGCCCATCCTGCCTCAGAGTTGCCCAGTTTTAACATTTGTGTCTCTAGTATGAAATAAGAGATTGACAAAAACAAATACTCACATTTTCTCACACACACACACACACACACACACACAGATAACTGTTGCCTGTAGTGTCCTTGAACAGAAAAAAATGATATAAATAGCTGCTGTATGCAAGAACAGTGATCCACACCACTGTCAGACCCTTCCCAAAGTCCACTGGGAAATTAGACCTTATCAGTGTCAAGCATCAATTCACAATCACCACAACAAAGTGGCAGAAGTTGCTAGAGTGACACGCTCTGCTGCTGAGGCCAAGACTCTGTCACAAAGAAATGAAGAAGGACAATTATCCTGAGAGTTAAGTCTGTGTAGACAGCCACCTTACATCATTCAGGACCAAAATTTTCACATTGTTAGAGCTCCCCCATGACTATCCCCAACTACTGCCATATGACTCCCTATAGTTCGCATTACTTTTTACAGAATAAACTGGATCTGAACTTGGAGCGTAAAGAGGGAGAAGGGCCACCAAATTACCAATTACACTTGGTAAATCTTGACAGCTTCAGGCAACCTGAGAAGCCCTGAGCTGTTTTCCCCCTGGGGCCCCCCTCAAAAATGACACATGTATCTCATGAAGATATCCTAGCAGGTAGCATTTGAAAATAAATAAGTCTCACTATAGAACACTGTCAGGTAATAAGTATCGAGTGGCTTTGGCGACTAAAGACACCACCCTCTTGGGAATATGTTAATCTGCTTGAGTCTGCCAGGAGGGAGGATGAACTGGCAGATGAAAGTCTGAGGCTGTCACTGCCTACAGGGAAGTGATGGGTGAACATCAAACTTCCATTCAGGTGAACATCTCCACGCCTGGGTAGGAATTTCACTGTCGGGATCAGTTGATTGGGAGGGGTCCGGAGGAGAGGAAACTCACCGACAGAGTTGTGCTACCCACACCTCAACAGGGAACTTGACTTTAAGGATAGTAGTGAATTTTCATAAAGGGCGAATAGCAAAACTAAGTGCTGAGTTCAGAGCTCTACACAAGATAGACTCTCAATAAATGTTAATGATAACAGGAAATATGCTTCTGTGCCTTATGAATTCTGGCCACAAATTAGTGCAATACACTGGCAAATAATACCACTGAGATGAGTATGCTTAGAAACAAGAGGAAATGTTCATATTTAAACTAAATGCCTATCACAGTATAATGTTTAATATTCAAGGTCGAAGAGGTCAGATTGTGAAGGCACTGTCATTAGGACAAGCCTTTTTGCTTTACATAAAAATCCAGGCAAGAGTTTTACCTAAAGTCATTTCTACTCCATTTCTGAAAATGTCTTCCTAATATTCAGTGAGTTAGTTGGTTCACATTCAAGTTTTACAAATTCAAATCTTAAGGAAAATGGTAACACGCAAATCAGGTTTTAATTTATCACAGGACGGATCGATGGGATTGTTGAGAGATTTTAAACTCTTAAATATTCACTTCTTAACAGTATCTTCCCTCTATTCAATGCTACATTGGCTGCCAGTTACAGAACCTTACACCATCTCCACCACAAAAATTAACAATAAACATGTTTGGATTGTTTTCTATCCTAGACCCTGTATCCTGCATTTTAAAGATATTATGCCATCTCATCCTTACATTGACCAAATGAAATTGGTGTCATCATTTCCATAGTATAGAAAGTAAACAGGCTTAGACTGCTTAAATAACATAACCATGGTTACAGACAACAGGTTACCTTCCTTCAGACAAGATACAATCTATGAAAACCATTGATCAAACAGGTTCAAAAGCAAATACTTTAACACAAATAACCTGTAGAGCTTTAGTTATGAAAACCATTGTGCTAAAAACCAAAGGCTAGGGTTGATGGTCATGGTGGAGGACACTTGTGGGGAAGAGCACTGGGTGTTATATGGAAACCAACTCGACAATAAACTATAAATTAAAAAAATAAACAGAAACTGAAGGAAAAAAAATCCAAAGGCTATATCATCAAATTTTTATTTACATTTTGTTCTCCCATTTCAAATGATCTCACTGAAGAACTACAGGTAAGTGAAGAAAGATCATCCCCCAGATATACCACTCACAGCACACGTGTTGCTGTTATAATCCTTGATTTTTCCAAGGCAGGTTCAATTCTGTATAGTGTGTCCTTTTGTCCCTGTGTTTGTCGGAGTATGCATCCCTGAGTTTTATTTGGCAAATACAGCCAATATATTTTTTATTTTTTTAGGTTTACTTGTTTATTTTGAGAGAGCATGAGAGAGAGAGAGAGGGAGAGAGAGAGAGAGAGAAAGAGACAGAGAGAGACTACGAATGAGGGAGAGATAGAGAGAAGAGAGAGAGAATCCCAAGCAGGCTCTGCACTGTCAGCACAGAGTCTAACATGGGGCTCGAACTCACAAACAATGAGAACATGACCTGAGTCAAAATCAAGAGTTGGACACTTAACTGACTGAGCCACCTAGGCACCCCACCAGTGTATTTTTAAGAGTACTGATATTATTTATTTAAAATGTATTTTTAAGTTAAACATAGCTATGTCTCTATATACAGAAATTAAGTAATATACACATGTGTGCAAATGCACATATTGAAGATAGACATGTCTATACTTAAAATAGTGAGCAGTAAATTTAGTTTTCTTATGTCTTGTAAAACTAAGCATGCATTTCAAGAAGTAAACAAAATACAACTTAACCTTAAGATATAACATAATCATACTTAAGAATGCAGTAAATCCCTTAAAAGCGTATATTGAAAAGAAATCAGTCTTATAATATGCTAATGATACCAGAGATATCTCTCATATTATAAATGTAAATTAGTTAGTATTCTTTTTTATGTTTGGGAAAATGTACTGAGTGTCCACAGGGAAAAAAAGACTGACAGCCTAAGAGAAGAGAACACGCTGGAGTGTGAAGTTCTTTAGCTTTTAAAAACCTTTGGTTCCCAATATTCCTCAAGAGGAGGACATGTCCCTGTTTTTCTTCCTCAAATCCTTTCTTCAGCACTCCATGAACATTGCTGCCTCTAAGAGATTAAATAGATTGGTCTGAACAAATGGAGAAACAATCTCTCCTCTCTCTCTTTCTCCCCCTCCTTCCCTCCCTCTTCCTCTTCTCTCCCTCTGTCATTCCCTCTTCCTCTTCTCTCCCTCTGTCATTCCCTCTTCCTCCCTCCCAAACCAAGCATACACATAGATGCACATTTATATATCCATGTACTCTAAAAGAAACATCAAACTAACACCTCTTTGTTCTAATGTTTTAAAAGTATATGTTTGTGGTATACAATCTAAAAAATGAAGGAAAAAAACAGAAGTCATCAGACATAACCCATAATCCCAATCCCAAAGAAATTAACTGGTAAAGCTCTGCTCTCTCTCTGTGTATATAGTTGCTTAGATTTTTATGCTATTACATCTAGACACATATTTTTAAATCCTGTTTGTGTTTAATAGAATTTTGAATGTCTAAGATAGAATGAGGAAAGAGATTTCTTCTTTTCTGTAGGAGATGGGATTGGTGCCAGGCAGAGTAAAGGACACATGGAGGAAAGAGCAGTAAAACATGCCTGGGTTTCACAGAAGAGGTGCTGTAAAACAAGAGTTAGAGACGGGACTAGGGCCTCTGAGCATGGCTGGCCAGACCATTTGCTGAAAGAAACAAAACGTTTCTGTGTACTAAGGAGCTGTACTTAAAGTTGAAGAATGTTTAAGTTCCCAGAGCGAGAAACAGCCATGTCTGAGAGAAAACCAAAACAACTATATCTATTTGGATATTAATTAGAATTACAATATAATAACAAAATTAATTAAATGTCACTTAGAAGTTTCTTCTGTTGTGCAATTGAAGAGAGAGAGAGAATCCTTGATAATTTAGCTGTTAATTCGGATGTAATATTTTATATTCTCTCAATAATGCTGAATTTATTAATGCATCTTATTATGCTCCTTGTAGTTCCCAAACAAAAAATCAGTATGTTACTTGGGGCAATAGTTGGTACCCCCAAGAACTTTAAAATAAGGGAAGCAAAATTGGCCTTTAGGTCCTAAACTATAAAATAAATACATAATTCACAGTAAAAAAATATGCACAGACATATGAAAGCATTAAAATGACTCCAGAGCTAGTATAATAGAATCATAGTCTGACTGAAGACTCATTTGTCTAGGGGAAAATGGGAGGAAGCAGCAGTCAGCAATAGGACCTAGGTAAAGGAGGGGTAAACTAGAAATGTTTATCTAAATCCACCCCTAGTGTGTAGGGTGCCCTGATTCAGGGATGTGATCTACTCTTCCTCATGTCAAAAATATCAACATTTTCTGTTCCCATGTTCACTAATTAAATTTCTGATTAGAATTTGACATCCCATGCAGCACTTTCATAATCAGAGACCGAGGTGGTCAGAGCACATACTCATGCAGGCTGTTTGGCAATTATTTTGCTGTCAATTATACTGACAGAAGATTAGAGGGTGCAAATATGCACACTTGTTTCTGTTCAACCTTGGGATGCTGTGTAGATAGTTTCATATCCTAGACAATGCAAATTTTGATAGTTATATATGTCTTGTCTAAAAATACATAGTACATGGTCTACGATGTCTCTTGGCCATTCAAGAATTCACATCTTCATGGCAACACCATGAACTTCCTGCAGCATCCGTCCATCTGGCAAGTCCACCAGATATATTTAAGTGGTACTGTGTTCAACCTGAAATTAGTGATTACGTGATAAAAAGAACAAGGAAGGAGAGGAAAGACAAAAGTTGATTCAGCTGAGACTGGTATCTCAAAGGAGAAAAGTCACATGTAAGAAATTAGCCAAAGCTAGGAAGATAAACAATGTAAGATTAGACACCAAGGTGATATAGAATTAATGGCCGTTCATATTTTACCGGCAGAGGATAGAGAAAATGAAAAGAAAGTCTGCTTCTGCTTGAGAGGGAGGGAAGGAAATGTCTAACATACCCACCCACATTTCTGCAATTAAGGGCAAAAACTAATGATCATTTTGGGCAGAAAGGACACTTGCGATGACAGTGTCCTAAGGCAAAAGGTTCCATGATATCCCTGATTTTCAAAGACCTTTTTGAACCTTCTAATTAGATGATGCTTCATTATGTTCAACATGCCTTTTTATATAATTTAATTCAGTAGAGTATGTGGATCCTAATTCATTAATAGCATTCCTCTGGCAATTTCATTTCCTATTATTATTCAAGCAAAATGCAATTTTTTAACCAGCAAAATTCATAGGATAATTTACCAATACCCATTTCTCCATAAAACCTATTTCCATGTAATGATATTTGCTGTGCTCTGTATTAGAGGGCTTTGCTAACCTCACTGATTCACTTATCATTTATAATAAGCATTTATTTAACACCTGCTATATGCATAGGCAAGGTAATACTGATGCACAATTCCTGGGACACCGCTGGCACCTCAGGATGTACATTGGAGTCGGGCAGTGTGAAATCTGCATGGCCATATATGGCAGCTCCATAGCTAGGCTTTACTGAAAGCTTTGGGCAGACAGCAACATGGCAGGCCTGATTCCTGCCCAAGAGACTCTAGCTCTGATGATGGTTATTTTCATGGTGGTTAATCACCATGATGGTTATTCCTCCATGACGGTTAATTTCATGGACTGAATGCTTGTGTCCTTCCAAAATATATTGCAATTTTAATCCCAAATGTGGTGGTGTTAGAAGGTGAGCCTTTGGGAGACAATTAGGCCATGGTGGTGGAGCCTTCATGAATGGGATTCATGCCCATATAAAAGATACCCCAGAGAACTCTCTTATTTCTTCTACCATGTGAGGGCATAATGAAAAGATGGTCATCTGTGAACTAGGAAGTGAACTCTCGCTAGACACCAAATGTGCCGCCATCGCGATCTTGGACTTCCGGTTTCCAGAACTGTGAGAAATAAATTTGTTGTTTATAAGCCACACAGTCTATGGTATTTTTTGTTTGTTTGTTTGTTATAGTAGCTTGAAATAAGACAGTTATTTTGAAAAGACTGCTGGTGAGAATCTGACTGGAGAGTGAGGAGGTAATACCACTCCTTTCTGCTACATGAAGACCAGCCCCCTAAAGGACTTATAATGTCCCAAGAACTTTGTAACTGTCATAGGAATGTTCTGCATTTCTTGAGTGGTAAGTGACATGACTTGTGGTGGGAGATAATTCCCAACTCCATTCCTAATTGGAGTTCAGCTATATCCAGACTTGTTTGATGGATTGAAGAACGTGAAATGACACTGGATTAGAATAAAAGACAATAAAGATTCTGTGTAAAAGTATGAGTGAGGGAGAAGCTGGCTGAGGTTTCGTACCTGGGGACCACTGGAGGGGGCAGTCCTAGAAGTCTTTATAGGAAGTAGTGACAGGTGAAAATCTATTTGCAAGGAGAGGCTAAGCTGTCACTTTCATGCAACTGAGTTTACATATCGAAGACAACTGCTTTTACACAAATGTTTATCAGCTGTGCTTGGCAGCACAAAGATTGAGATTATGGCTAGAAACTCCTCTTTCTCCATTTAACCTTGGCCTTGGTATCAGCAGAAAAAGAATGACAGAAAAAAGCCTGCCTAAAACCTACACAGTCTCGGGGGTCCTAGGGTACCGTCGAATTACACATTTGTATGGAATGGGGACCTACTTACTCTAAGATGTACCTCTCCATACCCTGTACCTCCTGTTGTCACAAGTGGTGACTCCAGCAGAATTGGCTTCCCAGATTCCAATGGCAACTGAAAGTCCAGCTGGGTTATGCCTATGGGAAGCAAAAGTGTGAGGCTGGAGGACAGAAGGAAGAGTGCAGTTGTTTTGCCCCTTGTTCTTTGCATTAAATGACATTTGTAGAATTGGCCACATCACCTCCTGGATCCATCTCCCAGTGGGAAGGCTTCTATGTTTCATAATGTCACTTTCTTGCTTTAGCCTATGGGTGATAGATAGCTTCTTTTTGATCTAACTAATCTCTGGGTTGCTTTACTGTTTCCACTTGGTTTCTCAGATTTGCTATTGTGTAATAAATTTCCTGAATTAAATTCTAACTACTGAAAATTTTCGATTGCTCTGATTAGACCCTAACTTGATGCTATTTGAAACTAATCTTTTTGATAGAGGCAAGTAGGGCCTCAACATCCGAAACTTGGGTGTTACTGTATGTTCAATTTGAATGGCAAATAAAACCTGGGACATACTGATTCTAGCACTATGTAATTTAGAGCAAGGGTGATTTTTAAATTCCCTGAAGTGATATCCTAGCGTTTTTTCTACTGAAGTTTATTTATTTTGGTGGAGGAGGGGCAGAAAGGAAGGGAGAAAGAGAATCGCAAGCAGGTTCCAGGTTGTCAGCACAGAGCCTGACTCAGGGCTCGAGCTCATGAACTCTGAGATCATGATCTGAGCAGAAATCAAGAGTCCAATGCTTAACCGACTGAGCCACCCAAGCACCCTAATGTCCTAGCTTTTATATGTGCTGAGAACTTGGATGTATTGCCAATTCAGGACCCTCAATGCTATTCTTTCTGTTCTCATTGTTGTTTATTTTGGGCTCCTATTGTTTCTGAGTTTTAAGGTTTTGAAACTGAAGGCAATCTTGAGAGGCTTTGGAAACCAATGAAAATTCCATTTCAGTATCCCCATTTTTGCTTAGGATGGTGACTCAAATGATACATGTCTTAACTCACTGGTCCTCCTTTTCATGAAAACATGGGAATCTGCAGTTAGATTATAAAGAAATAGTATGTTATGTTATTAAAAACTAGATACTATATTTATGAAACTATGAAGTATTCTATTATGGAAAAGGCGAACCTCTGGTAGCACACATACTTGAATACTTTTTATGAAAACTTAACATAGATCTAATTCGAACCATTGTTAGGAAAGAAACTGAGATGTGTTCTATTAATCATGAGAATATCTATCTCAACTGGAAACTTTAAATTTGTTTGCCCGTTTTCTCTTTTCCTTGAATGTTTTCTAGACATCAAAAACATTCTTCAAGAGTTACAACATTAGTAATTGACTTTTCACTAGGGAAATATGTCACAAACAGCTCAATTTTATGATGTTTCTACAAGTTTAGAAAAATCAAGTACACAGCTTCAAAGAGATAACAGTTAAAATAAAATTTCCTAGGGAGGCTTCCTTATTGATGGCCAGAGCTCTAAAGTTTTTGAGGTTCAATTCAGTGAAGTATCCACATGTTATAATAACCTTTAACTTGTCTGAATATGTTGCAACTGTAAATTGAATCTGAAAATATCCTCAGGATATTCTTTATGTTAAAACTTGCCTACTACTAGACTCTCTTGTTCCAAATCTGGAGAGTAGAAAAATATTACTCTGTTCTCCTCCTGTACTCTAGGTTCTGATAAGGTAATGCTGCACAATTTAAACTAAGTATCATATTTCCAAGTGTGGTGTTTAGGAGTATGATTCATGGTGTTATACTATGAATAGGTGAATGTTATAGATAAATAGGTGTTCAAAGAAATAGGAAGCAGGAAAAGTGAGTCTAAATATCAAATACGACCCAAATATATGATTATTAATTAAACATTGTATTCTAAGAGACGGAAGAAAGAGAATGACAGCAAGGATGATAAGGATTTAGGGGAAAACAGATTTGTAAATGAGTTGTTTTTGTTACAATGTGCTTTATATTCTATTCTGTAACAAATTGTATGCACATACTTCTAGGAGGGAAGAAGAATCAGAAATAGCTCTTATATTTCTCCCCATTTCTTTAAAAATATATTGGGTGCCTGGGTGGCTCAGTCAGTTATGCGTCCGACTTTGGCTCAGGTCATAATCTCACGGTTCGTGGGTTCAAGCCCTGTGTCAGGCTCTGTGCTGACAGCTAGCTCAGAGCCTGGAGCCTGTTTTCAGATTCTGTGTCTCCCTCTCTGTCTGACCCTCCCCTTCTCATGCTGTCTCTCTTTCTCTCAAAAATTAAAAAATAAAAAAATATATATATAAAACTATTTTTTTCATAAAATGAAGACAAGAAAAACAAGCAGTCTGTTCAATATACCGCAAAGATGGAAGCATTTATAGATTTTACTATCATTTCTTCTGATCGTGTTTCTAAAAAAAATGCTTCTGACTCTTGGAGGACTATTAGATCTCTGACAAGGTATTGGAAAGAAAACATATTTTGTCTTAAGCACAGTTTTTATAAATTTTCATATAAAGCAAGATCACATCTGAGGCTTTACAGAATAATAGGTGCTCACATCAAATATGAATTTCAAAATTGTGAAAACTAAGCAATTTTGTTTTAAAAGTAAGAAAATGGCTAACAATTATTGAGGGGGTAAAAGCAAGTGGTCCCCTTTGGCAAATAGAATGGCATTTATAGAGTGTATTATCTTAAAAGATAGGTTAGAAAAGATCAGAAGAAGACGTAGTGCTTTATATTCTCAGATTTGGATGGCAAAATTGTAGCAGGGTTACTTAGGAATAAATATATCAAATCCCAGCCTTCCCCCAGGAATTTTCTTAAAAATCCACATGGTATGATGCCTATTTAATTTTTAGGGAAGGAAAGGAATACAAATATCTATATTTTTGTCTACATATTTAGAAGCTTTTCCAATAAGGAATAAAGTATTTGGTTATGTGCCATATGTCTCTAGGGGAAAAAATTAGTAAAACAAATGAATTTTATGAGGAAAAGGCTGTAGGATTTAGTAGACATTTTTGCCACAGGCTTTGAAAATTACCTAGAAGTAGGCTATATATCATCGAGTTTTTTGAGGAAAATACTGGGAGACCTAGTAGACAATTTGCCACAAGCTTTATTAATTACTTAAAACCAGACCATGTATCATTTGTTGGAAGAGAAAGGAGTATGTAGAAGATAATACTTTGTCTTTTAAAAGGAGGCGACAAGCATAGCTCTTAACAGTTTTTCCTTCTGCTTCCTGCAGAATCTGGACTTCTTTCACTGTTAGCGAAAATTCTAGCTCAATTATGCTTCATTTGTGCAGCAACTTCTTTCCTTTCTCTCAGGAAAATTATCCAGTCAACATTCCCAGGCCTGATGCAAGGCACCTAAAATAGAGCACTTCTATTTGCTGAGCAAGATTATTGGTGACACTGCCAGCCTGCATGAGGCTTTTTGCAGTGACTGAAATTTACCCTCCATATGGAGGAGCTGTACTCACAGGTGTACCACTGGGTAAAAGGGCAGGAGCTGGGTATCAACTCCCCCCTGTCACCCCTCAGCTAAATACCCTGTGCAAAGCAAGACTGCAAAAACCAAGTGTGGCATCCAGAGTGACACAGTAAGCCCCAAAGGGGGGACATGGTAAATGTATCAGTCAGGGTAGGAAATGGGTAATTGGGGAGAGACTAATGGATTATTTACAGAGGCATAGAAAAGGGCTAACAAAAATCAATAGGAGTTGGCAAAGCACTTGGAGGCTAAGCCCCAAGGAACAAGGGGAAAGGATTCTCAGAACCTGGAAAGAGTTGTTGCTGTAGCCACAGCTGACCCATAAGGTAAGCTCAACCCTACAGGGGCTGTGACTCTGGAAAACAACAGCCACTGCCAACTCATGCCCTGCAGGAAGGGAATAGGTAAATAAATACCTGGACTTTTGTTTCCTCTCTCCTGTCTATCTCCTGTCTTCCTCCCATTGATGAAACCCAAACATAAGCCAGAATGCGAATGAGTCTGGTTGATACAGTCCAAACGGTCAGCCACTGGAAGCAAAGAATAGGGTTAAGAGTAGAAAATAGATCTGCTCAGGCAAATGAAAATACTCAGTAAAAGCTACTCATTCAAAGCTGTGTATCAGATAAGCCTATATCAGATCTTGCCTTGAGACAAATCAATCTCTATTTGCCTATCTAAAATAATTTATTTTCTGCTGTTCCCTATTATGGAGACATTTCCTGCCCCCAGTTACACCTTGGATCCTCATTCAAGAACTGAAGGTACTCTATATTTTCATTCCTTCTCCACTTCCCCTGGGACAGAGAAGACAGACCATCTTGTACTGTCAAGCGCTCTTCTTTTTCAGTTTGGTCTTCATTCTTCCTGATGACAAACGGGAGGCTTGCTTGGAGAATATATGGAAAAATCAAATATTTCATAATGTATGGGAAGAGCAACATTTATTGCCATCCTTTCCTGGGCATGCGCCTTTGTTCCTTCCGTTTCCTTTATGTGTGAAAATCAATGTGAACTTTGAGTTGAACTATCCATCAGGACATTTGATCTGGTTGAGCAGGGATTCAGATTTTGGTACCTTATACTGGGAGTATGACTTCACGTCTGTTCTCTATATAACCACTTTGATCCCTTATAGTTAGAAGAAGACTTCTAAAAACTATTAATTAATTAATGGTCAACTCTGAGACTCTGCCATAAACGACGGTGTCCTTGAACACAAGACAAAATTTACTATAGAGTCGGGCATGAGGTTCTCCTCTTTATCCTTTCATGGAATCAAGCATCTTGTTACCCTGAATATATGTGATTTTGAAAACAGAAACCACACCCTTTGCATAGAAATTGACGTTCCCTCAGGAATCTCTATCAGCATTGTTAGCATAAAGGCTCTTTCCTAGGGTTTGGTAGACACCAGCCATTGATACTTGAGAAATAGTGTGGAAGATGTATCTAATAGATTGACTTTTGAGCACAACATAGACCCTTTTTGAGGGTCTTGTTATATACTAAATTCCTGCTATGGTGGAGGAAGTACTCAGATTCATTTCAATTTTGGCATAATTATAATGTGACCTCACTAAGCAGTCACAGATGACCTAGTCGCTGAGATACTGAGTTAGAACTGTCTAATGGAAGATACAATTCTAACTAAGAAATGATGAATGATTGCCTTTCAAGATATGGCCCTTGAAAAGAATGAATCCCCTTATTACTAATTGTGCTATCTCAGGAGTAGAGTTAGCAGGGAAAATTACTCTTGATCACAGCTTGGAGATGCAGTTGGAGGAGTGAATAGATGACCTTTCTCTCAGTGTACTAGGTAGGCAGTTTTGGGGAAAAATTTAAAAAGTAGTTCTGACCAATAGCATAGGGGAAAAATGATAAAACAAAGCAATTGATTATAATCAGACTTTACCTTGTACCCATCATTGCTAACATGAGAGGCTTTTACTATATAGAGTTTTTCTACTAAGGACTAGGAATTTTACTGTTATTTCTATGCAAAACTCCAAATAACTCCAAAACACTTGACCCTCTCAGTCAGAAGTGACATGCATCAATTTTCCTCACTTCATTGGCCGGAAGTAATCACATAGCCTCTACCTAAAGACAGAACATCCTGGGAAATTCAGGAAACCAAATGGAATGGTTGAAGTGGTATGTCTTCCACAGAGATTGTTAAGGATGTGTTCACAACTAAGTTTGTTTGGATGAATAGTGGGTGAAGATGTGCTGGGAAATCTATCTTTTCAGGAATAGGAAAGCAATTACACCTTAGATTTGAATCCTTTCATGGATGGAATCTTTTTATTAGGCACAAGGAAAGGAGTGTAGCAAAAGACAGGTACAGAAGAAAACTGTTGTATACTACTTTGGCATAATGCCTATTTGGAATTTCTGATCTCTGTTATAGTCTAGCCTAACTTCCCCATGAGTCATTTCTCAAATATAAGATCCTAAGTATAATTTAGTTTAAATAGCTATTTTCAAGGATATATTATAGATTTTTCTTTAACAGAGGGACAGGTGTCTAAGCAATAGATCATAAAAGCCATCCAGTTGTCCTCAAACTGATAGACATGTTAAAGTGAACATGGTTTGTAGTTCTCTGGAAATTAGGACAAAACCAGCACTATATCTAATTCAGCACAACATGATTTTCTCCTCAAATTGAGTAGGCATATGGCTTTCCATTACAATTCAACAACCATGTCGAATCTTGAGATCTAATTGTAGCTCACACTCCATCTTTTGAAATGGTTGACTTGGGCAAGCAACCAACAACAGAAGCATCAGACAGGTGTTCCTGAATCGTCTGCTGGTTTCCATTTGGTTATTCTTGCAGACCCTTTGGCAAGGCTGTCTGCTGATAAACTCAAACCTGTTCATTGTTTGGGATTCATGGATCAGGAAATGAATACCTTAAAGTGAATAGTTTCATGTGCAGCTGACACCCAAGGATTTCTATTTACCTGTGAGACTGTGTGGGGCACCATTTGATTATAAAACATATGCTGAAACAGCAGGGTTTGAACTAAATACAAACAAAAATGTACCATTTGGCTTGAGCATATTGATAAACAAGAGCAAACTATGTTCCCAGTTGATATTTAGGTTACAAATGGACCAATTAAAATTCTGAGGGGTGTCTTTGGGAGTCAAAAAGGCCCAAAGTTATACTGATAGGAGGTAAATTAGCATGAAAGTGTGTGATGTGGAGGCAGACTTGAAAACTATCTTTTTTCAGTGAAATCAAATCCTTCATATGTGTCTGATCAGCATTAGTGTCCAGACTTGGGTCAAAATAACTTGGGTAATACCTGTTTTGTCAGTATGAAAATAATTGTAATAAAATATTTAGGGGTTGTATTGGAAGAAGAATGTTTAGCCTGTTCTGTCTATTAGCTTAAATTGTTTCATGAGTGAAGCTTTGCCAGTGTCTATAGGAAACAGGGTGTACTAAAACCCTGGACAGTTACTGAGAAGGTGGAAGGATTGGCCTCTCCTCCTAATAGATTGGCCTCTAATGCAGTGACACTCCATCTAACTTGCACTTTACAACCATCTGGAGCACTTTATAGTTCTGATGCCCAAGTCCCACTTCCCATCCTGGGTTTAATTTATCTGAAGTGATGGTATAAGCACAGGGATTTTGAAACCTCTCAAGATGATTCCAATGGACAGTTGCAGTTGAGAACCACAGTTCAGCCACCTATCATGGGAAACTCCCCCTCTGGGCTAATAAAACATCCTTAACCAATATGTGCTATCAAGGGCAGAAGCACCTGATAGATTCATTGTTTAACATGACTCTAAAAAATACTGCTTTATGAATGTGAAGAATTCAGTGGAGACCCAGAAAACAGGAACAAGAAAAAGTGAAAAGTACATAGAAAAGAAAGACCCCAGTTCTGAAATAAGTTTTGATCAATTTGATCTTTGGGATTTAGTTTTCTGACAAGAAGGTTCTAAGAAGTTTTCTAAGTATTTCTGTGCTGTTTGCAAAGGGTGAAAGATAAACCAGGTCACTATTTTCTTAGGTCTCAGTTTCCTCATGTTGAAAATAGGTTAATAGTTAAGAATATCATGAAATTCTGGGTACAAATTTCTGTGATTCAAAGGTAAACTTTGACTACTGCTTTATTTGGAGTCCCTCCCCCTTTCTTTTAACCAAAGTACAGCTCTTGCAAAAACTATTCATTTAGCCCTATAATTTGAAGTCCTATTTGGACCCAGGGAAATATGATGTGGACTGGAGTGTAGTTTGCATATAAGGTACTGTCTGGGCCTTTCCACTGGGAAGGATACACCTGGAAGTAAACACCTATTATCACAGTTGATGCTTCAGAATGGCCTCGGCCAGAATATATCTGTGTAGGAATTGCACAGGCCAAGGGAGGCAGAACGCATCTTTGAGATCACTGAAAAGGCAGCTGTATCATTCAGATAACTGATTACCAAATTATTTCAGTGGAATAAAAACAAACAAAACTAGATGTTGAAAAAATTTTATCTCCATACAATATTGGGATTTTTATTATACAACTAGAATTATCTAAAGAAAAGTCTTTAATTTCTGTTGGAAGACCCTAGTGGTGACATGTTTTATTAACATAATTTGTTTTTCCAAGTTTCAATATTTTTCAAAGCACTTATGAGAGTTCCTCACTAATTTTTTTGAAGAAAAAGTGATTTACCAATAGATAAGTGAGAAATGGATTGCTTATCAGAGATTTTAACTCATCCAGGTCTTTCTCACAATCTACCAATCTTTTCTTCAACCAGTCCAGTATTGATTGATAGAGCACAATCTATGAAAAGTACTTAGTGTCTTCTTTAATGGTTTACGTTTTGAATATGTGATATTACCTGTCCTATAAGATTTTACTCTATTAGACAAAACTGTCTTCTTTGGCATCTTTCACAGCCTATGATGAACAAGAGTACAAACCTTAGATGGCATGTAAATATCACAGTTGGTCCCTCTATTTCAATAAACTATTTCATAAAGAAAATCCAAAATTAATCTGGAGCCAAATGATCTTGGAGTATTTGGAGGTATGGATTGAAATTTGATCTCTGACCTCTTTCTTCCCACCTCACCTCCCCACCCCCAATTTTTTCAGTGTCAGAGTTGCTTTAGAGCTAACCTGAGAATTAATCTCTAAAGGAAAATGTAGAGAAGACAACATTTAGCCCAGGTGTTTTGAGAATTGAGAGGGTGTTGGGTTAGTGGGAAAGTCTAATTTGGGTTTTAATAATGACATTCCCAAGCAATTAGCTGAACACACAGGAGGAAATTAAGGAGGAGGTGGAGAAAGCACAGCAATTTATGAACAGCAGCATAACAGGCAGCTAAATGGGACTCAATTTCGTTCAACCAGAGGTAAGGCACCCAGGAGAATTAGGCTAAAATGTTGCCTTTCTTTGGCTAGTAAAGGATGGTTGCATAATCTCATGCAGATCTCATAAGGACTTTTCCTTTGTTGACACTGTGTTTGAACACTGAGAGCAGTGCATGCTTACTGTTCTGTGGCTTCCGTGCTCTTCTTAATGACTACAGTGTGCCTGCTTTTTGTTTTTGCCAGCAATCACTTAACATCAGTAGAATTATTGCATATACTTAAAAAAAAAAAAACTCATTGGTGGAAATTTTTTGCAGGAGCAGGACAGCAGTTTCCTGTTTCCACTGCTTCCATGCACAGTTAGTGAAATTTGCCCCCACTGAAAGACAGAATTTAACAATATATCAATGCAATTAGTGCTCTAAATGTTGCAGAGAAACCAATGAAAAGCTTGCAAGGTATTGACTATTGGAGTAAACTGTTTGCTATAAGAGAATTGTACAGTGCAAGACATTTTAGGAAGGAAGTGTTGAAAAGAAAAAATCTGTCTTCATATATTCAGTTCTTCATGATTGCATATTGGAAGCACTTGGAGTATTTGGAGGTATGGATTGAAGTTGAGAGGATACAGTTGTCAAGAAAGATTATGATATCCACCTCCAATCCTGAAAGGATTGAAAAGGATATTGCCTTTCAAATCTATCTCTCTAATTTTGGAATGGATTTTTCAGTTGTTCTTTTAGAAAATCAGACTTTTAGTATGATAATTAGCTAGTTTACTTAACTGAAAAGCAAATATCTCTGTGATCACTCAGGCTGACAGAGAGAAAGAGAACTGGAGAGCTAATCCATATTCCAATGACTGCAGATGGTAACACCGTCA
This sequence comes from Cryptoprocta ferox, assembly GCA_028646485.1. Lineage (NCBI taxonomy): Eukaryota > Metazoa > Chordata > Mammalia > Carnivora > Eupleridae > Cryptoprocta > Cryptoprocta ferox. The sequence goes on along the minus strand of CM053566.1, from coordinate 56,196,368 downwards.
TAGATCTCATCTGTTCCTACAATGGAAATTTTCGTATTAATACCCAAACTTATGTCCATTTTAGATTGGTGGGTTTTATCTGGTTTTGTTTTATGTCACCACTCGTTTCCCACAGGGGTTGGTAGTTAAAACACTCTCCAGAGTAGATCATAGTTAATCTAAGTTTGTTCTTCCCTCCAGAGTTTTATAATTACAAAGTTACTGCACTTATGGCTATATACACTGCCTTGTGTTGTCTATTTCCAAAATAACACTGCTGTTTGTTTGTTTGTTTTATTTTTATAACCCAGAAACATGACACAATGTATAGAAAGACATTTAGCAAGATAACACTGATTGGTGGTGTTACAGTTAAAAAAAAGCAAAAACAGTATCCAGAGAGGGTGGTCATTTGGCAGTTTTGGCAAGAAGTTGTAAGGTCAACTGCAAAAGCAGTGATGACAGCAACTAGGTTGCCAAATTTTTCTTTTGGCTTGGGAACAAATTGTTTATGGCTGTCCACTCCTGATAGCCACCTTTGTTCTGAGAAACCTATTGAAAATTTGGGCAGTGGAAGGTTAGCTCATTGTCTCATTAAAAAAAAAAAATCAGCTTACCTGAACCATATTACTGGCACATTTGCTGCTGGTTTTCAGCTTCTGATGATTGATTTATTTGGGCTCCATGCATTAATTGAACATGTTTGAGTTCTGTCGTTCTGAATTTTGAGGCAGTACTAACATAGTACAATGTAGTAATATAGATAAAAAAATATTAAGACAATGAATATTTGTCCTTTGAAAATGTATAAAAAGGAGAAAAGTCTAATTTATTCTAAAAAGGATCCTATTATACTTTTCTAAATCTGATATCTCCATTAATATCTTTTTTGTTGTTTTTAAATGCTCTTTGATTAACTCATGGAAATGTGATATAAATTTGTAAGCATACAAGTGAGTTCAAACACAGTGGATTTCTTCACAGCAGTCAGTACCCCTTCTAGTCAATGTAATTTTGAGCAATTGGGTCCCTGATTAAAAGCCTAGTAGTGAGTGATTGTTTCCTCCAGTGTTTCTCTTTATTAAGAAATATTCTACTCTCCCCTTCTGTCCACAAGCACATAAAAAAAATGTCTCCTTGGTACTTTTTAGGAAGGAAGGAACTAGTCCCATTTTCTTCCATCAACCCCAGATCAAACATCCTTTAAAAGTATGAATGGCACTGTGTTTTCACATCTGCATTGTGGAGAAAACAGTCCAGGACCCATGACTAAGCTGATTGTTTTCCATTTTCAAAGATAGATTTGTGTTAAGGATCATGAACTGCACTCCAAAAGACACCCAAAAGTGGATCAGTAGATCCATCATAGAGCATTACTATGAAATCAGTTGAACATCCCTATGGATTTTGGGATCTCCTAATTTCGTGCAGGCAGGGACTCCGTTGAGAGTATTAGTCATTCTGCTTGGCTGAATAACTGTCTAACTTTATGAATTCTTCTGCTGGACTTAAATTTAAAGTTAAAAAAGAGAAAAAATACTGCAACACAACTGAGTTAATTTTTTCCCCTTTTTATTTTGTCATATCTGGGTAGTTTCTTTAAAAAGAGATAAATCAAACAAAAGTGTTCAAACTAAAGTGAGATAATTATTTTAAGCGTAAATTCATAACCAATGTCAAAGACCTTCAGTCAACAAGTTGTCGTGGCACAAGGCAGTCCATAAAATACAAAATATAGAAATTGTCTACCCTGGGGCACTTTACATTTTAAATGTCACCAGAAATTTAGTCCAATTATATAAAGTAAACTAATCTTTTGAGAAGCATGAAAAAACATTTGTTTTTTACTAACCAAATGCCTTAGCCTACTGTCATTTTTCTCCTTGCCAGCATTTTCAGTGATCTGATATTCGTACATTGTGACTATTTTGAATCTTATCTAAACTGTAGTGCTATTTAGATAAATAACAAACTTTTGGGACAGAGAAGATTTTTGTATCCATTTCCTGGAGAAATATGGTAAGATTAGTTGGAAGGTAAATATGATTTTATTGTGGTAGTTCAATTTTTTCCCCTAATGTTAAGTTTCTCAGTAATGCAACTTTGTTTTGTCATGGCAGACAAGTGACTCCAGAGTATAGCCGTCCCCCTAATTCTAAGGACAGTAGCCAAAAAGACCTTAAAATAACAGTTGAACAACAACAATAGGGAAAAAGGATCCAGCAGTTTTCTTCAAACCTGACATTTTGGACTAGGTCTATCAGTCTATGTAGTATAGAGTGGAGAGGAAAAAACTGATAATTCTGTCTTACAGTTGTATATAATATTATAAAATTAATTTATAGTATTCTTATTTAAATATTTTTAGGAACTTTTGGAAAAATCATTAGCAGGAGACTAAGATATATTAAGTAGTCCAGTTCACTAGTTGTGTAACATGTTAGGCAGGTATTATCAATTTAAATTTACAGGTGAGGAAACTGAGGAGCATAGGGAGGAAATTTCTTGCACAAGGCCGCAGGGACTATACACAGCAAACCAGGACTAGAATCCATGTCTTTTGGCTCCAAGTAATTTCTTTTTCAAGGAATTAAGGCTTCCTCAAATCAATACACTGATGTTAATGGACCATTAGCAAAGTGAGAACAATCATAGAAGTCCCTTCAAGAATCTCTGTTGATGGTAAGAGGCTGAAATCAAATGGGTTGACCATTAAGATGTTCCAGGGGAAACTCTTTGTGATATTGATTTTCAATTCTGTACTCTTTTCATAGTGACATTTGGCTATAAGATTTATGTGCTTAAAGAGCACAAGATGCATGTGCTCTCTGAGGAGAAGAGTTTCAATCTCATCATCAAAGCAGTATTTCCCAAGCTTCAACATGCTTAGGGCTTACCCAAGGGCCCTGTCAAAAGGTAGAATCTGATTCTGGGGCAGGACCCAGAAATCTCCATACTAAACAGGCACTCAAAGTACAACAGATGCAGGAGATTCAGACACCTCATCGTGTGTAAAACTGATCTATATATATCTTGAATTAGTTTAGGCTAATTATGTAAGTTAAATAATATAGTAAGTGAGGTAGGTGCATTATTAGGCACCATTGAAGATAAATAGCATGGTTTTATTTATCCACAAAATAGATTGTTAGAGGAGAGAGTCATTCCTCCACATGCCTGGACCAGCTAGCTTCCTTGCTGACCTAAAGGAACAGCTTTCAGATGAAGCTTGTAGCTAAATTTTCATGGCCTATCTAGTCCTTGGCCTCTCTGCTTTGCCTGCCAACAAAGGGGCCAATTAGTGAAGATGGTTTCAGTACTTTTTTCAGAGACAAATCCCTTCCCACTAGGGAATTTTATAAGCCCACCAACATACTTTGCATAACATGGAAAATCAGTTCTAGGAGGAGCTAAACATTCTGACTGTGGGCTAGAGGAAAATAAGACCATCAATCTTTGTAGATGAATGAAAATTTGGATCATTTGGGTAGGGTCTGGGGCACATTAGACTCAACGTTTTAAAAGGGTGGTTATGCAAAGAAGGCAGTTCTGTCTGTGTGTTTTAACTGTGATGGTAATGCTGAATTCTTACACTTTCTTTCACAGTGCATACAAATAATGTAATATGTATTTATTCCAGGCTGTTATGAAAACAATACAAAACTAAGAAATCTGGCTATGTAAAAGGGGAAACAAAATATAATCTTTTACTCTGAATTTTCAAAGCAGTCAGTATCTTATAAAATCTGTGTTATAGGAAGCTTTTAATCTATCACCCAATTCCTAAGTTTCCCATTGAAAATACATTTTTATTGAATTGCATTTAAATTATTTAGCCATTTTCATAGGCATAAGGTAATCAGATACATAATGTATCACATAGCTCTCCAAATGTCCCTGATGGATGCTGACTTTCTGCTAATTAAATCTACACCACTGTTAGGAGGGGAGAAGAGGGTTTGAGTTTTTCTTTCCTTTTTTTTTCCTTTTTCTTTTTTTTTTAAATTATGCTTGGTTCCTTTTCTTTAAAAGGAAAATTAAAGGTCAGCTGTTAATTAGCTACTTTTGAAAAGTATCCATTAATATTACATAAATTACTGCCTACAAATCCAATTAAATTCTTAGGTCATATTGGAACTAAATAGATGATTTAATTTTCAGGGCACATTATGAAATGAGGTCTATAGGAGAAATCGATACAGACACAGAAAAGGACTGAGGTGTGTGTGTGTGTATATACAGGTTTTCTATATGTTTTTTCAAGTGATAAATTCTATGATTAAATGGAAGTTTACTCATGTTCAGTTAACCCTCTGAATTACTTCTGAACAAAAAAAATTACCCAGTAGTACCTCAGTGGTATAAAATAAATAAGTAAATTAGTAGGGGATATGGGAAAAACAAATGCATAAAAATTTATAAATATTTACATTTGAGAGTAAGAAATGGGGTGTTCTGAATATTCGTTCACCAATCCATTAATTTAAGTCTTCAGAAAATATTCATTTACCTAAAATTTAGTATGTGTGATAGTAATGAATGATAATCAAATTCTAGCCATGTAGTAGAAAAACTGGATATTTAAAAGAAATACAGAATAAAAAAATTATCCCCTAAATTATCGTTAACTCAGCAATTTTCAATATTTATTTTGCCTCGTGGCTCCTACGATATTATGGCCTTAGAGTGTATGCTAGTTTTCTAGGGCTAGCATAACCAAATACTATAGACTGGGTGGCTTAACCAGTAATAATTTATGTTCTCACTGTTCTGTAAGCTAGAAGTCCAAGATCAAGGTGCCCATAGCTTTGTGTCTTCTGTGGCCTCTCTTCATGGGTTGCAGATGGCCAACCACTTACTATGTCCTATTATGGTCTTTTTCCTGTTCTTCTGCATCCCTGGTCTCCCCTGCGTGTCTTAATTTCCTCCTCTTATAAGGACATCAGTCAGGTCAGATTATGAACCACTCTAAAAATCTCACTGTAACATAATCACTTCTTTAAAGATCCTGTCTGCAAATAAGTTCATATTCTAAGGTATGGGCTTCAACATAAGTAAGTTAGGGCTTCAACATACGGATTTGATGTGGGGTACACAATTCAGCCTGTAACAGAAGAGTACCATGGTATATGAAAGAACACTACACTTCACTTACACTTATTACTTGGCCTAAGTAAGGAATAACTGTGAGAGGAGGCAGTATAACATCGTAGTTAACGTCATGGAGTTTTAATTCACAAGTAGGTTCAAATTCTAACTTCCCTTTTACTAGTTGAGAAAGCTAGAACATGTTTTTTAACTTTGTTTCAATTTCTTTATCTGAAAATAAGATATTTCTGAAGAATTGAGGGTTAAATAAAATGTTTAACACATTTAGAATGTTGCATGAAAAGGGTGCCTGGGTGACTCAGTCAGTTGAGTATCTGACTTTGTCTCTGGTTATGGTTTGTGAGAGTTCAAGTCCCGCCCCCCCCCGTAGCGCTCTCTGCTGTCAGCCCAGAGCCTGCTTCAGATCCTCTGTCCCTCTCTCTTGCAGTCCCTCCCCGGTGCATGGCTTTCAAAAATAAGCTTAAGGAAAACAAAACATTAAAAAATGATAAAAATTTTTTCAAAATAAGAATATTGCGTGAAAAAAGATGTGGCCAATAAATTGTGCTATTCTTTTCTTTTAATTTTTTAAAATATATATGTTTGAGATCAGAGAAACAGAGCACAAGTAGGGGAGGGGCAGAGAGCGAGGGAGACACAGAATCCCAAGCAGGCTCCAGGCTCAGAGCTGTCAGCAGGGAGCCCGATGGATGTGGGGCTTGAACTCACAAACCTTGAGATCATGACCTGAGCCGAAGTTGAACGCTTAACCAACTGAGCCACTCAGGTGCCCCTCCTCTATTCTTTTTTAAAAAACAGGTTTGTTGAGGTCTAATTTACATACCATAAAATTTATTCATAGTATATGTACAATTCAATGGTTTTTAATAAATTGCAAAGTTAGGCAACCATCACCACAATCCAGTTTTCTAAAATTTTCACCAGCCTCAGGAGATCTCATACTTTTTCAAAGTTGTGTCTTGTTCCCATTTCCAGCTCCAGGCAACCAATCATCTATCTTTTGTCTCTATAGATTTGTCTATTCTGGATGCTTCATATAAATGGATGCATACATTATATGTTCTTTTGCATCCAGCCATTTTTATTTAGCATAATGTATTTGAGATTTATCCATGTTGTAGCATGTATTAGTAGTTCTCTTTTTCTCAGAATAAAATTCCATTGTATGGATATATGATATTTTGTTTAATCATTCATCAGGTGATGGATATTGGGTTGTTTCTGCTTTTTTTTGGCTATTGTGAATAATATTACTATGAATGTTCCTGTACAAGTTTTTGTGTACCTATTTCTTTTCATTTTTCTTGGGCAGATTTCTAGAATAAAAGTGGTAGAGTTGTATAATAAAATGTTGCTTAAGGTTTAAATTTTTTCCAACTATTTTCCAATGTGACTGCACCATTTTACCTTTCCACCGGCAATACATGAGTGTTCTGGTTTCTCCACATCCTCCGCAATACTTGCTATGATCTGTGTCATAGCCATTCTAGTGAATGTAAAGTGGCATCTCAATGTGGTTTTAATTCTCATTTCCCTAAGGAGTAATGGTATTGAATATCTTTCAATGTTTTTTCTTATTCATATATGTCCTTTAGGAAAATTTCTATTCAAATCTTTTGCCATTTGAAAAAAAAATCAGGTAATTTGATTTTTATTGCTGAGCTGCAAGTGTTCTTCACCCTTCAAAATCTAGTTACAAATCCTTCATCAGATGTATGATTTGTAAGTATTTTCTCTCAGTTTGTGGTGTGTTTTTTTTCATAGTGGTGACTTTTGAAGTGCAAAGTGCTTAATTTGAGGAATTCGATTTGCTATTTTCTTTTCTGAACTCTGCTTTTGTTGCTGTATTTAAGAGATCTTTACTCAACCGAGGGTATGAAGATTTTCTCCTGTGTTGTCTTTGAAATTTTATAATTTTAGCTAATTCTTTAATATTTTTAGGTCTATAATCCATTTTGAATTAATATTTGTATAAGGTATGAGATAGGGATGTAAGTTCGTCTTTTCATGTGTGAATATCCAATGTCTCAGCACACAATATGTTGAAAAGATTATACTTTCTTCATGTAGTTACTTTGACACCTTTGTCAAAAGTCAACTGACCATAAATATGAGTTATTTTTAGACTCTGTTCTTTTCTATTGATCTATCTCTGTCATGCTAATAACACACTGTGTTGATTACTATAGCTTTATAAATTGATTTTAAAATCAGAAAGTATTAGTCCTCCAAATTTGTTGTTCAAAATTGTTTAGGTCATTCGGATTATTTACATTTCCATATAAATTTAGATTGGGTGGCCAATTTCTGCAAAAAAGCCTACTGAGATTTGATAGGGATTGTACTGAATCTGATTGATCAGCATGGGATGACTGCCATCTTAATGCTATCACCTCTTCCAAGCCATGAACATAGAATCCTATCCATTTCTTTATATCCTCTTTAATTTCTTCCCAGCAATGTTTTATACTTTTTAGTGTATAAGCCTTGCCCTTTCATTTCTTTTTAAAAATATTTTTAAATATTTTAATTAATATTGAATGTTTTGAGACAGACAGAGAGAGAGAGAGAGAGAGAGAGGGAGAATGAGAATGAGTGGGGAAGGAGCAGAGAGAGAAGGAGACACAGAATCTGAAGCAAGCTCCAGGGTCTGAGCTTTCAGCACAGAGCCTGATGTGGGGCTTGAACTCACAAACTGTGAGATCATGACCTGAGCTGAAGTTGGACACTTAACTGAATGAGCCATCCAGGTGCCCCTGCCCTTTCGTTTCTTAAATTTAATGCTAAGTATTTAATTTTGGGATGCTATTTTGACTGAAATTATTTTCCTAATTTCATTTTTGGATTGTTCATTGCTATGTATAGAAATACATTTTTTAAAAAATTGATCCTGTATTCTGACTGAATTCTTTTTCTTTCTTTCCTTTTTTTTGAGGGGGAGGGATTCTTTAAGATTTTCTCAGTATAAGGTTATATCTGTGAATAAAGACAGTTTTACTTCTTGTTTTCTATGTTGTTGCATTTTATTGCCTGAATGTACTGGCTGGAATTTCTAGTACAATGTTAAATAAAAGTAATGAGAACTGAAATCCTTGTATTGTTACTGATTTTAGGGGAAATATTCTCTTTTACCATTAAGTATAATCTTAGCTGCAAGGTTTTGTGAGTTTCTTTTATCAGGTTGAGGAAATTTCCTTCTATTCCTGATTTGTTGAGAGTTTTTATTATTAATGAGTGTTGGATTTTGTCAAAAGTTTTTCCCACATGTGGTTCTTATCCTTATTTTATTTCAACATATGGAAGCATTCCCTCACTAAAACATAGCAGCTCTTCTTTCTTCTTACTAAAGTTCAAGAATTTTTGTTGAATTAATGCTTCTCAACTCACTGTTTGCCCTTTGCCAGTGTCCAGAGTCCAGAAGTTGTTGTCTGGACCATTTTTTTTTTTTTTCTAGAGAGGATTTGCTGTGCTCATCACCCACCCATTTCAGAAGTCACCCCCTAACACCACATAGCTATTACTGCTGATCCAGTTCTTTAATTTCAGCCTTAACTTTTCCTCTTTGGTAAAATAGGATTACTCATTCTCCATTGGCTTGTTGGGAAAACTAGATATGTGATATAATTGAAAATGCTCATTTCTGGGGCGCCTGGGTGGCTCAGTTGATTGAGTGGCTGACTGTTGACTTTGGCTCAGGACATGATCTCAGGATTTGTGAGATCGAGCCCAGTGTCGGGCTCTGCAGTGACACTCCCCCCACTCAAAATAAATAAATAAACTTAAAAAAAAAGAAAGTGCTCATTGAAGCACCTACTACATAGTGTATTCAGTAAATATTAATTGCATTTGAAGATCAGGTGAATATAAGAGAGTAGAATCATTAAGAAGTGACTGAAAGTGTGGGATTTCAGTATAACTTAGGGAGCTCTGTGTACTCCGCAATTAAACTAAGAGAGGAAAGACCCAACTTATATTTGTTAATTCACCTTACCTCCTTGTTCTCTGGGATAGATACATTATTATCTTCTACTTCCTTATTATATTAGGGCTATCATGTGATAATCTGCCTTTCTTCTCATCTTAGAATATTTTACTTTGAGCTGCTCCTTAGTTAATAAGTGTAGGAATAATTTTGATATATATCTGATTTATTGAGACTTTGGAAAGGACAGGGGCAATGCCCTAGATACAAACTTACTATGATAAAGATCCATTTAAAAAATGTTATTTTATTGCTAAGAGCATGTTCTGTATATCACAAATATCTAACTAATATCAGTCAGCAGAAGGTAAAAACCCTAATAAGTCCAGATAAAGTCAAAATTTGCTGTTTTCAAGTTTGTTTCTGCCTCCTTTACCTTAACTTTTTGGTTGCTTACTGTAGGATATGCATTGTTACCGTATGTGTGGAACAATGGTGAACTTGCAGCGAATTAAGCAGCAAAGAAGGAAGGAACCAAACCTTTATATGAAAATTTTATATGAATTGAGCTAGGATTCAGCCCTATCTGCAAGATTCCACAGTTTTAACTGACTCTTGTGGGATCAACACAACACTGTGGAATTCTCTAAAATAGACTGTTCTCTACCTTCTTGCCTTAAATTGCTTATCAATACAATTCAGTAATCCTTCGTAATGACTTCTATTGGGGAAGATGTTATCCTGGCGGTGATGTTACATTTATTTCATACGGGCCTTGACTGTTTTGATCATGCTTACATATCTTGATCTGTTCTTTATTCCCTCTTCTCTGTTCTTTTTATAACTTTTCTCAACTTATTTTCTGTTGTTTCTCATATCTACTTTTCTTCTTTTTTTTCCCTATACCATCCTACTTTCTTCCTGTACCCATGCCTGTCTTTATTTCTTTTCCACAAAATGCCTCACTCACACTGGTTTCTATACCATTCCAAACATGTCCAAGTATATTGGGAGCAGTTTACACTCTCCAAATAATCCACTCAAAGAAGCAGTTAATGTTATCTTTCTAATAAACAATTTCAATTGCAGTAGCCATAAATATCTCAAAGATGATTCTCTCTACATTTTCATTAAAGCCAAGGCTTTGTTTGGTGTTTTGGTTTTAAACAAACGCTCGTCCCAGCAGTGCAGCTCACCAATATAGAACAGAATTACAATGTACTTCCAGCCAAATTCAGTTTATTGTCAATTTCAGTAGTGTTTCTTATGGTAGCAATTATTTTCTGAAAGCCTGCAAGCAAGCAGCAGAAAACTGAAATCATCAAAGAGTTTTTATCTGCAGCAATTCCAGAAATGGCAGGTAGCTGATAGTTTAAACTTTAGTTCTCTGCAGTGGAATAGTGCAAATAAGAGAATGCCATCTGCCTGCTCCTGGAGGCTTTCTGAAAAATATACCCAAGTTAATAAAGTTTTGGGGTGATATTCGATGACTTTGGTTAGTACTGCACTGAATGCTACGACATATCTATGACCCTTTGCTGTTCCCCTAGACACTCCTGAGACAAGTTTCACAAATTGGAGTGGTATTGCTTTTTTTAATATATAAATTAAACTTGAATTTTTATTTCAATTTTCTAATTACCTGGAGCAATATCTTCTAACCACAGTTCCTTGATTTAACCTGGAAAGTAGGATTTGTGTTGAGAGTTACATGACCAGGAACAAATATAAAAATGAGAAACCAGCTTTGGATTTATTCTTGAGAGAATGTTTAGGAGATTAGATCAATGGATGATTGTAAAGTGTCACCCAGTTTATTCTACCCATTGATGATAATTTATGTAACGCATGCTATAAAGCATGTAGACTGCTATTTTCTACAAATGTTCTAAAAGAAAAAGATTTTCCTTATTTCTTTAATCAAGAACTCAACAGATATCTATTGATCTTATTTGCTATGCTTTTGGAATACAGTAGTAAAGAAAGCCCTGAGGTTAAAACAGTGAATAAGATAGAAATGCTCTCTTGTAGCTTGTATTCCAACATAGACAAGTATTGATAGCACAGTTGTTTAAGTACAATTGTAATAAGTATACACAGAAGTCATGTATAGAATGCTAACAGGACATAAAACAAGGTGATATGGTCTGAATATTTGTGTCTCCCTTAAAAGTCATATGTTGAAATCCTAATACCCAATGTGATAGTGTTAGGAGACGGAGCCTTTGCTAAGAATAGGTTGTAAGGGTGGTGTGCTCATAAATGGCAATATTGCCCTTATAAAAGATTTATTGTTTAAACATTTATTTATTTATTTTGAGAGAGAAGAAGAAAGAAGAGAGAATCCCAAGCAGGCTCTGTACTATCAGCACAGAACCCAACACAGGGCTTGATCCCACTAACTGTGAGATCATGACCTGAGTCAAAATCAAGAGTCAGATGCTTAACCCACTGAGCCACCCAGGTGCCCCAGGAATATTGCCCTTATAAAAGAGGTCCAAGAACAACCTTGCCCCTTCCATTAAGTGAGGACCCAGTGAGAACTTGTCAGTCTACAAGCCTTCACCAGAACCCAACTGTGCTGGCACATTCATCTCTGACTTCCAGCCTCTAGAACTGTGAGAAATAAATTTTTGTTGTTTATGAGCTACCCAGTCTGTGGTGTTTTGTTGGGGCAACTCAGATGGACTAAAACACAAGGGAGCCTGTTCTTGTCTCCAGAAGTTTCCTTAAGGAAATTTGATGAATCATTAAAAGACAAATTAACTCCGTAAATGAGGAGAGTATGTGGATGGACGATCAGTCCAGGCAGAGTGGACAAAGTGAGCAAAGGTTCAGAAGCAGAAAGCAACACAGAATATTTGAAGACCAAAATGAAAGCCAGTGTAGTTAGAGCACAGAGTGATGGAAGAGTTGTTCAAGGTGAAGATGGTGAGGTAAGCAGGGGGAGGTTGTGCAGGGATTCGTAGGTCAAATATTTCAATCTGTATTTTAAGAACAATTAAAACATAGGATTTTAAGCAGGGGTGTAGCATGGTTTGTTATTTCAAAATAACTCCATCTGCAATGTAGAAAGTCAATCTTTGAGGCCAGTAGTGGATATTAGGAGGCCAGTGCTAACTTAACTCAGAGTGGCCATAGAGAGAAGATTTGGATGAAGTGTGTTTAAGAGTGTTTCAGATGGCAAAGTAACATGCATTGAAATGAACGGAATAGGGAGTGGAAGATGCCAAGACTGATTCATATGTCTGTAACGTGTATAATTGGAGGTAGCCAGGTTGTGAATTACTAGAGAGATTAAGCAGACATTTGGCAATACATAAACTTCAAATTGAGAAATGAACTAGGCTGGTGGAAAATGTTGGAGATGATCACCCATGTGACTATTGAGGCCATAGGTGAAATTACAGAAGGAGAGAGTATGGAATAGCAAGAAAAGACCAGGGCTCTAGTCTATGCAAACTCTAATATTTAAAATTTGGTGAGGGTGATGAACAGGAAAGGATATATTGGCAGAGATGTAGAAGAAGAAATAGGATAATATGATTGCCAGGAAGTCAAGACACACACCGTTCTGTGAACATGGAATCGGCGTCAGTCATATGCTGCCAAGAAGTTAGAATATCTTTTTGTGGGACGTGTACATGGTTTTAATCAACCTCTTTTCACTTGCTCTACCCTGAAATTAAAGGGGACATAGAAATCGCTTACTTTTATTATTGACTATGGGCATTTTATCTCTTTTAGGTTGAGAATGGAGTCAGAGTACTGTCTCACTATAAGAAAAATCTCTCCTTTATGTAAAGAGGAAACGTAAATTTAAGCATAGTGTTCAGGTGAACAGGGGCAGTGTGACTGAATCCAGAGGCTTCAAATCTACCTCTTTCTTATTAACATTTTATTTACAGTTTCATTTTCTATAAATATTATGGAAAGAATAAGGGTCACAGTAATCCATAGCTTAGACCCTACTGGAAATGCTTCTATAAAATAGATAATCCTCAGGGTTTGAGGGATCAAGGCTTTGTTTTAATCAGATATTTTTAGTAAGGTGAACTGGATTTTTATGATATGTTAGTATTAGTGAAATGTGTGTGATATAATCAAACACTCAGTACTTGTATTGACACTAGTTTCTCTTGGAAGAATTTGTGTTACTCTAAAATGTTTACTCTTGTTACCTAAGTTTGATTGCAGTGGAGTCTACTTGGCTTATACACATGACCTAATGATAACTATAAGAATTATTTTAGATTAAACCTTTATTTTGATAATGAAAATTATCTTTATTAAATGATATTTGTTATGATAATAAAATTATAGTTCTGTGAATACTATAGATTTTATTAAAATAATGTAGATTCACCCATATTCACAATGACAAAAAGTATATACTTATATATAATTTTATGTTACAAGAATAATATATCTCAATTTAAAAATACATATGAATCAAATATGTATTTATATACTTATGTATTTTCTATAGATATATATAAATGAAGGTTTTTTATTTGAGAATTATTCACATAATATAAAATTCACCATTTGAAAGTGGATATTTCAATGAGATTTTGACTGTCAAATCTTTTACTGGAGATTTGTTGAAATCTTTAGGTAAATGGGACTAACAGAAAAGTTAGTATCTTGGTCTTTACATCTTGTTTGCTCTGATTCTGATCCTCTTCATTCTCCTTCCCAGGTTAACGTACTCTACCAACCTAATTGGTTTTATCAGATGCTTATACAGAATCTCAGTTCTTTCTTTGTGATTATTGAAAATTCATACTCTGGATTTCCATCAGTTTTCTTAAAAGCACTAGTATAGCTGTACTAGTATAATACTGAGAGGGATCTAGCCACTCATATACTTTGAAGGTCTTAATTCTCAATAAATATGTGATGTTAATTATCATTGGATATTGAAATGATATCCCTGATCCACAAATCATCCAATGATGGAAAGTGAAAACTATATATTGTTTTCTAACAATAGTATACTTACTCTTAGGAAGAGGGAAATGCAATCCATGGCTGTGCCGAAGAGATTAACTGTTACTTTCTGTGTCACTCTATCAAATCTTCACATCTTACTAAAGCTACTTGGGATGTTTACTATATAACTGTTTCCTAGCCATTATATGCAAACTACATTCAAAAAAGTGTTTGAGTTTACGTTCCACATTTTGGACTAGATAGCCAAGGAAATTAAACAATGGCTATCTTTAATGAAATTATAATAAAGTTCTCATCTGCTAGTTATATTTCAGAGTATAGGTAGGAAACTTCACAAAATAATTAGAATTTTGAACTTTTGAAACTTCTTTTCTATGAAAATATTGGTTGACTTTTTTGACAGGATTTATAGGCTCGTTTCCATGAAGGACATAGAAGTACATTCACCTATCTTCATAGATCTCTCCTTAATCTTTAGGATCCTTTCAGACATTGAGGTAGATCTAACACATTTTGAATGGGCTTTTGCTAAAGGATTTCTGGTAGTCACTGAAGAACAGATTCTGCTTTCTAACAAAATTCCACTGTGTATGAGGATTTGAAAGAGACTTAGTATAATGTGGCTTCTTGTATAGAAATGACAGATGGCATTTTATATTCAATTATTTAAAATTTTATGGTATTTAGTTTCAAATATTTTTAAAGCTATTTTGCTATAAATGAAATAGTCACTTTTGATAGTTTCTAGCTCTTTTCACATATTGATTTAAATGTGTCTTTTGGGTTCTTTCTTATTTCCCTTTTTTAAAAAATTCCAAATGGATTGGATATTTATTGTCTTCTGATATACATTTATTTTTATTCTTTTATAGTTTATTGTCAAATTGGTTTCCATATAACACCCAATGCTCATCTCAACAAGTGCCCTCCTTCATGCTTATCACCCCTTTCCCCCTCTCCTCCTCAGTTTGTTCTCAGTATTTAAGAGCCTCTTATGGTTTGCCTCCCTCCCTCTCTTTAACTATTTTTCCCCTTCCCCTCCCCCATGGTCCTCTGTTAAGTTTCTCCTGTTCCACATATGACTGAAAAAATATGGTATATGTTCTTCTCTCCCTGACTTATTTCACTTAGCATAACACCCTCGAGTTCTATCCACGTTGCTACAAATGGCCAGATTTCATTCTTTCTCATTGCCATGTAGTATTCCATTGTGTATATAAACCACATCTTCTGGATCCATTTGTCAGTTGATGGACATCTGGGCTCTTTCCATGATTTGGCTATTGTTGAAAGTGCCGCTATGAACATTGGGGTACATGTGCCCCTATGCATCAGCACTTCTGTATCCCTTGGGTAAATTCCTAGCAGTGCTATTGCTGGGTCAGAGAGGAGTTCTATTGTTAATTTTTTGAGGACAGTCCACACTGTTTTCCAGAGTGGCGTCACCAGTTTACATTCCCACCAACAGTGTAGGAGGGTACCCGTTTCTCCACATCCTCGCCAGCATCTATAGTCTCCTGATTTGTTCATTTTAGCCACTCTGACTGGCATGAGGTGGTACCTCAGTGTGGTTTTGATTTGTATTTCCCTGATGATGAGTGACGCTGAGCATCGTTTCATGTGTCTGTTGGCCATCTGGATGTCCTCTTTGGAGAGTGTCTGTTCATGTTTTCTGCCCCTTTAAGAAATTTTTTTCTTCTGATTAAAACCACTAGTATCCCTGTTCTTATTCTTTGACCTCTGTGGAGCACTTTATACTTCACAAAATTTTTTTAATAATTATTGGTTTTGATCCTTACTCACTAATGTCCTGTGAAATACCTGAGGCATCTCCAATTAAATGTAATGAACTGATAAGACAACTGAGATCCAAAAATTGAGGCAGTTCTGTGAAAGGGTCTTTGAGCTATAAGAGCAGAGCCCTTGGCCTAACTTTTCTAGAACTGCAACCTCTGATCATGGTATGATTCCTCTCTCTTAAAAGAACAAATTTAAGGGGCACCTTGGTGGCTCAGTTGGTTAAGCGTCTGATTTCGGCTCAGGTCATGATCTCCCGGTTCGTGGGTTCGTGGATTCGTGGGTTCGAGCCCTGCATTGGGTCTCCCATCGTGTCTGCCCCTCCCCAACTCATGCTCTGTTTCTGTCTGTCTCAATAATAAGTAAACATAAAAAATTCAAAAAAAGAATAAATTTCATTCCCAGGATGAATTCCTAAGGATGTTTGAGCATTTGCTGTATGCATAGTACTCTCCTGGGAAGGATGGGTACAGAGGACAGATGTCCCTTCTCAACGTATATAAACTACATAGGAGCCACATATTCCTTCTATAGAACATTTAGAATGAACTTCAGTGAGCATAACTATATACAGAGTTCTTCCCAAGGCATACTGGAAGTGGCTATTCTTATTTAGGTTTATTGGAAATAAGGAACATGGATTTGAAGTAAAGCTAGTCAAACACATATCCAATAGGAAATGGTATCACACAGACTTTGAGATTGGTAAAACAAACCTCGATCTTCCATCTCATTGTTCAACTTAGTGGCTCTATATCATTTGTTGAGTGCTTCTTCCTTTTCTATGGAAACATAGAACAAGGTCTGTGGAAACATAGAGGTGTATAGAATCATAAAGGAAAAAAAGAAATAAAATTTACATTTAGAGAGTATACGCGTTTTTTTCAGTATGTCTATATTCCTTAACTATGAGAACCCAGCCCTACATTTTCCTCCTATATTTTAGGAAACTTAATGTTTGAGACTTGATGGAATCATAGCACAAAGGTGATGTGTTTTTATAATGACAGGGCTGATTGGATTCCTCCCAACCTTGAATGGTTCTCTTTTTCATTTACTAACAATCTAGGTAAGTGTTGGGACCAAATGTGCTACCCACCTAATATAATAAAAGGACAATAAAATCACATTTATAATACTGTTGTTTTCCTTTCCCACTGCTGGCAACTGTGGAGAAGAGAGAGATCCAGTCCAAACTCATTTTCTCTACATTATACCTTTGTAGTGTCACTCTTTGTATAACACGTAACAAAGGCTTACACACTCTCCCTTTCCTCAAAATAAGGAGGGATCTGCCACAGTGAAAGTGAGGAGAGTGTGGTGTTTTCAAAGTGTGGTATTCATAAAGGAAAGCTACAAAGTTGGGTTTGAGTCTACAGAGAAAACCTTGATCCAGTTAAAATCACTTGGATTCAGATTCCTCTCTGCTCTGTTTTTTTCTCTACTCTTCTTTCTTCCTCTTCCCTCTTCTCAGTACTCCTTGCCTTCCCACTTCTTTTTTATTAACACAGTTTTTATGATGGGATAGGCCTTACGTGAGGTTCAAGAGCTATTTCAAGTTGTCCGTGCCCTTAGAAAAAGTAATTACTAAGATTCGGATGGAGCCATGGCTATCTAGAAAAGATTTATAGTACTGGGTAATGGGAAAGCAAAAAAAAAAAAAAAAAGTTTAATTCATATAACCAATAATTAAAGAGGGCATAAAAGAAAAAGCATGTAGGGAAGTATCATAGAAAGTTCTATGGACCAGACTATAACTTTGGCTCCAGCTCCAGTAAATACATAAAGAATAGCAACCACACATAGGTGCCTGGGTGGCTCAGGTGGTTGATCTTCAGACTCTTGGTTTTGGCTCGGGTCATGATACTTGTGGGTTTGAGCCTCGCAACTGCC
The DNA here is from genome assembly GCA_028646485.1 of Cryptoprocta ferox. Lineage (NCBI taxonomy): Eukaryota > Metazoa > Chordata > Mammalia > Carnivora > Eupleridae > Cryptoprocta > Cryptoprocta ferox. The sequence continues at coordinate 56,178,712 of CM053566.1, read as the reverse complement.
AGTCCAGAGCCTGCTCGAGATTCTCTATCTCTGTCTGCCCCTCCCCTGCTCTCTCTCTTTCTCTCTCTGTCTCTCTCAAAATAAGTAAAACTTAAAGCTTAAGAAATTTTTAAAAGAAAAAGGAACAACCATACAAGCGATAATGATCATGAGTCATTAAGGTAGTTTTAGGTGGCACGATGTGATTTTTTTAAAGGTGTACAAAGTATTTAATATACATATATATTGAGAAATGAGTTATTGAAAAATCAAGTTAATTGACGCATCTTTCACATCACTTAATTGCCCTTTTTTTCTGGTGGATTGGTAGGAACTCTTAAAATACTCTTTTATCACATTTCAAGTATATAATACCTTATTTAATCATTTTATCATTTTTTATCACATTGTGATCGGAAATTGATTTTTGAGGTGGGGATATTTCTTGAAACTTTTTCTGTCCTTAGGGATATTTTTAAAAAGCTATTTATTTGCCAGTTTTTGGGTTAACTGTTCTGGATATGTTTTGGGTATGTAGTCTAGCTTTTGAATTGTGTTGTTCAAATTTTTTTTGTTCCTCTTTTTCTTGATACATTGATAAAAAGGGGACATTAATGTATCTCAGAATGTTTTTTCTTCTTATTTCTCCTGGTATTCAGGTAATATTTGTATATTTTGAGTTGTTTTTATTAGATTCTTCAAAGTTTAGGATTAAATACCATCCTTGAGAACTAAATCTTCTGTCATCATATAATTAAACCTCTCTTTCTAGTAATACTTCTTACTTTAAATTCTATTTTATTTTATCAGTAATAGAAAGTTTATAGTACCTTTCATCTTTTTTCTTCTTCCTGAGTTATGTTTTTAGTGTTGTTTCTCTTATACAACTGGAATTTTTTGTTTATTTTATTATATTTTATTATGTTCAGATCTATTACTACTATTGTACTTTGCGCTTTTTATTTTCCTCCATTTTTTTCTTTCTCTCTTTTCTTTTAGATCAGGGTTTCTCAGTCTAAGCACTATTGATATTTTGGGCCAGATTATGTTTTTGTTGTGGGGGCAGTCCTGTGCATTATAGGATGTTGGGCAGATTCCTGGCCTCTCCCTAGTAGCAATAGCCAGTGGCAGCAACACCACCCTCTCCCCTACCAGTTCCAACAACAGAGAGTGTCTCCAGACATTGCCAAATAAATTATTCCCTGGGAGGCAAAGTTGCCCACAGCTGAGAAGGTCTGTTTTAGATTATTTAACATTTTTTTCTTATCCAATATCTGCCTCTAATAATCTGTACATTATACAGTCTGTTTCTATTATTTTAACGATTGGCCTAAAATTTTTAATATTCTTATTTAACTTATAAAGTTTAAGGGAAGTCATTTGTTTTTTCTTTTCTGGAACAATACAACTGCCAAATAGAGACTTATCTGTGATTGACTGTCTCAAAGTATTTGTTTATTATTGTTTGGTATTTGAGTTCTGCTTTAAATTCATGAATTAGGCATCATTGCTGTTGTATATAATCAGTCTGTTATATTTACCTGATATTTATCATTTCTTTGCTTGTAATTCCTTTCTAGTATGTTTTACAAATTTGATTCTAATAGTCATGAGTTTCTTTAGTTTTATCCTGATTGGGATTTGCTCAACTTCTTAAATCTGTGAATTTATGCCTTTCATCAACTTTAGGTAATTTCAGCTATAATTACTTAAATAGTTTTTCAACCCTGACTCTTTCTCCTCTGGGACTCTTGTGATACAAATATTAGACCTTCAGGTACTGTCTTATAGGTTCTTCAACTCGGTTCATTTTGCAAAAATATATTCTTTATTGTGCAGACTGAACAATTTCTATTGATCTATATTTAATTTACTGGCTCTTCTGTCATCTGAGTTATTATTGAGCCCATTAAGTATATTTTTCTCTCTCATTTTTGTTACTGCATTATTCAGTTTCGGAATGTAATTTGGCGCTTATTTTTATCCGCTGGTTTTTCTATGCTGAAACTTGCATCTTTTTCCCAAGTGTCCATGGTTGCCTGTTGGGGTATTTCTGTGAAATATGCTCTGAAGTCCTTGTCAGAAAATTTCAACATCTCTGTTATCTTGGCATTTCTGTCTGTTGATCATCTTTTCTCATTTTAGCTAAGATTTACCTGGTTTGAGGTATAATGAGCAGTGTAAATTTTTTCCCCTGGACATTTTGACTCCTATGAGAATTTGTTCCATATTGACATCTCTTTTAGTATGCTGTCTACCCTTTTAGATTTAGAATGCACATCCTAGCTCGTTTTGTGAGCTGTGTTTTGGATGTTAATGTAATTTTCCACATTTTTGCAGTGTTATTCTGGTCTGTCTGTCTTGTATGCTACACAGAGACCAATCTGAATCCTTGGTCATAGTCCACCTTGCAGTTCAGTTCTCAAAGCATTCATTGTGTTTGTCAGTTTTGCACATAGGTTACTTAAGAGTTTGCCTAGGCCTTAATGCACAGATGTTAAGGATGCCTTTCTCCATACTCCTTCTATCTATAATTTACTATTACTCTTTAGATGGGAAGAAGAGGGCTCCACTCTCTATTGTTGTTCACTTAATGCAAGGGAAAGGAACAGGCAACACTACTCTACAACACAATCTCTGTATTGCTTGAAAGAAAGGAAGATAGTACCATGTCTGGTCATTGTTTTATAAGCGCTTTTAATATATTGATCTATTATCTGGCTTCCTGTGTTGTTTTGAAAAGTCAGCTATCAGTTTAATGAACATTATTTTATAGGTGATCTTTCTGGCTGATTATAGAATATTTTATTTTCTTTTGGACTCTGTAGGGTTTCTTTAAAAATTACTATACTTGGGATTCATTTTTTTTTCTGACTTCTAACACTATGTGTCATTTATTATGAAAGCTCCTTATTTATTTTATCTTTAAAAATGGCCTCATTCACCTTTTTCTATTCTTTCCTTATATGAGTTCTTTACATATTTTATACTTTCTCACTTTGTCACCTGTCTCTATTCTTTTACATTTTTCCCATTGTTTGTTTTCTATATTCAGTTGGTGGCATACTGAGACTGGCTTATACCAGCTTTCAAGAGCCAATTGTTAAATATTCAAAAACTTTGTGAGTCAGTTTTTTTAACTTTCATTGGCTTGAAAATGTCTATGATGAGAACATTTAGAATTGGCAAATTCTACAAATCAGGTTATTTTTTGGAAGAGTGGTATTACTAACTCATTGGTGATTACATTCTAGATGATTTCTTCAGATGTATTATCCAGTTTCCCAGTCATCTCTTCAGCTATGTCTAATCATCTGTTTAATCATCCATTTATTTTCTGATTTCTGTCATAAATTTCAAATAGAAGTTGAAATTCTGTGTCAAATCTACCTCACCATTTTTGAATAATTTCTTGATCCTTAACTATTTTTGATACCCTCATATTACACAGACGTATATGACATTTTTTATTTGGTAATTCCAATGACTATCATCTTAGGTTACAGTACTGATTTTGAATATTTTTGAAAATATATGACTTTGTTACCTATCCCCAATGTTTTGTTAAAACTCATTTCTTTTCTTTAAGAGATTCGTAAATGTTCCCCAGTCAGTTCTCCAGCACTTGCTACCTCTCAAGTGGTAACTGTTCTGTTGTGGTCTCCAAGAATTTCCTTTACTTTTTAGTGAGTTCAAGAATACAGTTAAAATCTTTTAACCATAAAAACGTTTTTTTCTAGTGGGGTGCCTGGGTGGCTCAGTTGGTTAAGCATCTGACTCATGATTTCAGCTTAGGCCATGATCTCTGGGTTGTGAGATCAAGCCCTGCATTAGGCTCTTCACTGAGCATGGAGCCTGCTAAAGATCTCTCTCTCTCCCTCTCTCTCTGCCACTCTCTAACTCTCTGCCAACTCACGCTTACTCTCTTGCTCTCTCTCTCTCTCTCTCTCTCTCTCAAAATAAATAAATAAACATTTTTTAAAAAATAATTTTTTCTAGAATTATTTGAGGTTTTTGTGAGGAAGCGTTTTTGCATATCTGTTTCATGAAATAGTTAACAACCAAAGCTGATACTATATTTGAAGTGTCAATTCAAATTATTTGCATAAATTGCTTAGATCAACATTATGTGATTGATAGTCATTATTACTAGCATTGATTTTACATTGAATAATGTGTAAATAAAATGTATAAATCCAGTCCAGTGGTGTTGTAGACACAAATAGTGTTCAGAAAAATTTAGGTATCCTCTCTTCCAGGTATCTCTCTCTTTGACCTTAGTAATAGCTATATGACTTCTCTGGTCAAAGAATGTCAACATAAGTGACATGTGTCATTCATGGCAAAAACATTACAAAGGCAATGTGTCCTTATCTATGTTTTCTTCGCTTAATCTGAAAAGATGTCTTAATGTAAACATGCCACAGAATGGAAACAACCTAGGACTTATCACAAGAAGGACATCTACCTTTGAGAACTGCCTAGTCCCTCAGTGATTATTGGCAGAATAAGAAATTTTTATAATTGTAAGCCACTGACATATATATATATATGTATGTATATGTGTATACATATATGTGCATGTATGTATATGAATAAAGATGTGCACATATATACATGCATGTGTACATGTATATACATAATTGTACATACATATCATATACAGATATTATAAGTTAATATGTTTACCATATGTAAATTAAAGCATGTATATGCATGTATATACATAAATTGCATATGCCTACATATACATAACATGTACATGTGCATATATACATATATATATATTTTTTTATAATACAGCTTACCCTGACTGACACAAGTATATATTTTATACTTCATGCTCATGAAATGCTAATTTCTACCTTAATATTTATTACATTATTCCTAGTGCTTCATATGCTTTTCTTGTTCCTCTCTAATTAGATAAATTATCCTTGGATCCCAGGGTCTTTTGAACGCTTTTCTTTTATTTAACTTTATGTGAAAAAAAAACCTTGTCTTTTCTCACCATATAATTTTCAGATTCTTGGAGATATTGATGACTTACTAATTCCTTTTACTTCATCAAGTCACCTAGCTCAATTGGTATCTACAGTTTATTTTCAATTATTATTTTTGAAATACAATATATTTTAAATTAAAATAACAAATTTAGGATCTTCTTTGTACCATTTCCAAGAAAATGTTCAGCCAGTGAAATACTAGGATGATTACAGTATAATACATACATGTTTTCTATCCCATGGAATATTATAAAAATTTTAAAGAGCAATTGTGATATATTTGTAAAATATGCAGTATACGAAAAATGAATTATTTAGATTAAATGGTCCTCTGAAATAATAATAATAAAAAACGGGTTGCGCTCATTTATTTGGACATTCATTCTCTCACTTCAAAATAATACTGACTGGTTTCAGTCCATACCCTAAAGCTATAGCACATGTTTTATAACAGATGTTTTATTGCCTGGCACTTTGCAAAACTCATCCATCCAAAATACTATAATATGCCCCCAACCCCAACCACTACTGAAAATAAAACAGCAAGATTTTTAAAGCAACCCAAAATTGAACCCAGAAAGTCATTCCAGAGCTTAGAAACTCTTTTGTTCTTAAGTTTCTCCACATGATATGCTTTCTCTTTCTTAATTAAACTTTGGTCTTAAAAATTGAGTACTGTGAGGTTTTGTTCTGCTTTTCCTTTGCACCAGTGCATCCAACTCATCAGAAATCATGACTGTGGATAATGTTACTTGTGCAGTATCACCACTTTGACCTTTGTTAATAGTTTGAGATTTATCAAAAAATCCCTCCTAGAATTCTTAACATAATGGCAGAAGGTGGACACCAGAGAGGAAAATATATTCTACTATATTATATGCTTTTGTAAAGATTAACTCTGACTCCATATCTGCCTGGCTGAGAATGTGAATCCACAACTTGTAAGTACAATTGCTTCAAGTGTCCAGGCAAACAAGGTAGCTGGTCAATGTAAAAGGAAATGGTTGTTAGGAGTACAGTAACAATAGAGCATATAACACAACTCCCAAATAAAGCAAATTCAAATAAAACTACTTTGCTAGAAGAAAATTCAGTCTCTGGCCTGCCAGTTTGCATCCCCCTGTATAATACCTCATTTAACTAGATGGTACTTGTGTCTAGTTTATTTAAGATTCATACTGAGAAGAATAGTTTTTACTGAAATCTTTTGGTTTATGATACTTCTGTAAGTTTAATGGAATGTCCCAAATTGCACCAACACTCTGTCTCAAGGCCTCTTCATCCTTGCATTTATTCATTCATGTCCATTGCTTTAATCATATGTCATACCTACTGGACCGGCAAACAGTAGCTCTCTCTTTCCTCTTATCCACCTCTCTCTCCTTTAAACAATGGCCTCTTTTTTTCAAAATGTTGCAAAGGGAAAGGGTCTAAGTTTCTGTGAACCCGTCCTATGTCCTGTGAATATCATCATCATCTAAAACCAAGCCAAAGACATTCTATGAGAAATAATTGATTACACAGTTTCTTTCAGGACAGGTTAATAAAACAAATAAATATTCATTATTAATTTGGAAAAGATCAAAAGAGCCCAATCTATTAGGAAGCATAGTAGCCACTTCTTTGTTTTGTCATCAAGTCAAGAGGGGATAATGGTTTTGTACTCAAACTCCAAGAGATTTGATCTTTATTCTGAAGTTGTGAATATTATACCCTAGGAGCAAATGATTTCAGAAAATGTGTTCAAATGATGTGTATTGGCCTGAGATTGTTTCCATAAATTAGAAATCCTTAGAGTATTTGAAGTTGTCTCTGTCTGAATGTTTGTTTTATGTTGATCCTATAACCCCCAGTGAGAGCTTCTGGTATGACATATGGTCTTCAGTCAGCAACAGTGTCCTCAAGGTTAACCTAAATTAGGAACCCTGATAATTCTTTGTTTACTCCTACATTATTAAATAGAACCTGCTTACTCAGATCATTGAGATGGATGCTCCTTGCTTTGGAATATATGAAAGTTGCTAAACTACGTAGATGGTAGAAGTCCTGTGGAAAGTTACTTCCTTGTGAATACCTAAGAGGCACATGAATGGACGATAGTGAGGGTGGGGGGAAAGAGGCTGATCATAAACTACCTAATTTCTTTTGAAGAGGACATTAAACATTAGAAGAATTGGAGTTCTCACACTATGTGTAATGAGTGATCATCCACAAAGCACTCCTGTAAAAGACCTAGAGTAGAAAATAGATCATATAATTCCTTCTTTGGGGCCTTTGTGAATCTGGAAATTTCCCAATATGGTTTAACTGTACAAGATCATAAAATTTCCCCACTATGCATTTAATTTCACGGATGAGTTAAGATTTGAGAAGTACCCGTAGGAAATATAAGACCATAAGAAATCCATCATTAATCATATTCACTTAATTTCAAGTTTCAGATATAATAGAGTAATGAGGTCCTGAAAGATAGAGTCTTCCTCATTTCTCCTGTCTTAGTCTTCCTCAGCTCGCCAAACTCAGTCTGTATTCATTCTCTGTCTTAGAATGAAACCTTATGTTAGATCCAGAACATGGAACCAGGTAACCAGCCCCTGAGTTCCTTGTGCTTCCAAATGCTCTATCATTGACAACCTGTTGTGGGATTCATTGCACCAGAACTACACCCTGAACCTACAGAGCCATGAATGCCAGCGCTCCTACATTCCCTCTTCCTCAAGTCCCCAATAATTTTACAGTTTCTAGTTCTAAAAGAGATGATAGTTTTATGGAAGACCCCAGGATTCTATCTCATTTATCTGCCATCATTGACAAAGGAAATGAAATAAAGCTGCTATTGTAAATGCTATGGTGTTTTATTGCCTAATGAGAGGCCTGAAAACCATTGCTTGTTTGGGGAGGTGTCGATTAAAAGAAATGAAAATGGATGTGTGGCTGGTAGGGAGGTGGGTACATGAGTGAGACACAGGCTTTAAGAGAGTGGTTTTGTTATTTTTGCTTATTATGGATGACATCCTTGCACAGAATACAAGGTTAAATTTTCATCTAGATGGAGGCTGGGGTGAGAGTACAATTATAAGAATATATAGTCCTCAGTTTTTGGGAATTCTGTATTTGTGGATTCTGTATTTGCGACTAACCTAGTCACTTAAAATCTATTCCTAATCCCCAAATTAATACCTGGTGTACTGTCGTGATCATTCATGGGCATGCACAGTGTGGCAAACATTTGAGGTCACTCAATCAGTGCATTCCCAGGTGAGCTTTCTTGGGTCAGCTCTCATGCTATAAACAAATGTCCTTTTCATGGTCTGCTTAGTGCCAAGGTGTTTTTCCATTTTTGTGCCTTTTGTTGGTTATTTGTTTATTTTTTCTTTTTTTTCTTTTTATTTCAGAGAGAGAGTGTATGAGTGGGCAAGAGGGGCAGAGGAGAGAAAGAGAGAGAGAGAGAGAGAGAGAGAGAGAGAGAGAGAAAGAATCCCAAAGCAGGCTCCATGCTCAGAGTGGAGCCCAATGCAGGGCTGGATCCCATGACCCTGGGATCATGCATGACCTGAGCCAAAATCAAGAGTCAGACACTCGACCAAATAAACCGCCCAGGTGTCCAAGTTATTTCTCTCTTTAAAATGTCCCCCTAGTGTCTACTGAAATGCTGTGTTGAGTTCCTAAATGCCAGAAGGCTGTAATGTGTCTTAAAGAGAAAATACGTATCAGATAAGTTTATTTAGGCATAAGTTATAGTGCCATTGGCCATGATTTCAACGTTAATTAATTAACAATATGTATTAAAATGTTTTTGTACAAAAACATACACAGAACAAGGTCATGTATTGATTGATTGAATGATTGATGAAAATGTTACCAGAGATTCACAGGAACCTAATCCTATATGATTCTGTATTTTGTTAATTCAGGGTTTGCAACAACTCTATGGAACATAAGAGCTACAAATAATGAGAATCAACTGTTAAACTTTAATTTTTTAACTTATTTTTCTGGTGTCCAGCTAGAGACTGAACATCTCTATGGTGGACTAAGTCTGAGAATTTTCCTATAAGGAGACCATCAGGACTCTGGTCATGTTCTAAATGCTTCCCTCATAAGAACAGCTAAGCCCCTTGATTGTGACTTGCCAGCCACACTGTTCTCTGTGCAAACTGACTTTGCATTTTGCACAAATGACAATTTGCACGTGATGGATTTACATCAGGGGTGGACAACTTTCTGGCCCAGCAGCTCTAGAGATGTACTTGTACTGCAGGAGCAAAGTCGAGCTCACAACTTAAGATAATGATATTCATATTCTCTCTCTCTCTCTCTCTCTCTCAATCTATCTCTTTGTCCTTTAAGGCAGAGAGTCAAGATACTCTCAAGATCATGTTCTTGCTTCTAAATATACCCTGAGTTAGGGGGGAAACACCATAATCACAAATGTACTTATATGATCACTTTTTTTTTAATTATAGGGCTTCATGTGAAAAGAACCAAAATTTCACCATAATTTTTGCTGACTTCAAACTTGATCTGTTTGCAAAAGTGAGAGAAATTTGGCATTAGTACTGAGCCCGATAAGGACAGGTTTGCAAATCCATCTATATAATTTCCATTCCTTCCAGAGGCCCCGGCCAGCCAGAATTCTGACACAGAGCCTTGTAATAAAGCTGCAAAATATCCACTTGGAATCTTGGAGTTACTAATTCATTGTTATAACATGGTTCTCATAAAATTATGTAAAAAACTCATTTTACGGTTGTCAGGGGAAATAACTACCCAGATAAATAGGCATGAAAGTACCATAACTACAGCATAGAAAGCCAATTCAAAATTGGGCCCCATCCCCAATCCCCTAATTGGCCTTATTATGGTGTCATAGGAATGAAAAGTTCTGTTAGCAGTAGTTTTAGGTTTAGTCCACTGTTTTGGAAGATATTACACTATATGCATTATTGCTTAGAGACTGTTCTGTAGCTTGCTCTAGTATAAAACCATTTCCTGCATTGATGACTATGTGAATTTGTAGCACTTAAGCAAAAATGGCAAGGATTTCTGTTGTTTAATTCTCATAAGCATTTTTAGTTCTTATTTTATGTAAGAAAGACTTTATTAAGCAAGTGTCATATTTCAGAATATTTTTAAATGTTAAGTTTTCCCTGGACCAAGTCTTCTTATCATTGGTTACCATATTCTCCATTAAGCAAAGATAAGACAGAGTACGTTGTTCATACTTTCTTCTAAAGGGAAAAGATTGTAGTAGGACTTCTGGGCTCTCTGAGTTTCAAAAGTATGTAAGTACAGGTATGTAATTACTTCAAGCCCTTTGTATACATTGTTTTATTAAAAGTTATATTTTTCATAAACATCTTAATATGCAGACGAGGCTATATACATATGACAAAATCCTGCCATGTAATTCTGAGGTTAGAATAAAGAGAAATCATTACAGTGTTCATATATACACACACCAATGAACACAAACAGTGATTCTTTACAATCCTGTAAACCAGAGTTTCCTCATGAATAACTGTCACATCTACTTTCTCTAGGACAGAAGCATATAGTCCTTGTTTGCCAGGAATCCCAAAACTTGAAAAGAATACTCTTCTTTTCTTACTCAAGGTCATTCATGAGATAGACCTAGCAGTAAAAAATTATTGGCCTAGAGAGATGGTGATGGAGATTCGAAATGTGGTAGAAGAATGACAAATTATTTTGCCTCTTTGCCATGATAACCTGACTCCCAATGAAAGAGGCATGATTGGGTGGCAGCTGATGGGATGAGGAATTATGTTTTACAGTATATAAGTGTAGGAGAATATTTCTAATCCAAGAAAAAGTGTGCGACTATGGAATGGCTTTATGTTGATGACTGGATGGATACAAAATGGATATGTCTTTCAGCATATCTTAACCATGTCTAATCTGGAAAATGAGGATGACTTAGTACATGTCATTACTGAACTCCCAGAATGCACTAAGCAGTGTGCATAACACATACTGTCTGCAGTGTTTTCTTCACAGAAACTTGAAGCGAATGAGTAGGGAGTGAAGTGGGGGTGAGCTGGTAGACCCACAGCTCAGGACAGCTCATCTGAGGACAATAGATGCAGCTAGAGCCTTTATTTATTTATTTTAATTACTTTTCCCTTCCTCCTATTAAATGCCTCCTCCTTTGTTCTTAATTTGAAAGCATCCCCATCCCCATGTAATTACTGTGCTTCTGATTGACAAGAGCAGAGGACAGAAAAAAAAAAAAAAGAAAGCTGTCTCCTTCATGTCCTATTTGACACAATATAATGAATGTGTGATGGCTAGTTTATTTTTTCCTTGACAACTTAAATATTTGAAGATGAAATGTGGAATTTAAGAACATAATGCCAGAGAGCAGAGAGAGAGAAAAGAAAAAGAAGAAAGGAAGTTAATTGGACCAGGAACCAAATACAATACTCATTTGTGAATCTGCCTAATAGTTTAATAACTGCCAATTTGGTGCAGGGATTCTGTGTAATTGTAATAAGAATTTCATCTTCAGCTCTTTCCAGGCAAAGAGGAGTCAGCAAATAGACTGTGTCCACCGGATGCCCTGGTCCTGTGTTTTATTATGTTTACTTTATAATCCCATCATCCCCACGCCACCAGCATGCTTGAGGGGTAGTGAAGGCAGCCGCGGCTGCTCCCTCTCGGCCCCCTGTCTTTCAGAGCTACCCTAAGGTACTTAAGAATGACAGTATAAAGAATATCTGTGCAGATGAGCCTGTAGATTTGGGGAATTGGCTGCTTATAGACAGGGATTCTTTTGGTAGACTTAATTCCTTTAGCAAGGGTGAAGTACCATCTGTGGGGATTCCTGTCATGTATAAGGAAGTTAGTCATGCTCTCTATGGAGTTGAGTTTCTTGAATTTTAATGAAACCCATGTCAATCTGTCTCCTCTATACCCTAGTGTTAAAATCAGTGGTCAGCTACTCAACAATCACAACAGTAAATCACAGTAGATAAACCAACCAGGACAGCTCTGAAGAATTTAAGGTTGTATTCCCCTCTCAGCCCTCCCTTCACAACCAGGACACTGAGAGAATACATAATGAAGTGGTGGCATTTCTATTTTAAAGGGACAGGCTTGTGTTCAAACCAGGAATCTAGCTTTTTTTTTTTTTTTTTTTTTTTTTTAATGTCCTCCTTCGTTGGGAAGTTTTCCTTCTCTGTTATTATTTATGTTCCTTTTAATAGATCTGTCACGGATTCTGGGGCTTTTGTATAGGTTATGTATGGTAAAGCTGTACTTTCACAAAATGCTCTGGGAGAAATGCTGATTCTAACTAAAGAAAATGAACTGTTATGTAGAAATTAAGAGAAAATGATGTGTGTGCCACCTGAATATAAATTAACTGTGAATGATGTAAGTCGGGGAAGCAGGTGGCAGTTCTATATGAGATATTTACAATTAGCTCTATGCATCACTCTGAGAGCACAGCGTAGGAAATCTCTCACCCAGATTGGATTGGCTCCCAATGGGTTATAATAGCATTACAGACCTCGGTGTAACTTTCTAACTCTTCTATGCTGTGTCACTGCAATCTCAAAGACAAGGTCATTGGAACGTAACTTTCACCATCACTTTGTTTGCATGTATAAGCCAAAAATGTTTCTGTGGGGAGGACCGACACAGCTAGTTGGAACTGAAAGTTCTTTTTGGCAGAACAGCTCTGGCACCAAATGGGATTCTAACTGGTTCCTTAATGGTAAAATCTACAACCTCCATTTATCTTCTTGTTTGAGCTACTAGTTTGAATTACTGTCTGGCTGTTTTCACAGATCTATTGTCTCTATTTCAGTGTCATATTTCTCTTTGTTTTGTTCTTTTGTTGGTGAAGGTAAATACCATTATAGCAGGCTGGCAACTTTGATATTTTGGATCTAAATGACACCCCCTCCCACTTAATGTACATTTCCTTCTCACTTATGTATTTGAGTTAAGGGCATTATGGGTGTTAATATGTAAGTGGATGTGCTAACCCACATTAAATCTCCATTTAAAATATTGCCTGTCTTGTATTCAAATTAACACATGGATGTATATTAAGTCTCCATTGTCATTTTTTCATGGCTTCATCCATTGACTATCATTTGGCATTTAAATGTATCAGAAATTACATTGATGCAGATTCTCAATAAATAGAAAAAAGGCAATATCAAGATAAACCAGAGTAAACAAAGGCATCTGTTTTTTGTTTTTGTTTTTGTTTTTAAAGGAAACAGAATGCATCTCAACTTTAGCTCTTAGCATTTGCTTATATCATTTTATTTTTTATTTTTTAAAAATATTTATTCAGGGGCGCCTGGGTGGCTCTCAGTTGGTTGGGCGGCCAACTTCCGTCAGGTCATGATCTCGCGGTCTGTGGGGTTGAGCCCCGCATCGGGCTCTGTGCAGACAGCTCAGAGCCTGGAGCCTGCTTCCGATTCTTGTCTCCCTCTCTCTCTGCCCCTCCTCTCCTTGCTCTCTGTCTCTGTCTCTCTCTCAAAAATACTAAAAAACATTAAAAAATTTTTTTTAAATATTTATTCATTTTTGAGAGGCAGAGCATGAGCGGGGGAGGAGCAGAGAGAGAAGGAGATACAATCTGAAGCAGCTGTCAGCACAGAGTCCGATGTGGGGGGGCTCAACCAAGGTTTTCGATTCGTGACTACATGATATAATAGCTATTATTGAAAATCTAATCCTTTATTCTGATGATTGCAAACTTAGTTTTACGGAAGTCTTCTAGTTTCCACCTTGGAAGCTAGCAGTCTACAAATACTATATGTTTATTAGCCATTTGTTTATTAATTAATTTAGTGACTTATTTCAGCAAATATTTAGTGAGCACTCACTATGTGCCTGGTATACCTCTAAGCTCTAGTAGGAGGACAGAGAACAAGACAGATATATTTTTCCTCCCTCAGGAGTTACCATCTAGGAAATACCATCTGTAAACGATCCAAATGGCTCAATGTTCTTAATGTAGATGTAGCAGTCCACCTCCTTTTTACCCATATCTCCCCTTCAGCCCTGCCACACTTATTCCTGCAGTTGTTATAACTGTTAGCAGCTGATTATTCAGATTTGGATTCTCCAGAAATCCTCCTCTATCAAAGTGAGCTTCCTTCAATTTCATGTCCTTCCTTGGGACAGTCCATTGAATGGTAGTATTCAAAGACCTGGAATTCTTTCCCCAACAGGTGAGATGCTTCTTAAGGAGCACCATATTCAGAGCTCCTATGGGATTATCTGAGGCTTTTGTTACAATTACATCACAGTTCATTTTCTCCCTCTGCCTACTCCTACTGCCTTTACTCCATAAAAGGGAAGCTCCCATGCAGTAGTTCCCAACAAGCCTTGAGGATACCAATTTCTATCTCAAACTTTGTTTCTAGTGCAAGCTAACCTAATTTAAGGCCTTGGCAACTACCAGTGATAAGGTTCCTAAGGGTAACCTGATCTTGGGTCAGGAGTCTAAAGAACCAATTAAAACAAGTGGCATTTGAAATATGAAAGGATGGAAGAAAAAGTCCAAAATTCAGTCCCTAAAGCAAATAGAATCAAAATTCAAAGCAAACAGAATCAAAACAAAAGGAATGTACCTAAGTTTTTACCTTTAAGAAGCTCTTTAAATGTCCACACTAAAGGATTAGCAGGCATTCCAAGCTGACTTTGCAGAGTATTCCCTCCTCGACCTCTTTTGCTTATTTGAATATTTCCTATTCCATAGTAATTTAAACAATCCTGAAAGTAATAAAACATCTATAATCTCTGCCAAAAAATTAACCTTAAATTTTATATAGTGTGTTTTGTTGTACATACAGGTGCTTGTCTTGGTTTCCAATTTAGATTTTTTGCTCCTCTGAGGACAGACACCTTGTTTTACGTTTCATATCCCACCACACTGCCCACATTCCCAGCATTTGGTAGAGTTCAGAATATACAGAAATGTCTTAACACTTGATAGTTATTAAAGGAGAGAAACATATTCAGTGTACTTCTTTTAAGAAGCTTGGAAAATTATTTGGAAAATTGAAAACAGTAAGCCTGTTAAAGCTTGAACACTATGTCTCCCCTCTATACAGCTTTATAGTTGGCTGTATATGCTTTCAGAATGAAGTCTTGCAATGATGAGTTATGAAGTTTAGTTCTAATATTGTCTACTAACAACTATATTGAAATATATATTTGAGAGAGAGAGCATGAACAGGGGAAAGGAACGGAGGGAGGGAGGGAAGAATAAAGAGAGGGAGGGAGGGGGAGAGAGAGAGAGAGAGAGAGAGAATCTTTTTTTTTTTTAAAGCATTTATTCATTTTTGAGAGAGAGGGACATAGAGTATGAGGAGGAGCGGGTCAGAGAGAGAGGGAGACACAGAATCTGAAGCAGGCTCCAGGGTCTGAGCTGTCAACACAGAGGCCGACGTGGGGCTCGAACTCACAAACGGTGAGATCAGACCTGAGCTGAAGTCGATCGCTTAACCGACTGAGCCACCCAGGTGCCCCGAGAGAGAGAGAATCTTAAGCAGGTTCCACGCTCGGTGAGGGGCTTGATCCCATGACCTGAACCAAAATCAAGAGTTGGACATTCAACCAACTGAGCCGCCCAGGCATCCTAACTATATTGAAATATTAAAAAAACAGAAAATCAAATTAGAATTAAAGCAACTGAAGAGCATGATACCTAATTTGTTAGTACGTAGAGATTACAATTGCTTATAAAACAATAGTCTAGATATTTCATTTCCATCATAAAATTATGACTATACCCTCTTATTGAAATTAATAATAACCTCTAGAATAATACTTCTTGTGGATACCTTTCTCACTGTAGTTTCTGGTTTTTCAAACTGTGGGTCTTTCTGCCTTGTCATCTCCACACAGAGTGTTTTTGTTGTTGCTCTTTTGACTGTTGCTGTGGTATTCTGCACTTTTTTTTTTTGTTTTTTGCTGGTAGTATAAAGAGTCTGGGCCTCTGCAATTCCTGAGATGCCTGAATTATCATATTCAGGAAGGAAATTTATTTCATTTGAGGAATCCATTTCTGGAGTTGGCTGGAGTGTCATTTGATCAGTTGGACGCAGTCAGATAACATCACGATCCCTTTCCCTTCTCTGATATAATGAATGGGGTGATTTCTTTCTCATTTTATTTTGGAAATCTCAGTAAAAATTAATCAAGCATGTTTTACTAAACCCCAGTTGCTAAGCCTCACAATTGATATATTCATTGCGTCTACTTAGAAGGAGGGGTTGGGATAGGGCAGAGCGAGTATTCATTCCTTTTCATGAATGCACATAAATAGATTGTAAGAATTTCAATTACGGTATTTGCATCCACAGCTTTATTTTTAAGATCAAATTTGGTGCCCCATGATTGCTTATTTATTATTCATAAAGTATATGTTACTCTGATTTTATACATTAATGGTCTTCTCAGCAGCAAAGATATTATATCCAAACCACTTTCTCTGTAGTTACTGACATCCATGAGAGACTACTTTAGGATGTTCTAGGTTTTAAATTTTTCAAAAAACTGTAGTGTCAAGCCAAGAGAATACAAACATTATTTGACTAAAAACTAGGGGGGAAATCAATGTCAGTTCACTGATTAGAATATTTAAATATGATACTACAACTAAAAAAAACCCTGGTAATGTACATCAAAATGCATTTGGGGCATTTTATTGAAGCAATTCACAAGGTTAATTATATGTAGACACACATATTCCTATATTCTTTTTTCTGTCCATTATTTCATATATTCTCTGTTCTAAGTGATAGCTCTAAAATGTTTCCGTCAAGATCCAGATAAAGTCTTTTTTCTATGATTCTAGTTCAAATTAACAACCATCATTAAGTCCTCAGGGTGGACAATTGAACTCCATTTTCTATTATGTTTATATTTGTAGAATCTACTATAGTACTGGGCCCACAGAAAGCACTCTGTAAATCCCAGTCATTAATACGTGAATAATACAAATATTAAATGGTATCATACTACTAGAAATAGACTATAGATTAGTTCTCTCCCAGTGTCCTCTTCTTTTCCTACAACCTTCCCAATGTTTTCCTCTCAGTTCCAGTTTTCCATCCAATCTCCAGAGCAAGAAAGATAAACCAATAATGTCAGATGATCCAGTGATGTCAACTGAGTACCGTGTGGAAACAGAATTACAATAACTATTAGTGAAAAGTCCCATCTCTACCAGAAACAAATAACTGAATAAACCACAGTAATTATTGCTATGGTAGAATACAGAAATGAGAAGTCAAGGTCCATGATTTCCAGGGTTTATCATTTCAACAGGAAAAAGGCATTTATCCTGGCAACCTCTAATACATGCTAAATTTGTATGCTATTGCCTAATAAAGGAACACTTACATTTCATTTCAGAAGAGTAGCCCTCTCTTTGGATTTTATAATCCAGGATAGAAGATTTCTTACAGAAAATATCCAACATATCTGTCATATGCTGTATAATGTAAAGTGAAAGTCTTCTGCCTTATTATTTCCTTACCTAATGAGCACTATAAGGTCAACAGTTCACTAAGCACTTCTTCCTGATGTGAAATTCAAGAAAGACCTTGGAGATATAAGTTTACTTTTTTGCACTAAAAAATGTGTTTAAGTCAGTAACCCATATTAAACAAATAAACAATTAGCCTTGAGGATTTTGGTATCTTTCAATATAAATCAGAAATAAAATAGGAAGCATTGTGCCATCTGACATTCCAACATTCTTCTAATACTTTTGTACAGAATGGGTACCTCCTACCCCCTGCTCATTTACAGTGCTCTGAATTCTCAGCTCAATTGTGCACTATTTCACGCCCAAAGCTCAGTTTTTTACTCTAACACAATGAATAAGAGATTCTGTTTTCACTTCCAGAGTTTATGCTGGAGGCAGGGGGTGGGAATCAGTTGCTCTAATTTGGAATATCTTCTTTTCAGGGGGCACCTGGGTGACTCAGTAGATTAAATGTCCAACTCTTGATTGTGGATCAGGTCATGATCTTACAGTTTGTAGGTTTGAGCCCTGCATCAGGTTCTGCTCACTGACAATGTGGAGACTACTTGGGATTCTCTCTCTCTCTCTCTCTCTCTCTCTCTCTCCCCCTCCCTCCCTCCCTCTCTGCATCTCTCTCTTTCTCTCTCTCTCTCTCTCTCTCTCTCTCAAAATAAACAAATAAGTAAAAATAATTTCTTTTCAAATTTGTTTCTGTTTTAATCCTCTTCATCTCTCAACAAATTATAAAAACATATATAACATCCTTAAAGCCTCAGGATAGACCAATGAACTCAGTTTTCTATTTTGTTTTGATCTTTGGGATCTACAGAGCTTAGGACCACAGAAGACACTCTGTGAATCTTAGTTAGATATAATTGGATTAACGATCACCCAGTGGTCATCTGAAATGAAAATGGAAAGGTGAAAGGCAGAGAGGTGATGAAGTAACGCTAAATTTTAATGAAGATTTGGTGTCACTAAATTCCAACTACCACGGCTGAAATTTAACAACTTTCATTACCACTGTTGCCTTCTTTTCCTGTTTACTAAAGAGGTCACTGACCTTGTTTTGCCTTTATCAGGACCTCCCTAAATTGTTGGCTATATTGATTTCAATTTCAGAAGAAGCTCACAAGTGAAAATTCCTCCTTGGCCATCAGAGAAAGTTAAAAACAAGCCAAATAAAACTACCAAAAACAAAACAAAACCATAAAGTGCCAAAGAGCGATGTTTATAAGTTTTCAAATAGAAGCTGAAAAACACCAATAAAGTCTGGATTTAGCTCAAATGTACCATCAACCTCAGGCAGCTCCCTCCCGCCCCTACCCCTTTTTAATGGTTCATTTGTCTAGTCCCCCTGGAAGATCTATAGAGAAAATTACCAGGGCAGAATGTAGATCCAATTGCACATCCTGCTACAGGAGAAACGATTCCTGTTCTCATCATTGGGATCAATAATTTGCTAACACAGTATTAGCAAGAGCAACAACTCCACCAGGTTAAAGGAGTTTTACACTGAATAATGACAGCCTAGGAAAGGGAAAAGCTGAGCGAGTAAATCCTGGCAGCCTTTTACTATTGAGAGAGCACATGCCAGTGAATCAATAGTGGCTCTGGTGAGTCTGGGCTGTAAAGATGCTTTATTGTTCTGCCTAAGTACATTGGCAGAGATGCTCCTCTTAATATCTGTACACAGGAGCCACTGGGGTCCAGGCCTGCCCTATTAATGAAAGCATTTCCTCTTCAGAAGAATGGGACTTCCAGGGATACAGAGCATGGCTGTATCCTATTCTATCCTATAGAAACTATAAGAAAAAAAAAAAGAAAGTCTGGGATGGAAAGATTGATAAGGGAAGCCCAAGAGGTGGAAAGGGACCTAGAGCTAGGAACACCACTATACCTGAGCAGAGTTTAAAAACTGATCACCAGAAATGTTCTCCCAGATGTCTTACATGAATCATTTAGTTAAATCTGTATTTCTCAAAGCAAAGGCTATTAAAACCAATGTGTTACTTGGTTGGCCTCTAGGACAAGTAAGTCCCCTCTTGATACGAAAACAAAATTTTGGAACAGTGAATTTGATTTACCAAAGTCATCAAATATGGAAGAGCTGGGACAGGGTTGTAATACCCTGTGCTGATCACTAGGCTAAAGCCATCTCCCCCTGCTTCCAGTGAAAATATACAATTTATATCCCTAGGATAGTCTTATTAGTTTTCTCTTGCCAAATATTTAAGGAAAGAAATCTGTTCATCAAGTATTTCTGGCTCTCTACTTTTCAAGCACACAGGGTACTTTTACTGTCCCCATCATGGTTGGATGGGCATGGGACAAGATGTGCTAATGAATTGTGAACAGATATCCTTCCTATGCTGGAGTGGTTACTTACCCATTAAATACTTGAAGTGAAAATGGCTTAGAGAAAGGAGACACAAGATGTCTCTGCCACAGAAGCCTGACAGACTCAGAGTAACCTCCACTTAAGTTAAAAAAAAAAAAAAAAAGGCAGGCATATAGCTGAGAAAACAGAAAAAGAAATGTAAACACACACACACACACACACACACACACAGAGACACAGAAGTCCAGGGGAAAAAAGCTGTGGATGTGACATTTGATACATAAAGTTTACTACAATTTAGTAGATGAGACAACAACTCATTTTCTCAGACACATACATCCAAGAGAACCACCAACCTGGACTAAAAAGACCACCACTGTTCAAGATTTAAATCAACCCCTGGGCTCTCTACTATCCATAGACAAGAAGCAGTCTGAGAAAGCTGTTCAACCTCCAAGTGAAGTATAATGTCCAAGGCTCATTTTAGGTGTGTGTGTGTGTGTGTGTGAATAAAGAAGAAGGAAAGGCCGCCCTGAGTGGAGCCAAGGGCATGGAGAATAGTGGTGTGAGTGTGCTCATGAAACTGACACAGGATCTAATTAACAAACATTTCCTGCTCACAAAGTAGAGTCCTCACTATCTCTGCCAAGAGGATTTTAGAATTGCTGCAGACCAGAGATAGTTTTGTGTGTCTTCCCTGTCTGTGAATGGGTTGTTTCTGTGATTACCTTATTTCTCTTTCATTAAGGTTTGTGACACAGTAGAAGCAATTAACTCATATTTCAAATACATATATTTCTTAATCAGGTGGACCTGATTAAAGACACCCACACACAACCCTCTGATGTACTATTAATGTCATATTCTGTAAGATCCTGAAATGAGACCTTTTGGATTGTCTTCCTTGGGGAAGAAGTAAATATATTTTGTCGGAGGAGGGAGTGTGATCTGAATATTTTGTGGCCAGAAGGGTAGACTTTGATGATCATTAATGCTGTCTATTAAGTACTTTCAGCCCTCTGCCACCTGATCATATGCTTGGATTATACTTTCTGAATTCTTTGTAGTGTGATAATACCACATGATGAGCCACTGGAGCTGTGATACTTGTTATATCTGAGCCAGAACTCTCTTCCCTTTAAGTATATTTAGAAGTGGTGCCCACTTAGTGGATACAGTAACAGAATAAGGAGGTGTAGAGCAGATCTTAGTCAAACCAAAATGGATCTGTAGACAAACAGGAATAAACACATGCTGTTATGAGGCTTTCTAGTGTGAGAATTTTAGTTCAGCCTAATCTAGTCTGTTCTGACTAGTAGAGAATCTCAGTCATTACATTCTCTTTCATATCTTATACATATAAACCAGTCGTATGCTTGATATAAGTGATTATCATAAAAAGAACAAACAAATGCATAAATAAAAGTATAATATAAAAAACATTTTATATTTTATTTTACCTGCTTCTTCCCCTAAAATTTTTCTCATTTTTTATGGCCTGGGACTGAAAACCTGAGTAACTATATAGACTTAGGTAAACTGTGAATTTTTTCTGCAGATAAAAGTAGTTATTTCTATCTTCCTATAATAATCAGTATGTGCAGTTTTCTGAAGTTTTTATGATGGCCTCTCCAAATGACGCCAGAGGTAGATATTCTCACCCAGCAACCAAAATGGTTTCTATAAATGCATTGGATTGTAAAGAGCACTACTAGCTGGAAATATTCCCATATAGCTCATCACATCCTTTGAATGGTATCCTTACAAATTATTTCACCAGATTGTCTGTCTTCTCTAATTTTAGACCCAGGCTTATACAGTGGCATCCAGACATTGGCCACTTGATATGCTTCACAGACAGGGATTCAATTCTTTCCTGAACTTGGGGATTGGATTTACAGGGTCTTCATTTTATGTACATATTTAGAGTTTATTTCATCATTAAAGAACGGTGCTTGAAGATCTACCTTTCCTAGAAAGAGGAACCTTAGTTGTAAGGGCGATGGCCATTCATATTGGTAGCTAGATAAGATTTATGTAAAGTCCTTCTCCTATTTGTTCTTCTAATGTGCCTACATTATGCCATTGCCTGAGAAAAGTGGTTATTTGAGGCAGTATTTTCCAAAGTAATCTACTTTCATTGCAGCACACCACCTGCGCATTTCAGAAACATTTAGAGAAGCGTTAACTATATTCAATAGTACACGGTTTTTCAGAGGCCAGCCAAATGAAATAAGTATCTGGAAAAAAACAACTCTGTTTTCAAATGAACCTCACTGGCAGCATTCAACACTCAAGTTAATTATTATTGGAGAAAACTTCATAGGGGACTACTTTCTCTTATCAATCCCTTGCTCCCTATCTGTGGGAATAACTTACTATAAGTAGAATTGCAAAGTGCTACAAACTGTTCCCGAAATCTGCTGTAACAGGCAGGAACTGATTATTATCATTGGGTCAACAAATGGAACAGAGTAGATTTCCTAAGTAAGGGTACGTCCAGTTCCACCAAATAGAAGAATCTTAGAGATAGAGTTTCACGTACCATCCCACGATTTTAGAACAGAGGAAACTGAGGTACAGCTATGCAAAATAGTCTTCAATTTCACAGAGGTAATTAGCAGAGGAGGCATTATTGCTACCAGCGATATGGACTCCCTCTCTAGTATTTCACTCATCAGAAAGTCTAAACACTGACATTCGCATGTCTAAAGCAGTCAGTAAAAATCATATCATGTTATGACTTGACTCACTAAGTAAATCCAAAGTTATTTCTTTATATGAACTAATCATAGTTATTTCAATTTACTCAGTGGTTTTCCAGATGAGTCCTTAAGTACCAAGGTTCCTCTAAGATACCTCATAGGTAAGAATGCCATATAATATATTGTTCAAACTAGGTCAATTTTGAGAGTGAATTGGGGCACTATTGATAAATTCACCAGACCCACAGATGTAAACAAGAACTATCCTGGGCAAATTAGTTTATACTGTCCCCTTATTCATTGTCTTCCAGAGTAGGGAAGGCTGTCCCTGAGCAAAGAGTTGGCAGCAGGGGATTGTCTGTCTCCCTACTCACACTCAAATAGAGATCTGCTTTTCCAGCTTATAGAGCTGCAATGCATAATTTGGTTTGAAAGAAAAAAAGTTTTCCATAACAATAACAACAAAATGGTTTGGAAACCACTGCCTTGAATCAAGCACAATTATTTGGGCACCCAACATAGGTTATGAAATTAACAGACACCCATTCATGAGTTTCTTATAAACCCGTTCATGAGCTTCTCATGGTTTATGAAAAAGTTAGCGATTTCTTGCATAAGTCCACTCAGCTCAGGGCTTAAACTCCATGTGTCCTTTTCTTACTTCAGGATAGACGCGACCTCAGACCTACACATTTAGATTTATCTGGATGGAAAGTGAGAGATCAGGACAGGGAAAAAAGCTCAACATCCTCTCCACTTCCTCCTTAGTCACATTTAAACCATCATTACCAAAAACATCAAAATAAGAAAAGAATTGGGGCAGAAATGGGAAATGGAGTAAGAGTAACATCACGGGTTTCCAATCTTTAATTTGGATAAACAATTCATTTAAAAATATGCCAGAAAGAAGGGGCTAAATTTTATGCCCAGAATGACTTCCTCAGATGTCTTAATGTCTTTGTGAATTCAGTAGTAGCTTATATTTTTCTGAAGGACTTGAAGGGAAGCTATACTAGTAAATTTTATTTCCAATTTTCATAGGTGAAGATCAAGATCATAGTGAAATGTGCTTAAAGACAGGGGATAAGTCTATATTATTTTGATATTCTATTAAACATCAGTGCTTTTGGGGGGAGCATGAGTGTGTTCTCTGAACTTCTGTTAGGAAGTGTTTCCATCCTTGACACACTACTTCCTTGCTTCAGTGTACCTTTGATAACCACATGTTCTGAACTCCTCTGAACAATTCTTAGCTTTATACATTGGACCCAGCATAATCTCGGGTTCCATATATCAGTGACTAGGTACATGAGATTAAATTGTTATATAACATTTTCCCCCCATTTTTGCTACTCATGCTCATAATTCTAGTTTCTGGAGGTCATCAGAATATGTCAAAGTGAAGTGATTTATAAAACAAACCAATATATTTCAATGTACACAACCTATACTTAAACCTATTTAAAGCCTCCAAATCTAACCTATCCATCCAATAAGCTTGGTTTTATTATTTGGAAATTCCCTCAACTACATATTCTGCCTTGGTCATCCATTAGGTAACATAACCTAATGTTAACTTCCTGTGCCTTGAACTCTATGCTTATTGAGGTACAAAACAAGGAGGCGTGACCCCTATTTTTTAGGAGTTAACAATCCAGTATGGAAACAGAATAAATTTAAGTAACATTGCCTTGCAATATACAATTAATTCACAAAGTGTGAGCAACAAACAATAATTGTCTCAGAGTCATCATGAAGATAAAATCGAGGGAGTCAGGAATAAATTGGGACGTCTTTGTCTCTGCGGTTAAACCGAAGCTGGACTTTAAGGTTAGGAGTTCAGATGAAGAGAGGATAAGGGATGGCAGATACCGCCAGCTAATGACCCAGTCCTTATCACCACCTTCCTTCAAAACAGAACAGAAACCTTGCCATTTCAATATTATTCCCAGAAAAATAAGCCAGAGTTTCCAGTTTTCCATATTTCTGATGATGGGAGTGGAGGGCATGTGACATAAATATATCCAAAGAGATGGAAATGGAAATTATACTGGATATTTCTGGGAAAGTTTTGTCTTCCCTGGTTTAAATTCTATTTGATTTTTTATGGCCCTCTTATTCTTGCCTGAAGTGCCTTTCTGAAGCTAGATGTGAATCAACCAATTTCCAATCAGGTGGAGACTAGTTGGATAAAAGCTACATGCTGCAGATGGCAGAGAAGGAGCTAGAAGCATCTACTCTCTTGATGATCTGTTCAAGGCAACTGCACTTGTTTAACCGGTCCACTTCCAGGGTTGTAGCTATAGAAGTAAAATAAAACCTCACTTAGGTTAAGTCACAGTAATTGTGTTTCTGTTTCCTGCAGCCAGACACAATATTTCACTGATAACAGTGGAGTTAGAGTATTCCAAATGAGAATGGAATATGAAGTAGAGAGAAAGGAATTGCCCAGAATGGAGCTAAGCATCCTTTTGAGGGGCATGTCTCTGGAATAGGAAATTAGGACACCAAGTTTGCTTAAAGAAAATACTGCAACTAGTACTTATCTGGTATTGCTATTCTCCATTTTCTTACATATGCTTGGGCCATGTTTGTATCTATGGTTTATTTCAGGTATAATAACCTGCCCCATATAGATCCCAAAGGAGAAAAAAAATGTACTTTAAAAATTGTTAATCTCCTTTTTTTGTTTTTTTTTCATGTTTGTCATAAAGGTTGAAATCCTCCCTCTCCTCCCTCTTTTTTCCTGTTCATACTTTTAAAATTAATTTTTAAAGTAATGTAAAATATATGTCTATTGCCAAACAATAGAGAAACAGACTAAAAGGGGAGAATCATCATCACACCGTCCCACCTTCCCCTGGAAGTATCACTTCTCCATATAGCTAGGTGGGATTGCAAATTAGCTGTGTGTGCTTCTGGGTCTTTTTATTATACATATACAGTTACACGTCTCATATAAACAGATACCATTGCAAAAATTATTTTTGTGCTACTTTTTGTGTGTTTGCTTGTTTTAACATTGATAGGATTGACTTATTCATCTACATTTTTACATACCTTTAAACTTAATTTACCTTGGCTATCTCCATGTAAGATGCAGATCTTCTTCTCTCGTTGGTAACTGAATCATATCTCATAGTCTATTAGTCAGGATAGGGTTGGTTATGCTACATTAACAAACAATCTTAGTGACTTAAAATAGCAAAGCTGTATTTCTTAACCATGATACATTTTCATCTCCACTTAGGGAGAGATCTGCTCCATGATGCCCTTGCTCCGGGACTGAGGCTAATAGAGGAAACATCGTCTGAAATGTTTCATGTCACCGTGACATGGGAAGAGAACATAGCTAATCACACACTGTGTTTTGAAGTCTTCTGTTCAGAAGTGATACATATTACTACCACTTATATTTTCTTAGTCAAAGCAGGCCATGTGGCCATGCCTAACTTCAAGAGGGAGGAGAAATACATTTCTGGACCATTGTGTCCAGAGAAAGACAAACTGAAAAGTTTCATACCCTCTTTAACTGCCATAACCTTTCCCTAGCTGGTATAATACAGTGGATTTTGCATCCCCAGGAACTATCTTCAACTCAGAGTCAGTGTCCAGTAATCCTAGAAAACTCTGGGAGTTTCCTTTTCCTCAGTGCAGAGTTATCCAGTCAATGGTCAAAAATCCCTTTAGGGAAAACTAAGAAATAGCTTTCTAGTCCTGGCAGCATTGAGGGATCATTTTCCTCTAGGAGATTATCCTATCTCATTTAAAGGTTTCTAGATCTGTGAATAAACTCGGGACTTGGCTTTGGATGAAAGGTTGTGAGTTTATTGTGGGAATACGACTCCATCCATGACCTAGGAAACTTGCTTATGTAGAAAAAGTACGAATTGAAGGGCTTCCGATCTGTTTTGGTCCTGAAAACAGCACAATTAAGTAACCCCATTAAGAAGCCTTTGTGGTTAAGCCATTTTGAGTTCTCCAGTTCTACTTTCCATTACAGTAGCCAGACTCATCTTGTTTCTGGAAATTCACTGCTGCCATTAGACTCTCAATTTCTGAAACTGGGAAATCAGGAAGTCTGTTTCAGTTTTAACATCTCTTACTAACAACCCTGGCTTTCAGAGGCCAGCTTCGGCAAAGCTATTTGGAAGTGATTGTGCCCTCCTTACCACTGTATTTTTCAATGTTGTGGTAGAAAGTGTGTACTCTGGGTCTTTCCAAGGTGCATATTTAGGGGATCACATGTAATTAATCCAGCCCAACAGTCCACTCTGGGTGTGGGAGTCCTCTTCACGTAGTATGAAAAGGAAATTCTGGGATCTAAACATAGAGATTATGAGTCTAGGTTTTAGTAAACCAACCAAGCAAAATGTATGAAAATCTTTCATACCTTAGGCTAAATTACTGACTCCAAAATCTCTTGTCAGTGCAGATATATTGATACATATGACTTGTGTCAATACAACAATTGATACAATACTAACAATTTCATTATTCTTGGTCTTATATTTTCAGGATCAATCCTCACACATAGTTAGCAAGGTTCTACCAATATAAATATAAATAAATCTTGTGATTTTTTCCATTTTGATGGTGCTTCTTTCTGAGTCAGACTTTATATCTATTTTAACAAAGAGAATTAGATATCTATGTAGCCACTGGAAGATCCAGGGAGATTAAACGTAAGGGAAGCTACTGCAAATGATTCCAGTTTCTAAGCATTGGAATGGTGGTTACAAGAGTTTGTTGTGAAGCCGTGGACATATCTAGTAGGTTCTGCTAGGAATTGAGTCAAGTTATCAGAGTGATAGCAATAAAATCTGATGGGTCTTGCAAAGAATTGACACATTGTTGCAAGGCAATTTTCTCAGCTCTGGATAATAAATGTCTTCAGGTAAGGGGGAGATAACACTTCAAACAGGAAAGAAGGAGCTGCTTTGCTGGTAAAATATGCAGCTGCATAGGATTTTGGGTTTCTAAGTACTCAAACAAAGGCAGTAGAATCTATCAAAATGTACCTAATTCTAATTATCAGGATCCCACACTTTCTTTATCATTGCTGCACTTTTGAGTTAAGAGATATGATATAGCTTTGACTTCAACATATGCTGTAACTTAGCCATCAGTAAGACCAAACACTGACTGTGATGATCAGAAACATTAACCTTGAAGCTTTAAGAAATAGGAGATCTTTCTATATTAAAGAAGGAGCTCTCTGCCCTTCTGACCATGTGTTACTGATAATTTAACTCCCTGCATTTATCACTTTCTGTCTGCAAACTTTCCAATGCAGTCTGTTCCACAATCCTTGTGCTCATATGTACTCATATTTCCACTAAATTGTTCTATTCCAACAGCAACTTGGTCCCTAATGTCTTGCCTTCTACAGATACTTGATTCCAGCACCTACATGCAATAATGAAAATTGATTCATCATTGCCCTCAACTGGCCACCAGGGTCACATTTCACATGGGGAAATAGGCATCTCGATTTCAAATCTAATCTGATCAAAGCACCTATTCCTGATTTTCATCTTCAGGATTCTTTCTCCCAGAAAACAGTTTCCCATATGACATACTGTGTCAGTCAGAAGGCTTTCAATTCTTACAATTATTATGCTTTTGATGCAGCTGATTAGAGGTTTACACAACCTGTGGATGAGTTGGGGGATTGAATATCAGGGAAGTTATTGCCACTAATATAAATTTGCAGCACAAAATGATGGTTCCGAAGGGTTTACTGGGAAGCCATAGGTGTGTGTGTGTATAAACTCTAGGAAGCCTACACTTAGTTACATACAGTGGGTTAGATTATGCTCACAGATTACATTAGATTATGTCCAATTTTGACTTCACAAATGATTTCCCAATGTATATTCTATCAGTAATCAAATGTTCCATTTTCACATAATTTGACCAAAAATATATTAATCTTTTTAATATATGGCAAAATCAGGGAAGTAAAGTGGTGTCCCAGTGTTAAAACTCACTTTCCAACCATTTGAATACATTTCTATTTTTAACCAAGAAAAATCCACGGTGCTAGTTGCATTTTTCTACCTATTTAGACATGTTTAGAATCCTTCATTTCAGCCTTTGCTGTGGATAATTTTCTCTTGGGTTTAGGATCTAATCTCAGACAGCATCTGAGAAAGCAGATAGAAAATGGAGAGAGACATATGCATTTTCGTTTTTGATGATTGATTTGGTGCCAACTCCATGAGTTGAACATCATCCACCATCACCGTTGCCAGTTACATACATAAAATATCAGGCAGGCAATGGATTTGAAAGGACCTGCCAAGTACAGTGTTGAAAACCCTAGAGATATTGATTTTACAGTTTCTCCAGTGATTCTACATCATGCTCCTTTACTTTCTGGCAATCTTTATAACTTTTACACTGACATAAATTGCCATAAAATAAGCATCCAGTACACCCCTCCCCTTCCTCCTCTAGAAATGGTTAAGGACACTCCATTATTCTATTAACATGTTTGACCATTAATTCAGCTGATCTCCCTGGGAATGACGAGGTGACTTTAAACTTGGAGGGCAATTTGTACTGCCCAGCAGATTTATTATTATCCTCTCTAGTGGAAAGCACATGAATTCATCTAAACATTTATTTTCCTTAGTGTGCCACTATTTTTCTTTTTATGTTTTTTAAAGTAGATTTAGTGGCAGAATATTAGCAGCTGAGGATACCAGAGTTGTTGTCTACTCAGCGAGGCAGGGAGTTCAGCTCTCTGAATGTGGCCTCAGACACTGACGTTTTCGCTTTGCTGTAGTAAGGAAAAGCCAAATGGAAAATAGGAAGGGCAGTACAGTGTTCCCTAATTGGTCAGAAATTAGCCAGTCTTTAGATGAACAAAAGGGCTCTAGGCCATAAAGACAGTTACGCAGATAAGACAACTACTCAGCCTAAAATACTGCTGTATTAGTTTTCTAATTTCTTCCATAATAAATTACTACAACCTTTGCATCTTAAAACTATACAAATTTATTATCTTACAGTTCTGTGAGAGTTCCCACACAGATATCACTGGTTTAAAATCAAACTGTCAACAGAGCTGTGATCCATTCTGGAAGCTCTAGAGAAGACTTCAGTTCCTTGCCTTTTCCTGCATCTAGAGCCATCTGCATTCCTTGGCTTGTAGCCAATTTCCTCCATCTTCAAACTCAGAAATGGTGGCTTGAGTTCCTTTCACACTGCATTTCTTGATCTTTTCTGCTGCTCTTTCTTCCACTTTAAGGACATATGTGATTAGATTGAGCCTGCTTATTTGATCCAGGTTAATCTTCTCATTTCAAGGTCAGCTGATTAGAAGCCTTAATTGAATCAACAATCTTGGTTCTCTTTTGCCATGTAAAGTAAGATGTTCACAGGTTCTAGGGATTAAGAGGTAGACATGTTTGAGTGCCATTATTGTGCCTACCATAGCTAGTAAAATAATATGGTCTTTAATTATAGTATATAAAATGAGTACTTTACATTTAAAATGTTACATATGAGTTACCCTAGAGTTCACGAAATGAAAGGAAATAGAACAGCAATCTGAAATTTCTGAATTAAGATTTTTTTCCCACTAGAAGTAGAAAAATGGTCCATTGATTTTTTTGTAAGGGTGTGTTAAAAATATTCAGTGGGTTAAAAATAGTTTTTTCAGTAAATGGTATGGGAATAACTGGACATCCATATGCAAAAGAAATTTAACCCCTTCCTTAAACACCCTACACACATATAAAAAGGATCATAAACTTAAATGTATGCACTAAAAAGTACAAAGGTATTAGGAGAAAACATTGGGGGAAATCTTCAAAAATTAGGTATGGCTTCTTACCTTACCTTCTTACCTTCTTTGCTTATGCTTTTGGTATCTTACATGATACCAAAAGCACAAGCAACAATAACAAAAAAAGTAAATAAATTGTGCTATATCAAATTAGAATCATTTGTGCTACAAACAAAACCATCAATAAAGTGAAAAAAGACCACTCATAACATTGGAGAAAATATTTGCAAAATATATTTAATAAGGAACTTGTATCAAGAATATACTTTAAAAAATCTCTTATAACTCAATAACAAAAAAAGGATTAAATATCCAATAGAAAAATGGGCCAAAGATCTGAATAGACATCTCCCCAGAGAAGATATACAAAGACCCAATAAACAATAAATGAAAAAGTGTTCAGCCTCATTAGTCATTAGGAAATTACAAATTAAAACAATGATGAGATATGACTTCACACTCGCTAAGATGACTATAATTTAGAAATATAGGCAATAACAAGTGTTGGCAAAAAGGCAGAGATAGTAGAAGTATCATATATGGCTAATGGGATTGTAAAATAGTGTATCCATTTTAGAAAAGAGTTTGACAGTTTCTCAAAACATTAAACATAGGATTACCATATGACCAAGAAACTCCACTCTTGTTTATATTGCTAAGACAGGTGAAAAATATATGTCCACACAAAAACTTGTACACAGATGCTTATAACAGTTTTATTCATAATAGCCCCAAGTCAGAAACAACCTAAATTTTCATGAAACAATAATGGACAAATAAAATATGGTATATACATACAATGGAATAGTATTTTCCAACAAAACAGAATGAAATGCTGATACATATTACAACATAGATTCATCTTGAAAACACTATGCTAAGTGAAGTCCATCACAAGAACAATACGATTCCATTTATATGAAATGTATTATTCTATGTTTTATACAAAAGGTCCACAATGGGCAAAGAATGTAGACTCAGGGTAGCTAGAGTAGAGAAAACAGATTTGAGAGGAATGGGAAGTCAGTACTAATGGGTATAGAGTTTGTTTTTGGGGTGATGAAAATATTCCAGAATTAGATTGTGTGGATGGTTGTATAATTCTCAGAATGTACTAAAAACCCTTGAACCGTACATTTGAAGTGGGTGATTTATTTGGTGTTTGAATTAGCTTTGTCCAAAACTGTTAAAAAAGGGAGTGGCAAAGCTGATGTGTAATTGTGGTATGTAGGTATCTGAGGGGTCACCTTAGTTGTGTTCTGATGACCAGTTAAAGGTGATTCCTGGAAGTCAATGGCTAGAAATTGCTTCGAAATACATTAACAGTTACTATTAGTGTTAATGCTTATTATTAAAAATTACTTCTAATGTCTCATGGATATGACTACCATTAGAAGAAGGAAGCTGGCTCTAACATCATTTTGATACACCAGGCTGCCTGTGCCTAGCCATGACAACAGCAGGACTGATCACTATTAAAAAATTGACATGTGAGTTTTCTCATATTTAAAGTGAGCATAATAACATCTTGTTTTCAGGGTTGTTGTAGACTGAGAGATACTGCATGTGAGTTCTTTGCACAGTGCTTAGCACCTGGTGGTTGCTCAGTAACCCAGAAGACATCATAAAGCAGAAGATTAGGCCCTAAACTTCCCCATATACTTTTTAAAATATTTTTCTTATCTGTGAACAACTAATAGTCATTGTTTACTCAAATCACTAAATCCAAATTATAAAACAAAAACAAGAACAGAAACACAACAAAAAATTCCTGACTCAGAAATCACTGCAAAATGTTACTGGGAGAAAAATATTTAGTTTTGAGTTTAGATGAATCACTTTAGAGGGGGTTGGAATGTGGTCCTATTTGTTTTAATGTTTTATCACTTAAATGGTATCTGGTCCTTAGATCCAAAATAATATCACTAAGTTGACCAAGAAGATGAGTAAAATCTCTGAAATTATATGTTATTTTATTTTTGTTTATTTTTATTTTTTTCGAGAAAGAGCCCAGACAGGGGAGAGGCGCAGAGAGAGAGGGAGACACAGAATCCAAAAGAAGCTCCAGGCTCTGAGCTGTCAGCACAGAGTCCAACCCGGGGCTTGAATCCATGAACAGAGCCTAATGAGGGGCTTGAACCCACAAATGGTGATATCATGACCTGAGCTGAAGTCAGATGCTTAACCAACTGAGCCACCCAGGTGCCCCAGAGTGATTTTGAAAGAAAGGGTAAAAGGGCTTCAGATGATTTAGTACCTGTTCTGACTTTACCCAAAACTGACCTTGATAGAGAAAAGTGTTCCTCTGAATGGTAAGACAATTGATTCCAGTGCAATGGAGACAGAAAACAAAGGAGTTTTGCATGCTTGAACGAAATCCATACAACATTTAATTAAAGGCAGACTGGGTTGGGGAAACCCCTGGCAAAACCAGATCCCTCCTCTTAGATAACGGAAATGGTGTTACTAAGGGAATTATCAAGCTGGCCCAAAACACTTGCATAACATCTGACGCTGCAATTATTATATTTAGGAATAAGGCAGCTGTGAGCTTTACTTCAGGAAGAAGCGTTTCCCAGGTCAGTGTCCACTGAGAATGGGTGTAGAGCATGGAGGAATGAGGCTGCAGAGAAGACCTCAGCATAAGAAAACAAATTCACTGTATAGAGCACGTGGGAATATTGAGACACTGAACACTGAGAACCAACCAGTTCTCATCTGGTCTCTGCCATTATCTAGTTATGTTACCTTAGGTAACCTCAGTTTTCCTGTTTGCATAATACATTTATGGATGAAGATAATTTCTGAGATTCCTTGATATTTTAGAATTCCATGAAGTCAACTAGAAAATCAATATGCATCTCATCCATCTGGCTGCATTTATTATTATATTTTTGTATGACTTTGAATAAAGAAGGGCTGAAATTATTTTCAAACTAATGAATAAAACACAAGGAAAATAGCAAAACCCAAAGGTCTTTCTTGAAGATGAGAATTATTCACCAAAAAAAACCCCCAAAGTTTTACACATTTTTAAAAAGGCGGGGGATCATGTTCTGATGAACTCTTCTCAACCACACCTATAATTCAGTAAGGGATTGTTATCTAATCTGAGCAATTTTAAGTTTATTAAAAATGTTTATTTAGAGAGGGAGAGGGAGAGAGAGAGAGAGAGAGTGCACATGCACAAATGGGAGGGGTGGAGGAAAAGAAGGAGAGAGAGAATCCCAAGCAGGCTTCACACTGCCAGCTCAGATCCTGACATGTGGCTCAAACCCATAAACCATGAGATCATGACCTCAGCTGAAACCAAGAGTTGGATGCTTAACTGACTGAGCCACCAGATGCCCCCAAGTTTTAAAGCAAATAAATATATTTCCTCTTGTCCTGGTTTACATAGTAACTGGTTCTCATTACATACCCACAACTATATGTGAAATTTTTGTTATTGTTCAAATTTGTAAGAATTTGTGTAATATCCTATGATTTGGGATATCTAACTTTTTTTCTTCTAGTGTTTAAGCTGTTTAAGAGTGAGAACTACCCCCTGAATATAAGAAGTACCAGATATAATGGAACTACATGTTTGGGATCAGGAGGTGAAGGATCAGGGCGTGTGTTCAAGAACAATAGTGTCAAGAGAAAGCATGAATGTATTTGCAAAAGGAAGTCGTATGAATTGTGTGTGTGTGTGTGTGTGTGTGTGTGTGTGTCTTCCTAGGTCTTGGGAGAGATTAAATCTTAGTACAAAAAAAAAAATAGGTTCATCTCTATCCAACTCTTCATTCATTTTTCAGTTACACCACAGACATTGAAGAAACATTTCTCTTGCAGAAGTGATTGTCACGTTCATCATTGTTCCTCAGCTTTAGTTTCTTGCACAGAGGAAAGAATAAGTGTCCTGTTGGTATGAACCAGGGGTTTTCCTCAGTGGTGACGTAAGATCTGCTTATGGAAGGTCCAGTAGACCTTCGTAATGTGGACGGGAGGGGGCAAAAACATTGTAGTCAGAGGCAAGCACAGAGGAAATGGTATTACGTATAAATGTAGTGTAGACATCTGAGAACTGCCAACAGAATGATCTGACTTGAGTTAGGGTAGAATAGCAGGTAGATGGAGAGTTATATTGGGACACGATGTGACAGTACACACCTGTGTACACTCGATGTTGTATCATCTTCTAGGGTTTCATTTTTCACTGGTTGAAGCAGGTCTTCTCTGCTATTAGCCAGCCTGTCCCCATGCCGTGTGGAGCAAAGCTCAGCATGACAATCCATGTATGCACTTGGCATTTGTTTTCACAAGGGCGTTGAGTACCAGTGATGCTTCCTTTCTCACATACCTTCCTGTCAGAAGCCCCTCCCACAGCACTGCCTGTATTTGGGTATCTGAGCACTGGCACAGGGAAGCCAGCCCATCTTCAGGCCTAGTTAGTTTCAGCAGTTGATAGGAATTGAAATGCTAATAATCTTTTTTTTCTCCCGGAGTTCTTATAAAGAGACAAATGAGTCACACAGCTGCAAATCATCTGATGGCAGGAAGACTCTCTGACAGCTTCATTTGAAGTTCCAAAGTTCCTGTTTTATGGCTTGTTTAATGTTTGGTAAAAGATAGGCTGCTTAAATTAGAGAAACCTTGTGGTAGAATATATAGTCTCATGGTGAGTGACAAGTTTTTCCAAAAAAAAAAAAATCTAAAAGAGAAGAAAATATACAATTTTGCAAGCTTGTGGAAAACAAAATAGTCTTTTCTTTTCCATGGCTTCTTTTTTGTTTAACTGTTTGCAGAACATGCAGTACTGTACAACACAAATATTTTTTCTCGGCTTGGTCCGTCAGTCCAGGGCTGCCTCCAGCCCTACTCAAAACTGTCCTCTGTATATGTCAAACAATTCACAGCCAAGATTAGGCAAATATTCATATATTTGAAGAAAATGGAAAGTAAACCAGACAATCCTCAAATTTACTCTGAGAAAGGAATAATTGTGATAGACTGTCCAAAGTGATTCCTTAATGGTAGGTAAAAGTGTGTTGGATAAGGCACACAGAGGGTGGTGAGGCTTGTAATCTGAATGATTGTATTACTATGTCTCCTAAACTCATTGTTTTTCTTTAATTGTTTTTCTCACTTTCCTGGTTAGAGCTCCAAGTCTACCACTGAAGATTCATGAGTCTGTGGACAAGTCGACTACTCTTGAGTCTCTGTTTCTTTGTTTTGAGAATCACAGGACTGCTTCCTAGTTCTCAGACATATGACTACAACTTGTAGTAGGGAAAATCTGTTATTTTACACATGAGGAAATTGACTTTTAAAGAGATTATGTGACACAGTCCTAGAAAAATGGTTCTCAATTGGGGGGCAGTTTTACCCCAAAGGAGACATTTGGCAATGTCTGAAGACATTTTTGGTTGTGTCAGGTAGGTAGTGGGAAAAGGGGCTGGTTTGGCATCTAGTGGGTAGAGGCCAAGGATGCTATTAAATATCCTACAATGCAGGGGAAGGCCAACAAAGCATCAACCAGCCCAAAATGTCAATAGTTCTGAGATTGAGAAGCGCTGACCTAGAATCACAGAATCCAGGTTTAGAAACTAAGACTACTCCATTCGAGTCTGAAGCCAATCATTGTCCTCATTTCCTTTTCAATAATAACAGTTTAATTCCTCAGAAACCTCCTAGAGAGTGAAATGTATCATGACAGACAAATGTGGAGAGATATTAGTTGTCTGACATGTACCTGAGAGCACATTTTAATTTATCCAGGTAAGTGATAGAGAGCTTCACCTATGTGCAATGGCAGTTTTGTAATTAGCAATTTATCTTATCTTTTGATTATGAAAGATAATTTTTATGTTTGCCACAGAATCCATGACTATCTTAGATGGTTGTTTTCAAATCACTCCGCCTCCCTCTGTTTTCCTGTGTATACCAATCCCCATTATTTTATCTCGATTGATACTTGTCAACCTTGCATTCTCTAATGTTGTAATTTTCCAGATCTGTAGATGAATTGAATCTAAGCAGGACACCCGTAAGACAAAAGCGCTGAAAGAAAGTAGCCTTATCACCCAAAGGTCTCATTTGATATTGGCTGAATCCTAAAATCTGGATTCCAGAGCCTCAATAATGGAAGTGGGCTCCAAACAAGCAGAACTGTCAGGGAAAAGTGTCGCATTATATTTGTTATCTGGCGTTTGTAATTGCTGAACAAGTTAATGGAATTGTCAGACCATTGATAAGAGGGGATCCTGAAGAACAAGAGGCAGATTTAATGAGCAGCTCACCTCTGTCCTCATGGCGCAATATGCTTGCCATCCTAGTCCTGACACCCCTTTGTTCCAACCTTTTCTAACATGTTTGACTTCCCAAAGAGAAAGTGGTCAGTTTTCCCTATAATTGCTTTCAAACTTCTGTCTCTGATAAGTGCCTTCATTTAGCTTGTACTACAAATCGCCCCTTTAAGGCTCATTCTAAATATGCTTCTTGGAGTATGTACAGTGATTAGATTGAATGTGCTGCTTTAGGTGAGGTCTAACAAAACACACAGCTTTTTTTGTAAAAATAATAATGGAGCTGAATAATCTTTAATATAGGTTTTTATTAAAATAACTCATATCTCTCTCCAGGTCAATATGCTGTAGTATCTTCCCATTAAGGAGATATTATGTCCCTTTATTACATTCTACGAGACTCATTATTCTGCATTTATCTGCATTGAATTTTCTGTCTATTAGCCCAGGTATTTAAGTGAGCTAATTCTTTTCCTACCTGAGGATTGTTTTTCAGGGATGACCTTTCCTCCCAATTTAGCATCATCTGCAAACCAGAACTCTGTAGTGTAAGTAATGTGCTTGGAGTCAGTTATTTAAGATCCTTAATAGCAGGCTATCCAATATCATTTTTGGACCAAGGTAGCTCTGCTATGAGTAGCTGAGCTGTGATTATATCCTTTATCTCCTATTTCATAACATAAGAAGGCTTGATTGTAATAAAAGCAAGAAAAAAACACCTTGATTAAAACAAAACCTCATTTTAAGTAGAAGTGTCTTCTACTTAATTTCTTTGTAATGCCATGTCCTCCAGGATGAGTCTGCAGAGCACCCCTCACATCCTGGCAGGTAACTATTCACTTTAAAACCCTGGGTCACCAAGATAGACATCACTTAGACCTGGAAAATTGGCGCAATTAATTCCAGGCCTCTATTTCAGAAGTCCCTGAAGTGGTAACTGTGGGTCAGTGACTCAAGGAGGGAGGTGGGGAAAAGAATGGAAGAGAGTTCAGCTACTTATCTGCAAGGATTTCCTAAGTTAAAACAGGGAGATGTATCTGCTTGTCCACAATGTAGGGAGAAACCAACGATTTGTGAAATATTTTCAACTTCAAGCCTGCTTTTGATGTCAGCTGATTTTCTCTGAATAAAATGGTAGAAAGAGTATGGGTCTTTCTGAGTTAATCCTTCCTGCTCTGAAAACTATCTGTGACCCACACACTCTTGACTGAGAAGACTGGTGTTTATGGGATCTTGGAACATTGTACAATTTTAGAGTGGGAAGACTTAGCAAACAAGAATAAATCAATGCAAATTGGCCATGTAAACAGTATGGCTGTTGCTCCAAAACATAAAGATAATGATTGTATTCTACTTTATTAGAGGACTGAATTAACTACCGCAAACTGCCATACATTTAAGAGCCTAAAAACAATGCAAATTTATTATTTTGCAATCCTATAGGTCAAAAATCTTGTATAGGTCTCACCAGGTTAAAAGTGAATCAATGGCAGTACTCTGTTCCTTTTTTAAGGCTCTAGGGGCAGATCCATTTCCTGATCATTCAGGTTGTTGGTAGAATTCAGTTACTTCCAATTTTAGGACTGAGGTTCCTCATGTTTGCTGGATGCCAGTTTAGCAACATTCCCAGCTTCTAGAGACCTCCACATTCCCTGCTTGCAGCTTCAATCCATCTTCAGTACCAACAGTGGTGCGTCAAGTCCCTCCCACACTTGGAATCTCTCCTGCTTCTTCCTCTGTCACATCTCTCTGACCTCAACAGGGAAAAGTTGTCTAATTTTAAGAGCTCATGTGATCAAATTGAATATACTGGATAGTCCAGGATAATAATCTCCTCTCAAAATCTGTATGGCCATGTAATTATGTCTGCAAAGTCTGTTTGGCCATGTAATATAATGTGTTTCCAGGTTCCAAGAATTGGGTCAGCCTTCTACAAGACTTCTGTTTATTTGATTAGGACTGAGTTTACAGTGTGAAGAGTTTTAATCTTATCATTGTTTCATGATTTAGTCTTGCTGATTAGTCCATTTTCCTGACCTCAGCATGCTGGATTTCTAATTATAGCCACAAATAGCTCTATGGGTTCCTACTGTCTGGATCCAAATGTTTGTTGCTGTTTTAGTAACATTATCCTTGTATACACAGGATAATGCACCTTGCTCATTAATTTGTACACATTGATTGATTTCCTAGTTTATATCATAGTCACCATTATTAGCATCACTGCCAAACCTTCTTTCTTGAGTCATCTTGATTAAGTCACTTCAAATTTACTGTTGTGTTTTATATTTGGGATATACACCTTTTTACCTTCACAGCTCTAGGACAGAGAAAGAGACTCAGTTCCAGTGGTTTGCATATATATTATGGATTAAATGGATGAGTCTAGGAGTCAGAAATTCTAGTCTTCCTAGGGATGTTTTAGGAAAGTTTTGGATTAGAATTATTCCTCTTCCTCATTAATCTGCCTATCCAAGTCCTCAAAATAAACCATGATTAGAGGTGATAAAGTATTTCTCCAGAATCTCCGTGTCATGGAGTATAAGATTATCCCATATTCTTAAGGGATATCCCAAGATTATCCCATAATTCTTAAGATTATTATATTTGCAGGTTTCTGTAACACCTGAGCATGACTATGGTAATTCTGCTAAGTCCATTTTTATTTTTTTATTTATTTTTTATTTTTTATATATATTTTTTCTTCTCAAGTTAGTTAACATACAGTGTAGTCTTGACTTCAGGAGTAGAATCCAGTGATTCATCACTTACATATAAACCCGCTGCTCATCCCGACAAGTGCCCTCCCTAATGCCCATCACCCATTTTCCCCAGCCGTATCAATGCTCAGTTCTCTGTATTTAAGAGTCTCTTATGGTTTTAAGCTAAGTCCATTTTTAAAGACCAGTTTCCAATTTCCTCTCTGAGTTGTTGCTGGAGAAACTAGAGGTTTTCCTTTTTATCTGGTTGCTCTGGGTGTGAGTCATGTGGTAGGCAGACTAACGGCCCTTCCCCCAAGTATCCATACATATCCTAAGCCCTATATCCTGTGACTATGTTATATTACATGGCAAAAGGAAATTAAGATTATAGATGGAATTACTAATCAGTTTAATTTTAGATTGGGCAATTATCCTGGATTACCCAGGTGAATCCTCAAATGAAAGAGGGAGACAGAGGCTTCAGTATCAAAGGAATGAGATGTGAGAAAGATTCAAGTAGCTGTTTCTGGCTTTGAAAATGGAAGGTGTTTACTAGCCAAGGAATGCAGGTGGCCTCTAAAAGATAAAAAGAGGGAAGGAAATGGATTCCACCCTAGGGCCTTGAAAAGCAACACAGCTCTGGCAACATTTTGATTTTAGCCCAGTGAGATTCATGTCAAACTTCTGATCCTCACAACTGTAAGTGTCAAAGGCCCTCAGGAACACCCTCAGCTTTCTGTACTTCAGACCCCAAGTGAGAGCGTTCAAGATCCTTCTACCGCAGCAGGAAGTGGGATGTACACAGCTACATCTCCTTCGTCAGCTGGGGATGGATATTCTGGCTCTGGGAAACCCACAAATTGTGAGGGGCTACATCTTATATACTCTTTCTTTCTTCTTGCTGTAAGTAAACTCAGTACCACGTGAGCCTTGTTTGCGTGTTGTGTCTTCTCAGTGACCTTCCCTGTCTGGCACATAACTGCCTTTTAACCTTGTCTGTACAGCTTGGCCACCCCATGAGCAGTGAAACAGAAATTTTAATTAATAATACAAAATATGGGTACATTTACTGTCACATGACTCTGCGTGTCTCAGTTTCCTCATGGATGAAGTTGAGAGGACCAGATTATTTGCTCTCTGGTATTCTATTGAACTAATTGAGTCTATGGTTCTATGACAATGCAGGCCTTCTAAAATACAGCTCATTTCTCTTCCCCCACACACCACAATTTATTGCATCTTTTCTATAGTACTATTTCTAACACAATATTCTTAAATTTCTGTGTTAGAGTACTGTGTTCATTTTAGTGATGTGTTTAACATCAGTTAAAATATGCCAAGTCCTAAAAGTAGTTCTTAAATTTTCCACGCAGAGGTAGATACCTATAGCTGAAATGAACTACATTTCATTATGAAGTAGCTAATTAATACATGAAAATAAAACTACAGGCACATCTTTTTCATGTTGATCATGTTAAATTGTTGAGGGTATTATATAAACTAAAAACTAAAACCAGTTTCTACAGTTTATGGCGGCATACTGAATTCTTCACAACAGCAATAAGCTTATGTATCTATTGGCTTCTCAACTCTGCATTTTTCAAACAGAACACAAAAATACTTAGAATAATAATAATATATACTTTATAATAATAAAGTATAGCTATTATTGTAATCCTCAATTGGCCTGAGATTTCTGTGAAGAAGTGTTTCCACATTCTTCACCTTCTGGGGACATCCATACCTCAAGAATGAGACTATTATTCTTCTCTCAGGACACTAATATTGGGACCAAGTGAGACTACTGATTGCTCTTTATTCCATGCCTGGGAAGCAATGGAATGAAAAACAGAATGAAAATGCCTACAATTTCACTTAATCCTCCCAGAAACCCTATAATAAGCATCTAATTTGTCCTATTTTATAAATGAGAAGACCAAGACCCAAGAAGATTAAATTGCATGTTGAGGTCACTCAACTACAAGAGTGGAAAACTGGGATTGAGATCCAAGGATCACCCTAAGAGACACCTAGGCTCTCTGGTTATAAGGTGATGTTATAGAGATGATTGTGGGTGACTCCATTTTTTTTTCAGGCCATGTTCCTTATGTTAGAATATCGTGTAGAATTTCAAGCTAGCATATTATTATATGTGGTATTTTTATCAGAGAACTCAAATAATCTATTTCCTCTCCTATAAAATGGGAATGCTTTTCTATTAAATTAACAGAGGATAAGCAACAGATAATTATCATGTGAAACTCATGTGTATGTTTTTTAAGACTGGCTTATGCAGTTCATCTAGCATCCTTGAATTTATAAAGGTCCTTGTGGCTTCTTAACTTCCTTATTAAGTATAGATTCATTCTCCTACTTTAATAGCAGCGTCTGGGACAACTGTTTTTATAGAGTTTGTGGCTTCCTAAGAAGATACCACTTTGTTGGTGACTGAAACACCTCTAAATTAATTACAACCTGAATGTATTGACCAGAAAAATCAATAGATGCCCCACGAATTAGACTTTAGATACTACTGGTGTGATGTGTGCAATGTAAGGTTGCCTTTTGCTAAGCGTTACCATGGTTTGCTCTGAATTTCTTCTACCTAGGGAGCATATGCCTTAAATCCCTGGCTATCATTAAGCAATGGCAGCAAACAGTTAATCCCGTTCACTCAATGTCATTGTCTTCATGTCAGCATGAAGGAATGGGACATCTATTTGGTTCATACCACTCAGCACCTATGAAGACCTGCTTTGGAGGTATCAGTCCTTCCAGAGCTGAAACTCAGTTTCTTTGGGGATGTGCAGTCTATGGTAAAGACTTCACCACCGTACCTTATTGCTGTCAATATGGTTTGATAGCTGAGAATATGTCATGCTTAACTTTGCTTTTTCAGGAAGGATCCTCCCTTTCTTATCCTCTGGGTCTTAGGAGGATGGGAGAGGGCACTTAAATTTCCTTGTGTTTTGCTGTTCACATCGTGATTCTGTGTCTCTGTAAAAAGCTCACCCATTTTGAAGATGAAGAACTTGTTTCCCTATCTTCCACTGAAACCATATTGTTAGCCTTTACAAAGATTAACACAGCTCCATGGGGGTTAGATGGTTTCAATCTCCTTTTTGTCATAGACAAATGACCACCCTCACACCTAAGGAGCTACAAAAAGCAAAAACCTGCTTACTAGACATAAAAACAACCATTTGTTTCCTACTGACGCTGAAATTAGAGTTGTCTTTGCTCACTAACTTTATGTGGGGTTCTCTTTGTACTTCCTCACGCTTTGTACTTTTTTCCTACTCATATACTATATAGTCTCTCTCTTTTTAGAGAATTGTCACACTTTAAAATTTGGAAAAGTTGGGACAACCCTTATTTCACTCTTCAGAAAAAATTTTAAGAATGCCCAAGCCCCCAGAAGCCATATCCATCTTCAGTAATTTCCGGGGTGGGGGGAGAAGCCACAACCCAATGTTATTTGGCATTGCAAAGGTGAAGTAAATTTGAGACATAAAGATTGTCTACAATTCACTTGGCTTTGTGATAGCTATTTATAATAGGTCATCATGACATTTATAACTAGATGAACTGCAGCAAAACAAATAAATAAAAAATCAATACAATGCAGAATAACCTTAATTACCTGTATCTGGCATTAAAGATTGAAAGTAAGATGGTAAGGGGGAAAAAAAGAGTAAGACAAATAAATAAAATAATTTGCAGATGGTTCTTCTCTAAAAGCAAAATGAGTAAAATCTCTTCCTAGGGTCTTAAATAATTTAAATTCTATCAAACACATATATCCCCCTGTAACAGGTCCACACAATTTCCACAATACTGTACGTTGTTACTTTCTTTGGCTTTTGCTTTTCTGCACTCCCTGAGGATGTTCTCCAATGATGATTTCTTTCTGTCTTTATTTTGTTTCTTTTTTTTTTTCCAACCCCCTCCTGTTCCCTGAGGAAGTTTGCAGCCATAATGCTGAAGCGCTGCTAAATGCAATAAGGCAAAAATCATCACGGCTTGATGGCACCAGAGTGCCAGCGCTTTGGATAAAGAATTATCCCACTAACACAGCATGAACCAGGCAAAAGGAAAAAGAAGAAAACAATCCACAAACTCATGGCGTATTTATTTTTTATGATCCTAAGAACCTTTATTTAAAAAAGATAAAATGGGAATCATTGGATGAGTGTATTTGAAGGCAGGAATCTCACAGACAATTTGGACCAGCTGTAGTTTTGTGAGCTGGTCCTTGCCATGGGGTTATTGAGCTGGGAGGCAAATATACATTGTCCGCCAACTTCAACCTGAAATAAAAGGTGTCATCTTTGATTTGTTCTTCGTAACAAAAGCTATGATTTTTAAAGTAAGGTTTCTTTAACTGGAAGTCTAAAACAAAATGAGTTGAATGAGTTTTGGGTTTAAAGTGTAAAGGAGGTAGGGTGCCTGGATGGTTCAGTTGGTTAAGCATCTGACTATGGCTCAGGTCACGATCTCACCGTTGGTGAGTTCCAGCCCCACCTTGGGTCCTGTGCAGACAGCTCAGAACTCAGAGCCCACGTCAGTTTCTGTGTCTCCTTCTCTTTTACCCTCCCCCACTCACACTGTATCTTTCTCTCTCTCTCAAAAGTAAACATTAAAAAATAAATAAAATTTAAAAAACAAAGTATATAAAAGAAGAACATGCTTTCTCTTGAAATCTCAACCTAGGTTATAATAAATTTTAAATATATATATATATTACATATATGTGTGTGCATGTGTGTGTATAAAACCTATGCTTTCTGTTAGTAAGCTTTACCCATTAGCTAGGAACTTTCCTTGTTCCTCTATTTATATGACTCTTACCTTCCCCCAGAACACAAACGTTCACACTTGGACTTTGATTAAGTTCTCTCTCTTTTTCTCTTTCTCTGTCTCTCTCTGCTCAAACCCAGATGTATGATTTTGTCATCATGGACTTAGGCATTTGCTATGAAGACATGTATAAGTACCACAAAGTGATCCAGTTTAAT
Organism: Cryptoprocta ferox; assembly: GCA_028646485.1. Lineage (NCBI taxonomy): Eukaryota > Metazoa > Chordata > Mammalia > Carnivora > Eupleridae > Cryptoprocta > Cryptoprocta ferox. The sequence continues at coordinate 56,134,353 of CM053566.1, read as the reverse complement.
TTAGCTTGGACGTGATTAAAATTTTCCTTAATGTCATTGTAATGTAAGGTATCCTGTAGCCAAATCCAAGTATTGCTTGTTCAAGTTTTAGGATGCCAATGAATCTTTTGTATTTGTAGTATGTTTGTGTATACAGATGAAGATTTATTGATTTACTTAAAGTTCATCTTCATTCTGTTTTTCCTATTGAATATGTTTCTTAACTTTAGATAGTCAGCAAGCAGAATAACGTCTATTGTGGTAGACAGACTGAGATCATCATTGTTAGTTTCCATATTTTTGCAGCAAGATTTCAGATTGCAAACCCAATTCCTGGTGCTGAGTGCTGCATTTCACAACAAATTTACAAAGACTTCTGCACATATAATTCAATTATTTTACTTCTGAACATTTTGTTTAGCTATTAATAGGATTTTAATGATGATATTACTAATTGTGATAACCAACAAGGCCTATAAGGCAGCCCTGTTAGGAAATTCACTTTTTTGTTTTATATTTATATTTATATTTTGCACTGCTATCTGGATGGGCTCTTTTGGTATTTCTGGTATTTATTGTCTTTTCTTCCTTTAAAATCCGAGTTAAGGATGATGCTGTTTGGAAGATGGAATCACTGAAGAAAAATTAGTAACTTACACAAAATTTTCTTAAGGGATTAAAAAAACTCAGGGTTCTGTAATCCTAGAATTCTTGAAGATAAGTGGAGGCTTTGGAAGGTTGTTATTTTGTTGTTTTTCCATGACAATGTCACAAGTCAATGGGCAGAAAAGACTAGAAACCAAGCTTTAGTTTAGTGGGCTTGCCTTTCAGTATTCATTTTCTAAGTGGCAAATTCCGAAGCAATGCTTTTGTGGACCATTTTCTATCAATAGTTTTGTGACCCATCAGGTAGCATAGGAATGGCATTATCGCTATAGCTCCATTTGCTCCTTTTAATATACATTGTCATGGTCTTTGTCCCATGGGTGAGACGTCATTCACTGCTCTAAGATTATGTGAGTTGGGAGGAAAGGGACATTTTAGAATGGACATTTGTAAAATATAGCTCTGTGTGTGTGTGTGTTCAGATATATTTGAATCAACATTCCAGCAAAGGTACTAACTAGTTGTATCACCTGGAATAAATAATTTTTATTTTATTAAATTAAGTTTATTTTTTTGGTTTGTTAAATGGATATATTAGGCTAATTGCTATGGCAAATGCTACCCAAACTCAGTCACTTAAAAAATTATTGCTCACTTATGTTATTTCTGGTATGTGTTCCTGCTCAGCAGACTTTTTTTGGAATCACTTTTCTCCAAGAATCTACGTAGGACTGAAATTCCAACATCTCGCAAAATCATTGATTACATCCCTGCATTCTGTTCATTTGTACAGCAGATGAAGGTAAAAAGAGAGCCTGGAGTGTAATGAGGAAGGTTTTCTAAAGGCCATTCCTCTAAGTAGCATACATAAGACCCACCTATGTTTCTTTAGGTAGAATTCAGCCCAGTGTCAAGGGGGTGGCCGTGCCCAAATATGAGACTAGCTGGAGTATTATTAGGTCAAGTTGTGTATCCAGGGAGGTGATATGTAACAGGATATGGAGACACACAGCCTTAACTTTGCCAAATAGGAAAAATCATAGTAACTATCTCTCAAGTCTGTTGTGAGCAAAGATATAATACATATAAAATAATATCTGGTGTTTGATAAGCACTTGAATTGTGGGGAAAACAAATAAAACAAAATGAAAAGATCAGGGTAAATATTTTGGAGGGATAAATAAATCCCACAAGAGAAGGACAGGCAGATTATTATGGGAATTCAGAGGCACAATTAGAGATCAGTGTTCACTGTGAGGATCAGTGTGACCACTTTCAATGTGGGACACTTCCCACCTCTGTTGTCAGCAATGTACTCTTCACTTCTGTATTTTCCTTTGGTGATCTCTTGTCTCTTCCCAAGGCTTCTATTATCACGTATGTATGACAGTACTGAATAAGCATCTGCCTCTTTGATTCCTCTCCATATGTGTATTTCAATGCTTAATGGAACACTTCAAAATTTATTAGGCTCCAGCTGAGTTCATCACGCCTTCCTTTTCTACACCCATTGCAACACTCCCCTTTCCCACAATCCTCTTTTCCCCTCTGTGTTTTTTACACCCTGTCATCTCCATCTCTCTGCACCTTCTTATGCAATCAACGACCAAGTCTTGACCAGCTTATCTCCTAGATGTTGCCCTATTCCTTTCTTCTTTACCCACTTAAGCTGCTTGAGGACCAACCATCTCTAATATAAACCACGTGATTTCTCTCCCTTCATCTTTGCTCCATGACACCACTGTATTCATAGCAGCCAAAATGTTCTCCCCCACCTGCTTTTGGAAGTAAATATCTAGTCAGTTGACTCTGCTGTTGCAAGAATGTTGATTCCCTATTTTTATCAAGTGAGCATAGACTCCTGGGAATAGCTTAGAACATCCAAACCATCTCAACTCTTTGGAGTTCTAGCTTTTTCTCCTGACACTTTTTCTCTTTACAGCAACCATGCTGAACATCTGTCCGTTTTGCTCATGGATAATGACTCATTTCTGGAACTTGCCACATGCTATTCCATCTGCTTGACATAGTTTTTCTTTCTACCCACCTGTGATATTATAATTTATAATAGGAAATATATATTTGGTCTTTGTCCCTAGCTCCTGACTCACAGCTCCCAAAGGCCTCAGGAAATCCTGAGCTATAAGAGCAACTGGAGTAGCTTTTGTCATAATATTTGGTCTTTTTTCCTCAGTTCCTGAAAATCACTTCAGAGCCATACATGGTAAAATGGGTTTCTTCCTGTTCATAACAAGTGCCTTTCCACCATACCTGGCTTTATGTTAACGAGGTGACTTTTGAAAAATGCCTAAGCACCTTCTTACCAGAAGAACCACCATGTGATTAGAGGTTTGAAACTTTCAGTCTCATCATCCTGACCTCCTGGAAGGGAAGAAGAGCTGAGATTGAGTTCAATCACCAATGGCCCATGATTTAACACTCATGCCTGTGTAATGAAGCATCCATAAAACCCAAAAGGACCAAGTTCAGAGAGCTTCTGGGTTGGTGCACACATGGAGATTGAGGGAGAGTGGCATGCACAGAAAGCATGGAAGCTCCACCCTTTCCCCATACTGTGCCCTATATCTCTCTTCCATCTAGCTGATCCATAGTTATATCTTTTTATAATAAAGCAATAACCTAGTGAGAAAACAAGTTTCCTGAGTTCTTTAAGCTTCTCTAGGAAATCAATTAAACCCAAGGAAGGAGTCTGTTGGAACCTCCAATCTATGGCTGGCCAATCAGAAGCAGAGGTGACATCCTGGGTTTTTGATTGGCATCTGAAGTGGATGGCAGTCTTGTGGGACTGAGCCCTTAACCTGTGGAATCGGATGATGTCTCTGGGTAGATAGTATCAGAATTTAGTTGAATCGTAGGACACCCAGCTGGTGTTAGAGAATTGCTTGTTGTTATGGGGAAACAACCCCTCCTTACACACACACACACACACACACACACACACACAGAAACATGCATGTTGGAATTCAGTGATCAGTACCCTTACCTCCCATATCCGCAAGTAATGAAAGAAGAAATCCAGCTCACTCTTACCTGTTTTTCAGAACTGTCTTTACAATTTCTTCCGAGAATGACTGTGATCCACCACCACTCCCTGACTCTTGTATCAGTACTAAAGTGGTCCAACTTTACCCTTCTGTGTCCATTGACCAAATAAGTTTGTGGTTACATTACTTTTCAAACTAATGATTATCTACCTCCACTTAATGGTAAGAACCATAAGGATATGTTTGGGTTATAATATTTTTCATCTTTTTGTCATCAGCAATTAGGCTAGTATAATAAGACATTGATCATATTTTCTATTTTTTATGTTTATTAATTTTTCAGAGAGAGAGAGAGAGAGAGAGAGAGAGAGAAGGGTAGAGATAGAGACAGAGGGAGACACAGAATCCAAAACAGGCTCCAGGCTCTGAGCTGTCAGCACAGAGCCCAACGTGGGGCTTGAACTCACAAACTGTGAGATCATGACCTGAGCCAAAGTTGGACGCTTAACTGACTGAGCCACCCAGGCACCCCGATCATATTTTCAGTAATTATGGGTGGCTTTAATAACTGTTATGTGAACCAAGCCTTGAAAAACTGAAGATTATTAAAACTAAAGCTAAGGGGTAGATAATGGCATTCTCCCATGAGAGGAAGGCACAAAGACCTGGAGGCAGGAGCATAGAGATAGAGTCTGGTATGGCCACCTGTGGATCCTAGGAAAAGTCCTGAAGGGAGGAAATAACAGTTGCTTTCCTACTGTCCCAAATGTATTCTCTTGTACAGGAAAGAGGCTCAATCTCAGAGTTATTCTTTCAGACAAAACAGCATCCTTATTTCTAGAGAAGCAGCTTCATGTTCAGCTTCTAGTGTTTGGAATTTGCCCTGAGGAGGAGGCTCAGTAGCAGCTGTATGCCCCTGGGAATCCACCTAGCAGCTACCCTTTCCTCCTTAACCCACTTGCACAGTTTCCTTCCTCCTCTTTCAGCTCAGGCTGCCCTCCAGCCGCCCCAGTCACTCTGCACATAGGCTGTCTCCAGCTACAATGGAAAACCAGTACCTGGCAGGTGCTACTCCTTGGCTCTCAACTTCCTCCGGTGGCTGAGTGTGACCAGCTCTGCAACAGCATACGGGGACCTCTTTTTGGGGTATTCTGTTTTGACAGCAGCTGAGAACTCACCAGTTTGGAGAAATTCATACTGAACGGAGGGGAATGGTCAACACAGCTCAGGGGGCAGTTACATTCTTTGTTTTCCCCTTCTCCCTTCTCCGGTATGAAAGTTCAAAGGAAATGCATTTTACATGATTTATTGTTGAGAAAGTTGTCTTTTGTTTCCAAACCACCAATGTTAGTGATTCCTTAAACAAGCCACCTACACCACATCCTTTATGTATAGAATGCCCCTTTCCAGAGCTTAACTACATCATGGATTCTCCTGATTTCCTGTAGTAGGAATAGCAGAACATAAGTAATGAAACATCCTTTGGGCTACACTTATTTACTGAGTCGGTGTCCTGGTTTCAGTATCTAGTAAGAGCAGGACTCTGTCTCTAATAGACATCAGGGAATACTTTTATTGGGAAACCTGAGAATGCTTTTCATAATATAAATAATGAAATTGAGCTGTCTTTTATGATAGAAATCACCAATCATTCTCCAAATTCCTATTATTTCTTCTTAAGAATTTGTCATTCATATATTTATTAATTCTTTTTTTGATATTGTTTGCATTGAAGATTATTCCAAATCATGTGATTTTATTATTGTGTGCCATTCCAGAGCGAATGAATAATGTGTGTTCTCTTTTATGACCATATTGGAATGAATCATATGCCTTTTAAGAATTCACTGTAATTCTTATAGATTATTACACTCATTTAGTTGATCCTTATACTCTTCATATTTTGGCCATTCAGCTAATTTTCTCTGGCATAACCATAGCACTGGGGAATGTGATAAAGCCATGACCCTTTTCCTCTCATTGCCTAAGAAAGAGAGAGAGAGAAATAAAGTTGCCGAAAGCTTAATAAAATCCTGACTCCCCATTTCTCCTGCTGTGTGTGTGTATGTGTGTCCACCCTTTCCTCTTACTGACAACTCTTTTCCATTGTCCCTGTTTACTCCCACTCTCCCATTCTCTTACCACCAGAACATGCCAGGTCTGACCATTTGCATGAAGCCTTGAGTAGAGCCATGTTTCTGTTTCCACCAGTGCCTTGCTGATGATCTTAAGCCTAATCTCTTGGCCTCTCAAATCTTGCTGTCTCCACCTGCACAGGGAGCCGGATAAGGTTTTCTAATGATTTATATAATTCCCATCATGTTTGCATGGGGAACTTGTAAGGGGAGACTCAACGTATGCCCCTTTTGCATGCAGTATCCTCAATTTCCATATCCCCTGGAGTGGCTAAGAATGAAAGCACATAGAACATACTGTGGCTTCTGTGTCCTCTGATGAGGTACACATACACTCTGGCGTGTCCCTGTTTCCTCTCCCAGTAGCTTTTGTCCAAAAGATTAATCAATTATCAGGAAATTTCAGGAGTATATAGAAAGAACAGTAGGCTTGGAGATTGAATCTTTTTACTCTATCTTTTCATTTTATCCTTCCCCACATACTAGCTAAAGATCAAAAAAGACATATGTTCTTACCCATTACCTGTCCCATAAAATGATGAGGCATTTATAAGACATCACATCATAGTCACTCAAAAGATGCTAATCTCCAATAACTCAGGTTTTACAGTTCTGCAACAAAAAGGTGTGTGTGTTGTAGGGAAGTGACAGGAAGGATGTGCGGTGAGGTAAGGGATTCAAATCTAAAGGGATCTAAGTAAAGGGAAAAAAGGTGTGATTCTGTAACTTGGGATAGTGGCTCTTTTTAGTGGGGAGAAGAGGTTGTGATTAGCATGCCTGATGGCATAGACAGGCTTCTACAGTGGCTAGGAAAACTGTTTCTTGACTTAGGTGGTATTTCTAAGGGATTTTTACCCTTCCTGTATTTTGTGATAAAAAATGATTTGAAAAATAGAAATAATTAAAAAAAAATAGACTGGCGGGAAGTGTTTAAAGAGTTTTAATGACCATTAAAAGAATGAGACATCACAAAAACTAGGCAAAGAACGAATATCAAGAAAGAGGGATATTTCATAGTGTAAAGTGTTACAGACAGATCAGCACAGGAGACCCCTGTATGTAATAATGAAAAAAATCCTGGATGACACTCACATCAGTAGTTTCATGGGGAGGCAGTTGGGACTTTTAGTGAACGTGAAATCAGAAATTTATAGTAATTTCTTACAAAAATTTGTGAAGAGGAAGATGGAGATTGTTTTCTGTTATCTAATTCAGTAAATCTAAGGTCTTGTTAAATTTTACTCTGCAGGATGCAACAAGTTTGCAATTTACATAGCTTCCTCAAGTAACTATGAAGTCTCTTTATACCTTTATCCAGGCTGTCCACTCAAATAAGGTTCAGATATCACCTCCTCTGAGAAACCTTCTGTGAACAGTTTAGCATAAAGTGGTCAGGAGAACTCACTGGCCCTATGGAAATGGAATCAGATTTCACTGAAAAAATTAGTAAGTTAATCTATGATATGGAATGTATCTCTCATCTTATGTATGTTTTTCCTTCTATTTGATAAAATACTTTGGTCTTGGTCATGTGCCTTTCTCACACTGAGTCTATGTAAAAACAGACCATGTAAGAAGTAAAAGAATAAGGGAATATGAAAAATAAACTGCTCCAGAAAGCAAAGTATTTTAGAAAAACGATATCAGTTTGGTCTTTATAATTGACTGATACACAGGAATTTTGTATTTGCTTATCTATTATTAGCCTTCATATTTGGATTTTCATATACTTTGGTATTTGTCATTATTTCTTTCAATCTAATATTTCTAGCCTGGATATTTTTCTTGAGATCCAAACTTGTGTTTTCAGTGATTAAGGGGATATTGTCACCTGGATATACTAAAGGAACCATAAATTTTATTATTTTCTGTGTCTCTCACTGCCCCCAACACTGACAAAATCACTATGATATTTGACATACAAATGGAATTAACATATACCCAATAACACAGGCCAGATCTTTTCAAATCACTGTCACCTAGTACTTTTCACTTTGCATCTGATCATTTACCAATTCTTACTCCCTAAATATCTCTTATATCTAGCTGGTTTTTTTCCATCCCAACTACCATTTTCCTGATTTGAATTTTTTTTCCCTGGGCCAATGAGATACCTTCTCAATTACCTTTCTTGACTATGGTTTCTACCTGCATCCAACTGAATTATCTTTCTAGAGCACAAATATAATTTATGCATAATACCCTCCCCAACTAGAGAACAGATTGAATTTAAGTATTAGACACTTCAGGATTTGGTTCGAATCACTTTCTTTTTTGTTTTTGTTTTTTTAAGTTTATTTATTTGTTTTGAGAGAGAGAGAAAGATTGAGAATGAGCTGTGGAGGAGCAGAGATAGAGGGGAACAGTGATCCAAAGCAGGCTCTGCACGGACAGCAGAGAGCCTGATGCAGGGCTCAAACTCACGAACTGAACCGTGAGATCATGACTTGAGCCAAAGTTGGATGCTTAACCAACTGAGCTACCCAGGCCCCGTCTCCCTCCATATCACTTTCTAGTCTCTCTACTCTCCAGTCTCATTTCCTAATTTTCCTGCCCTCTTCCTCACCAAGATTATGTTCTAGTGATATCTGACTACTATCAATTTTCCAAATAGGCCATTAGTGTCTCAGGCCTCTGAGCTGCTGTATGTGTAATACATGCTGCATGGATTGTCCTTCCCTCCTAGTTTACCTGTAATCGTTATTTTCAGTTTGAAGCCCCAGTCATCTCTCTAAATTTTTCTTATGTTTCAAAGGTAGTTTGGAGAATGTTGTTCTATATTTTAGTTATTTTGCACATACCTCATTTTGATTCCTTAAGTTCTATTGCAGTCATTTTTAAAGTCTCTCCCTAGGTCTATCTCCGTCTCTTCTAGGAGACTAAAATTTCTCTGTGGGAAGGACCATATATGTTCACCATTTTATTCCCAACGTTTAGCCTAGTGAGTCCACAAAAATAGTTGCTGGATCACCAAATGAAGAAATGTGCTGGAAAATATGAGTGGGCAGGAAGTGTGAGTCACTCTGGAAGAGGGGAAACTTCACAGAAAAATGAAAAGCATTTCAAAAAGTTACTAAGTCCCACTTCATTGAAAGTAGAGGTTCTACAATATTCTGTAGTACAAAACATGCCCGTTAGTAACAAGGCTGGCATCATAAGTGAAAGCACTCAGATTATCCCCTTTGGGTCACTGAGGAAACATCAAGGAATTTCCTTTCTTCCTCTTGATTAATTCATAGAAAGCATATTTTATCTGGGTCCTCTTTGCCTACCACATGGATTCCTTACAGTGACCACCATCAGGCATTCCACCTGTATAAGCCCTATTGAAAAGAATAAATGAATAAACTTTTTATGTGACTTGAATACCCCTAGTGTCCAATTTAGTCTATAGTATTGCTGAGCCAATCAGCAGAGCCATAAGGCAGCTGCAAATCTGGATGATGCACAAAATGCTCAATTTGTTGGCCATATGTAGACATAGGCTTTGTGATGAATAAGCAAGACTAAACCAATCCTTTTCTTATATGAAGAATGTCCATGCATGTTGATGAACCATAAGATCCATCCTCTGCTGAGTCAGGGAAGCAGAAAAGGAAGCCCCCCAAAAATCCATCTTTTACAAAAAGAAAGCATACAGACTTCCACTAAGTTTCACTTGCCTAGAGGTTTAATTTATTCATACCTGTTAAGGACACAAAAGCCATTCAGTCTATTGACTTCTAGAATCAGTAAATTTATTACTGAAGATTTGTACATGGAAAATGTGGTCAATGGAGACAATTCACTACTGCAGAAGGTCAATTGGACACATTAATGGCCAATTCTCTAAAGCATAAAGGATCATTTTAGGGCTAGCATTACTATTTGTAGTTAAATAGACAGGTAAATGTTAAAAGGGCAAACAAATTTCATTCCCCTAGGCATTAGCTAATGGCCAGAGAGACCAGGAAGTCAGCCTGCATTTCCTACTCATCTTTCCCAAGCACTTTGACTCCTGTTCTAGGGAATTAACAGTTATTTCTTGGTGACCTCTAGCAGTCTTTGGCCTAGGTGGCCTTAGTCCTTGACTGAGCCAATGATTGCCAGGTATCCTGTAACAGCTGTGCTCCAGCCGTGCCATGGACAGGAGGAGAGTCTTCCTCTGCAGATTCTAGGCAGATTGCAAAATGCGAAAAATACATCTTTCATGTCCTTTTAACCTTAATTCTGCCTTCCTCTCCTCCTGTTCCTGTCAAGTATCCTAGAATTTCATGGTGCCCCCTCTCCATTGTCATTTGACAGAATGACTCTGTCACTTCACTATTGAAGTTTGTCAAAGGTGGTCCTCCCAAAGTAGCACCATGAGCATGTGACTCTTCTTTGCATTTCTCCATCAACTCCACCCTGCCCTTTGAGCTATTGCCTGTGGAACTTTTGGTCAGTGATAATTAATCTGACAAAATATATCAGACAAATGCGTGTAGGAAGGCCTCTGATTATTTTAATCTGAAGAAGAAATAGTTGTGGACATTTGACGTGGCATGGCAGGATATAAGTATATTTTGACAAAGGAGACTTTTGGAGACTGTAAATCACACCACTTTTATGACTGACGTAGTTTAGGCCTAAAATTTGCCATTACAAGAGAACAAAACAAAGCTTAATGCCATAGATTTTTTTTCTAACATATCTCAATTCTTACTTTCTCTGGAAAGCGTTCCCTGGATATTTCAGTTCACAGTGATCCTGCCCTAGAGATTATAAAGAGAAGTAAATGGTAAATAACATACCCCTCTTATTGGAAAGAGGCCCCCATGTGTCATTGGACCTGAGAATTTATGATGCATTCGCTCACTTACAAAGTTTTCCACCCATTTGGCACTCAGAATATTTTTCATATATATAACTCCTCATAACTAGGAGCCATTTTTTTTTGCCTTGTGTGCCTGCTTTCAATAGGGTCATTTGAAAAAGGTACAGAAATGACATTCTAAGCTCCCAAAAGCGTCTTGGTTTGCAGAAGGCTAGAGACTGGCTCCAGGGCTTGCAAATGAGAGAGGGTGTTTCACCTCAGCATCCCTGAATCCCAGCCAACTCGGGTTAATAGTGCCCAAAAGTCATTTTCTGGCCTACTCACATGGTTGGAAGGGGATGGCGTGATGGCGGCAATTTCAGACATCCACCTCCCAGATGAGCATGGCCATATGGACTCAGAACTGGAAGGGAAAGTATGATGAGTTTGGAGACAGCAAATATGAATGAGTAAGGAAGCAATTTGAGCCAGAATGCCAGGAAGAGCAGGGCACAAATGAGGAAAAATTGTTCAGAGGAAATAGCTTATGGCTAGGGATCAGGATACCTGAGTTTTTCCTGGCTCTACCTCTATTCAGCTAAGTGACCTTGGAGAAAGTACTTATTCTAGCTAGGAGAATTGTGTGTGTGTGTGTGTGTGTGTGTGTGTGTGTGTGTGTGTGTGTGAAACAAAATGAATATCTTTACCCTACAGTTTCTTCCAGCTCCAGAACTCTGAGGGAGGACTTCTTGAACAATATTTTGCTACAAAATAATTACACTATACTTTGTAAATAAACAAAGCCACATCACAGTTTTTATTTGTTTATGTATGAAATAGAAAGTACCCATAACTGCCTTACAGGTTTCTCAAGAAAATCTAATTACTAATTTTATTACAATTAGTTATATGTACATTATGCATGCACTTTTATGTTTGCTCTCATTCAGTCTTCTCAAGAGTCCTGTGAAGAATTATTATCTCCTTTTAAGGATGAGGAAACTAAAGGTCAGAGAATATAACATTTCCCAATGCCACACAGCAGATGAGAATTCAGGATTTTTTAACACGAAGGCCAGGCTCTTTCACTGTGGTGTACTAACTTGAAACACATGTCTAAATTCCATAATAGACATAAAAAATGTCAGTCTCTTCTCTTTAGAGAGTTTACAAATTATCCATGGAATCAACACACAGAAAATGTCACAACATCCACAAAAAAGACATTAAGAATAACATAAACAATAAACACAAAAAGACTCAATAAAATATAATAACATCAAACTCCATTAAATGGCAACACTTGAAGAGATAAAAATACTGTTTATTGAACACCTACTATATGTGTCTGTTTATCAAATAAGCACTTTGAATATGATTTTCCTTTTAGACATATAGAACTATGTGTTAAATAATGTTCTTTTTCCACGTAATAAAAAGTTCAAAAACTGAAGTGACTTGCTTAGAACTCACAAAGTTGCAGAGTGAGGATTTACATTATTCATAAACTACACTGTCCCTGATTTTTCTAACATGAGCTAGCTCTCCTGTAATACCTTTATAAGGAACTTAGAGACCATGATGAGAGAGGGAGGGGAAGCTTTCCACGTGAAACAATAGTGTGAGTAAATGTGTGGAAGATAGAATCTCTCTTGGGGATAAAATCCAGAAATCACTTGCCTTTCAGAAGACTTATATGCAGGGCATATGGGAATAATAAAAATAAAAGGGTGATCATTTCAAAGAAAATGGAATTAGTTATAAACTTAAGAAAAATCATGGACAGGATCTGTATGCCAAAAAATACAAAATTCTGATAAAAAGGGAAAGAAGTTCTAAGTAAATAGAGAGGTATATTGAAATCAGAGAATGGAAGACTCAGCATAGAAAAGATGGCAATGACCTATAGGTTTAATGCACTTTCTATCAAAATCTCAGCAAGATTTTTTTTTGTAGACATAGACAAACTGATTCTAAATTTCTGTGGTAAGACAGAGGCCCTGGGGGGGGGGGGATTAATGATAAAGGAGGATTAATCACTCTTCTTAATATTGAGGCTTATTATAAAATTAGAGTGGTAAAGGCATCATAGTATTGCTGGAAGAGCACATACATTAGTGGAACAGAATAAAGAACCCAGAAAAAGATTCACACAACTATGCCCATCTGATGATGACAAAGGTGTGAAAGTGATTCAGTGGAGGAGGAGGGTTAGCCTTTACAACTAATGATAGAGCCAACTAAAGATCAAAAGAGGATAGATATATAGGACCTTGACCTAAACCTAACACCTTCTAAAATAATTAATTTAAAATCAATCACTGGACTTAAAAACGTAAACATGAAAGTATTAAAATTTTTAGATAAAAACACAAGAGAAAATCTTTAGGATTACTGGTGAAGCAAAGAGTTTTTAGAGTTAACATGAAAAACATGATCCATAAAAGGAAATATTGATAAACTGGACCTCATCAAAATTAAAATCATTTGCTCTATGAAAGATCCTGTCAACAGGATGAAAAAGAATGTTACAGAATAGGACAGAATATTTGCAAACCCACATATCTAACAAAGGATCAGTGTCTAAAATATATAAAGAACACTCAAAACTTAAGGTAAACCAAAAAAGAACCAATTAGAAAAAATAGGACATTTCACTAAAGGGGATATACATTTGACAGAGTATGAAAAGATATTCACCATCATAAACCATTGGGAAAATGAAAAATTAAAACCACAATGTGATATTATTAATGCCCATTAGAATGGTTTAAAAAATTCGTGACAACATCAAATCCTGGGGAGGATGTGAATAAACTGGATCATTGAACTTTCTCAATTATTCATAAATTGCTGGTTGGATATGTAAAATAGTCTGGCCATTCTGGAAAACAGCTTGGCATTTTCATATAAAACTAAGCCTGCCATTACCATACAACCCAACAATTCCACTCAGCCATTTATTCCAAAGAAATTGAAATACAGATTGAAAAAGGGGAGAAAGCTTGTACACAAATGTATATAGTGACTTTATTTATAATAGCTCAAAGCTGGAAATTACCCAAATGCCCTTCATTTGATGAATGATGAAACATATTGGTATATGTCACAGAATACTACACAGAAATATAAAAGAATGTATTCCTGACACACAAAACTTGGAGGAATCTCAGGGTAATTATGCTGAATGAAACAAGCTAGCTCCAAAAGATAGCTTAAGATTCCATTTCTCTGACACTCTTGAAATGACACGTCGTAGAGGTGGAGAACAATGAACAGTTTCCAAGGATCAAGGAAGAAAAGAAGGTGGTTGCTATAAAATGATAATAGAAGTGATCCTTGCATGACATAAATATTCTGTATTTTTACTGTGGTGTTAGCACATGAACCTACACATGTGATAAAGTTGCACAGAGCTAAACACATACACAGGATTGCATGTAAAACGGGCAAAATCTAAAATTGGAAGGAATTGTGTCCATGTCCATTTTCTGATTGGGATATTGTAGTATGACTATGCATGATGTCACCAAGGGAGGTACTGGGTAAAGGGTATACAGGATTTCTCTGCATTACTTCTTATACCTAACTGTGATTACCATTATCTCAAAAAAGAAAAGTTGAAATAAAACATAACGATGGCTTCAAAACATATCAAAGAGTTTTAAGAAATTCGAAGTAAGGCATGTAAAATTTTGGACCTTTAGGGAGCAAAATGGTTCAGGTTTTCCTGTACAATGGTTTGCACTTTGAAGAAGGGCAATGCAAGGACCAAACCCATCTCAAGTTCATATAGAGGTTTTGGGGCAACAAACTCCTGTCTTTGAGTCTCCATTCTTTCAACTCAAAGATGAGTTATTATGCTTGTCTAGTGGGTTGTTCTCCCTTTAAGACTTGTCTGAGTCCACACATATCAGATTATCTGGATCAACCCCTCTCAACTTGCTGCAAACTGGATTGACAAACTTCATTTTTATGTTAATCCACTACATTTTCAACCAGGCATATTAAATTTTCTGTCCTTTTCTATCCCCAAACAGGGGTGGGTGGACAAGTTTCCTGCTGTGAAATAGAGCATGTTTTTCCCAATTGTTAAGCAGCTCTTTTTCCTGTTCCTATATAGACCAGCAATGACTCATTGCCTTTCCTCTCTTATTGCAAAAATGGGGCTTGGGAGATTTGTACATACATCCCAAATGTTACATATTAGAATTGATTACACCAACACAACTATTAAGCTTTAAAAGGCATAATGTTTTAAGCCTGCTCAACTAAAATACTATAGTCTATGCACAGTCAAACCTTTCTGAGGGGATTAGGCAGAAACCATTTTAATTTATCCATCCTGGAGTGTGGTAGTAACAGCGCTGCAAGGAAACTGCTGAGTGAGCACTTGTTTACCCATCAGCAGAAGAGTCGCCTTGCTTTGGAAAAATAGCCCTGTGTTTTGCTCATCCCGTACCCTTAAAAAATGGGAGGCCCTCCTCTAATCATGCTTCCAATTGACTCTTGGTGACATGTACTTAAGGTTTTAGAGAACTTGTGTTTTTGATTCATGTGTCTTCTTCCTTTGTCTGTATCAGAGCTTCCTTTAGACAAGAGTCCTTCTACTCTAGCTCTGTGTAACCTCAGCAGGGTTCTGTGGCAGGCCCTAAATCAGCTTATCAATACTAAGTTACTTCTAGGAATATGAATACCTAGTATCATTTTTTATTGGACGCAGAAACCTTCTTGAAAGTGTACTGCAAAAAGTGACCTATAATTGAATAGGAACACACTCTGATCTGTACATTTAATAAGGCTATTTTATTAGTGCCATTAGCTAGAACATATGCTGGAAGTATGAATATGCCTTCTAAATTAACGTTATTCTTCTGGATTCCTGCAGTGATTGAGGCAAAATATTGAGAATAGGCAATCTGATCCCTAAGAACCTTTAAGGAGGATGTCACCTATCATATAAGCTGTCAATCTTTCTTAAAATCTCAAAAAGTAAGGCAAATGATGTACGAAGTCTGCACTGTTAAAATATTTGTAGAGCTATTTGAATGGGATAGTGTGTTATTTGTAATATGGAGTCTTCTAAGGAATATGGCAGAAATTTGAGTCTTACCACTTGTCTTGTAGCAGGATTTTTGCTAAGTTAGTTGACATTTGACTTGACTACTTACTATTTGCTGTGCCTTTTTGCTCCTTTTAAGCACTTAACTATTCCCTACCATACCCTCTATGGCAGGCAACATCCTGTCCCTCAGTCACCCTGCCCCATTTCTACTTGGGAGAGTGCAGATGTGGCTTTCTTGTGTGGCTGGGTACAATCACCCTTTCCAACCCTACAGTATTCATAATGGCTGGCTTACGTTATGACCCAATGCTCTTCAGTATTGATCTATTCCTTGAGACATCTACAATAATATTCCTTCTAGGTCAAACATTGTAAGGTTTCCATTATGAGGTTAAACATTGTAAGTCTCTACTACTATCAGACTTGGACGTTTTATTGTAGCACAGTCACACCCATTTGCTTATGTATTTTCCATATCTTCTTTTACAGTATAAGGACAGAGCTAAATCGTTGTGACAGAGACCATGTGGCTTGTGATAGTTACTACCTCATCCTTTGCAGAAAATGCAGAAAAGTTTGCCACATCCTGCTATGGAGAGCCATGACTCAAGTTCTCAAGCCATCATTGTTAGTTTGAATTAACTGAGTAGAACCGTTGCTAGTGCAGCTAAGTCCTGCTGAGACAAAAGAGAGATATTTAGTTTAATTTAGCTTTATGTTTTAAGAGTGGTTTAAAATGAGAAAACTTTTGGCATTTCACCTATTCAGAAGTCTAGAATTAGAGGTTATCAGGACTGATGAAATGCTGAAAGGAATTCTGCATTATTGTTAAAGCTCAAAAATCTCATTATAGATCTTCCATCTTGCCTTCCATAGCTCTGCTCTGTCATGCTAAGCTTGCAGCCTCGCTTTAAAAAATTTTTTTAATGTTTATTTATTTTTGAGAGACATAGAGTGGTAGAGAAAGAGAGGGAGACACAGAATCTGAAGCATGCAGCCTCGCTTTTATGCCCACCACTCCTGAACCTAAGATAGTAGGAAAAGCTGTGACAGTACATTGTCACAGAGCCACATTTGGGGACATAATATATTTCTCTTCATTCTTTTTCTTTTTTAATTAGGGGGTAGACTTTTCTCAGAAACCCATCAGTAATCTTTCCCTTAAGTCCACTGGTTAGGCTTCAAGTTCCTTCATTTTCTTCTTCCTTGAACATTAAAAAGAAAGTCCCCAACATGGGAGATACATGAAGCAATTTCGAATGGTAAACAATTTTCTTTATTTTTGGGGAAAAAAAGAAATGAGAGGAAACTAAAAGATAGCAGTGCCTCCAGTGTTGTGTGTGATGCATCATATATGAACTTTCATATTTTCATCTGACAAAGGTCATGCCATCACACAGGAGAAGGATGTTCTGACCATGGCTTCTAGAAGTGCAGGTGGGACTGTTCATAGGCATTCATAGAACTTCTCAACAGGAATCCTGAGGTGGAGTGTTATGATTAGTTCTCTACATCCATGGCTGAAACTATGGTGAATTTTAGAAAAGTGTTTCAGAAATGTATATATTTTTTGC
Source organism: Cryptoprocta ferox (assembly GCA_028646485.1). Taxonomy (NCBI): domain Eukaryota; kingdom Metazoa; phylum Chordata; class Mammalia; order Carnivora; family Eupleridae; genus Cryptoprocta; species Cryptoprocta ferox. The sequence goes on along the minus strand of CM053566.1, from coordinate 56,117,215 downwards.
ATTCCAAAATATCCCTCAAACCAAATACCAACCCTACATTCTCTCACCAAAGGATATCTTGAAGGACATTGATTATTCTACCAGTACAATTTTATACCAGGACTGTATATTCTCCAAGTATTCATACTTAATGGGATTTCCAACTTTTTAATGATTCTAAATAGATGTCCAAATCTAGCAAGTGTCTTTGAACAATTTTATCTGTCTAGATAAGCATGTGTAAATGCCATATTCATTTCAGGCTTCTTCTCCACTGGACCTCTATTGACAGGGACAACAGGAAAATGTGTTTAATGGTTGTCAAATGACAATAAATAAAGTTGGTCTTTCTTCAAATGGTTTTTGAACCATTTACAAATCCTCTAGTACACCTGTATTTTTGAGCAGTGATAATTATTTTAACACTTTAATTTTAGAAGACTATTCAGAGGCCTAGGAACAAATATTCCTAGAATATAGAATTCTAGAAAGCTTCTAGAATTAATTTCTGTAAATTTTAATTTAGCTTAGAATATTTTTATATCAGGCTTATGGATCAAGATAAAGCAAAGGAATATGATCAATTTTATTTTGAAAGTCATTAAAAAGTCTCAGTTGATAAAAAAATCTTTTGATGAATTTTGCTTTAAATATAAGCATTATAGATAATTATATGTAACTCATAGAATGAGTTTTCTAAGAGAAAAAATAAATATGTGTGATTATATCCCATACATGTACATGCATATGCATACAAACACACACAAAAACTTGTGTGTATCGTAATACTTTTTAAATGTATAATTTTGATTACTTTTTAAAGAAGGCAATTTTATGTCAATAAGACCTAGAATTGAGAGAGAATTAGCATGTGTAATTTTCTTAAGATTCTTTTTTGTTTTAATATTACTTAGGATTATACTGATCAAATAAAATGAAAGATAATTTCTTTCTGCAAATCCTGAAAAAGTTTGTGAAAAATAGTATTATTTCTTCCTTAAATGCTTGGTAGGTTTCCCAAATAAGTTTATCTGGACCAGTGTTTTCTTTGAGGGATATTTTAAATTACAGATCTAGTTTCTCTAATTGATATAAGACTTCAAATTTTCTGTTTCTTCTTCTATTGAATTTGGAAATTTGTGTATCCCAAGGAATTGTCTATTTCATGTAAGTTGTTAAATGTATTGAGACAGAGTTTGCATGTAAATCCCTTTGCTGTATTTAGAACCAATATTTATGTCCCTTTTTCCTGTCTGTTACTGACACTGTGTCCTTTGTCTATCTTTTTCCAGTTTCTTGATTATTATACCTAGAGATCTATCAATTTGATTAACCTTTTAAATGAACTAACTTGGCCTTTATGCTTTCCCGCTTTTTGTTTTCTACTTTATTATTTTTTTATTTCATTGCTTGTTTCCTTTAATTTGTATTTTTTTCTAATGTCTTTAAAAGGAAATATGGTATTTTCTTACATAGGCATATAAGGCTACAAATCTCTCTGTATGCACTGCTTTAGCTCCATCCCACATATTTGCTTACAGTTTTATTAAAATATAATCAATATAACATAAGCTGCATGCATGTAAAGTATATGACTGAAAAAGTTCTGACATAGTATATACTCATGAAACCAGTACCACAATCATGATAATGAACATAGCCAGCACTCTTCAAAGTTTCCTGATGCTCCACTGTAACCAGCTCTCTCCACTCTGGATGTTCCCTGTCACCAGGCAACCACATATCTGTTTCTGCAGCTGTAGTTCAGCTCTCACATTCCAGCACTTCATACACACGGAATCATATAATATATACACTTTTTGACTGGCATATTTCAATCAGTGAACTTATCTTGAGTTTCAACTGTGTCAGTGTGTGTTTCACTTGTTGATTCCTTTTCATTGCTGAATAGCATTCCATTGTATTGATATGAATTTATATCCACTCACCTGTTGGTGAACGTTTAGGTTGTTTCCAGTTTGGAGCTATTATAAATGAAACTGCTATGAAAATTAGGATACAAATGGTTTTATGAAAGTATGTCTATAAATATTTCTCTTGGGAAAATATGTACGAATGAGCTGACTACAGTTTTGGGAAACTCACTGATAAGCTTTAGTAACTGTTTTGTATGATCCAAGGGTCAACAATCTTTTTCTGTCAATGGTGAAGATGATAACTCTTTTAGACTTTGTAAGCAATGTAACATTTTGGTTTCTTTCCCCACGCCCTCATTGCACAGTTTAGAACCTCGAACACAATATTGAAAACAAATGTTGACAGTGGGCATCCTTGTCTTGTTCTTGGTCTTAGGAACAAAATATTAAGTGTTTTTCATGGTGTCTTTTACCAGGTTGAAGATGTTCCTTCTAAAGGCAAATTTAAAAGATAGTATGAACATAAATGTATTTTTTTAATGCTGCAATAAATTTAATTGCACAGCCCTTATGATCATTGATTACTGACTAATTTATGATTGATTAATGACCACTTGATCAAAATATTGCATGACCACAGGGGCACCTGGGTGGCTGAACATCCAACTTTGGCTCAGGTCATGATCTCACGGCTTTTGTGTTTGAGCCCCACATTGGGCTCATTGCTGACAGCTCAGAGCCTGGAGCCTGCTTCAGATTCTGTGTATCCCTCTCTCTGCCCCCTCTCCCGCTTGTTCTCGCTCTCTCTCTCTCTCAAAAGTCAAAGAACTACCCTATGACCCAGCAATAACACTACTAGGAATTTACCCAAGGGATACAGGAGTGCTGATGCATAGGAGCACGTGTACCCCAATGTTAATAGCAGCGCTTTCAACAACAAATTATGGAAAGAGCCTAAATATTTATCAACTAAAGAATGAATAAAGAAAATGTGGTTTATATATACAATGGAATACTACTTGGCAATGAGAAAGAATGAAGTCATGCCATTTGCAGCAACACGATGGAACTGGAAGGTAGTATGCTGAGTGAAATAAGTCCATCATAGAAAAGACAGATATCATTTGTTTTCACTCATATGTGGATCTTGAGAAACTTAACAGAAGACCATGGGGGAAGGGAAGGGGGAAAAATAGTTACAGAGAGGGTTGGAGGCAAACTACAAGAGACTCTTAAATACAGAGAACAAACTGAGGGTGCATGGGGGGTGGGGGAGAGAGGAAAGTGGGTGATGGGCATTGAGGAAGGCACTTGTTGGGATGAGCACTGGGTGTTGTATGTAAGCCAATTTGACAATAAATTATATTTTTTAAAAAAGTAAGTAAACATTAAAAAATGTTTAAAAAGAATATTACATGACCACAAAATAAAAGTCATTTTATGTACATTTGTGAAGTTCAACTTCACTGTTAGAAGGTCATCATTTATCTGAGAAAAAATATAAATAAGACCATATTTTCCCAGACTAAAGTTTACATACGTTATTCAAAGTCTTGAGATACGACCTTTTATTCACCCCATAAAACTTTTTATTCACCGCAATATTCCTTCAATATCATGAATTTTATAATCACAATAAAATAAAATGAATAGAAATGTTACCGGTTTTGTATACATACAAATTCTACCCCAGTTTAAACGATGTGGTTGATAAATGTAGGCATGTTCTGTCAAATGTTCTGTCAGGCATGGTCAGATCATGTTCCAACATAGTCAATTAGTGCATTGTTAAAATACATAGGATTTGTATCAAAATTATCATTTTCATAGATTAATAATGTTTTTACCCTTATTCCACTATAGTGAAATGCTAGACACTTTCATGCTTCCTTGCTGTTTTGTTGGCTGATAATAACTTGATTCTCCATAATACTTGGGGAAGTCACATTCATTTTTTAAGACACAGATCATATAAGATGACCCTAGTGATGTCTACCCATCTGCCCCAGGCACAGTAAGTTCCTTCATTTTCCATTTTCCTAGAGTTGCCTCTATTAAGGGACTTTACTATACTGAATTAAAATGTGTTTATATGCCTACTCACCTCAGCTAAATCACACTCTCTTTTTTGCAATGAGACCTAAAAACAGATTTGTGTTCTTCATACCCAGAATAAGCTTATGAAAATCCATGGTGATTTTTTCAGTAGTGACTTTTTTTTAATGTTTATTTGTTTATTTTGAGAGAAAGAGTGTACACAAGCAGGGGAGGGTAGGGAAAGAAGGAGAAAGGGAATCCCAAGGAGGCTCCGCACTGTCAACACAGAGCCAGACATGGGTCCCGAACCCAGGAATAGTGACATGATGACTTAGGCCAAAGTCAGGAGCTGGATGCTTAACTGACTGAGCCACCCAGGCATCCCTCAGCAGTGACTTTTAAATGAAAGAATGGATGAATGGTGAATTTTTCTGTAGGAGACGTCAAATTCCCTGACTTTTCAGAGAAATTAGACAACTGAATTTTGTAAGAAATTCTCATTGCTCCTCCCCAGCAACTTTAGTCAAAGAAACTCTAAAGAGCAAATAAAATCTATAACCATTCTGCAAAGCTGTCAGTGACCTTGAACAGGACATACAGATAAGAATCTGAAAATCAGTGGGACTAAACTGAGAATTGACAAAGAGCTGGCAAAAAGGCCTTGGCTTCGGCCCAAGAAGAACAAGCCACAGCTCTGAATTAAGGGCTGTGGAAGAAATAGAATTTACTACCTAGGTGAGCTTGTAGCAGAAAGAGAAGTGGGGGGTGAGGGATTTGTTTACGTGGGAGAGAAGAAAAAATAGGCCGACATTGTCAGTTTTTTGCTGCAGTGCCTCTAATTCACTATCTTAAATGCAGCATTGTTCACATCAGTCAGAGAAGTGAACCTCAAAACACTCAGTGTTAAATTTTTGGAACACTGTGGCATGAAGGGGTTATCTCTTTATTGTTGTAGTCATATGATGAGGAAAATAAGTTTTCACTGGAAAACAAATTCAGTTGTGAGTACCCACTAACTCAAAAAAAAAAAAAAGCCACTTTGGTTTGAAGTGAAATAATTCAATCACAAGCAGTTCCTGTTCCTTGACAGGTCAATTTGATTTGCCCCTCAGCCTGACAGTAGGGCTGTGACTGAAGAGGACACATTTCCAGCAGAGCACCTGAAGCGCTAAAATATCCCACACTTCATAACACTGAAAGGAAATTTGACCAACCGGGAAAGATGCCCTATTGGCAACTTTACAAAGTTCTTGGGAGAAAAAGCAAACCTATATGTTTGTTCTTTGAATACTTTATGCAAATGTGTTGATGTATACGCACATGTTGGTGGGAAAATAAATGCAAAAAGATGGAAGTTCCAACGAATGAATATGTTGAATTGCTAAAAGCAACATATTGCAACTTATGTTCTGAGAGCTCTTTGCTCACCATGAAATCCCCAAGCTGAATGTATTCAGAAGAAACGCAATAAGGTATGGAATAGTTCCAGGTTCAGATGTGAACACAGATACAAACACAGTGAACGCCGGAATGTGTATTTGATGCTGTTGTGCAATGTTGAGAAAATAAATTGGATGTTGTTCATGTTGCTAATGCAAAAACAGAATGAATGCTAAAATGAAGTTATCTGCTGATTTTGGAATCTCATTTATCCCCTGCTGATTCATATCATCTGTTTTGGTTATACACATGATGCAAACATTCGTTTTGTGAAATCCCACTCCTAAGTCTTCAACAACTTTACTCCAGCTTTCGAAAATTAGCACTAGTTCAAATACCAGGAGAATAAAGTAATTGATTTCAAGCTGGTTAAAAATGAATTTTCTGGGCTTGATGCTCTGTGGAAATAAAAATTTGGGGTAATTTTTTCTAAAAGAGAAAGATGCTTTCTATCCATAGTAGGTGTACCAAAATATTTTTGAGAGAAAAAAAAATTTGTTCCTCTCCTAAGGAAGCTTAAAATAAAATTGGAAGAGACAAGGACTATATCTTTTGTATACCATTAAATGAAACTACAAAACCACGCCAAATAACAATCACAACATAAAGCAGTACATATTTAGGTGTCAAGTTAGTAATAATTGATTGCTATAGGAATTTAAAGAAGGGGGAGTATCATGTATTGGGTTTTATGATGAATGTTCTTGAAGGACTTTTCTGGTCAAGCATTGAATGAAAGCATAAGAAGAAAACACGACTAAGCTATATATATGAGGAAAGTCATTTCTGTTGGTGGTTTTGTGTTTACTACTTAAATACAGAATTCTCGGCTTTGGAGAAATTCTAGAATATAGATTAAAGTTGGCTTCTTGAGGATATTTACACTCTCCATTTGTCTACTATATCCAATTTGATAGTTGAAATCTTGCCCACTCTTTTATTCTTGAATTTTATAATAAATCAATCTTTTAATAGAATTAATTTTTGACGTAAAAAATATATTCACTTCACAATTAGGTTGAGGGAAGTCCTGCTGCTGTGATGGTTGGCTTAGGTAGCCTTTAATTTTATGATATTTTTGAGTCTGCAAATTTAGTTATTTAACACATTTGTTATTTTTTTAATCTACTCAAATATTTCACTGAGTTTTGCAAGTAAAAACCCTCTCGGAGCCAGAGAGTGGTAAATGGAGCTTAGTGTGACAAAAAGGTGTCAGAATTGATTGGCAATTTGAAGAAGCCGACACAATTTTTTCAGGAAATCACATTTGATTAGTTTGTGCCTATTGTTTATACCTCAAGTCATAATATCTGTAAAGACCGTCTCTGTGACAATTGAGTGTTGGTTAAGCAATCATTCATGTAATGTTTAACATCCAGGTAATTTTCAATCTCTGAACATATTCTCACAAATAAACAAAACACCTAGACGTGTCACTATGGCAGACTGAACTGATACAAGAAACCTCCCTTTTCCTACTCCAAACACAAATTCTGAATATGGCAATGGGATCTCAAGTGGGTACAGGGGCCTGAATGAGATTAGAATTATAAAATTAAACCTGACATACATTTAAGAAGTGAGATCTTTATACTCCTAAGGGTCCTGAGAAAAAGCCTAAGGCCATGTATGGAATGAATAAGAACTGAGTTCCCTGAATCATGGGGGAGACACAAAGGTCTGTATGCCTCCTTTTTCATTTGTTTGTTTTTTGTTTTTATTCACCCATTGGACAAATAATGATCGAGAGTCTACTATGTGCTCGACACTGGTAGGATAGCAGTGAATAAAAGGGAAGAAAGCAAAACTTTGTGTCCTTGTGTAGCTTGTATTGTGGTGTGCGGAGGGGAGAGAATCATAATGTAAAAGAGTTTACGTTAGATTGTAATAGATGATGTGGAAAAATAAAAGGTAAGAGATATAAGGAATATGGTATTTCTGCAAGTCTAAATGGACTCATTTGAGAAGTGTTTACTAAAAAAAGTCTTCAAGTAAAGACTGGAAGGAGGCAAGTCAAGGCCTGAAAGACATACCCATGTGTATGCCCAAGCAGAAGAAATCACAATTACAAAAGCCCTCAGTCAGGAAAATACAAGAACAGTAAGGTGACCATTGTGGTTGTAATAGAGCAAGAAAATATAAGGAAATTATAAAGTTGAGTGTTAATGAGCAGCCAGAATCAATGGATACTTTTAAGGGAGGTAGGGGTGAAAGTGAGAAGTTTAATTCTATGGTAATCATCCAAACAAGAGATGATGGTGGATTGGACCAGACTGGTAACAACAGAGGTGGTAAGAATAGCTTGGCTATTACTCTAAGGTGAAGTCAAGTATTTTCTGACAGATTGTGTATGTGTGAGATAGTTAGAAAAAAGTCAAAAGATGACACAAAAATTTTTGTTTTGATACTGGAAGGATGAAGTCATTAGCTGATATGAGGAAGATTGTGGAGAATGCCAGTTTTGTCAGAAAAATCAGAATTCAGTCAAAAGATATGCTAAGGTTAAGATGGCTATTAGAAAGCTAAGTAGCTGTCAGGTAGATGGTTAGATATATGAGTCTGAATTGATGGGAGATGTCTGGGTTAAAGATGTAAATTGGGAAGTCATCAGTGTACAGATAATATTTAAAGCCACCAGACAGGATGAAATCACCAAGGAAATAAGTATAGATGGATTCATGGTTATTAAATCATGTTCTTGGAAGACTGTATCTCCTGGCCCAGGGTTGGCTGAAAATTGGATGCCCTGGGCTGAGAGTAGGAAAAGATTCATGCATTTACAATTAGAAAACCAAACCTGCTCCAGGTGAGAGGGTAGGATCTGAATCCATATTACTGACCTTAGCACAAAGCTTACATTGATAAGTTAATAAGAAATCTGACCCATGTTTAGTGTAACCCATGAGTCTCTAGGGAGAGAAAGTAATCTATGCAGCATAAAAGGCTTCTTGATATCAGACTTATGAGTCTCCGAAAAACAATGTACCTATTAAAGATGACCTAGCGGTCAGAAACCACAATATGATATCAACAAGTACTTTAAAAAAATGTATTCACCAAAAGCAATATTAAATAGAGAATGTTATGAAAATAAATGCCACATTTGAAAAAAATTGAAGATGATTTTTAAAATGGTAGATGTATCAAAGTGGATTACACATACATAAAGCAAGACAGAGTACATTAGAAGACAGATTTGAGGCTATCAATAATGCATCTCAGAAAGATAAAGAGAATGAATACATGAGGAAGAAATTAAGAGATGTAAAGAATGGAATAAAAAGGACCAACTTAAATTTAATGGATACTAAAGGACGGAGTGAGGAAAATAAAGTGATAAAAGGATAATGGCAGGCAATTTTCCAGAATTTAAGAAAGTTATGTCTTCAACTTGAAGGAGAATCCTAGTGTCTTAAGAACTATAAATAAAAATAAATCCTCTCTTGGGGCACCTGGGTGTCTCAGTTGGTTAAGCATCCAGTTTCGGCTCAGGTCAGCTCAGAGCCTGGAGCCTGCTTCAGTTTCTGTCTCACCCTCTCTCTGCCCGTCCCCCACTCATGTTTTGTCTCTCTGTTTCTGTCTCAAAAATGGATAAACATAATAAAGAAATAAATAAATCCGCTCTGTTGTTCAGGCCTATGGTGCTGACAGGATGGGCAAGTGTCCAGGTCTTCATATTGCCCAGAAGCTCCATAGCCACCGACAAGATCAGAAATGGCATGGTACAGCACAGGAAGCCCGGTTGGGCACAGCCCTGAAGCCAAACCCTTTTGGAGTCGCGTTTTATGCAAATTGAATTATCATGCTACAAAAAGGTAGGGGTAGAAGCCAAACAGCCAAATTCTGCCATGAAAAAGTTTGTCAGGGTCCAGCTGATCAAGAAAGGAGAGAAAAAATATCACTACCTTTTTACCCAATGATGATTGTTTGAATTTTATTGAGGAAAATGATAAAGTTCTGGTTGCTGGATTTGGTCTCAAAGGTCATGCTGTTGGTCATGTGCCCGGGGTTTGCTTTAAGTTTGTCAAAGTAGCCAATGTCACGCTTTTGGCCTCATATGAAGGCAAGAAGGAAACCAAGATCCTAAGATTTGATAGTGAAAATATGACAATAGTAAGTCTTCATATGCCATAAAAATAAATAAATATATGCCTAAACTCATAATGATGAAATCAGCAAAACATCAAAGATAAAGTGAGTATCTTAAATGTAACCAAAGAAGATTTAATAAGAAAAATAACTGCTCAGGGCTAATAGTTGGACTGACCTTAGACCTTCTCAAAAGCAATGATATATGCAAGAAGAAACTGAGAGAAACCGTTGCCAACCCAGAATTTTACAGGTGGTTACACTATCATTCAGGAGTGAAAGGGAAATAAAAACATTCTCAGGAAAAACAGAATCTGTTTTATCATACTTAGACCTTCTCTGAAGATCTAATAAAGATTAGATTTTTGCAACTTTAGATTTTTGCATCTGTGTTTTCCTTTTCAGTACAAAGACTTTAATCTAAATCGAAGTAGGTATTACCCTACTGAGAAGAGAGAGTGGAAGGGAGAGAGAAATAAAACTATTCATATATTTATATATTTTGGATGCATTTGGCTTCAAGAAACCAAATCTGAAATGGTTTAAATTGTTATAAAAAATGACTAATAGAAATCAAGAGGTAAAATAGGCTCTTGGTTAGTAAGTTAGTGGCTAAGTGATATTAGCAAGGGCCCAATATATTTCTGTGACTTCAGGTGCAACCTGAATTTGCAAGCTAACTTTGGAGATATAAATTAACTGGAGCAGTTCCATAAATGATATACAGGAATAACCAGTCTCAGAGGAATAAATGAGTCTATTCTGCCTCTGCTCATTAGGGGGACACAAAAAAAACAAACAAACAAAAAACACGTCATGAGGATAAATTTTTGAGAAACCCCAGGTAGACTTCTTTATGATCCATTGACCAAGATTAGAGCACATTCCTATTACCAAATCTGGAGGAGAGAAAGGAGCTATTATAATTTACATAAACCTATTCACCGGGGGAAGATTTGCTGTTGAGGAATTAGTCACAAGAAAGAGAGAGGGATCAGGTAGGAAGTGTAGAACTCTAAGGCCTTGTCTCCCTCCAGAGGAGGATGAACAAAGTGATATATTTATCTGTATTTATTTTAGATATAACCAGATAAATGGCTACCTCCAAAAGCTGGCGAGTAACATTAAGAACAGAAATAACATACAAAAACTTCTCAAAAGCATAGAGTATTATAAGAAAGGTAAAATAATCTATTGGGGAAGAGTTTATAATCACAAACTTCTATGTAAAGACTATAGTTTCAAAGTCCAGAAAGCAACTGATAGGATTATCATAGATGTATCACCTGGAAATCCATGCCCATTTAGATTTTTCTCAAACAAATTCAATAATTATGCTACTAAATGCCTGTAACCCTTTCTGTTGTGTCCCTGCTGGTTTGAGGCTTGGTACAAGAGCCAGGAGAGCCAAATATTTGTAAATGTTCAGCTTAACAGAAGTGGCTAGTCTTCCTAGTGCAAACACTTCCTAACTAGTAATGTTGTCCACAGTACACAAAGTCAGAGGTATATCAAGAATTTCTTTTCTTCTCTTTGTCAGGGCAAATTCTAGGAAGGACAGTCATAGAAGTCCCATGCCCGGTAGAGAAAACTAATCAAGAGCCAACTTGCTTAAAATTATGCTCCATCTGTCCTCGTTCTATATAGCTACCTCACTTCTGTTAAGGACCTCGAGTTGGCATGGCAGGGAGGAAGGAGGTGGTGTCTCTGGCCTGTAACTAGTAGGCAGTCACACCACACAAACTTTTGCAGCGACCACACAACCCAAACAGGCATACATCAAATATACACTCTCTTCATTCTCTACTAGATGTAAATTCACTTCTTCATTAGTTCATGGTTATATAGTTGGTATCACAACATCTCTGTATTTGGAGAAAGGGACTAATATGAATGGCTTTCAGGGAATTGACCAAAGTTGACCGGTGTATCCATACTAGTATGTGCTAGATGGTTTACTGCGCTTCCGGGTTGTCAATCACTAGGGGAAATCATTTGGGAACTAAAATGGCTTATAAGACTCTTAAATTAAGTGAGGGGGCTGAGGTTTCCAGGAAAATCGAATCATGATAAAGACTTTCAGGATTTGTATTTAGATATAAGAGAACTGACAGGTAGATTGGCATGTGAGATCAAGTGTAAAAGATGGCGAGAAGGCCTAGTATGTGAAAAGAACATGGATGTTGCTGTCAACCCCACCTGAAAGAGAATTCTGACTCTGCCATTTACCAGCTCCTTGACGTTCAGCAAGTTGTATTTAACTGTTTTGAAAACATTTCTTCATCTGTAAAATTAGGGTTTTGGAGAAGAGTAGAAAATTATTTTTAAGTATCTTTTAGATATTAATAGCTGACTCTTGTTGAGTGCAGCTAATAATAAACAGATGCCACCTAATATTATATTCCTTTCATATTTCTAATGTAATCTACTTTTTTCAGAATTACAAGCCCATAAAACAACAAGAAAACTTTAAACTGAAATAATTGTGTCTAATATGCTTTCCTACCTTCCTAATGTTTAATTAGGTTCGCTGGCTTTGTTTTGCCATATATAAAGTGTATAATTGGAATAGGTAATTCAGAATACCTTTTTAAATTCTAAATTTTAGGCATAGGTGAAGTAGAAACTCACTCGAATGAGACCAGTGATGATCAGAGTGCCAGAAATTCTTGCATAAAGAAGTCATCTTTGCATTAACAGCCCTATCTTGGCTTCTTTTAATATACAGACATAAGTAGAAAATTGTGCACTTTAGTCTTTCATCCTAAATTGTGGAAGAGTCTGTCATCTCCTTCTCTGCTGGTAGCCTCAAGTGCACAAGAAATATCGCAGGACTAGAAGGAATTCAGGGGACACAGAAGAAGCAGATGATGTCAAAGGCCGTCTGCTGCATTAATATTTTGCTGAGAGCCAGCTTGAATGATAAGATATAACCCAATCAGGTCTCAGGAGAAGCAGATTTGCAAATGGGGGTTGAAAAACAACTTGGTGTTACAGCAGCAGAAACCCACATACTAATTTCTGGATCTCAGATTTCTGTATGCACAACAGTTAAATTCATTTCCAACCTTGTTACCAAGACTTTTGCAGAAACAAATAATTGATGTGTCTGACATGTTACAACATGGAAGCAGGAAGTCTAATTAAATAAACGTGTTCAATAGTGAGTATATCTATTAGTCAGTGATACAGGTGTCAGCAGGTTGATGAACGTATAAATTTTTCATACAGTATTTGAATGTCTCCCTGACAGTCATTTGTCGCTAGATGTACATAGTTATCCATGCTTGGATATGAGATTAAGGCATTTCAAATAAAGTCTTTTGTTTTTCTTGTGAAATGTAACAGAGACTGAAAGGGTATAAAACATAAAGTTACAGCTTAATAAATTATTTTTTTTTAAACTTCATAGTTTATTGTCAGGTTGGTTTCCATATAACACCCAGTGCTCTTCCCCACAAGTGACCTCCACCAAGACCATCACCCCCCATTACCTTTTCCCCTTCCCCTTCCCCCCTCAGTTTGTTTTCAGGATTCAAGAGTCTCTCGTGTTTTTTCTCCCTCCCTCTCCCTAACTCTTTTTCCTCCTTCCCCTCCCCATGGTCCTCTATTGGGTTTCTCCTGTTAGACCTATGAGTGCGAACATATGGTATCTGTCCTTCTCCGCCTGACTTATTTCGCTGAGCATG